>CM051266.1:37526118-38126118 GCA_027921565.1 Artemia sinica | reverse complement strand
TAACTCCCCAGAAGGTAATTACCCTTCATCGAAAGGGAAATTTTAGCTTTAAACTAACCCTAGACACTACTAGATGGTGTTCTTTAGTTTTAATATCAATAACAACACACATATATACCGTAGTTTTATTGATCCTGCCAGTCTTTGGTTTACAATAACATAATCAATAAGGTTAGCTGTCTTGCCATTATGTGAATACCATGTTAACTTATGGGCCATTTTATGACCAAATACTGTACTGGTTATAAGTAGAATGTTATACCTACAGAATTGCAGCAGTCAGTGGCCATTACTGTTATCTTTTCCTACACCAAATTTACCGAGGCTAGGATACCATCTAGCCATATTTCTACAGAACTGGGCGTTAAAATCTCGTAATAAAACACCATATTTTTACCCCGGACCAGAAGCGCATCCAGGATTTTGGTTCGGGGGGGGGGGGGGTTACTAATTTTTTTAGGGGGGGAGGGTTATATAAAAAACCTCAAAAAACGCAAACAAAATTTGTTTATGTCCATTTTTGTTACGTTTTACAAGTCAAACAAACATTTCAGGGGGGGGGGGGAGGGGGTTCAAACCGGGTAACCCCCCTGGATATGGCCTTGCCCCGGACCCTTTTTATTTGCTCCAGAAAATATAAGTAAAATTCACCTGAGTCACTACTATCTCCGTCAGTTGGTTCTACATCTGGTATACTACTATCGCTGATACACTGCACTTTTTAGTTATAAAATGGGCGATTAATATTCTATTATTAATACCTTCCCAGCTTAGACAAGACTTAGCAGCTTCCTTATTCATCATGAGCCCTACTCAGATCTGGACCTTATACACCCTGCCACACTTGTTCTTCTATAAAGAATCCTCCCAAATTGGTGTTCTGCGAAACCATACAACATAACCCATTACTGGGAGACGGTTTATAACTCACAGTACGTGTGCACACACCGCTTGGCCCTGCTAAGTGTACATTTTTACGTTGGTTTAGAAAAGAATATTTAAGTCGTTTTTTTTTTGTCTCAATAAAGATCTAGATTTTGGCTTACTATTTATATGTTAGACAAAATTCTGTAACAATTTTAGTAATAGTTAAACTATAATAATTTGGATGGATGGGGACGGGGGAAAATATTCAAAGATATGGGTTGAAAATCTGCATAATCTTTGAGGTTCTATGGAGCTGACGAAATTCTAACCGCCATCAAATTACAACCTTCAGTATAGACAAATATTAATCAACTACCCCCTCCACGAGCCCACCTCAAAGTTTCACCTCAATTCCCTTATCTTTGATGGGTAGCTTCAAACTTAATAAACTTGACGCAATTGAAACCACTATAAAAAGGTGCTTCACGCACCATAAACCACCTGTTTTGATATATTCAAAGAATATATTCTTATAAAATCAATTTTTACCAAAATTACGTCTATAGAGTTTCGTGTTCATACTAAGTTTTTTTGTAAGTTATACACAATAAATTCAAAGACTGAAAAACTTACGAAGTAAATATAAATTTATTCTTCTAAATTACCAGAGTTCTTTTTAGGTTTTCTTTTATTCTTCTTCTTCTGTATTTTTTTGCTCTGTTGACGAATTCCTCGAAGAGCACCCTTTCCGGTATCAACTTCTGAAAAATAAATAAACATAAAATAAAATTTCTACCATGCTTTATAGCCTTAATATATGTTAAGCACTTTTGAATCAAGCATACGAATATTGTCGCTAAATATAGCTCTGAAACCACTGTCTCCATGTCTCACTCTTTCTCTGTCCCAACATACGCACTCATCTTCATCCTATAAAGCTTGGAAAATTAGAATAAAACAGTTCGTGGTAACGGACTGTAAGTAAGGAGCGACCCGGCTCAATGGTAACCGAAACTGTAGAAAACGGAATTTTGATACCAATAGATACATCAAAAGAATCAGATTTTAATGCTGATTTCAAATATATAAGTTTCATCAAGTTTAGTCCTACCTATCAAAAGTTACGCGCCTGGGAAAATTTGGCTGATTTTTGAAAAAAGGGGGAAGGACCCCCTAAAAGTTATAGAACCTTAATAAAAATCACACCATCATATTCAGCATATCAGAGAACCCTACTGCGGAGGTTTCAAGCTCCTATCTACAAAAATGTGGAATTTTGCATTTTTTGCCAGAAGAAAGATCACGGATGCATGTTTATTTGTTTGTCTTTTTTTTCCAGGGGTGATCGTATCGACCCAGTGGTCTTAGAATATCGTGGGAGGGCTCATTCGAACGGAAATTAAAAGTTCTAGTGCCCTTTTTAAGTGACAAAAAATGGAGGGCAACTAGGCCCCCTCCCACGCTCATTTTTTCCCAAAGTCACCCGATCAAAATTTTGAGATAGCCATTTTGTTCAGCATGGTCGAAAATGTGTTAACTATGTCTTTTAGGATGACTTAATCCCCTGAAGTCCCCGGGGGGAGGGCTGAAAGTTGTGAACTTTACCCAATGTTAACATATAGTATTGGTTATTGGGAAGTATACAGACGTTTTCAGAGCGGGATTTTTTCTGGTAGTGGGGGGGGGGTCGGGGGTTATGTGGGAGGATCTTAACACGAAGGAAATTTTCATGGGAGAAGGGACATTGCTATGAAGGGGGCGCCGGATTTCCCAGCATTATTTAAATAAAGATCAGAAATTAAAAACAAGTTTTAAACTTGTTTTGTGTTATAAAAAAAAACATGTTTTTTAACTTAAAGTAAGGAGCAACATCAAAACTTAAAACGAAAGAAAACATTACGTATATGATTGGGTTCATCCCCAAGTCAATGCCTCGCTCTTTAAGCCAAAGATTATTTAGTACTTTCATAAGAGCTATTTATTCTAATTAACGGCATTTGTGATTAAGGGGTTATTTTTAAAGAATTGGAACAAAATTCGAACTTTAGCTTAAAGAGCAAGGTATTAACTAGGGGACGAACCCTCTAATATACGTATTAAAAATATAAGAATATAGAGGTTCGTTACGTAAGTTAATTCGTAAGTTACGTATATTTATTACTAATAAAAACGTTCGTAAATAAAATTAAACAGGTTTCGAGAAACCCATTTAACCAAATAAAAGTAAAACTAATATTCATTTTTTTTTAATTATTCATGTACGGTGAGCCAAAATCAAAACCTGCATTAATTCAAAAACGTTCAAAAATTAAATAAAAAAAAACAAGTTTTTTTTAACTGAAAGTAAGGAACGACGTTAAAACCTAAGAAGGAACAGAAATTATTCCGTATATGAAAGGGGCTGTCCCCTCATCAGCGCCTCGCTCTTTACGCTAAAGTTTTACCTTCTCACAACTCTATTTTTTTTAAACAATGAAAAACTTTAGCGTAAAGAGCGAGGCGCTGAGGAGGGGACAGCCCCTTTCATATACGGAATAATTTCTGTTCGTTTTAAGTTTTAACGTCGTTCCTTACTTTCAGTTAAAAAAACTTGTTTTTTTTATTTACTTAAATTTAAGTGCCACTGTACGTTTAATTTTAAATCAAGGAGGCACACTTGTGCCTCTATAAAGAGGCGACCCACCACAATGTTAAGCGATTTCAGGTCCTAGAGGTCGCAGAGAGACGGCGGTAATCGCATTTTGTAGCCCAAGCTCAAACTAAGAAACTTGCAAAATTTCATCCTCCTCCGACTTTATCTTCATGGGGCAAACTGGGCCGGAAGTTTGGACCCTCCCACCACAGCCCCCCTTTAACGTTGTCCGATTGGGCTGAAATTTAGAGGTTAAGCTTTCCTAGGGCCCGGGAGCTTATCCTCGAAATTTCAGCTCAATCCGATCACTCCTTCCCTGTTTTCAAAAAACCAAATATAGCCACTTAAAATTCATCATCTCTTTTTTTTTCTTAGCCACGCCTACAGGCCACAGTTGGCAACGGATCCGGTTGAATGAGGACTCATTCGAAGCAGAATTCGACCTGTTAGGGCCTTTTGATATTTTCAGACCGAAAAAATTATCCCCCGAATTTACATTTACGAAAAACCTCGTTTTCCTATATTAGCCCATGTTAATTTTTCCCACCACAGCCCCCCTTTAACGTTGTCCGATTGGGCTGAAATTTAGAGGTTAAGCTTTCCTAGGGCCCGGGAGCTTATCCTCGAAATTTCAGCTCAATCCGATCACTCCTTCCCTGTTTTCCAAAAACCAAATATCAAGTTTTTTGGGAATTTGCTTGCGTCGAAAATAGCTTCCATATACTAAAAAACAATTACCATTGTATCTGTATAGTCCAGCGGATGATACTTCAGACTCTCAGGCGGAAAACTCGGGTTCGATTCACCATCAGAGCAAATTTTTATATACTGAATTTAGACTTTGAAAAGAAACTCAGTTTTTTTTTTAAATTATTTAAAAAAAATTACGTTTTCTAAAGAGTTAAAGAGGCTGAGTTACAAGGTCGACCCTTAAAACGTACAGGGATTAGGAGGCACAGTTGGGGGACTGTTAAAGAGGCTGAGTCACAAGTTCGAACCTTAAAACGTACAGGGATTAGGAGGCACCCTGTACGACGTGATTTGAGTATTCAGGAATTAAAAGCCTTAACACAAGAATGTTCAAGAGCGGGGGGTTTGGGGGGCGGCAGCCCCCCAACTTTAACTCCTGACACGATCAGCTAACAGTTAGTCAAGCAATAATAAGTAATAAACTGTACAAAAACGTGCAGAAATTATTTGAAAAAAACTACGTTTTCTAAAGAGTTAAAGAGGCTGAGTTACAAGGTCGAACCTTAAAACGTACAGGGATTAGGAGGCACAGTTGGGGGGCTACCGCCCCCCAAACCCCCCGCTTTCGCAGCCTTTAAATATAAAAAAAATTTCTTTAAACTGAAAGTAAGGAGCGACATTAAAACTTAAAACGAACAGAAATTATTCCGTATATGAAAGAGGCTGTGCCCTCCTCAACGCCTCGATCTTTACGCTAAAGTTTTTATTGTTTAAAAAAAGAGTTGTGAGAAAGTCAAACTTTAGCGTAAAGAGCGAGGCGTTGAGGAGGGCACAGCCTCTTTCATATACGGAATAATTTCTGTTCGTTTTAAGTTTTAATGTCGCTCCTTACTTTCAGTTTAAAGAAATTTTTTTTATATTTAAAGGCTGCGAAAGCGGGGGGTTTGGGGGGCGGTAGCCCCCCAACTGTGCCTCCTAATCCCTGTACGTTTTAAGGTTCGACCTTGTAACTCAGCCTCTTTAACTCTTTAGAAAACGTAGTTTTTTTCAAATAATTCGTTAAAAGACTCCAAATAAAGTTGAGCAAAATAGGCTTTTTTCCCAATTTTTTTTTTTTGTGCAAAATTGTTTATCGGTTATCTTTTCTTTTTTTCTTGTAATTCTCTGTGTAGTGTGTTACACGAAGAATATTTTAGAAATAACAAAGGAGTAGGGCCTACGTGTCGATTTTTTTTTTGATAATTTTTATGATGTTTTCAGATCTTCTTTTTGTTTGTTTGAATTTAGTATTTAGGCTTTACCTTCCACGAGCTGATTTGCCTCAATGGACTTTAGTAGTTGTTATTTTTACTATTGGTAAAGAGAAAGAGGAGCGGCTTTTTGCCAAGGTTGAAAGTTAATGTGCTAAGTCAATAAACCTTTCCAGAACAGTTCTGCATCACAAACTGGGGGACCAAGGAAGGCATTTGGCCTTTCTGGCCCTTTCCTATCTTTACAGCATGAAAAAACCTGCGTAGACATGTCTGAACTTTGAGAAAAAAAAATTATATTTCGGATAAATTTTTTAGTTTTCTTGTTTTTATTTTCTTTACTTTTCTTGGACTGTAGGCTTTGGCAAGGCGATTACTAGATTTGAGCCAGCCAGACTTTAAGCCAAGCATGAAATTTTTTTTATTTTTTTTAGGATAAAATCCATTTTATAGAACTCATCAAGCTTTACAAGAAGGGAAGAAACGGATGTAGGAGCTTCAAACCCCCCGCCAGCTGTAGATTAGTTCCTGGAAATTTCAATCACCTAGCCAAAAAAACCGTTTCTAAGTTTGTGAGGAGTAGAGTTCCGATGGAGGAAGGGTGGATGTAAAAGCTTAAAAAAATCTCGCTGATCCCTAATCCAGGCTGTAGGTCCTTATTCCTGAAACTTTTATCCACGTAGCACATCATTATTCACCCTAACTTTGCAGCATTGCCCCTTTAGTTGACACTCATGATAATTTTTCTTTCATATTTCAATCTTTGTTCCGTGTTTTCAATATTAACTTTAATGCACAAAGTTTCATTTGTTTTTCTTGGACTATTGTTTTATTTTTTTGACTTTACACATTTCAAACGTTACTGAGTCGTCAAGAACAGGAGGGAAAAAAGTAAAGAAAAAAGAATGTGAATCCGCCGTAATACGGTGCCGAAAAAATTGTATAGAAAGCTTTTAAATAATGCAACCAATAATAATGTTTTAAGCTAGAGTTAGGTAGACGTGGCAGCTCATACTCTGACAGCTTCTTTTCTTCCTTAGTTCCCTTGAACACTAGGTAGAATACTCTAGAACGGGTTTTTTATGGAAAAAAAGTATAATTAAGTGTCCGACTATTTCAATAGTAGAAAAAAAACTAAATGAGACTTTAGCCTTACATGACTTCCCAAAACCAAGGAAAAACAAACGAAGGACCCGTTTTCTCTTATCGAAAGTAAACCGCTTACTTTTTTCTTTTTCAACGATAGTAAAAAGCTGAAGTTTTCACTTTCAGAAAGTATAAATTAACAATCAAAACTGGTTTACCACAGTTTATTCATTTTCTTAAAAACAAATTAAAATGATATCACTAAATCACTTTCATAAAATCTTTAAGGAAAACAGTCAAAAAACAAAACTGAAAATTGACATACATGAGACAAAGTTCATTGGAAGGGGGATACAAACTTTAACGGAATGTTACAAACACTTTTTTTTGGAAAATAGTGATGTTGTGTGGTATCTTCTAAAGTAAAAATCAAATACCTTTAATTTTTGGGCTATTCTGTTGAGTTGAATCTGGCAAAATAACTGCCATTCCCAGTGGCACCAGCTTCTGCCTTATAAGGGTGTCCAATTGTATCTTTTTTGCTTTCAGTACTTTAGACAAATCAATCATATTATCTTCTGGATTTTGCCTGCAAGAATATAAACAAGCTCTAGCCTTGCGAAAACATAGATCGAACGAAATATCAGCATTTAAAACAATACTTATAAAGACTTAAATACCAAGAGACATAAAAGTATCCAAGAACTAAAAAATTACTTTAATTAAAAAAAGTATTAGCTGCAAATTCCCTCGGACGTTCCTCGTTAAATCTTAATTTTTGAAAAAAAAAGAAAACTAACCCGTAGAAAACTACGATTATTTCGTAGGGATACACCCGGGTTGAAAACCCAAAACTTGAACTCTCAAGACATACCTACAACAGGCTGCTTTAAAATTTATGACCGTCTCTTCTACCTCTGTTCTTTCTCAGAGGACAACCCCCCGACCAATAAAACCGGTCGCCGGGATCTAGAAGTGAATCCCTTCAAACTCCAGAAGCTGGAGCGAGCTTTCAGACAAAAACATTCACAACCTGTAATCATAGAGTAGAAAAAACAACCAGTCATAGAGGCACTAAGATCCGTTCTTTAAGAAGAGGTGAGAACAAAAGATACTTTAGGGGGTGGGAGACATTTTGAAACAGTAAGTTTTTAGAATCCATTTGAAATATATTGAGCAAGAACATGGGTTAGGGGAAGGGGAGGGCTTTCGGAACAACTCCGAGGATGGGGATCCCCCAATGAGGAGGCTGGTATTTTATTTGTTAGTTCAAACTAAATGAATAACAATAGTTTTATTATATAACTGCACCAAAAGAAAAATTATAATCAAAGCAGAAAATGGATCCAAAAATCGATAGCGATACAATGTTAAGGTCATTGTGATGAAATTTCTTTGAACTGCTGAAAGTTAGTTAGACTAGCTTCAGTTTATACTTGTAAGCTGCCACGCATAAAAAAAAAGCAATTCCACAGCACAAATGAAAATAGCGACGAAGACCACACTGCCTTTCCATAACAAACAACAAAAGTACGAAGAACAATAGGGATATCTTTTTGCAAGACAGTGGAGATAATTTGAATGAATATTTCGGCCCTATGTCCAAGGGCCGTCCTCAGCAAGACAAAAATATATGAAAGAAAAAAGACTCACAACAACATGCGACCAATAAAACCAAAAATTAAAAATTTTTCAAAGCAGTCTTAGCATCCTTACTTCACCGAAGTTCAACCAGGACCAGCGAAGTCGCTGAATTGTAAAATCAGCGTCTTCTCGACAAGACTCAAAGACCAATGAAACACAGTGAATTAAAAAATACAAACCAATAATACTTTTTAGACTCTTTTGTCCGAAGAGTATAAAAACTAAATACATTCCCCTTACCTATGTTCATCGCCTATGATAAGGTCAGCCTCGGTAGCCATCTTATTAAACCAGTTCTTCTCAGATTGTCTTTTCCGGTCTTGATGCAGTAGTTTCTCATAGTCTCTGGCAGCTTTCACTATCTTTTTGATTTCAGGGAGTATACCACCATCAACTGGAAATTCGGGAAGGTCTTTACCTGCAAGATAGAGTTCCTACATATTACTTTGTGTGATGCAAGTTTTAATCTGCATGCAAACTAAAAATTTCAATTTTTTTTGAGAAATTCAAATTTTCAATCCAAAATTTGTCAGTAAATTTGTTTTTTTTTAAACAAATAAAATAAATAAGTAAAAGATGACCATTCCAGACAACAACTACAACTGCTACTACTACAAACTTGCTCAAACATTCAGTTGCAACAGAGCACCAGATCAGTATAGTTCGAAGACTTGCTGCCGCCTTCTCTAGGGATCGACCTTGTGTGCTGCGTTGTCTTTCCCTCCTTCAAAAACCCGGTGGGGTCTAACACCATACATCATGTGATAAGCGTGCTTTATTCATGCGGAAAATGTGTCCCTCGTACCTGAATCTCTTTATTCTGACCTCGTTAGTGACCAGTAATCACTCGGTATCTGTTCTTATCTGGGCATTTGTCAATCTGTCGGTCCAGTGGATCGGAAAGATTCCACGTGAGCAATTGGTTTCGAGGTTGAGTAATCATTTCTACACGTTCTTTGAAAGGGTCTATGCCTCGCATCCATACATAAGTAAAGAGAGTGCATTGCTCCTAAATAGTCTAAAATTAGTCAGTTCATATTCCAATAGTCTGAAAATATAATAATCTTATTTATAAGCTTCCGAGACATTAAGCTCTATGCCAGAAATATCTCGATAATATTTTAAAGGCACTCATGGTATGTCATGGGTAAATGGGCTAACTTGAACGACAGAAAAAAAAGAACAGCCTCTAGGAATTATAAAGGACTTATTCCCTTTTAACCAAAAAGAGGACATACTTTTAACTAAGTGCATAAACTTAGATTTTGAATAGAAATAGGCTTTACAATATCTATGGAAAAAAATTACTTACTTCTATTGAGCGTCTTACATACTTTCTTATACAGTTGATGTTCAGCAGGCTCAATGAGAACTACACTAATACCCTGTTTTGAAGCCCTTGCTGTGCGTCCACTTCTATGAATATAAGCCTGAAAGAAAAAGCTGATTGTAAAAAAATAAAGATCTTAATAAATTAAACAACATTCACACAGATTAGACTTTTCTAATCTATAGGGTATATAGGTTGCTCTAACCGAGACACTGCCAGAAACATTACGTATCAAACCAATTGAGTGTTACACTATTTGACGAGACTCAAATAGTTTGACAGTGAAAATTGAATGTAATAGACCAAACGAGCACCATTAAAATAAAAAAGAGCGTATTAGCAGAAAATAACCGATACGTCAACTGAAAAGAGGACAACACTTTTCAACTTACGTATAGGATAAACGGTAAGAGCTAATTTGGGTGGCATGCCTTTTAAAGATTAGAAGCTTACAGATATACACCCTAAAATACCTAGGCCTAACAGCCTAATTTTTTGGAATACTAAAGTGAAAAATCAACGATATGTAGCTCTATTCTACCTACAAAATTAGTAAGTGTCTGAAACTAATCAGACATCTACGCAATGCAACGGGTACCTGAGGTGCAAAGGCAACAAATTCCCAAATACATTTTTTAGTTTCTCACCAGTGTTATCAGATCGTTTTCATTCGGGCGCTTTTCTGAGATTGTTGAATGTCGAACGTTTCAAATCGGCAAACTGCACCGTACTGGCGCATTAAAAGGAAAATTGGCCGAAATTGGACCCATTTTACCAGTTACTCGTATAATGACATCCAGGAGCCATCTGAAGTGAACGGGAATGAATACGACAGTCTCCAGGGAACTTTGAGCAAAACTGAAGAAGAGTTTACTGCTTTCTAAAAACGAACTTTCTAAAATCTATGTTTCCAATAATAAGAGGGAGTGTTCGGTTATTTTCTTGTACACCAGAAGCTTTCGTTAAAAAACGACGAATTTTTTAGGTAGTTTATTATTTATTCCTTTTTTTTGTCCTACGACTTGAATACTGAGTTGAAATAATATAGATTTTTTTAGGAGGAGGAGGGGGTAAGGGGATTTATGACTTTGTGTTTGGGCAAAGGGGCCGAATATTTTCCCCAGTTCTAACAAAAGAGGATATGCAACAAGTTTTTTCTTTTTGTTTACCCACTGTGACAGGATCTTTGGCTAAAGGATATTTTTTTTAGGTAGGCTGTAAATAACCAACTGTAAAAGTTGACAAGCAGTCAATTTGCAGCAAGCAAATCACAAACTTCACTTAGGCCACTTTTAAGTGCTTCCAACAGCTGGTTTTGCAGTAATAGTAAACCACAATCTATAAACAAGGATAACGTTTTCTCTAAGCCAACTTAGGTCAAGTGGAATGAGCAGATGCAGTAAAATTGAGAGCTTGGGCAATCGAAATTTACCAAAAAGGAAAAATAGTCGGTTTCCAGAGTTTTGCTTGTGTTCTTCGATGGATTGTGATTCACCGAAAGTACAGAATCAACCAATTAAGCATTGAACTTGACTGGAACCAAAACTGAAAAACCTGTTTCAAGCAGTTTGTGGCAACAAACTGTAAGTAAAGAGCGAAAAGTCCTATAGTAACCAAAATCTTAAAAAAGGAAAGTAGGAAACAATATATGCATAAAAATAATCTATATTTTATATTTTATCCTAATTATGAAAACGTAAATTCTATTAAGTTTAATTGTAAACCATCAAAATTTATTAGCATACATGTAAATATACATAATTTTAGAAGGGGAGGCGACAACATCCAAAGGTGATCTAATTTGAAAAAATAAAAACCCAATGATTTGAAAAATTATTAGCAAAGCGCTAGCAACACGCTAGCTATTATAGGGTTTAAGACGACACTTCCTCACTTATATTTGTGGTAATAGCTGTTCGATTCAAGAATGACTTCATTATTTATTCTAATATCTGTTCATTTAAGTTTGATTTATTAATTAATAGTAATTCCTACCAGATGAAAGTTTATATCTTTTTTTTTTATTTTTCCCTTTTTTTCAAAACATTTTTTTTGTAATTAATCAGAGATAAAAGAATTGAAAATATGTATAAAACTCGCATCCCTTACAAATCAGTTATTCGCTGGCGAGTGGATGAGTAAGTCCCTTTTTGAAGGTCCCAGCTTTAATGTCATAGGTTAATTACTTACTTCAGATGTCCTTGGAACTTGATAGTGTATAACGTGTTGTACATTCGGTATATCCAGACCTCGCGCGGCTACATCTGTTGCAACCAGTAGGCCCTTTTCATCAGAAGAGAAACGTTCTAAGTTTTTCAACCTCTGTTTTTGATGCATCTAAAAAACAGAATCAGATAAAAGAAGTCGTTTTGCATTGCCGAGTATAAATAATTGAGGTTTTGAAGCAAGATGCTGCAAAAAAAGCAAGCAAGTCGAAGAACAATTAGGTCATACCTCACAGATATCAGCTTGATCAGATACAAACCCTTTTGTAGAAGCGCTTGAGGGTGGACGGGAAGACATATTTAAATTGCTAAGGTATTTCAGCATGAAAGTATAGAGCAGGGTCGGGTCTTGGCCCTGTGTCCCTAGAGAGTCCTATGTTTTTTGTTTCCATCACAATCCGATATTTGGAATAGATTCAGTAAATTTAACGGATTTAACTTTACTAGCAGTTAAGTTTTTCTGGCCTTTCATTTCGATTCTGACATAACAACGACTATACATTAAAATTCTACAAGGCAAAGCTTAAGCAAGAAGCAAATAGCCATTGTCTTTTTCTCTGTCAAAAACAATGGCAAATAGCCATTGTCTTTTTCTCTGTCATTGTCTTTTTCTCTGTAAAATACAATGGCAAATAGCCATTGTCTTTTTCTCTGTCAGACAATGGCAAATAGCTATTGTCTTTTTCTCTGGCAAAAATAATGGCAAATAGCCATTGTCTTTTTCTCTGTCAAAAACAATGGCAAATAGCCATTGTCTTTTAATGACTGAGAGGACCATAATATTTGTCTCCCTGGTCACAAATCCAGGCCTTATATGTTGTGCTTTTGAACCGTCTCCAGTGATCAAGTCTACTGACATGAGTGTCAACAAAACAAAAATCAAATGCTAGCCCACTATGTTTTAGTTGTATCATGATCACATGTTATGTTACCAAATAATTGCTTTTCATTAACGAACACGATTCTATAAATAGCAGACAATCATTTAGATTCTATGATGAACACGATTTCAGAAAAGTTAAAACACGATCATGTATCATTCTGGCATATTAGCCTAAGAATGATGGCATCTGATTTCGACAAGCAGTAACATCAAATATAAAGAGCAACTATTACTTTCTTCTTTCTTAAAGGGACAATGTGACAACCGCTGTGCATCTAACTTTGCTAAATGGCAAAACTTTGAACCTAAGTTGTAGCATTTTTCAAGAATTACGTGATCCGTAACAAGAGAAACATTACTTCCCAGTAAATGAAAATTCCTTTTACAATAGCCGTTACATAGGCTGCAGTCAGGGTACTTACAATGAAGAGAAACCAAACCGTTCTTTAACCCAGTACGGAACAAATCTTTTCAAAATGTCAATACCATGTTCAATACTTCCCCCATATAAATGGTCCAAAAAGAGTATTTTTTGGTATTTTCTGAAAAATATTCCGTTCACTCATTCACTTGAGCCTTGATTCAATCACAATTATCAGTGTATGTTTCATGACACTAAGGATTACGCCATAGCATGTACATACGATTACAATATGGCTATCCGCGATTGGCAGTAGGGTATTATGAAAATAATAAGTTACACTATTCTCAATGACCAAACATTATAAATAAGACCATATTACTGGAGGACAGTCAAGACTCTGAAAATGCACTGTTCAACAGAGCGGGAAACTTTACAAAACAAAATGAAGATATAAGATTTCAATTGTCGAGCACCAATATTAATCTTATTTTTTTGCACAAATACTCCTGGTTCGTCAAAATTAGAAGTATAAAAACGTATATTGACATAATTTGTATTGACGAGTATATTGACATAATTTAAAAAAACAGTCATCAGAACATACCTGAGCATGTAACGGCAAGGGTTTACAATGAAGCACATCAAGTATGGACGCAAGACGCCGAACACAGTCAATACTGTTGCAAAACACAAGAGTCCTTCCTGGGTGCTCCCTCAGTATATAATACAAATAAAAATCCTTTTCTTCAACTGAGCATGGTATTTGAGCTTCGGTTAAGGTATCAGCCGTTAGCGATTTATTCGTAATATCTACCTAAGTTACAAAAACCAATATAAGCAAAATAAGAATAAAACACTTAAAATGTTTGCAAAATAACAGTTTTACAAATAGAAAAGAAAAACAACTAAACTGCAGACGTTCATAAAGGTATATAAAACAAAAGACAAAATATTTTAAAAGGTAGCCGAAAAATCAGCAGAATCAGAATAAGCTTACATCTATGATAATAAGCAAATGCATCATATTCACAGGGCCTTCTATGACATTAGTATTTATTAAGGCTCATTTTTTAGATTTAACTATTTGTTTTCAAATCCAAAGATCCCAATGGAAGACAAAAAGTGGCATGGAAGATCTCTCTTGATTTATGAAAGGCGCATGTCATAAGGTATAGTTGGTATAATGCAGATCATGGGCACCCGTATGAGGGGGAGGGGGGGCTCCAGCCCCCCAGGCTGAATGATGCTGCCTTATATTTTTATATTTTTGTTTTGAGATTTCTGTTATGTATCACTGGGAGTGCCGATTAGACCAGGTAACCCCCCCCCCCTCCCCCCCAAAAAAAAAATTCAGCTTATGGGCGCCCACGAAGCAGATTATTTTGTCAATTTTATCTCCAGATTTAAATAATCAAATAATAGTAGCGAAACGAAGTAAAAAAAAGGTAAAAGGTGGCCGTTAGAAAAAAAGTAAACAATATTAACGATTTTTTTTTTTGCAGAAACCTGAAAACGTGTTTACTGCATTAGCCTTTGTCAAATCCGAAAGAGTAGCTTTCAAGATAACAACAAAAATTTTAATGACTAAATTTGAACTATGTTTTTTTCCCAAATCTTTATTGTGGTGGGGGGGGGGGAGGGGAATCCAAGGATTTTCCTGAAAAAGCTGAAATAGACATTTCTGGCGTTTTTCACTATTTTAATAGGGATTCTACTGAATCCCTATTAAAATGCTCTTTAAGTATATCTTCTTTAGTATATCTAAAGAAGTATATCTTTCTTACCAATATACAATTTCCCACAATTCATCAAGACCACTTAGCAAATTCCCGGGTGGCGAAGAGGAAACTTCCTATTATTATTTAGAATACCTCCATATTGTAGAATCGTGTACTGTACAAGGTATACAGGCGCATGGACAAGTCCCATCAGTTGCGAATCTTCTTCCAGTAATGGATTACAGTGCAAGGTATAGGAGGAGCAAGGAGGAGTGGGAGGATTTTCACAAGGAGGACTACTGGATAAAAGTAGAAGATCCAGAAATAGGCAAAGAAAGTGGTTTCTGCAAGTTCACACTTACGCAGTCAATGAACAAGCCAAGAAATTACCCCTTTAAAAATTACGAACATAGGCTCATAAAATCAAAATGTGAAGCCTATTGCGTCCTGAACCTACCGACTCTTTCGATTTGATGTTGATAATGAACGATATGATGTCAAAATAATTACCCTTAAAGCGAAAACTACGACCATCTCAGGCGAAAGAAAACCCCAACTTCGGATAAGAGTTTGGTATTGACGAATAACATCATCAATACTGGTAATCTTAACAGCTGGACTTCAGATAAAATCTATGGATTGAAAATTTAATAGGCAATGCATAAATGAGATAAAGCCGGCCTGACTGAGACGCAATTTCCTCAAACACAAGTAGAAAATAGCTCTCTCAATGTCAGCGACCATTATTCTGGGTTGTGTTCTATCCCCCTTTACATGGATTATTTTGATAGACTTTGTCTTCAGGAGCACAGGAAAGGCAATGGGAGACCACGGAATCAAATGGGGAGGAAAAAGTCTCATGGACTTAGATTATGCTGATGATTTAAACATCCTAGATGAAAGTGTGAGCAAAATGAATGAACTTTTAGAGGTTTTGCGAGTTCAGAGAGCTAGAATAGGTTTGAAAATTAATGTTAGGAAGACTAAGTCACTAAGGCTAGGAATAAGTGAAGATGAAAAGGTGACATTGGCTTCACTTTCCTTGTTAGTTTTATTAGTAAAGACGGTGGGAACAATGAAGATGATAAAAGTAGAATAGCCAAAGCTCAGGGTGTTTTTCACAGTTAAAAAAAGTTTGGAAGAATAGGAACACAAATCTGCAAACCAAGATTAGAATATTAGAAGCTGCAGTGATGACAGTTAGCATTGGCGCTCCAAAAGGCGGATGAAGATTTGATAGATGTTTTCCAGTGAAATTGCTTACGGATTGTTCTGGGTACCCGGCTGACTGACCATATTTCAAACAGTAGGCTGTACGAAAAATGTGGTTCAATACCGCTTTCTCGGGCTATAATGAAAGAAAGGTTGAGGTGGCTAGGGAACGTTGTGCGGATGACAGATTGCCGAAGATTGTCTTTTTCGGCCAACCGCCTAGGGCTAAACGGAAAGCAGGTCGTCCTCGTTTGGGGTGGGAGGACGTCATAAAGAAAGATTAAAGGAAATGGGAACTTCTTGGGAGGGTGTAAAAAGGGAGGCTTTGAATAAATTGGGATGGAGGAGCGTGCGTGGCTGTGTTGACCTCAGGCGGCTTGGTGCTGCGGTGAGTTGTTAGTAGTAGTAGTAGTAATAGTAGTATCAAAAATAACTCAATCGTCCAAGAACAAGTTCCAGATTTTATCCAAAGCTAAAACAAATATGACCAATTCGATATCAATTTACAAAGAATAATAACTTATCGTTATGAATGACTTCAACACGAATATGGGCAGCAGCCACGTTGGTCAGAAAGACGTCTTAAGCCCACATGGACATTAACATTCTTGGCGCAAAGGAAAAAAAGCTAATTAACCTTTGCACAGAGATTGAACTTTATGCAACAAAAACTGCTTTCAAGCAAAGATACCACCGGAAGATGATTTGAATATTCCCTCACGACAGGAAAAATATGCTTGGTTACGTCCTGATGCCCAGATGATGGAAGTTATATGTTTTTGATACTGCGTCGCTACCAAGAAAAGACTTTGATTTGGACAACATACTCCTGATGTCCAAACTCAAGCTGAAGTTAAAGCAACTCGCCAAAAAATAATATTTCAAATGGGACTTCTCTATGACCCGTAAAAAAAAGACACTTGTGCGACAAGCCTGTCTACAAGATTCCTTTAAATATCACGTACTTTTGCTGCTCTCACAACCACAGAAGAAACAAACCAATTGATCAAACGTGCCACCTTACAATTGTAGACACAGCAAATGATGCTCTTGGTAGAAAAGTCAAAACACTAAATCATTCATGAAATTTTCCAATTATGCAACTAGACACGCCTTTATAACAACAAATCTAACCAAGGCAGCCAAGATGCCTACAAACCAAGGATTTCTCCAAATCACAGATCGTGGCATTCAACGACAACCAAGATCTGGGACAAAAGTCGCCATAGTTTCTCTGGAGCTAGGCAAAAGGCTGGAACAGTCTTTTTCACTACGGAGAAAATGGATATTGGCTCAGAAGACATTGTTAGCCTCCACTAGAGTGATATCAGCCATATGCTCTGCTGTACATATTGCACAGCGTTGATGTAGGACAGCAAATATCTTGACTAATATAAAAAAAAAAACTAAAGAAAGAGTGTAAATTACTGACTGGCCACCATATTAGAATCCTGACTAAGACCCTCCTATACAGAATCCAAGCAGCTAATACCACCGTTGTTGAAAAATAGCAAGCTGGCTTTCAGCCAAGGAAAACAACTATTGATCCAATTTTATTCGAGTCCCAAATAATGGAACGGTTTATCTAGCTTCATTTTGATCTCCACAAACAATTTATTGATTTTTTACAGTAATTTAGCCTGATCTCGAGGACCGACTGGTTGCATGCTTTAAGACACTAAGGAGTCAGATATGAAATCAACAGAATTATTGAAAAACGTAGAAACAGTTCAAAAGCCAAATACTGGCTACGATCGATCCTGATAAAATTTCAGCAGCTTCTTGGGTATTGTACAAATGTATCGTATCTCCACGTCTGTTCATCATTTCTTTGTTCATTATTTCTTTGTTCATTATGATGATGAAATGGATCAGCTATCTGTAACCTCATGAACTCCAATGACAGGCAGACTCTATTTCCCAGGGTACAAAGCCATTCATTATGAATACTACTAAAAATTAAACCTAAGTCATGGCAACATCCGAGGCAGCAAAATAGCGCTGCCTAAGTAAAAACCGATGTCGGAACAATGTATTGTTTTTTTTTTCTTTTAGACAAGCACACTTTGTACCGAAAGAGTTGTCGTAGAAACTTCGAAAAGGGCTCATTCGATTGGAAACTGGAAGGGCTTGTGCTCTTTTTAATAGTGAAAATGATTGGAGGGCAACTAACGCCCCTCCCATGCCCACCATTTTCCCAAACACATCCAATCAAAATTTTGAGATAGCCATTTTGTTCAACGTAGTAAAAGGTCCGGAAATTATGTCTATGAGATGAACCCCCCCCCCTACCAGAGCCCTCAGGGCAAGGGTTGTAAGTTATACCCTGGGGGCATATAATGTTTTTATAGAAAGCGTTGTCGTAGAAACTTCAAAAGGGGTCATTCAATTGGAAATTGAAAGGATTAGTGCCCTTTTTAATAGTCGAAAGTGATTGGAGGGCAAATAACCCCTCTCTCCCGCCTACCATTTCCCCAAACACATCCAATCAAAATTGTGAGATAGAAATTTTGTTCAACGTAGTTGAAAGGCCTGGAAATTATGTCTTTGAGGATGACACTCCCCCCAAAGCCCTCAGGGCAAGGGTTGTAAGTTATACCCTGGGGGCATATAATGTTTTTATAGAAAGCGTTGTCGTAGAAACTTCAAAAGGGGTCATTCAATTGGAAATTGAAAGGATTAGTGGCCTTTTTAATAGTCAAAAGTGATTGGAGGGCAACTAACCCCTCTCTCACACCCAACATTTCAACGAACACATCCAATCAAAATTTAGAGATAGCAATTTTGTTCAATGTAGTCAAGTTCTAGAAATTAGGTCTTTGAAGATGACAGCCCCCCCCCCACGCCCCTCAGAGCAAGGGTTGTAAGTTATACCCTGGGAGCATATAAGTTTTTTTTTATAGAAAGCGTTGTCGTAGAAGCTTCAAAAAGGGCTCATTTGATTGAAAATTGAAAGGACTAGTGACCTTTTTAATAGTCGAAAGTGATTAGAGGGCAACTAACCACCCTCTGACGCCCACCATTTCCCCGGACACATCCAATCAAAGTTTTGAGATAGCCATTTTGTTCAACGTAGTTGAAATGTACGGAAATCATGTCTTTGAGGATATGACTTTGACTCTGTTAATTATTTTAATTTCTGTTCGTTTTGGGTTTCATTTATTTATTGATACTGATTTGTGGTAGTTGTATGCTTGGAAGATTGTTTGATTCTATTTTTGTTCACTTTTGGTTTAATAGAGTTCTTTACTTTTTTTTTGAGTTTCGTGGAACAAGTTTTTTTTAATGAATTACGCCAAAGATCAACAGACAATGCCTTTATAATAATCAAAAGGGAGCAAATGGAAACAAATGATCGCCTTCTCTACCTTGATAGGCTCTTGCCAGACCAAATTTCATAAGACTTTCAAATCTGTAAATGCAGCAGCCTTTCAAACCATGTGAAAGTTCACCTTTTTGATAGTTATATATCTTATTAATAGCTCTGTAAAAATGTGAAACACTGTCAGTAGAAGTAAAAAACGAGCATCCCTTCTTTGTGCTCAGAACGAAATTTCTACACCGTAAAGTCGATATCAGTTATATCGATCATGTCATAAATAAAGAAGTCTGAAGACTTAAGTCACCAGAGAAAATCCTAAACAAAGTTAGAAGACAGCAATTGCGCTCATTCAGCAACCTTTAGACAATGTATACCAATTGTATGTCGATGATCGCAAAAAAAGGACAATCTAGGAACTTTGCTCATGAGGGAAAGCCTCGTAAGAGGTAGATAAAAACCTTGGCCGACAGCATCTTACCCAGTCATCCCAAAGTGTGCCAGACAGAGCAGCACACTGAGCCTCGGCTAACCAGTTGTCAAATCAGTTGTCAAAAATATCAAAACCAGTAGCCCCAAAACAACCCGTATGAGTTGCATATAGTCAAGGAAATGCTTTTGCAAGTTTAGCACCTAAAATACGATGAATAGAAAGTGTGATTTCATAAGTACAGTCCAAATACATAAGAATTAATGTAAAAACGGAAACATAATGGCTTTCAATGATCCAACTGTATTTAGAAGCCAAAATAAAAAATTTGTAATAAAATGTGTCAAGGACATTCTCTTTACTTAAACAAGGAAGCAAAAAAAAAGAAAAATTGATATTTTTACCACCAGTACTCGTATACTCAAAATATATAATGCATCTTCTTTTTAAGATTATTTCTATGCTTGCTTTACGGAATTGATCAACTCAGGCTCTCAGCAACTTAACTAGCCAAATATGAACATCATTTTGAACAATTTCTTTGACTCTGGAAGAAGAGGATACAAAAAATGAGGAACAGCAAAGAATCAGATTTATCCCTATTCACTCCTCTTCTGTGAAAGAATAATGCAGTATATGAGTTTATGCCCTTCACAAGCGACTCAATTGATTTCACTGACTTATATAATTTTTGGATTTACCCCTTGAACACAAACACAAAAGCTTGCTATATTAACCAAATAATATTGGAAAGTGTATCATTGTTGCCAAAGCATGTTTCAAATGGAAAATAGGATAAATGTCTGTAATATAACAAATTGAGACTACAACTTACTACTTTTGCTTTAGATTTAACACCAATCTCTCCCATTATCCCATTCAATTTCTCATCAGAGGTTAGTTTCTTACTCTTTTTATTCTTCAGTCTATCTGGCAGATCGTGAACAACAGCAAGAGTGGCAGAAAAAATAAAATTTTGACGACGAGCTTTCTTATTTTCGTCAGCATTGACTAAAGACAAAATATTTTCAAGTTCTTGAAAATGACCCTTCTCAAGCATTCTATCTGTCTCATCAATGGCAAGATACCTAAAAAGGGAAGAGTTTATGGTTAAACAAACAAGCGAAAACAGTACCAATGGAGGGTTTACTTCTTCCACAGACCAAGTCTATTTCTGTTCACATTTTCAAAAAAGAAAGCCTGAACTATGTCAAACTTATGATTCTTTTGGGGATCATGAACAAACTTCTAACAGGCCCTACGTCTATGCATCCATCCAAGAATGATGCACAGATTTCCCTGTTATAATACCCTAAAAATGTGTGCTCCAGTAACAGTAAAGGAGTCAAACTAAAAAGCATATTAAACTGTCATATTCTGAGTGGCTTATGTAATGCATTAGCAACGTCTCATATTTGGTACATTGCGCCTTTCTTAGAAATACTCAGCATCACTGATAGACCTAACCTGATAGAAAGAAACACACACCCACTACTATAAATTGGCTATGTACTTGCTCACTTTGCCACCTCAGTTTTCAAATTCCATAATTAGCCGCAGATTATTCGATCTTAAATCCCAATATGGAGCATTGCCTAATCAACCAACGCCGCTATATACGCACTATAAAGATTTGGCAAGAGTCATCGGTAGCTTGGTTATCATTTATCTAGTTCATACAGCGATACGATATTTAATGTTTTTTACAAGTGTGATACTTTCCTTTTCTTGTTATTTTTTTCTCAACATTGTTGTGTATTTTGCAGACAAAAAAAAATTATTACTATAGTGATAAAAAAATTATCATTATCAACTTATTTATGTAGTTGCTAAAGGGCTATAGAGTGATTCCCATTCATATCGACAGTGAACCAACATTGAAACAACAAGGAGCTGCTTTGCTTCCAACTATTGCTCCCAGCTTCGGCCACTAAGTTATTAGCCAATGTTTCTGAAGTTACTTTTTCTACACTTGATCCACTTTACAACTGACCCTCAAATTGAAGGCGTAGATCTTTTAAATCCACGGTATCAAAACTGAAGCTCATCAAAAATAGCGACGAAGACCACACTCCCTTTCCATAACGAACAACAAAAGCACGAAGATTAATAGGGAAATCTTTTTGCAAGATAATGAAGATTTTTTTTTTTTTTTTTTATCTGGGTTGGAAATAGATGCATAAAATTTGTCCACAGAGGACTCTAGAGAGGAAATTAAATCTGCCACAGGGACTTGTTTTGGAAGAAAAGAGAATTTTGGACCTTTTTCGAGAATTTGAATTTCCTTTGGTTCAAGCGTTCTAGAGGATAGATTAACAACAGCCAGTCCAGGAGTGAATCTTGGAGTGTAAGTAGGGCTATTCCTCGAAAATTCATATCGTAGGTTTTCCGAAAATTAATATCGTAGGTTTTCCCTGTTGTTCTTCGTGCTTTTGTTGTTCGCTGAAGCTTATCAGTTTCACACTCATACTTTCCAAAAAAAAGCCGCATTTCGTCACTTCGTCATTGGCAATTAATAAAATTATACGCTCTGAAAACATACTAAGAGTAAGTTATGAAATCTATGCTATACGTAACCCAGTCTTTCAAGAACTAAGATTAGTTAAAGTTTCAACTAACAAGAAAAAATTTGTATTGGTGGATGATATTCTCTGGAAACTTATGACTTTTTGACACCATTAACATAAAGTAAAGTCCGACGAAATCAAACTTTCTAACTCTCTTTTTCTTCCACGACAAACATTTAATTGCATAATTCAGTCTGTCTTTATATGACTCATTCTAATTCCCTTTTGCATTCACTATTTGGTTAAATACAGTTTTGGATGGGCTTGAATCAAGTGGGTTTGGGATGCAAATTTCTCCTACAGATTTGATCATTGTAAGTTATGTAAAATTAGTCAGTCTTATACAAGCCATATAGAAGTTCGTGTTAAGTTCCTGCTCAATTACGTTTAAGTTTTTGTGACCTGAGTGCTTTCTATATACTGTGATTACCTATTCTTGAACCAAAGTTAGGTTAGGTGAATGGTTATGAAATCTGAAGACACAAGCTTTTGTCGAGCATATTTTCAAGCGAGAGGAAAAATGACATAGCAATGGTTTTCTTTGGCCGATGTTTGGCCAGCAATCATAGGCTAAAGATATTTGAGACTATAAGAGGACAAAGATTTTAGGCAAGCTCTTAATATACTCGTATGTTATTACATTTTTGGCCAGATTTTAAGGCTATTTAAATGGATCGCTGGAATCAGAAAGAGATCATGCCCAGGAACTCAGAATTTAATGGGGGGGGGGTAAAAAACTGTTTAACCGTGAACATGTAAAATAACAAAACAAAATTCATAATTTTGCAACAAGGATTTAAAAACGGCAAAGGCTTTTCATTTTAAGACTTAAAATGCTTTTCAAAAAATAACCAGAATCTTAAAATAAAGGACATGGACCTTTTCTGCATCTAAGAAGATAGAAAGAACTGAACAAATAAACAATATAATCTATTTTTACATCTGTATTGTTCGTAAAGAAAATTTACTAGTCATTTTAAAACATTCACCTACCACATAAGGCAATAGTGATAAAATCAATACTGATTTCACATATGTCCTGTTTCTGTGGTTAGCCGTTTATTCGTGCTAATACACGGTATAAAAAGCATATGCCTCGAGTGGGTCTTGATCCATTCATCATATTTGCAAAAGCGCAATTGATTAATAACGGGAAAACCAGTCATCGATCTCCGCAATTCCCTACCTCGACCTAAGAAAAGTTGAAAACGTTGATACTCAATTTCCATTACCATATAAATTATGACAACGTGAGCTAGAGTATTCTGCTAGGGCAGGATGCTCTTTAGTTTTAAGGACGATGACGGCGCTCCTTATTGATTTTTCACATTCGCCTGAAACACTTGTACCAGTTCTACCTTGTAAAGTTTGCACATTTTTTTTCCAAGTGTTCTTTTCCGTAATAATATTCATTACTGCACACAGGCTTTAACCTTAGGAAACTACTTAGACCGTTTTTCGCGAGGAAGGGCGTTATTTGCTCAAACAACGGAAAAAACCTCTCAATCTTCCCATTCCTTACGTGTATGTATGACGATAACAATCAAAATACTAACAAATGAACAAAACAAACAGTTCATCGAGACAAAATTACCTTAAGTCCTCCAGATTAGAAAGATGAGGATTCCCATCATTAATAAGCTCCCAGAGACGACCAGGTGTTGCAACAACAATATCCGGTTGCTTCTTCAAAACTCTCTCTTGTTTGGGTAACGCCAAACCCCCAATAACTATTGCAATAGTAATTCCTGTATATTTGGCTGCAACATCTAAATGATTCTTAATTTGTACTGCTAGTTCTCGAGTTGGAGTCAAAATCAATCCTCTAAGTTTACTTTTCGATTTCAAAGATACTTTATCATCGTGCTCGAGTTTCTCTAAAAGCTTTCCTGATTCTTCTATGTCATTTTCTTCTTCAGAGTCGGCGTTTAAATATATCTTAGATTCAGCTTTTTCACGATCATAAGCAGCATCAAGCTCAGCTGGAAAGACGTGTGTCGTCATTAATTAGGAAATATTAATCACAGTTACTGATTTATTTTAGCTTTTCTCTTTTATATTGTAATATTGTTCCTGCATTCAGTTATACTTATTAGCCATTTAAGCTATGGCAACCAGCTGTAAGACATATATAATACATTGTAACGCTTTCGAGAAGCGGGGGAAACATATCAAGGCTTCCTAAATAATAACTAAATATCTCCTGTATTAAACATATTTTATTCTTAGTTTTAACCACAAACAAGGGTGTTGTTGCCATCCATCACACCTCCTAAAAAGCTAGAGTGGTATTTTCGTTTTACTAAAAGCTAAATAGATTACTAAATTTAATACTTTTATTCGGACATCTATTCCCTATATATAACAGGACGGAATAGATTTAAAAAGAAGGAACATTGACGAAAATAAATCTTTTAAATAGCAGAACAAAAATTTTCACAACTTTTTCAGGTCAAAATATTTGACCATAAATAAGTTCTAATACCCCTCAAATCCGCCAGAAGATTGGAGTATCGATTGCGCTTTACTGAATATAAAAAAAACACAGATTAAAATTTTAATATTGCGAGTCAGTTTTCTATATATTTCAGACAGATAAAATTAAAAGGTAGAACAGATAGAATAAAAGGTAGAAAAGATGAACATGTTTTACTCATTAGACAAATAAAACCAGAGTGATGTATACAAATAGGCTTAAATGGATAAATTACGAATTGCTGAAAATTACGGTGGTATATAATTTTTCGATTCAATGATGAAAACGTAAAAACAGTGAAACACATAAATTTGATTTCATATACATTGAAGTAAGGATGGACTTGGAAGGGCACGGACCTAAGAATTATATATAGGGGGCTTCAACTATCCAGGACGATGATACCTAAATTAAACTGATTTCAATGAGGAATACCATGTATACGGTATGCGAAAACCTCCTTAACGTTTTTTGATTTTGCATGCACTGGAATATTATCTTTAAATTTGTAATTAACAAGTTTAGAAACTCTTCGCGACCAAGTTTAGGGGAAAGCAAACACCATTCATGAATATTTACTTAGCACTTTTTTACTTGATAAATCATTTCTAGATCTTTAGGTTGTTAGGATCCCACACGTGGGTCAAAATAACGTCAGTCACCTTGCGAACCCCCTCCACAATACTAGTTAATAAATCTAACCTAGATATCTATTTTTTCAGATTGAGATATTTTGCATTACCAAACTTGTTCTAAAACACTCCTATCAACAAGTGTTAACGTCCTGCACAAGCAATCTCAAATAGCAGGGGATAGGATTAGTCTACTTTAATTAAGCCAATTAACATCGAACCAACACTAATGTCACAGCAACCTGCAGCAATATTATCCTCATACATAGCACTAATCACTTATTATGTTGAAAGTTGACTTTTACAGTGCAGAATATTTTCCATACTACGCAAAGAATTGGGCACCAAGAATACGTCACTCCTTTGGCATTCTGAAGCACAATTATTGTCTCGAGGAAAAGTTTTACGAGCCTTGTCGAATTGTAAGATGAATTAAGTATCTGTTATGAAGATTCTAAGAGTTCCTTTTCAGAATTAGGTCAAGATGACTAATCTCTAATGGTCTGACCTTACTTTAAAAATATATTGTTATATTTGAATGAATTGAAAAAAAGGTTTATAAGGCCGTAACAAAAACATTTTACAAAGACCACGTAAAGGAAATGCTTTTATTTAAAACTTGATATCTGGGCTATCACCTAAGAAAAAAAAGAAGAAAAATGTGAAATGCTCAGATTGCCTTCTAGTTACATAGACAAAAATTGGTCGTGTTTTAGACAGCATGAAAACGCATTTGCGCGCATTGAAAAATTCAGCTGTTAGATTATTTCCCGCGAGACAACGATTTTTTTTTCTCGAAAAGGTGGATTCTCAATCTGTTTGATGACAGAGTTGTTGCCGATGCCAAATTAACACTAGATATTCACAATTAATTTATCAAATTATCAGCTGATAAAACATCACAAACAGCAATTTATATCCAAAGATCGGGATAAGTTTTTGCTTGACCAACGAAAGGAACAAAAAGGATCAGTGACTGAGGCAATGAAATCATTGATCCCATTTACCCCCTTCGTATCTGTTTCCAAATGACTTTTTAGTAAAAACTAAATATAGGATCCTTTATGATTACTTGGTTATAATTTGCTTACCCCTCCGTATCCCTCCGTGTCTGTTTCAAAATGACTTTTTGGTAAAAACTAAATATAGGATCCTTTACGATTACTTGGTTATAATTTGCTTACCCCTCCGTATCCCTCCGTATCTGTTTCAAAATGACTTTTTGGTAAAAACTAAATATAGGATCCTTTATGATTACTTGGTTATAATTTGCTTACCCCTCCGTATCTGTTTCAAAATGACTTTTTGGTAAAAACTAAATATAGGATCCTTTACGATTGCTTGGTTATAATTTGCTTACCCCTCCGTATCCCTCCGTGTCTGTTTCAAAATGACTTTTTGGTAAAAACTAAATATAGGATCCTTTATGATTACTTGGTTATAATTTGCTTACCCCTCCGTATCTGTTTCAAAATGACTTTTTGGTAAAAACTAAATATAGGATCCTTTACGATTACTTGTTTATAATTTGCTTACCCCTCCGTATCCCCCCGTATCTGTTTCAAAATGACTTTTTGGTAAAAACTAAATATAGGATCTTTTATGATTACTTGGTTATAATTTGCTTACCCCTCCGTATCCCTCCGTATCTGTTTCAAAATGACTTTTTGGTAAAAACTATATATAGGATCCTTTATGATTACTTGGTTATAATTTGCTTACCCCTTTGTATCCCTCCGTATCTGTTTCAAAATGACTTTTTGGTAAAAACTATATATAGGATCCTTTATGATTACATGATTATAAATTGCTTCTGTGTATTTGGATCCCAGAGAAAAAAAAAACTTCAAAAAAAATAAAAAAAAATACATTTGGCTCATAATTTATTGATTTAAATGCAGATAATACATTTTTTCAAGTTCTTATGACTAAATGGGTATATAGGTGAGTGTAATTGATTGATTTTTTTTTTTTTAAATTAACAAATCAAAACCCTTTTGCACATAATCGCTTCAGTTTTTCCTGACCGACTGCGTGAGTCTTTACCAAGCCCCCTCCCCCCTGTGTTACCCACCAAAATATATATTTGACGTGTTAAATTTCTGGACCTGTGTATTTAAATCCCTCAGTTAAAACCCTCTAATCGTGGAAATCAAAAACCTTTGCACAACTATGATGTCAGTATGAAACATCTTTGAAACATTGACTCCACGTGTTTTTCTGCTGGATGTCTAGAGAATATTAATATTTTCGTCACAGATTCGTTATAAGTGGGCTAAAAAACCTTTAACTACCCCGTTTCAGGGAAACAACATCTTTTCGGGGGAGCGGGAAGGTGGTCATTAGGTGCACAGGCTACTCATTTTGTGTCCTATAATCAAGCTAATTAAAATTCCTGGGAGGATTATGATTACAAAAAGTTGTATGTCCAACTTTCTTTGAAAAAAAAAAAATATTGAAGGGGAAAAATGCCCTAAGACACGGAAATGAGCCCAATGAAACTCCTAATAAGGTTCAGGTTTCAACAAGTTTTCGTTTCAAACACGTTTCATCAACAAGTTTCAACACGTCCACGTTTCAAATAAAATGATATATATATAACACCTCCGTTTCGTGTCGGGTATTTACATAACTTTGTGGCCTTACCTCTGGGCTTGCGGTTATCATGTCAACCTTAGTGAAAATTTCTTCCAATTATTTCAATTAAAGTTTGTATTGTAAACAAGTACCCTGTGGGTATGGGTGGGGGTTTAATACCCGGGACACAAGGTGAGGGGGGCTAACAGGTTGCCTTACGTTCAAAATGGGCATATAACTTTGTTGTAGCTTGCGATCAAATGAGCCTTGTCCTTGTTTGTATGGCCATCCGTTCGACATGATAAAGCCCACAAAAAAAATATGGGAGACTCAACGCTGTTTATAAAGTCAATTTTACTTCGTCTTCAATGATATGGATGTTTGAATAAGAAAGTGAAGCAAAATCATATGCAAGATGAAACTCTCCAAGCAAAAACGATTTTGTTTTTACCTAATATCCTATACAAACAACGTACAACACTATGTTGTCAAATATCAAATTTTCTAAAACTCGTGTCAGGAAATAATTTAAAAATGGAAATATCAAGGATCTTCAATTTCACGGATCGGATGCTTATAATAAATTAAGCCACATAAATTAAACCTGATTTAATCGGGAATTAAGATCGAATATCAATCAGACGGGCATGAAAACAAATCACCAAAAGAAGAAGAAAGAGCAAACACAGGGAAATATGACAAGCCTGTTTTCCTTATAGTAGATCTTTGAAGAATTATTTTCACAATCAATTAATCAGAATCTGAGTTATTCCCAGTTATTCATTCTGTTTTTGTTTCCTTAACTCACCAGCGTCCTCTATAACTTTGTCATACTTTTTGTCATCTAGAATTCCGCTTAGGATTGGAATGCCAAAAGCAAGCGTTTTTCCACTTCCTGTTTCAGCTGCACCGACAATGTCTCTCCGCCCTCGAATTGCAGCAGGAAGAACAAGAGACTACAAAACAAAAAATTAAATAAATATAAGTAAAACACATCAGATTGAAATTATAAATCAGATCAAAATCATAGTTGCCATTCCTGAATCAGCTTCAAATGACAATTTTTCGCCACTTGACATCTTTTTTTCCAAAAAGTTTTTAAATTACTGGTTACAATAGAACGCGGTTCGTTCTTTACTAGGTTGCAGCTGTCACTGCCAACACAATAAATGAAATTTATAGCTCAGAAAGGAATGTGAAGACATCCTTCGTATAAATAAGAGAACAGCATACTTTCTTTGATGACGACATATTTAAACCGAACTAAAAGACTCCAATTAAGCTAGTTACTTTCCCTTATGGTTACATACCTTTTCCATATGAGCGTTTCTGAGCAAACAGTTCTAAATTTCTGACATCTACAACTGCTGATACTAACAACTCACTGCAGCACCAAGCCACCTGAGGCCAACATAGCTACACACGCTCCTCCTCCATTCCAATCTATTCAAAGCCTCCCTCTTTAAACCTTATCAATAAGTTCCAATTTCCCTTAAATCTTTCCTTATGAAATCCTTTCACCCCATTCAGGGACGACCCACTTTTTCCTGTGGCACAAGTTTCTGACATCCCTGGTTACAAAAAAACAGCCAAACTATAATAAAAATCAAGTTAGGAGTATAATGAGAAAATCATATGCAATTTAGATTGTTCTCACATCGTTGACTTCTTTTTATATTCACATCAATTTTTTTTGTACTCACAATCTACAAAAAAAGAAATACACATTTATGAGTTGTCAAGGTGATGTATAGGTCTATTTTTATTTTGTTCTTACTTCACTTTATAAGGAACGTGGCAAAATTGCGGCTAAAATATGGACGAAAGGACGAAATGGACGAAACACCGACCAAATTTCCAATCGCCAATGCACCTAAAGTTTATCTTACTTCCTACTGCACCAAGCTTACTTCCTAAGTAAGTTTACTAGTTTAACTAGTTTACTAGCTTACAATTTTAACTTACTTCCTAAGTCATGGTGTCCGTACCACGTTCGAAAATAAGTATAAGGGTTACAGACCGATACAATTGGTTACCTTTGAGTGTGTCTGAGTAAGCCAGTTTATTCTGCACAAATACCTGCATATTATCGCAGTGTTTAACAAAAGTAAAACTGACCGAAAATAAAAAAAATTACCTGAATGGGTGTTGGCTTAAAAAACTTCTTCTCAGCCAATGACTTAATAATTGGCATCGGTACATAAAGATTATTCCACTTTGACATTTGTTGAATAGTTTTTTCGTCAATTTCAAAATCAATTTCTTTTTTTCTCGATCTTCATCCTCCGATTGAAATTCTAGTTCGGAATCATCATCTTCAAGATATGTTACCGGAGGTTCGGAGCATTCCTCAAAGGTACCTGCAAAGCAAAACGGCTAAATAACCAATCAAAGCAATGGCTGGATAGTAGTCTAAAAATTCAGGTAAATAAAATAAAAAAATCAATTAACACCACTTAGATAGCCTAATATCATTTCTAAGACCGAGTCAGCTCGATTTTTGAAAACAATGATAATAAATGAGCATTTTTACAGCCAACGATGAAAAAAATTGAACGGAATGCTCAGTGTTTCAGCTAGACCCCGGCGCCGCGCCGATGAGGGAAAACCGGCAGCGGGGGGGCCAAAAACAGCGCGCCACGCCGCGCCGCCGGTAAGATGCCGGCGGCGCGATCAATGTTGACCGCAAACATTAATGTTTTCATCAGTCTTTCTCAAATCACAGCTTGAATTTACAACAAATTGGAGCCTATTCGTGAGTTCAAAAATTCACAAGTCGCTGGCTGAAAACTGGTCTTCTTCGTTATTCATCAAGAGAAGTAGAAATCTGGTAGAAACGAAATGGCTGTGGCGTTTCAGAACCCTTGCATAATACGAGAAGTTGAAGTATCCATTAGCTATGTATTCTTAACATAAATAATTATCAAAATTAGTAGTTTTTTCCATCGAGCGTTACTGCATACAAAACTTCAAATACCGTATCACAAAATTCGTCAGTTATCTGGGTAAAAACTTTGAATATAACTTTGAACTTAGAAGCTTAATTTTTTCATAATGCTCTTTGCCTATATCTATTTTGTCACCTTTAAAACAGTTGAAATGGGCGACTTTGATATTGATTGTTTTTTTTTTTTGCTCTTTTGGATTCCTAAAAAGCCTTCTTGTATTAAAAACTGGTTTTTAATAACAACTTAAAAAAAATACATTTTAGCTTTTTTGCTCCTTTATAGAATATATGTCATGTAGGCTAAGGCTGAACTGCTGCTTTTTTATTGCTTTTGGCTGCTCTTTTGGATATTATTCATTTTTTCTTTAGGGATATTATCCATTCCAAATTATAAACTGATAAATACGTAATATCAGTCAAATTATAAACTGCATCTAAAAGGAGTAAATTTATCAAATTGAAAAATACATGATGAACACTTCACATGAGAACACTTCAATTACAATGAAACAAAAAAACACTTAATGGTTTATTCGGTATGAAGAAAAATGAAGTGCCAGCTACTTTCTTAGGTAAAAAATGAAAAGCTCATCCGTTTTAAATGTAATTAAATGAAATAATAAGCAGACTGAAGTAGCTCCAGGAAGATGTTGAGATTTTCATCCTAGTTCGTCACTTTTAATCCAAGCAAAATGTTAGGACACTTAGTATCAGTTATTGAGTCTAAGCTTTGATTTCCAAATGCTCAAAAAAATTACTAAATCTAATAAAGTCGCAACAATAAGTCACCTGTGGTCAAAATACTCAAAGACTCCTCTTTGATCCCCACCCAGGCTCAAAGCTTCTGCTATGGTCATTTCCATGGAAATCTCCAAAGAGTTTCTTTTTAAAATAGCTTTCAAGCGTAGTTAGGGGTATTTAGCCTTTTTTTGCTTTTCTTCAGAGCTTTCAAAAAAGTGTTATAATGTTCCAAATGTTTCACTTGTTATATTTGTGCATATTTTTGGTAATCATTTGTGGGGTGATCGAACTTTTAAACCACTGTAGATACGTAAGAACATTGCAACATCTAGTATCCTGAGGTCATAAGACTGTCAAAGACTCCTCCTTGAACCTCCCAAATTGAAAGCTTTTGTTTATGACCTGGCCTTTTAATGTAACTTGGGCACTGGACCAAGGGCGCCATTGTCACTCGAGCACAACGTAAGGTGGGGATGTCGATATTGCTTTCGTCACACCAATTCGTTTTAGTGTGAATCTGCCTGGTACTTATGAATGAATGTTCACAAAGTAAACCCATTTCATTAATAAGAAAAAAACGGGTTGGACGCATATGTCCCTTTCCTTTTGGACAATAAAACCATGCAAGTGCTGTATCAAGTACAACTCACGAAAATCTTGTTAATTTTTGTCAACTTTTCAACTTTTTTGGCATCCCTGCTTTCAATAAAAAAAAAAAAAAAAAAAAAAAAATCAAGGTATATCACTTAAATATAATAACTCCCTATCCCTCCTCTGGATACCATCTTGATAGGATACCGTCTCTGCTTTAAATAAAAAAAAAAAATTAACTGATTTGCACCCCTGCTTTCAAAAAAAAAAATCGAGATATTATCATTTAAATATGATAGCTCACTACCCCCCCCCCTCTGGATACCACCTTGATAAGATGCCGTCTCTGCTTTAAATTAAAAAAAATTAACTTTTTGGGATCCCTGCTTTCAATAAAAAAAATTTCGAGATATTATCATTTAAATGTAATACCCCCCCCCCTCCCCTCTGGATACCACCTTGATAGGATACCGTCTCAGCTTTCATTAGAAAAATAATTTACTTAATAATTAACTAGGTCACTATATGGTTCAAACAAACACGCAAAATAACGTTAAACAGCTTAGTGTTCCTTGAAAAAAAATTGAGGGAATGAGTAAAGGGGTACAAAGACAACAACAAAAATGTCGAAATTATTCAGATATACCTCAAATTATTGGAAAACTGAGTCATAGATTCGCCGTGGCATTCAATAAGATCCAACGAATTTAATTAAAAGGGAACACACACAAAAGCCAAATTAGGCCAGTAGCCTATGAGAAAGCACAAAAATACCGAAGACAATGAACAAGTCCTAATGGGGGGCCCTGGGTCTATCAAAACATTTCAATGGTTTCCCAGGGAATTTGATATCATTTTCTTCTGTCTCCACTTTAAATGAAAAAAAAATAATTATCTTTTTGGCATCCCTGCTTTCAAAAAAAAATGAAATATTATCATTTGAAAATGATAGCCCCCTATCCCCCCCCCCTATAAGCAATGATTTACAATTTATTTATGAATCATATTTTTGGGGTAACTTCCGGTTCGATCTTTAATTCCCTAAGCTTGTATATAGCTTAGTCTATAGCTAAATTTTGTCTCAATAGAAGGGTTTTTTATTATTTTTTTTTTGGGGGGAGGGGGGGGGGGGTAAAAATGTTTCAGAAAGAAGATTGTATTTTCTATCAGGCGTTCAACAATTAAGTATTAAACCTTAAGAAAATCTTATCTAAAAACAGCAAAAAAAAAAAAGAATTTGCAAACTTACAATTCAGCTGTAGAAACAATCTGTCGGCTGTCAATTTCAAAATCCAACTGAAGGCTGAAGCTGTATGGTAGTGAATGCGTTCTATAATTCTATTCAACTTGAAAATAAAATTCTTGACTACGAATGATGTAAGAAATAGCGATTGGGAAACTGCATTCAAAATGATTTAAACTCATTTCATAAAGACGATACTTTTTTTGTCAACATATTAAGAACTGTGTATATTGTAATATTTGCAATTGCATAGTGAATCTGTCTGGTTTTTATGCAAAGTAACAAAAGAGACGGAAATTAATGAACAAGAGAGTAGTGAAGAATTATGGTATGCAAAGTAATATTTGGTAGGGAAAGTCACTGGTGATAAATCGCTAGGGGTGGCACCGTGATTGTGTGATTTTCGAGGATTTGGGGAACCAATTTTTTTTTCGGGGAAATACCCAAAAATTCGGGGATAGTGCAAGCCCTGCTTGATTTCTAATCAGGAAAATCGAAGTACTAAACAACACGAGAAGGAAAAGCTCCGACTTTGCGGTTGACGTAATAAAGAATTGCCGCAAAATTAATTTAAAGTCGACCGAACGCGGAGTTCGACCAGGCCTCTCGTCGGCGGCGTTCGGTCGAGCCGCCGGCACAGCGCCGGGGTCTAACCCTGTCTTCAGGGATCTTTTTCGTCAGTAGAATGTGTAAATCCAAAAATAGACAAATATATTTCTCACTCGTAATAAGAAATCATATGAACAGTCTGAATGTTTAAATGTAAAAAATGTTTTTTTGTTGTTTTTTTTGCGTGACCCCCCCCCACCCAAAAAAAACTTATGTAAAACACCCCTCAAAAAGAAAATCCTAGATACAGCCCTGGGAACAGCCGTAGTGATTTCAAGTTTTCGTAAAAAGGGATGGAACATGGGCCTGACGCGCACCTCTTGATTACACTAGACCTAAAAAGGTCTACCTATACAAAATTCAACTCCAAAATCAAAGCGTTGGGAAAATCAATTTCTTTTAATTAAATACTATCTTTAATCAAGTTAAAGCATTTGATTAGGGTGCATGTTATGGAGGAAAGAACGCAGAACCTCTTCGTGGGGGGGGGGAGGAGGTTATTCATCAAAAGAAAACAATAACAGTGAACAATCTAAAAGGTATGGAAATACGTAAAAATCGTAGCATTTAGCTGGATCTATGCTACCACCCTCATGCTTTTGCTTTGGAAACACCAGCTTTCAGTTTCACCACACGAGTTTTCAGTTTTACCACACGTTTAGTGATTATCTGTCCTGTTTTTTGAATATTAGGTAAGAAAAATATCAAATCTCTCAACCGCCTTCTCTTCCAAGGATCAGTTGGAAATTCTCAAAAATAAAGTTCGAACTGCTCTCAATAAAAAAAAAAAACACGAGTGTCACACCTAAACCTCTTATCTATTTCTTCACGCTTCCAAATTACTACTACTACTACAACTCACCGCAGCAACAAGCCACCTGAGGGCAACACAACTACGGGCGCTCCTCCTCCATCCCAATCTATTATAAGCCACCCTTTTTACAACCTCCCAGGAAGTTCCCATTTCCTTAAATCTTTCTTTATGACGTCCTCTCACCCCCGACGAGAACGAGCTGCTTTCCGTTTAGCACTAGACAGTTTTCCAAAAAGAACAATCTTCGGCAACCTGTCATCCTTCATCCGCACAACATGCCCTAGCCATCTCAACTTTTCTTTCATTATAGCCCTAGAAAGCGGGATTGAACCACACTTTTCGTAGAACCTACTGTTTGGAATACGGTCAGTCAGCCGGGTACCCAGAATAATCCGTAGGCAATTTCTCTGGAACACATCTAGAAAATCTTCATCCACTTTTCGGAGTACCCATGCTTCAGAGCCATATTTGGCCACTGTCACCACAGTAGCATCTAATATTCTAAACTTGGTTTGCAGACTTATCTTCCTATTCTTCCAAACTTTTTTTTAACAGTGAAAAAACACCCTGAGCCTTGGCTATTCTACTTTTAACATCTTCACTGCTCCCACCGTCTTTACTAATAATACTACCAAGGTAAGCAAAGCTACCATCTGATCAATCTTTTCGTTACCCAGCGTCACGTTTTCATCTTCACTTATTCCTAGCCTTAGTGAGTTAGTCTTCTTAACATTAATTTTCAAACCTATTCTAGCACCCTGAACTTGCAAAACATCCAAAAGTTCATTCATTTCACCCACACTTTCATTTAGGATGCTTAAATCATTAGCATAATCTAAGTCCAGGTGAGTTTTCTCTCCCCATTCAATTTCGCGGTCTCCCATTGCCTTTCCTGTGCTCCTTAAGATAAACTCCATCAAAATGATCCATATAAAGGGGGATATAACACAACCCTGCTTAACTCCTGATTTAATGCAAAACCAGCTGCTAACCTTATTTCCTACCTTAACCGCAGTAGTGTTATTCCTGTACATAGCACTAATCAGTTTAATGCATTTGTCTGGTATACCATACAAGGATAAGACCTTTGCTAAAGCTCTTCAATCTACAGAAGAAAACGCTTGCTCATAATATATAAAACTGACGACCAGAGGTGTTTGACAGCTCAGGCACTTCTCAATTATTAACTTAAGAGTGAAAATTTGGTCGACACATCCACTAACTTTTCTAAAACCGCACTGTACTTCTCTCAAAATTTTGTATACAGCATCGCTCAGTCTTATACAGCGGTTTAATTAAAGTTTTCCTAAAATCATTAGGTACTTCCCCTTTTTCAAAAATCATATTCATAACCTTCAGTAACTTATTTCTAACCTCAGAGCCACCATATTTAAGAAACAAATTTACCACGCTATGAGCAACTAGAGCCTTATTATATTTTAATCCTTTTAGCACTGTCACTAATTCCTCCTCACAAAACAAATCTTTCTTCACATCCAAGGCATCACAAACTTTTTCATTTTCCTCTATATCTTTTCCTGCAACTCTATCTCGGTTTAGGACATTCTCAAAATGCTCTGCCCATCTCTCTTTAACTCTTTCCTTGTCACCAATTGTGGCCCATTCCTATCTTTAACTGAGACAAGTCCGGATTGACTACTCCCTGTCAATTTATTAACATGCCAGTACAGTATTTTACTATTCGGCCGTCTAGCTGCATCTTCCAGATCCTCGGCTATTTTATCCATGGCCTCCGCTTCACACCTCCTTAGTGCATATTTTAATGCGTTCTCCACTTTCTTTACATTCCTTTTGTTTTCATGTGATCTAGCATTCAGATAATTCTTGTACAAGCCCCTTCTCCTCTCTATTAAACATAAAGCTTTTTTTTGTTTTTCTAAATTCAAAAATTGTTTGCTAAGCAGTTCTCATAGGGAAGATCAAAAGGCTAATGTATGCTCAATCATACTTTGATCCTACTTATCGACAGAGCCCTGTTGATCCTTTATGGGCACCAATTCACGAAAAATGTAAAGAGAGGCAAAATATAGCTTTTAGAATCTAGGGGGGTGGGGGGCAATTTTGTAGCATTTGATTTTTTCAATTAAAATGCGAAAAAAAGATATTTCCAGCGAAAAACCCCAAAAGTCTTCTTGAAGAATATGGGGGGGGGGAGATCAAGACGAAGGATGGAAAAGTGCTCCCTCTCCAATTCACGCCCATACCCCCCTTTCATAATATTAAGATATCGGGGGATGAGCAAGAGCCTAATCGATCGAACAAACTTGGGGTTCCACCTTGATTCCAAGAATGCAAGCACATAGACATGACATTATTTGGAAAGGCCTAATTTTTGGAAGGGAGGGAGCTAGACCCCATTGTACTCTGCTCTTAGGCACGTTGCTGTCTAGAACCCACTTTCAATCTTTGGTCCGTTAGTCAGTAATTTTGTCAACCTTACCAGCAACTAGATTCTTAGCTGTTTTTGTATTAATCCCACAAGCACATCAAATCGTCCATGATAATAAGGGTAAGTAAAGACCGACCCTTGTCAATAGAAATTGAAACACTAGAAACGGTATTTGATAAAATTATAGAAATCCAGTAGTTTTTAATATACTCATCAGCAATTTTTAGTCTAGGTTATCTAAAAACAATTTGCATAATCTAGAAAAAAGGAGAAGCATCCCCCAAAAGGAGTGGAAAATTGATTAAATTACGCCATCAAATTCGAACAGTTTCAAACCCTGACGTAAGATCCCTCCTCGCCTTCTTAATCCACTTCTTTATCCATATGAACGCACAAAATAGGCTAATATCGATTTTTAATCAACAAATGCAACTTTTACTCAAAAGCAATATATTCTCAATATTTTGCGATTCACTGAAGAAAAAAAAGTCAATGCCAAACTCGAACTCATGACCCTAGATTAGCGACGTAGTTTTCTACCCGTTGAGCTAGCCAAGGTTATCAATATGTTTACAGCTTTCACAAATTTATATACAAAAATAAACGGAATTCCTATCAACAGATTTTCCCTAGGGTTTCACTTACTAATGAGGTAGATACTAAAGGTTATAAGGAACTTCCTAGTTTCACATAAACTATTAACGGAAGGCAAAAGATCTTGTCCCGTCGGGGAGGGGGGAGGTGTACATGACACCCCAAAAACGGTATTTCAAAGCAAGGAATTTCAACAGATCCTTCGATGAAAATAGAGGGGGGTTTACTCCTGATAAAAATAGTTTTCCCCGGGATATGATGGGGGAGAGGGTGGCTGAAATAAAAAAAAAAGATACTTTTCCAGAAACTAGTATTCAATTTTCCCGGGGGGGGGGATATCCTTCCAATCAAATTGGAAGTTTTCTGCTTTACCCTGTTAAATCTTATATCTTCCGCATAGTTTTTAATCAGAATTTTGGCCTCAATAGCACCAAAATACTATTTGAACTTCCTTCCAGTTTCAGAGGTCATAATGCCACGTGATGCCGTTTTCAAACATAAGTACAGTCTGTACAAAAAATAAAGGGCGATAATATCGAAAGTATACGATAATACAAATACCATGCTGCACACCAGCTATTGGGTAGGTTGGAGGTCCGCACGGAGCTCAAGTAAAGTCCTGATTCCGAAAAAACATAACCAGGAGGATAATGATTTTTGATGGTCAAAGTTTGGATGCACACTCTTCCAACATAGGTTATACCAGGTAAAAACTCTCAACAGGTAGAACCAGCACAAATTATCTTATTTCACAATTACTTTGGTTGACATTTGACAACTTATTTTGGTAAAAGTGCAAATGACAATAATCTGACACCCCTACCCAGGGATATCAGAATGGCTACCCCCTCTCCCAAAATAGAAAAAAATGTCAAAAATCAGGATAGTTAACCTTACTTCCGACCAAGCTTGTTTGAGATCATACAACCACTTTTAATAGATTTCTTGATTACAAGAATTTAGTGATTCCTTCCCTTTCCCTCCCTTACAGCGATGGAATCGAATCCTGATTACCAAAACACACAATTAGGACATTAGCTCTTATTTAAAACGAAATTTCATTAAGATCCGACAACCCTTTCTGGCATATGTCCTAATGATAATAATTTATGGACCCCCCTCCCTCAAACATAAGTCATAGGTCTTTGCCCATAGACCCCCAAAAAGCAACTAGGACACTTCCTATTAATTCCAATCAAACTGGTTTAGATCCAACACCACCTTCTCCTAGATGCCTCAATAAAAAGAATATGGACCCCCCCCCCCCACATAAATAAAAAAGAGTCGTAATGGATCTGGACTCCCGAATAGGAATAACTAGAGCTCGTAGTTCACACAAACTCTGATTGAAATGCGATCGTTTTGCCTTTGGTATGTTCTGATACTACCAATATAGTACCGCCGCAACCATTCGTCGTATCGCTATTTGCTTTTGTCACCTCGTGGAACAAGCTTGATGCACATATACGATCAGAGAATTCCATCAAATTGACAAAAAAAATCCCAAAAGAGACAATTCTAGAACGTATGCAGAACCTTCTGTCTCAGGTCTCTAAGACATAATTCCATGCTCTACAAGAGTCCGACATTACATCACCTTATTAAGTTTACTTTCAGAGCTAAGACAGCCCCGCTTTGCTTCTTATTTGTAGCAACAAATGATCTCTATTGTTTTCCCCGGAAAATAACAAGAAATATTACAAGCTTCAGGAGCTTTTCTGTGCCATCTTCCAATCCGCAGACCAGAAAATTTTACCGAATATCAGTCTCTTATGGTTATTTAGCCACACACCGCTGATAAAAAAAAAAAAAAAAAAAAAAAAAAAAAAAAAAAAAAAAAAAAAAAAAAACAACAACAACAGAGAAATCAGTGATGGCGCTCCACAGAACAGTTAGAACTTTTTAGCAGGTTGCAGAAAAGTCGATCCCAAGAGGCATCGAAACATTAACCTTAACTAACATCTTTTCTACAATTCATGAAACTCATTTTACGATGTTCCCCAACTTATTGTTAAAAACTAAGGATCCTTCTAAGGGATCCTATCAGTGGCTAAATTTGCTATGGGGCAGGGGGAGGCAACTTCCATTCCCAGACAAAGTTTTGCCCCCCTCCCCACAGACCCCATTTTGCCCCCGCCCCCCTTCTGTTTCTTTAAAAACCTTGTCAAAACTAAGTTAAGCCTGCATAATTCAAGCATCCACAGAAACGGGTCAGTTTTCTTTAGTATATCTTTACTTTTTTATGGTACTATATGGCTCATTTTTCAGTTTTCACTGCATTTTCACTTAATTTGGGGAAATTGGCTCCAACTTTGTCCCCCCCCCCTCCTCCCAGAATTTTGGCGAAATTACGCCACTGGATGCCACAAATTTTCATATAACATTATCTTTATTGTCTAATTTGTTAGTTTATGAATAAATTTCCATGTCTTTTCCCAAAATCTCTTACCCAAAATTACGGTTCGAATACAAAATAATGATAGTGCATATTAAGACACAGGTCACCAAAATAAAATTAATATCAAGCAACAATAAAAATCTTAATTTTTTTGTACATTCTGAATATTGAAAAAAAGACTACAGCAAAAACATAACAAAACAACACTTACAGTTGTTTTCAATAGAGCCTTTCAGTTCCTTGTCCTTCTTCTTCTTCTTTTTCTTCTTCTTTTTTTCTCTATTACTGTTGTCTTCATCGTTTCGTACTAAAACTTTATCAACTTCAACTCTTTTTCTTTTCTTCGAGTCGTTCTTTTTTCGTTTAGCTCCCTGATTGATAATAATCATCCAAAAGTAAATTTTCAGAAAAAATCAAGCAAGAAAAAACGAATCTTAAATTTTTAAGAAAGCAGTGAAATAAATAATAACAAATAAACACTTCAATTAAAAAAGGTTCCAAATATTTCGGCCCAACGTCCGGGAGCCTTTCTCAACGGAAAAAAACAACAAATAAATATTAAAAAAAAATAAAACACATAAAAAATACAACAACTAAACACACGAAGAGGAAAAAGAAAAAATATAAATAAATAAGTAAGAAACCAACTCACATATTAAACAAAACTTCCAGCACTGGCATTTTAACATAGGAAGCAAAAGCGAATGTCTATAGTGATATGTGCCCCACTCTCCCCTTATAATCAGTGTATAAATCAGAATCAATCAAAAGTTAAGATTATATTTACTTGAACAAACAAAAAAGGTCACCTAACCCCAGGTCCATAACCCCTAATTAAATCCCACAGGTTAATTAACCAATTCATGAATTATAAATTGAATGGATTGCTTTGGTTGCTAGTTTAGCTGCAATCCGTCGACTTTTCCCAGCTTTTACCTCATTCTGACCTTTGTTTGCAAGGTTATCATTTGTTTCGGTACAATTAGGCTATTTAAATCACTACTGGTTGAGTATTTACCTGCTTTTTAATTAATTATTATAAATTGAATTTATCCTAAAATCCCCTTCATCATTTGTTATACTAATACCCCCATAAATAATCTTTTTTATTTATATAATTTCTCTGAAACTTTGTAAAAGTCCTACAGACGCATCTACAATTTTTGTCTAATCAAATGAAATACTGTGATGAGGAATATTATTAACGTGTTCTACTACAGCTGACTTGAACGTTTCCGGTTTTTTATTATGTTTTAGCGAGCAATCTATGGCATTTTTGTGTTGCTGTAGCCTATTTTCAAAATTTTGCGGTGTTCTTCTCACATAAAATTGACCACAAGAGCATGGAATTTTGTATACTCCCTTTTGTATGTTTCTTGATACCTTGTCTTTTCCATTATTTAGCAAAGAGCATACAGTTTGTCCTGATTTAAATGCTGTTTTTATATTATGTTTTTTAATTCTCTTCTTAACTTCTGTGACAACATTGGGATATAAGGCAAAGTTATGTAATTTGTTTCTTGAGTTGACACATCTTCTTCTAATATTACCGGTTCCATTAACGTTTTTTTCCTTTTTTCAATTATTTAAGAAATCATTTTTTCGGGATATACATTACCTACTAGAATATCCTTAATAAAAATTAGTTCACTACTCATGTATTCTGGTGATGCTAATTTCAATACCCTATAAACTAAAGAAATAATTACACACCTTTTTACTTGAAAAAAAAAAAAAGATTATCTATGGTGGTATTAGTATCAACAGGGATGAAGGGGATTTAAGGATAAATCCAATTAATAATAGTTTAATTAAAAAGCAGGTAAAATAGTCAACCAGTAGTGATTTTAATAATTGTCCTAAACAAATGACAACCTTGCGAACAAAGGTTAGAATGAGGTAAAAGCTGGGAAAAGTCAACGGACTACAGCTAAACTAGCAACCAAAAAAATCCATTCAATTTATAATTCTTGAACTGGTTGATTAACCTGTGATATTTAATTAGGGGTTATGAACCTGGGGTTAGGTAACTTTTTTTGTTTGTTCAAGTAAATATAGTCTTAACTTTTGATAGATTCGGATTTATACACTGATTGTAAGAGGAGAGTGACACATATCACTATAGACATTCGCTTTTGCTTCCTATGTTAAAATGCCAGTGCTGGAAGTTTTGTTTAATATGTGAGTTTGTTTCTTACTTATTTATTTATATTTTTCCTCTTCGTGTGTTTAGTAGTTGTATCGTGTTATTTAAAAAAAAAAAACATTTTTTTGTTGTGTTTTCAATGTATTTTTTTTTCGTTGAGAAAGGCTCCCGGACGTGGGGCCGAAATATTCGGAGCATTTTTTAATTAAAGTGTTTATTTGTTTTTATTTATTTCACTGCTTTATTAAAAATTTAAAATCCATTTTTCTTGCTTAATTTTTCGTAAATGGAAAATCAGTGTGGTATAAGATATTATTTACGTAGATTTTTAGCTGTGCAGCGTGGCTTATTTACACTTGTATTAAAAAGGGAGTGAATGAGCGAAAAAGATAAAGCAAGAGAGAAAAACAGGGAAAAAAGTATAAGATGGCAGAGAGAGAGAGAGAGAGAGAGAGAGAGAGAGAGAGAGAGAGAGAGAGAGAGAGAGAGAGAGAGAGGAAGATAGAGAGCGAGCAAGCGAGAGAGAGATGATAGAGGGAGAGAGACAGATGGGGGCATAGCAGGAGGGAGAAGTATATTCGAGGAGGTAAAGAAAGAAGAAAACTAAGGGGAGGTAGAAAGTTAAGCACAGAAAGAGAGTGAAGACAGAAGAAGATCAAAAGAAAGTAGCAATTCAACTTTAAACATGTACACATCAGATGTTTGCTATAATAGGCTAATTCTTAGTTTTGTGGCCCAAAAATTGGCTAAACTACTTGTTGTCCAAGGTCAGTTTGAAAACTATACCAGCATTTCCCTAGGCTAAGGGGAACATAATGTAAAAAAAAAAAAAAATGGGGCTTGGTCTTCCCCAAAATCTGGACCAAAAGGGCCAAAAACATTTTTTCTTATAGGCTAAAAACTTAAGTCCTTGAGCCCTAGGAAAAAACCCAATGCACAAGAAAAAGCAAAAAAATGTAGTTGTTTCCCCCTGAAAAAGGGCAAAAAAAAATTCCCAAACAGCTTGAAAATTACATCTGTAAGTTGCTCTATCAAGGCAACCTTCATGCCCCGAAAGAATTAGGTGACCACAATATTCTTTTTCCGATTGGTTTGAAACTTTAACTGGAAGTCCTTGGATCAACAAGACCCCAACTCACAAGAAAAAAAAAACTTCGGTTCCTCCTAAAAAGAACTTTTCTGAATGACTTGGAAACTTAAAACTGTACGCTGCTCGCCCAGTGGACAATGTACGCAAATTTTTAAGAACCATCACCGAGACTGAGGCTAAGGGGACAACATTATTTTTGCTTAAAGGGAAAGAGTTAGGGGCGTGCAAATGGGCTAAACCTTTGTCATCTCTGAACAGTTAAAACTTGCAGCCGTAACACCCCAAGCAAAGAGGTTTAGTCAATCTAATATACAAAAAAAAAAAAACAAGTTTGGGGGCACAGTCTTCCTCCACAAAGGCCCCGAAAATGACAAAACACTTTATTTTGATCAGCAAAAAACCTAAATCCTTAAGCCCTTGGGCCAAGAGGATCTCAGTGTGCACGACAAATAGAAGAAAAATACTGATTCCAACAATAAAGGGCGAAAAAACACTTTGTTTCCCAGCCGACTTGAAATTACATTCATAAATTTCCGGGTCAAGGGCACCCTAACATGCAAAAGGGGCTAGATTTGAGACACGCGCCCCCTGAAAGCAGCCCAACTGAGCTCCCTGAACTGAGGCTTAAAGTGGTCCAATAAACTTATTGAACTTTGTATATTCAGAATCAACATAATCCTTTTGATGTGTATATTGTTATCAGAACTTCTTTCTTTAGAGTTCCAGTTAATATTAGTGCAAGTTGCTCTTAAATTATAATTAGTTACCACAAACGGATTGATTGTGATTCTCTTCGTCTTGTTGTTAATGTTTCGAAAAAAAATCACACTGTTTAAAATACAAGTTTTTTGCAGTAAAGCAGAACCCCACTCTAGCCTTTAGAGTGTTTAGGGGGGAATGAGTAGACCTGCTCTTATTTGTAATAATTTGTGTTCATTTTAGGTTTGACTTGCTATTCATTTTAATTTCTACCCGTTTCAGAATTCGTCTGTTCATCTATAGGAGTATCTCTTATCTTTTTATTTTGATCTGATTATTAATTTCCATTTCTATTTATTTTGGATTTCATTTATTCGTTTGTGGTATTTTTTTCAGTTTAAGTTTTAATTATTATATGACTTTATTTCCGCTCGTTTAAAGTTTACTCTTTACCTTCCTTGAAAACCTCGTTTTTGGAAAAAAATTCTTTCTTAATTATTAAAATTAATGAACTGCTCCCTTTATACCAAAAATGCTAATCCAAAACAGAAATGCGCATTCAATCAGATACATAAAGGTGAGACAATATAATATGCTGAAACTTTCAAATTGTGAAAAAACAGCTTTGTACCCTATTATTGACTAAAGTAAAGACCAAGAATCGAACTTGAATTACACAGGAAAATAGTCTATTTTTTATAAAAGAGAAATTGTACAAAACAAAAATCTAGGAAACAAAGTACGGTGGACGAATTTTTATGTTGTCAAATATGGAGAAATTACAGTATGAAAAAAGGATGCATAATTTCCAGTTACCGTTTTTCCGCCTTGTTTGATGTCATAATGATGGAGCTCTTCAAACTCAATGAGATCCACCTCGCCAGATTTATCAAAAACAGATATATCTATAGGCATACTTTTCCAGTCTGCTTTAGCCACAATCTTGCTACCCATTTTTGGCGAACTGCCAGTGACTGTAATCAAATATATACCGAACAATATAGATAATCATGAAGCTGAACAGTCTATACAATCTACTAACCATGGGAATTTAAACAAAAGAGCTAAAAAACAAAATATCAATGCACTTGAAAATATGAGCACTTTCTCATAAGGCACACATTGGAAGGGGGAGATTCCTCACTAGATTGTTCTGAAGTACCCCTCTTCTACTTTGTGAAAGTTAGACATTTTGGGTCCAAAATTAACTTCTGACTCCCCCATTCCTTGACTGAACAACGGTTTGCCAACTAAACCCAAGCAGGTATACAGAGGAGGGGGGCAACTCCTCCTTCGAATCTCCTGTTTTTTACGACTTTACCTCTACTCCTAGAATTTATGCATAAGTTATCTTTTTTGGCCTTTTTTTCAAACATACTCCTCCCCCATGCTTTAAGAAATAAATAAAAAAAAGCTTTTAAACTGAAAGTAAGGAGTAACAATAAAACTTAAGAAAAACAATTATTCTGTATATGAGGGGGTTGCCCCTTCCCCAACCCTTGCTCTTTCTGCTAAAGTCTTAAACCTCTTTAAAAATACTTCTCATTCAAAATCAACAGCCCTTGTTTTTGAGTAGTAGGCCTATTTCCTAAAGAACCAGGACAAAAAGTCTATAGTAAAAAGAGCAAGGGTTGAAAAGGGGGCAGCCCCCTCATATACAGAATAGTTTCAGTTTGTTTCAAGTTTTAATATTGCTCCTTACTTTCAGTAGAAAAATTATTTTTGTTGAATTTCTAAGTGTTTTTCAAATCATGCCAGGAAATCCCCTCCCCCCCTGTAACATTTCTCCTGGAAAATTCCCCCCAGAAACTTTCCTCTCCATGAAAAGTTCTCCCCATACAAAATTCCCTGAAAAATTTCTGTACATTTCCCAATAACAAATACTATATGTGAACAGTATGGGCAAATTGAATAGCTTACTGCCCTTCTTCCAGGGATTATGAAGGGCCATGTCATCACTAAAAGCACAGCTATTGTACCTTCAAACAATGATGAATTAAATTGTTATTTTAAAATTTTGATCGGATGTCTTTGAGGAAAACATGGGTGTAGAAGGGGGGCTAGAGACCCTCCAATCTTATTGGTCACTCAAAAAGAGCACTAGAATTTTCGATTTCCATTCAAATGAGCTATCGCCCGATTTTCTAGGACCCTTGATTCTATATGATCATCCCTGGAAAAAAACAAAAACAAAAAAAACAAACAAACATCTGTGTTCTTTCTTCTGCCAAAAACTACGAAATTCCACATTTTTTCTGTAAAAAGAAACTTGAAATCTTTACAGTAGGGTTCTCTGGTATGCTGAATATGATGGTGTAATTTTCATTGAGATCGTTTGACTTTTTGGGGGTGCTTCCTCCCTTTTTCAAAAAATCAGGCAAGTTTTTTCAGGCTTGTAGCTTTTGATTGGTATAATTAAACTTAAGAAACCTTATATATTGGGAACCATCATAAAAAGGCAATTCTTTTGATGTATATATTGTTATCAAAATTCTGTTTCTTGGAGCTTTAATTACTATTGGGCTCCTTACTTACAGTTAGTTACCACAACTGTTTCAAATAATCCTGGTCACACAAAACCACAAACTTTTAAGGCTTGACCCCGCAGTCACCTATGGTCATGGTGTATTTGGTTGGAAAATTAATTCCAATAGAACAAACTTTAAACTTTAGAAATGCTGTAAAACTTTATTTACAGCATTTCCAACTCTAAAAAGTATCATCGTACCAAGTAATTTGCTTCCTACAGAAACCAGGCTAGTGCCTCTATAATTAGCCCCCACACTCTTATCACCTTTCTTATAGAGGGATGTAATTAAAATTTCCTAAAATTGCTAGGTACTTCCCCCTTTAAAAAAATCATTCATAATCTTCAGTAACTTATCTCTAACCTTACAACCATCATATTAAAGAAAAATCATTTACCATGCTATCAACACCTGGGGCATTATTATTTTTTAATCTTTTTAGCACTGTCACTAATTCTTCCGCACAATATGAATCATCCTTCATATCCAAACAGTTATTAACTTTTTCATTCTTTTCCTGTAATTTTATCAAGGTTTAGCACGTTCTCAAAATGTTCCGGCCATTTATCTTTAACCCTTTCCTTATGACAAATTGTGGGCCCACTCCTATCTTTAAGCGGGAAAAGCCTATATTGACTACTCCCTATCAATTTATTAACATGCTTGTACAATATTTTACTATCATACCATCAGGCTGCATCTTCCAGATCTTTGACAATTTCATATGTGGCCTATATTTCACACCTCCTTAATTTATATCTTAATGCTTTCTCCACTCTCTTTACATTCCTCTTATTTTCATTTGATCTATCACTCAAATAATTCTTGTACAAGCCCCTCCACCTCTCTATTAAACATAAAGCGTTTTTAATAATTCCTGGCTATAATTCATCTTCTACGTTTTCAAATTTTAACTATCCAGTTTAGTATTCAACTATTCCCAGAAAGTATCTATCAAATTCTCATCTTGAAGTCCACCAACATCATAGCTTCCTGGAAGGTAGTTACCCTTCCCAAATTTCAGCTTTGAATTAATCACAGACACTGTAAGATGATGATCTTCATATTCAAATTCAATTACAGCACAACTATATGCCCTAGTATTTTGTATTGACTCTGCCAGTCTTTGATTTACAATAGCATAATCAATAAGGCTAGTTGTCTTACCACCATGTGAATACCCTGTTAACTTATGGGCCATTTTATGAACAAATACTGTATTGGTTACAAATGGATTGTTATACATACAAAATTGCAGCAGTCTGAAACCATTACTGTTTTCCTTTCCTACACTGAATTTACCTCGGCTAGGATACTTTCTATCCCTATTTATACCAACCTGGACATTAGAACCTACTACTATTACTACAACTAGCAACTCACTGCAGTACCAAGCTGCCTGAGGCCAACACAGCTAAACACACTTCGCCTCTATCCCAATCTATTCACAGCCTCTCTCTGTAGACCCTCCCAGAAAGTTCCCATTTGCCTTAAATCTTCCCTTACAACATCCTGCCAAGGCAACCGGGGATGACCTACTTTTTACTGGCCCTAGATGGTTGGCCAAAAAGGACATTCTTTAGCAATCTGTCATCAGTTACGGTCAGAACCCCAGGAAAAGTTTGTACCTTATTTGCATTGGCGAAGGCGAAGCAGAGGCGTCGTAACTGCCTATAGGCAATTAGCTCATCCATCCAAAGAGAATTACTGTTTTGCTTCAAGTCCGTTATTAGATAAGTTTTACAATGAGATGTGTCGCTTTAAATTGGATGTGTTGGGCGATAACTTGATTAAACGATATATCGATGTTTTCACTTTCTATATCTGTTATAATGATTTCGATATCTCCGATCATTTTTTTTCAAATTAATTAACTTTTCACTTCGCCAAAGTTCAATAACAAAAATTGTAATTAAAGAGTATTTTGCACAATTTTTTTCCAAACACTGAATAATATAAAAACAAGCTTCGATGACATAAATACTTACCATAAAAATCTAGATTTGGAATTACAGAGGTTCAGCCTCCGGATAAAGAGAAATAAACTACTAGCTATTTTTGGCTAGTCAAAATCAGCGGCATTTTAATGGTTTTCCCTGAGAATCGTTTGTGCCGTTTTGTGATTAAACAAAAAAAAAAGTTTTTTTCAACTGAAAGTAAGGATCAAAATTAAAAATTAAACGAACACAAATTATTACGATATTGGGAGGACACCTCCTCCACAATACCTTGCTCTTCACTCTAGCTTTATTTAGAGTGTTCAAAAAGCTATCTTATTCTAATTTAACAAACCTTGTGTTTCACTTTTTGCTTGTAAAGGATTGGGATACAAAGTCATACTTTAGCGTAAAGAGCGAAGTATTTAAGAGGGACCTTTCCCATATCCCACCACTGAAAATTACCCCAGAGAGAATTCGTCTCCCGAGAAATGTCTGTTTACTTCCCAATAATAAATGCTATGTGTAAGCAATAGGCAATAGGCTTTTCTTCTTTGAATTGAATGAAAAAAAAAAGTTTTTAACTGAAACTAAGGAACGACCCTAAAACTTAAAAAAAACAGAAATTATTCCGTATATGAAAGGTGCTGTTCCCTCCTCAATGCCTCGCTCTTTACACTAAAGTTTGACTCCTTGTTACAACTCTACTTTTTAAAACAATAAAAACTTTAGCGTAAAGAGTGAGGCCTTGGGGAGGGGACAACCCCTTTTCATATACGGAATCATTTCTGTTTGTTTTAAGTTTTAATATGGCACTAAAATGGCACTTTACTAAAATAGCAGGTAACCAGAACATCGTAAAGATCTTTTATAGCTCATATAAAAGATATTGCTTATATTTACGTCCTTCATATAGATTCCACCGTCAGTAAGTTCCAAATGGCACTAAAAATGGCACTTTTGGTGCCGTGTCTCAAGTGAAAAGTTGGGGCTATTGAGCTAGCGGAACTTAGTGATATTTAATGGCTCAATTGAAAGCTTTTGCTCATATATACATGCTTTTTTCATCAATTTTACCATTCTTAAGTGCAATATAGCACTGAAAACAACTTTTTTGGTGCCATTTCTTAAGTGAAAAAGCTCTGAAGTATAAAACAGGTACTATTGTTATAGTTATGTTCCAGAACCCTTAACTGGAGGTTTAAAAGAACCCCTCCCGTACACTCCCCCTTCCAGCCTCCTTACTAAGTTTCATAAATCGTCTGCTCATCAGTAAGTTACTGAAACACTAGCAGGCTACCACACCATCTTAGATAGATGTTTAATCAAACAGTTCGTGGTAACGAACTGTAAGTAAGGAGCGACCCGGCTCAATGGTAACCAAAACTCTAGAAAACCGGTTTTTGATACCAATAGATACTTTAATAGAATCAGATTTCAATGCTGATTTCAAATATATAATTTTCATCAAGTTTAGTGCTACCCATCAAAAGTTACGCGCCTGAGAAAATTTGGCTGATTTTCAAAAATAGGGGGAAAGACCCCCTAAAAGTTATAGAACCTTAATGAAAATCGCACCATCATATTCATCGTATCAGAGAACCCTACTATAGAGGTTTCAAGCTCCTATCTACAAAAATGTGGAATTTTGCATTTTTTGCCAGAAGAAAGATCACGGATGCGTGTTTATTTGTTTTTTTTCCCCAGGGGTGATCGTATCGACCCAGTGGTCCTAGAATATCGTGGGAGGGCTCATTGGAACGGAAATTATGAGTTCTAGTGCCCTTTTTAAGTGACCAAAAAAATGGAGGGCAACTAGGCCCCCTCCCACACTCATTTTTTTCCCAAAGTCATTTGATCAAAATTTTGAGATAGCCATGTTGTTCAGCATGGTCGAAAATATGATAAATATGTCTTTTAGGATGACTTAATCCCCCGAAGTCCCCGGGGGGAGGGCTAAAAGTTATGAACTTTACCCAATGTTAACATATAGTATTGGTTATTGGGAAGTATACAGACGTTTTCAGGAGGGTTTTTTTCTGGTAGTGAGGGGGGGGGGGGTGGGTCGGGGGTTATGTTGGAGGATCTGTCCATGAAGGAAGTTTTCATGGGGGAAGGGAAATTGCCATGAAGGGGGCGCCGGACTTGCCAGCATTATTTATTGGTTATTGGGAAGTATACAGACATTTTCAGGAAGGATTTTTTTTCTGGAGGATGGGGCTGGAGGAGGGGGTTACTCGGGAGAATCTTTCCGTGGAGGTAGTTTCTTTGGCGTAGGGGACATTTCTATGAAGGGGGCGCCGGATTTCCAAGCATTATTTAAAAAACGATCAGAAATTAAATTAAAAAAACAAGTTTTTTTCAACTGAAAATAAGAAGCAACATTAGAACTTAAAACGAACAGAAATTATAACGTATATGAGGGGGTTCTCCCCCAAGTCAATCCCTCGCTCTTTACGCTACAGTTTTTTTTAGTGCTTTCAAAAGAGCTATCTATTCTAACTAAACGGCCTTTGTGATTCAGGGGTTTGTGAATTAAATTTGTTTTTAACTTTTAACGTAAAGAGCGAGGTATTGACTAAGGGGAGAACCCCCTCATATACGTAATAACATATACGTAATAAAAAAAACAATAAAAAAACAAGCGATACGGCTCAATAGTGATCGAAACTTTTAAAAACGGAATTTTGATGTCAATAAATGTATCAAAAGAATGGGTTTATAATGCTGATTCTAAATATATAAATTTTATTAAGTTTAGTATTACTCATCAAAGGCTACGAGCCTGAGAAAATTTACCTGATTTTTTAAAGAGGGGGGAAACATCCCCTACAAGTGAAAGAATTTTAATGAAAACCACACCGTCAGATTCAGCGTATCAGAAAACCCTATTACATAGGTTTCAAGCTCATATCTGCAAAAATCTGCAACTTTGTATTTTTTGCTAGAAGAAAAATATACGAATATAGAAGTTAGTTACGTAAGTTAATTTGTAAATTACGTCATAACCAAATTTAGAGACATCCATTTAGCAAAAAAAAAGTAAAATTTTTATGCAAATTTAGAAAACTTATTCAATGACGGTGAGCCAAAATAAAAGTTGCATTAACTAAAAAACGATCAGAAGTTAAATAAAAAAAACAAGTTTTTTAAAATGAAAGTAAGGAGCGACATTAAAACTTAAAACGAACAGAAATTATTCCGTATGTGAAAGGGGCTGTCCCTTCCTCAACGCCTCGCTCTTTCCGCTAAAGTTTGACTTTGTCTCATAACTTTATTTTTTAAAACAATAAAAAACTTTAGCGTAAAGAGCGAAGCGTTGAGGAGGGGACAGCCCCTTTCATATACGGAATAATTTCTGTTCGTTTTAAGTTTTAATGTTGCTCCTTACTTTCAGTTTAAAAAACTTGTTTTTTTTATTTGGCTCAATTAAAGCTACTGCTTATATTTACTAGTTTTTTTTTTTTTAATTCTACTATCTATTATATTTCACAGATTTTAATGTTAACTAGTTTCCGAGGAGAATTTGCAATGAACTCTTTGTCATGGTTGAAGCGTTAGCTGCAACCTAGGAAAGAGTGAACCACAGCTTATAGTAACTAAAAGTTAAAAATGTTAAAATGGTCTTTTTTTCTTCTTCTTTTTTCCAATCCTAGCGGGTTACTAGAGCATCATAGAGAGATGCTTAAGAGCTCATTCAAAAGCTATTTCTCATATGTACGTGGTTTATATAAATTCCGCCGTCTGCAAGTGCCATATGGCACGAAAAAAGGCACTTTTTATGCCGTTTCTCGAGAGTTGGGGCTAGCAGGCTACCAGAACATCTTAGATAGATTTTCTATCTAAGACGGATTTTTAACTCTGGAAATCCAATTATTTATCTCTATACAACAGTGAATTTCAAGCTATGATCCAAATTCTTAAGGAAGTATATAGCCTTAATACTATCAAGATGGCTTTACTTCGAACTTGTGTAAAAACTAATTATTACATGTCCTTTTCAGAACCAAAACGATAGCCAGTCAGTGAACTGAGCAATTGTGCAGAAGTGATACCAAATTAAACATAAAAAATAATACAAAATCCTAAAATGGATTATTGCTTTATCTTAAAAGAGATTGATAACATTTTTATTCTGCAAAAAGTGGCCTTAATTGGTTTGCTTTTACTATACCAAAACTATATTATTTTGTGTTTTCAGAAAAGTGCTAGTATTTTATAATCCTAAAAGCATAGCGAAACATAATTAGTCGGTTTATTTGTACTAGTTTTATTCATATATATTAGATAGGCCGTGAAGTAATAATTTTTGTCCGTTTTAAGTTTCAACTTTGCTCTTTACTTCTTTCAGAAAAACTTTTTTTTTTAATTAATCAAACGTTAGAGTAAAATGGTAATATGTTTAGCTTCAAATGGTAATAAACTATGCCATTGGCGATAAAATTACCCCCCCCCCCACACACAGTCCCTGGGGAAAGGCCTGTAAGTTATGAATTTTGCTTATAGAACTTATTATTGGGAAGTATACAGACACTTTCTGGGGGGGGGGGGTGAATTTTCTGCTATGAAAACTCCACAGGGAGAATTTTCCGTTGAGAGAGATATCTCCGCGGGGGGGGGGGAGGGAACTTCCCTTTGGAAAATTTAGACGTGGGCAATTTGCCAGAATTCCTATACAAAATTGTTTTTATTTGTCTTATTTTATCATTGCCGCCTCAATTTTACACATGGAGATGTTAAGGAGAATTGTCCAGGGGAAATTTTTACCGGGTTGTAATTGTCTAGAGGCGGGGATTTTCCATGGGAGAAATTCTCCATAGGAGACTTTTCCACTGGGAACTTTCTGTGGTAGCAACTTTCTACTAGGGTTGGGGGTGGGGCTATTTGCTGGAAAACTTTTCCATGGATGAGAGGATTTCCAGTGTTATTTTAAAGACAATCAGAAATTAAAGTATTTTTCAAATGAAAGTGCGTTAAGAAAAAAAATTTCCCCTGGAATCGTCCACAAGAAATTTTCCAGGTGGAATTTTCAGCTAGAACGGAATTGCCCAGGAGAAATTTCCCTAAAGGGGGAAGGGGGTAGTTTAAATAGAAAGAACTTTTCATGGAGGAATATTCCGTGGAGGAAGAAATTTTCAAGGAGGGGGAGCCGGATTTTCTAATATTATTTAAAAACGTTCCAAAATTAAATATAAAAAATAAGTTTCTTCAACTGAAAATAATGAGCAACATCAAAACCTAAAACCAACAGACATTATTACGTATATGAAAGAGGTTGACCCCTCCTCAAGACATAGCTCTTTACCCTAAAGTTTGGCTTTTTGTCCCAATTCTTTGAGAATGGCTCCTGAAACACAAAGGCCACTTAATTAAAATAATAAGATCTTTTTAATTCCATAAAAAAAACTTTTGCGTTAAGAGCAAGGACAAATTTGAGGAGGGGGAAACCCTTTAATATACATGATAATTTCTGTTCGCTTTAGGTTTTGATGTTGTTCCTTACATTAAGTTGAATTTTTTTTTTCATTTAGTGTCTTTTTTCCTTGAATTCTTCCTTCTTTCATATTCTTATTTGAGTGATTAAGACAAATTGTATATAGTATTGGTTATTGGTAATATAGGCTATACAGTAATGTATACTGGTAATATAGGCTATATAATATATAGTGGTAATATATATAAGATATAGTATTGGTTATTGGTAAGTAACGAACTGTAAGTAAGGAGCAATGCAGCTTAATAATAACTAAAAGTCTAAGAAACAGAGTTTTGATAACAATAGATACATTGAAAGAATCAAATTTTGATTCTGATTCAATATATGTAAACTCATCAAATTTAATGCTACCCATTAAAAGTTAAGAGCCTGAGGAAATTTGCCCAATTTTTTTTTAAAGAGGAAAACACCCCCAAAACTTCAAGTGATCTTGATGAAAATCATTCAATCAGATTCAGCATACCAGAGAACTCTACTGTAGAGGTTTCAAGCTCCTAAGTACAAAATGTGGACTCTTGCATTTTTTGCCACAAGAAAGATCATGGATGTGTGTTTATTTGTTGTTTTTTTTTCTCAGGGATGATTGTATCAACCCAGTGGTCCTAAAATATTGTGAATTGGGGCATAGGGCTCATTGTGAAATAGGCTCATTTGAATGGAAGTTAAAAGTCCTAGGGCCGTTTTTAATTGACCAGCAAATTTTTGTCACTTTCATTTCAAAATTTTGAGATGCCATTTTTTTCAGCATAGTCAAAAAATCTAATAACAATGTCTTTGAAGATGACTTAACCCCCCACAGTTCCTGGGAGAAGGGCTGCAACTTATCAGCTTCCCCCATTGTTTACATATAGTATTGGTTGTTGGGAAATGAAAAGACGTTTTCAGGGGGAATTTTTTGGGTGGAGGTGGGGAGTTTATGTGGGAAGATCTTTTCATGGGAAGATTATTCCTTATATTAAAATGTAAGGAATAGTGCACTTTTAGTGACATGTATTTCTAAAGTTTCTACCACCATGCACAAGAAAATACTATTTTTAAACCCTCTTCTTGCCTGAAATGGATATTTCTATTGCTCCAAGCCTCTTTTTAAGTTTATTTTCGTTGGAAGCTCTTTTCACTTAAAAATACCCGCCCTCCAGGGAAATTCCCCCAAGACAATTCTATTCTAGCTGAAAATTCCCCCCAGAAACTTTCTTGCAGACAATTTCTGGTGGAAAATGTTTCTTTTGCACTTTCATTTGAAAAAATACTTTAATTTCTGATTATTTTTAAAATTAAGCCAGTTATCTCCTCTGTGAAAAGTTTTCCTACAAAAAGCCAGCAAAAGGGTATTTACCAGCAATGGTTTTTTTTTAGGGGAGGGGTACAAAACTTTTGAAAACACATCAAACTCCCTTATGATTTCTGGGTATATTTCTGGTTTATGCTGTTATTCTGTAAGTAAAAAAAACGTTAAATCCCAAAATGAGCAGAATTTATTCTGTACAGGGGGGGGGGGGTCGCCCCTTCCTTATCCACACCTCCACCTCAAGGTAAAAAGAACTTTGGACTGGCCTCATTAGATCAGAAATTGGATGTTCTAGTCCTTTTTTAAATCCAAAGGGATTGGAGACCAACCAGCTGAGTGGGGGTGATATTTTCCAGGGGGTGGGAGTATTTTCCATGTTTTTTTTATGGGGAGGACATTTTTCTTGGAGGGTTATTTTACATGGGGCTTATTTTCTGGGGGGAGGTAAATGCTGACAACCAAAAAAGGACAAGGAAAGATAAGAAAAAGATTGCTAATATCTTTAAAATTGAATATGCAAATCAAGCTTAAAACAAACAAAAATATTTTGCTATTGTAGCATAAATGAAGCCCAAAACAAACAGAAACTAAACTAAATAAACAATCATAGCAAACAAACATATAACATGTACTAACATAAATGAATAAATAAACCTTAAAACAAATAAAGCTTTAATTAAATATGCAAATCAAGATTGAAACAAACAAAAATCAATTCAAAGAAGAGTATGAATAATGCCTCCTTCCCTAGCTGTAAAAGTCTAAAACCTACTATGTCATTGGTGCTTGACTGAAAATGGCACTTTATTACAAACATTTTCTTACAAACTTATTACAACATTGAAAATAAAAAATGAAATTAAAATAAAATCAAATTTTGAACTGATTGGCTTTTCAGCAGTTGATATCATTATATATCCAATGTTTTGTTTAACCTTATTTCTTCCCAAGACTGTTCACTCCAAATTTAGTTCCACTATAAACAAGAATTTAGCTACTGACTCCTTTCCCAACTTTGAAAATTTAAAGCCTTCTGCATCATTGGCACTTCACTGAAAGCAAACTATATTACAAATATTCTCTTTTCCAGTTATTAAAGCACTGAAATAAAAATACATATAACACTATTTAAATTTTGCTTATTCAATTCTATCTATTATAAAAACAATTTTACTTTTTCAGTTGTATTTATTTAAAGAGAATCAAACCTTTAGCCTCCTTATAGTATATTAAATGCTAAATGCATATTAAATGTGTATGTGTTCATTACCTTGTGACAATTAAATGTTGCTCCTTGCCCTAAAAAAATATTACATTCAGATACTGGTACAGAAATTTTAGCCTACTCTGTCACTGCAGGTATGGGCAGTTCTAGCAGACAACAAGCTCAATGTAATTGATGAAATCAGGTTTCAATTCAGGTTTTCAGCCTGTTGTAAAAATGGGTTCTGACTATAATTGTCATACTTCAACTACAGAATGTACCCAAACCATGGTTTGGGAATGTGCCCAAACCATACTTGACCACCATCAACACTGTAGCTTCCAATATTCTAATCTTGGTATACCTTCCTAATCTTCTTAACTTTTTTTTTAACTGTGAAAAAAAACCTGGATCTTGGATATTCTACTTTTAATATCTTTACTGTACCCACCATCTTTACTAATAATACTACCAAGGTAAGTAAAGCTAGCCACTTGATTAATCTTATTGTTACCCAACATCACCTTTTCATCTTCACTTATTCCTAGCCTCAGATACTTGGTCTTCAGATTATTCAAAGGGGTGGGGGTAAAGTTAAACTTATCTCTATAGCCTAGTCAGAGTTGCACCCTGAATCAAAATTTAATTTTCATTTGCATCAGAAATGAGCTATACCCCCCTCCCACCCTAATGTGCAAATATATACCCTGAATTAGTATACATAGGCATGGGGGCACAGTTCATTTCCAACACAAATTAATGTTAAATTTGGATTAAGGGTGAAATTCTGGCCATAGAGGTAAGTTAGTTTCTTAGCTATTTGAATAATCTGTTAATATAAACATGTACCAAATGTTTTACCTTAATTTTGGGGTTTTAATCTCTTTTACATTGGACTAAGTTTTTGAGAATGCAATTCCTGTTACTTCAATAGAATTTTAAACTTTATTAAGTGTTTCTTCTCTCTAAATTTAGGAAAAATATTTGCACTTCTTGAATGCTGTACAGACTAGGCCTAAATTAGGATTGGGCAAAGATATGAGGCTCAAGACACTTTTTTGTGTCTCATTTGAGAAGGAGACATGTTTTGCAAGGTCTCAACCTTAAAATGTGCAGATTGTGATAAATTTGCAGGGGGCCACATAATTAAGCTAATATGAAAGTGAGAATATACTTTGATGCCTTTTTTTATGCTCTTTCATAATTCAAAAATTGCTTCTTGGGCTAGTTGCATCTTGAGCCCTTAAAGGGGCCCTGAAGGTATTTTATATGAATAATGAAAGAGCATAAAAAAGGATCAAATGATGTTTCCACTTTCATCCTAGCTAAATTATATGGCCAACTGCAAATTTATCCACCCCTACCCCCCTGATGTGCAAATATATACCCTGAATTGTCAACAGCAAAGTTTTGAATCACAAAATTCAGTACTATTTTTGTCAATGGCATTTGAAAAACTTGAAACAGTAGGAAAATGTTTTATATTTGAGTTGACTAACAAATGACATTTAAAATGTTGTAAATAAGTATTTTTGGAGTATGTTACTCTTGAACAACTTATTTATAAACTAGTGATATGTTATTAACCACTTTTTAATAACTCAACTAGCATTGATAACATCAAATGACATTTTTACTTTCATCTTAGCTAAAGTGGCCCACGGCAAATTTACCCAGATTGTCAATGGTCATCAAAGGTCAGTGCTCTCTGGAAAGAGAAGGAGCAGAGGTATGTGCATTAGAATACCTTCCAAGGACATTATTAAAGGCTCTGAGTGGGACATTCACTATATGGCTAATATGGGGGTAAAGTTCACTTGTGATGTAAATGAATGTTATATTTATATTCAGGATGTAATTCTGGGTATATATTTCACATTAGGGGGGGGGGGGCTATATACCCTGTAAATATATAGGTTCTAAGAAATTCATGAATTCCTTAGAAAAACTGCAAAACCAAAGGAAAGAAGTAAAGATAAAGGTCCTCCACCTGCAAAATGTGTTAACTATGATTATCCTGCATATTATGGAGTAAGAATAGTATTCTAAACATGTTTCTTTATGTCCAGAAGGGGTCCTAGGCCAATAATACTGGTTGGCTAATTTATAGATAGGCTAGCCTATGTGCATAGGCTATGTACACTGTCAATTAGCCATCTGGTGGTATCCCCTCTGAGAGAAAATATAGCAAAAACACCTACGCTAGAATTTTACCCTCTTGTTCTATTGCAGCATTATCTTTCAGAAGAGCCTTTTGACTAAACTCCCCAGGGCATAGCCTAATCCAGGCTCTGGCTTCATTCCTGAAAGTTTTTCATCAGACTGAAGCAATTTAAAAGATGACTACAAGAAATTAACCTAAAATCTTAACTAACCTATATTAATTAAGATAACGCAATAGACCCCAAAGTTAAATGGCTTTTCTTAATGATTGTTTTATATCAAGATGATGATGATGGACGAATTAAAGACCCCTCTTGACTGCTCGGTCACTTGGGTCTTCTTTCAATATGTTTTATATCAATACGTCTCGTGAGATTAGAATTAAAACTTCCGCTGAATTTAAATAGTTACCGAATCCTGACGTTTCGGGTGACTGAAAATTGAGACCCAAAAAGAGTGATTTTGAAGCACTGTAATCGTTTCTCTGGGAATTGAAATGATCCAAATATATTCATAATTGCTATTTCCCTAGTAGGGATAGCTCTATGCCACGGTTTGTTGATTTAAACACAAGAGGCTCTGCCCTTTGGGGTCCCTGACGCCTGTACACTCGCTTTGTTGTACGTTTTTTGGCCTTTGGCTTGCTTTGACTGTTAATGTGCTGGCTGCAAAATCTCTCAGATTCCTGCATATTGCAACTACCAATTGCTTGAAAGTGCTTACCAAACCTTTTTATACCCTGCTTTGAAATTTATTGCTGTGCCTGCTTTTGACTTATATTGCTTGCTTGATTTATTATTGACTGAGGGTCCCCCTCTGCTTGTAGCCGATTTATTTTATTTATTTGACAATTTATTTCTTTTTTGGGATTTAACGTTGTTGTTTAAATTTTTTTTAGCCCTTTGGGGTTTTATTTGAGATGACTGACAGGGTGGTTAGTAGTCCTGCCACCTCTGACACCAATAACTCTAGTGTAAGGATTTTGGCTTTAGGTATTGAAGGTCAAAATGAGACCAATAGGCCTAGGCTGTTGACATTGGGCTGTAGAACAGTTATTACCAAAAAACTGTTTCAACATCTCCAAAATCATGAGTGCAGGGGCCATTATGGTTCAATGTTAGAAAGACTTAGACCAGATGGCTCCATTATCATAATAGCTGTGAACCAGTCAGTAGCTGCTGTTATACTTTCTATTTAAGAAATAGCAGTAAATGGATGTAAGGTAAAGTTTGTGCTTGGTCCTAGCTCTAACCCTGCTTTAATCAGAAACAGAAAAGGCATTGTATTTATCCCATCTGAGGAGGTCATCCATCTGGATGATTTTGTCAAGGAGGTCCAAGTTGATGAAAGAATACAACAAGTGACAAGGGCCTTTAAAAATCCAAGCCCATCAATTATCCCTTTGGTTTGCACCTTTAATCGGGATGTTCAGTCCCCTCTGAAAATCTGTTTGGGGTGCAAGGTATACAGTTAAGCAGTTTATCCCCCGGGCAATTCAGTGTCTCAATTGCCATGGTTATGGCCACATGGCCTTAAATTGCCGAGAGGCAGAAGATGTCTACTTTGTAGTGGACAACACACCCTTGATGAATGCCCTCAATCTAAAACAGTAAAGGAAGATCAGGTACTCAAGTGCCGTAACTGCAATGGTAACCATGATGCTATTGCCTAGGAGTGCCCAGTATTCATAGAGAAGAAAGCAATTGCAAGTTACTCTTTCACCAATAATGTTTCCATGAGGACTGCTGCTGAGGTCTTGAAGAAAGGACTTCCTAAACATATAGAACACATCCCCATAGTACACACATACTCTTTCCCTCCACTGACTCCTAATCAACCTCCAGCTGAGGAACTCAACATGAGGTACATGGCCATGTTTGAAGGTTTTGCAAAGGAGATCTCTGATCTAGCTCAGGTTATTTTATCTATTTGTGAACTGCTTTCTAAGTTAGCACCAAGACCTTTTCGAAATGCAGTCTTTAGCCTAAATAAGTCAGTGGAAAACTTAAATAGAGAAGGTTCATTCCTTCCCACAATGTCAACCGATACCAGCAGCCCTGACCTAAATAGCCTAAATAAGTCAGTTGATAACGTACTACGTAGCCTAAAGAAGACAGTTGAAAACCTAAGTAGAGAACTTTTATCCCTTCCTACAATGTCAGCAGATAATAACAGCCCTGGCAAAGCAGAAAGGAAACGTAAAGGAAAGGAGTCTGTACCTAGCCCAGAAAGTGCTACAATACAACCTAGGGCCAGACCTAGGTTGGCTCCTTCTCAGATAATTGACTAGTTATCTCTCCATTGTTTCCCCTTGGGTTTGGCATGGTTGACTAAGCACAAACTCATTAAGTAATTTGGTTAAGAATACTGGTTTGGTTCTCTAAATTCATTTTTTTTTCGTACATGTTTCCTTTTTTAGAGGTGCCTTATTTGATTATAATTTGATCTAGGTGACAGGTTACAGGTTAAATGTACTATTTATTATGATGGATTTGTATAAAATTTGTATTTTGCTGTTTGATGGTTCCTGTTCATAATTGATGGCAGGTACTGATGGGGATTAACCCCTGAAATAAGCAAGATAAATGGTAGATGTTCTATATTATTTTAATCTTGCTGGCCTTGATGCCCCTCCCATAATTTTTTATTTTAGAGTTATCCTTTTTCTATTTTATTTGTTTTATTATCCTTATCTATCTTTTCATATTTTATCTGATTAAATTCCTATATATGGAGTTATGTAATAGGCTGTAATGTAAAAATGTATTATTTATTATAATTGTGTTGTATAGGTATTTCAATTGTTGTATGACTAAAGCACAGTTGCATTATTTTGATTCCTGTTTTTCAATGAAGGCAGTTGCAGCAGGCGAATTACCCCCTACCAATAGCAAGATAAGTGATACATGATCAGGTTCAGTGAATATTGACCAAAGTGACACCCAAGCAAGCTAGTGATTACAGAAGGCACAGAACAATTGAGTGATACGAACGCATATGACCTAGTGGTCAAACGCGTCAAACCCCAAACAACAACAACAAGAGTGATTTTCGCTCAAAAAGTAAAAGTTAAAATCTCCACGTGTAATGGTGATACCCAGTACATGGCCCTTCCAATGTTCTCACCACTCTTATGTCATTAAGGGATTACGGTAAATTATCCTGTCGGCATTACAGCATTGCCCCTAATTTGTTTATTTTTGCTTAACATTTAAAGTTGGGAGAGCTCCCACTAAAACAAAATAATAAAGGAGTTAGATAATAATATCTATCATTTTGTAATTAAAAGGTATTAGTCAGCTAGAATTTCGGCTATTTATCTTTTATCATTCAGACGTTTAAGTCAACTACAGTGAAAACGCCTGTTGGCTTTATTTTTGTTAAATCGTTACTACGGCTTATGCTGTAGAAACTTTTGAACGACCTGGAACAAAGTCTTTGTCAAAAAAAATTCTTCCTTTTTCTTTCAGAGTTTTCTCCTTCTTTTTGATTCTTAGAAATTACATTCCAGTTTTTATTGGTCTCGAATTTAAGGTAAATTCTGTAAAAATGAACAGTTTTTGGTTCGGCGAACGTATTGAATATACGTTCATGGACTTACACATGGACATGCAAACGACCAAAAAACATTTGAATCCTCTAATCCTTTCTTACAAAATCTCATTTCCTTTTTTGAGTGTGGACATCAGATTTTCAATATTTGAGCATTTGGTCAAGTTTTATTTTGGTCTTGCCGTGCAAATTCTTTACAGCTTTTATTGTCGTTTCGTAAAAGAGTAAAAAACGGTGATTTTAGCTAAAAATAGGAAAACAGAAGTTTTCCCTGTCACTCAAGTGGGAGAGTGAAATAAGATAAAGATAGAAAAAAACACAGTGAAATTTGGCAACACTGCATACATTAGATAGGGTGTTAGTAGGACTGTGTCCTTACCTTTAACGAGAGGGTGAAAGCAGTGACCTGTTTCCAGTTCTTTTCCCTTTAAATGTATCCTTAATTCGGCCTAAGTGCTTTATAAGAGTTGTTGTATCATTTTTTTTTCTGCATGAGTGAATGAAACCTGTACTTTAATTCCTCTTTATTTTCAATCATGGTCCAATTTCCTACTTCAAGCCATTTAAGACCTAGCTTCATTAACTTGTTATCAAATTCTTTCGAAGAATCTGAATTTCTCTTTCCTTCACTTTTAATGGAACAGTTCTGGGGAAAGCTAAAATCACTAAGAAATAGCTTTTTTACAGTTTTTAGAAAACTTTGGAATTCTCTTTAGGTAAAGCTGCAAAATAAGCCTGTGCTTTATTATTTAAATAGTGTTGCAGCCTGGTTATTCAAAACTCACCCAGCAACCCATTTAGTTTAGAAGTTTTTTTGAACTTTTGGAGCAATTTTGGTATACATTTTCGTTTTTACTTCATTGGCAGAAGCTGTGCATTTCGGATAAGTTCATCTGAAAATTGTTGCCATTGTCATTTAAGGACTATTGCTAGGAGTTGGCCATTTCAGTCCTCGTTTGCTTATCTTGCAACAAATACTTACCTAACGTTTTTGATTTGTTCACTAACTGTTTGGGGCTATTGGCTAGACGTTCGGGCATTCCGGTTAATTGCAAATAGTAAACCTTGGTGGTTTAACTATCACGAACTGCGATTTCAGTCCGAGCTAAAGGCGTTGCGACTATCTGGGTGGCGTGAATTTATATTTTCCTTAATAACTCCTACCTCATTCTTTAAGCGTGCTCATTCTTGTCTAATTGGAATGAACCCTTTAGGCTGGACCTCTTCATACTTATCTCGGTACCTCCATGGGTTCTCATATACACTTGCCTAAATATTTTTTGTTCCCATTGTGAGAATGTGGGAAAGCCATCATAACCTGACTAAATTGTAAAAATAGCAAAGTATGACTTTTTGAGTAATTATAAAAGAAACGAAGTATTAATTTTCTTTGTGTAAGGAAACAACATTACATTTGAATAAGAATACCTTTGATCCATCAAGGGCCATAAAATACAAATACCGGACCTCCGTTTCAAACTCAAGGGGTCAATAACAAGAAGCATTACGCGACTTGTATCACATGACAAAAACAGGATTTTTATAGAGAAAGCGGAAACTAATCTTTTGAACAAAGAACTATTATTAGGATGACATCAAACTGGTCTCTGACCAATGACAGGAAAGAAGAACAAAATAAGAGAGAACTTAAAATAGGGATTCAGGAACGAAAACAGGGTAGTCTTTTTGGAGCAAACAAAGAGTGAGTGTTTTACTTTGTAATTAAGATAAGCTACCACTGCCTGTCTGAATTTCCCCTTGGGGATAAAAGTTTGAAGATAAAAGTTAAAATAAGAAGAAAACCTCTAAAGATTTCTGTCACGTGAAAATAACTTTAATACGTATATAAGAGAAATTAGTAACAACTAGTGCTGAAATCTAAGTTGATGATTTTGGGCTTATAGTTTCAGTAGTATTTCCACCTAGACAAGGCTTGAGCCATTTGGACAAAAACAGCATTTTAAGGTTAGAATAAGCCAAATTAAATTTCTTCCCAGAAATTTAAGCTCTGAATAACTGAGGGTTTAAAGAGGAAGGGAAACCTTAACCAAGAAGAGAAAGCTAGGAGAGCCATTTGTGCTTCCCCTTTTCAGCCTAAAGTCCCTTGAGGCTTAGCTTGACTTTATAAAGACCTTATATCCGAAAATTGGAATTATCGGACAATAGCATTACTTAACCCCCCCCTCCTTTGTGCAATATTCAGACGTTTATACGAAGAGGAACACCGTTCCCTTTTTAATCATTCTTTCTTTTCATTAATCCCGTACTGCATGTTTATACAAAGGTGACCTTATTGTTTAAACAGGTAGGTTAGGGAAAAAGGGAACAATATTATCAGCTTAAGAATTTCTAAACCTTTATGTACAGATATTTTCAATTAAAGTTCCCTGCTAAAGTTAAAGCTTAATAAAGGTCAAAGGAATACACAACCCTTTTCAAGAAATAATAAAAGAATCTCTTGGTTTTGGTTAATGAAAATTTGAATTAAAAGCAAGTACGGTTTTTCTTAGCTTAGCTCAACAATAGGTTGAACTAAAGGATTTTAATAACCCAAAACTCAAGCTTTGACTAGCTGTTCAAGAGTAACCTTTTTAAGTAGAAACATTCGTTAGCTTAGGATTAACTTAATCTTTTCTTTTCGGTAAACATTGGTGGATTGAACAAGTAGATCATTAGACCTTAGACCTAGAAGAGGTGTGGAAGTATTCAACATAAACAGAATTAGAAAATTTTTCTTTTTATCTCCTTTTATAAATAAAATCAGTTGTCACTGAATTCTGAGTACCGATTTCTTACCAAACGCCTCAGTTTGTATCACGCTACCAAATTTGTTAGCCCTGTTAGTAGGGGCAACCTTACAACTGGTCGCAGCGGTACTCAAGTTCGGTAAAACTTTCGTTTAAGTGGGGGATGATTAATTAAATTTATAAAATTTGGTAAAATTTAGTCCTGTTCCTCACAAGAAAGTATGTGTTCAGTTTTCCAAACCTATCCAAGACAGAAAAGTTTGAAAAAGTGTTCATTAAAGAAAATTTTAACCTAAAAGGGAAGCTCAGACAGACTTTTATCTTTTATATTCCTAAGATTCTTTCTTTCTTCACCCTTTCTTTCTCTTTGCTACAAGTTCTAGTATCCGAAGCGTCTATAATTTACAAAAAAAGGGTCATAGGTTAATCATCCTCAAGAGGGTGTAATTATAATACTAAACTTGAGGGTAAATTTAAACCAAAGTACTGAGAAAATTCTCATACAATTTATAAGTAGACCCATTTTAGCGACTTAAAGCACTATAAGGGATCAAAACGTTTCCAACGCTAACAATTGAAAAGAATAGATCCATCATGAGTTCCAATGAAAACAAAATTAAAGAATTAGAAATTGCACTACGACAAGCGCAAGAAGAGAGAATAAGAGTAGAAGAGATCGCACAAGCTAGAATAAACGCCCTACAAGAGCAATATGGAGACGCTCCAGTCATAAACAGGCTTCAAAACCTATTTGTGGAGCAAGCACCCCCCCATATCGTTACTAACATATCCAAATGAAATCAATTCATGGATTATCACACTTAAACAAATACAATGGAGCTTAGGGAAAGACGATATTGCTATGATAAATCAAGCTATCTGTTATACAAGAGGAGAGATACAAAGATTCGCAACAAGTTTAGATATTCCGAAAATAAGAGATTTAGACCATTTAGAAAAACTTCTAAAAGAAGGCTTTTTACATGAAAAACCAGCTGCACAAAAACTACAAGAGCTGCTCTCTGAAAAACAAAGGCCATCTGAGTTAGTACACCAATTTTACTCCCGGATCAGGAGAAAGGCAATAGATTATGCAAAAAATTCTCCTGGTATAAGAGCAAATGACATTATGATGAGTATTTTTAAGGGTGGCATGCTCCCTTCCATTGGAAGGAGAGTATTAGAAAAATCTAAGGCCTCGGAGGACCAAGATGAATTATTAACACTTGCGAAAAGATTCGAAGCAATAGATTTAATATATAGGGACTCCCCAGATATGTCCCTGGGAGCAGCGGTAGTAGACTCAAGAGACAGGAATTCCGCTAAAGAACCTGGAGTTAACCACAGAGTAGAATATAAAAACAAGGGCAATTATAAGTATGAAAAGGCAAAATGTTTTAATTGTGGAAGACTGGGACACATGAAAGTGGATTGCAAAGTCCCAAAGTGTACGAATTGTGGAAAACCTGGACATTATCGTAAAGATTGTTGGCAAAGTCTAGCATGTATAAGGTGCCAAGAATTCGGGCATAGTGCAGACAAATGTATGGCACCAAATCCTATTGAAAAAAAAACTAATCAGGCAGGACTTAGAGGAGGTACGTCCCAAGCCTGAAAATAAAATCACAAACCCTCCTTCTAACCAAAATGAAGATATTTGTTTTAGTGCGTTGCAGGAAAATAAAACTGAACCAAGTTCTTTCCCATTTATGTGGACTGCTAAAATAGCAGACCAAAATTTTGCAAAATGTTTTGTAGATAGCGGGTGCCAAAGAAGCTTATTAAAGGAGGAAATATTTCAAAAATTTCCAGTAGAGGTTCGTAGACGCCTCAAACCGTCCTCCCGAAACGTGAAATCTTTAAGTGGAGAGACTTTACCACTAATAGGAGAGATAAATGTAGCATTCTGCATTACAGATGAGGCAAAACGGAATGAAAGATTATTTTGGAAATTTTTAGTCGTCCAAGACTTGAAATTTGACGTAATTATAGGATATGATGTTTTAAACAAACTTGATTGTACGTTAAATTTAAAATATAACAAAATCTCTTTAGGAAATACAAGTACGGAGGAAATAAATTCCCTTGCGTTTTTCACGGAAGAAATTTCGGGAAGGGGATTGACATATAAAGCGAAACAGGTCTGTATTCAGGCCAATTGTTTCAAAATCATTAAGGCCAAATTGTCAAATCATTCAGCACCCTTTTTAGCTCACGGCGACACTATAATGTTTCCCCGAATATTCAGACACAATTACACATATCTCCGTCGCTATGTGAAACTTATAACAATGCAATAAAAATGGTTTATTTTAATACGAGCGATGAACCTCTAAACTTACCACGAGGTAAAACCGTTGGTTCATATGAGGTGCTAAACATTGAATATTTAACGGATGCGACTCTCTTAGCAGCAGGAGAAATAGAAAATAAAGAGGAATCCCTCTCTATAGAGGAGGATAAAATAGGATGGGAAGACAGCAAATTTTTAGAGAGAATTAAAACGGGCCCGTTAAGGTCAGAAAGAAAACAAATAGTAGAGACAGTCTTATTAAAATTGAAACGAGCCTTTGCAACTGGACCTTATGATGTAGGGCAAAATGACCTTCCAGGATATAAGGTAAAAATAGACCCAGATATACCTATTAAGTGTGTCAAACAATTTCCTTTCCCATTTTTAATGACAGAATGCTTACAAAAACACATAAACGAAATGGTGAGAGTAGGAATAATTGAAATAAGACGTTCTGAATATACAGCTCCAATATTTTGTATAGGAAAACCAGGAAAGGATGGGAAAATTCCACCAAAAAACTTGTGGGATGAAAGTAATAGTCGGTTCCTCATAGATTTAAGAGCAATAAATAAGGCGATAAAAGATTCACAGTGGGGTATTCGAAGAATTTCAGAGGTCATCTTTGATCTTTCTAATAAAACCAAATTCATTTCAACTATTGATATTAGAAATGGATTTAGTCACTGTAACTTAGCTGAAGAAAGCCAAAAATATTTTAGTTTCTCAATAAGGGGATTTCTTATGTATTTAAGCGCGTGCCACAAGGGTCAGTTTTCTCGCCCCGCGCTTTTGTTGAATTTTTAAATCAGGTTTATGGACCCGAATTTTCTTCATTTTTATCAAGTTATGTAGATGACTTGACAATACATAGGTCAAGGAACTTTGAAGAACATTTGAAACATATTGAACTAACTTTAAAACAGGTTATAAAATTTAATCTAAGGCTTAATATTGATAAATCTCAATTTTTTTCGGAAGAATGTGACTTGTTAGGGTTTCGAGTCTCCACAAAAGGAGTTGAACCACAAGCACAAAAATTAGAAGCTATAAAGAAATTAGAACCACCAAGTGACGTCACAGGAATTAGGTCATTTCTAGGCTTAACAGGTTATTACAGGGGATTCTATCATAATTACGCAAAATCAGCCGAACCTTTAATTCGACTAACTAGAAAAAAACATTCCTTTTATTTTCGGCCCAGAACAAAGCGTAGCCTTTGAAAAATTAAAAACAGAATTATTAAATCCAAATAGTATTTTTTTAGAATTTCCTGATAAAGACAAAGAATTTTACCTTGTCACAGATGCCTCGGAAAAAAGTATAGCTTCAATTTTAATGCAAAAATGCGAAACGACAGATAGATTTCGAATAGTGGCAACCTATTCAAAGGTTCTTAGTGGTGCAGCCTCAAGGTTTGATAACCACAACAGGGAACTTTTTGCTTTAGTACAAAGTCTAAACCACTTCCAAAAAGGGTATTTATGGGCCGCGAGAACTCACATATTTGTAGACTGTGCAGCACTAACATATCTTATAAGGATCAAAGGATCTTCACTCAAAATTATATAGAATTGCGGTTCTATTAGACAACGATTTGTATACATATCACCACATTAGTACCAGTGGGAACCCTGCAGACTATTTGAGTCGCCCTAGCTCACAATTTGTTAAGGAAAATAGGTCAATTAATCTTGATGAGTTAGAAGTAGAATATTTAGCCCTATTAGGAGACAAGGAACCGATTGATTTTTTTGGAATTGGCAAAGAAGAGATGAGGGTATTTCAATTAGAAGACCCTGAAATTAAGGTGGCAATTGATGAAATAATAAAAATAGAAAATACACTCTTAGGCTTAAAATCTCCCCAGGATATAGATAAAAATAATGAAAAGTCTAAAGAGGGTAGAAATGAACAGTCGAGCCAGACTGGTTTGACCAGGCCCTGTGAGGGATGTGAGTCAAATATGGGTAGCTCAAACATTCCCGGAGCTATCAAACCATCGAAAGGGGATGAATTCAGTAGTAATACTGAAAAGGAGTTTCCTTCTATAAGAAGAACAAGCCTGGGTACAGGGATAGATGCCTAACCTCTGGGACTATCCACGGCAAACTGAAAGAGGTAAAAGTAAAGGGCAGTGCGCATGCGTGTGTTACTGACAGCAGGTCAATTTTAGAGGGGAGTGAAATTGAACCCTGTAAAGGACAAGTTCTGACGGCGGAACTTGCGAAGACCAGAGCTACTGTAGAAGTTACTGGCACTAAGGATAATCGGGCCGAATCCCAAACGTCCAGGGATTCAGCCTCGGAGAGGGACTAGCCGTTATGAATACGACAAGCTCGGGCGGTGGATCTTGCAAAGACTAGGACTATAGAAAGGGTCACTAGCATGGATAATTGGGCTGGGTCTGGGATGCCCGTAGACCTAGGCACCAAGAGGGGTAAGCCGCAGGAAGAATTTCCAAAATTTGACGTTTCGGGCAGAGCTCAAATTAACAACAGACCAGAAACTTCAAATTCGGGGGAAGGGAATCCTTTTGTTGTGAAATGGTTAAGAGATCTTCAGTTGATCCTAGTCGAAGGAATATTGTATGCAATAGATGACTCAGAAAAAAGGAAACAGATGCATCAATTTAAAATCATCCTACCAAAAAAACTAATTCGAAGAATCATAAATCTTATGCATACGAGCCTTTTCCTAGGAGCACACATGGGAACTGTAAAAACTTTGAATAAGTTAAAACAAAGTTGTGTTTTGAAAATATGTACTGCCAAGTTGAAGAGGCGGTAAAGAATTGTGATCTATGTTTAAGGAGGAATAAAGTTAGCAATATATATCCTAAATTTAGAGAAAGTATTTTCCCTGACCACCCATTTCATATCTGGTCAATGGATACCACGGGAAAACTACAACTTTGCGCTAATGGTGACCAATATATAATTATTGCGGTAGAGCATTTTACTAAGTACACAGTAATAGCACCAGCCAAAGACCTCAGGTCAAAATCAGTGATGGAATTTATAATAAAGGAAATCATATCCCATTTTGGAAATATGGATTTCCTACTGTCTGATAATGCCACATGCTTTACGAGTAAAACCTTTAATGAAATGGCCAAAGAATTAGGATTCAAAATTATACATTCATCGCCAAGAAACCCCCAATCTAATGGATTAGCAGAAAATAGAGTAAAATGTGTAAAAAGAATACTAACTCACTACCACGATGAGATACATAGAGGAAATTGGAGTGAATTCTTACCATTCATACAATTAGCATTAAACACTAGTATAGATGCTAGCAGAAAATATACACCCTTTTGTCTACTACATGGTTTCGAAGAGAAATCAGTATTTGATAACATTGTTTCTAATCCGAGGGAAGGGTTCTGTTCAGAAGATGAATGGGTATCTAATCTCGTTCAAGAGGTATTTGTCAGCCGACAAATATGTATGAATGAATTAAAAGGGGCCCGAAAAGGTCAAGCGGCACAATACAACAAAAAAATATTGGAAATCGAAATCTTCCCTAATAATTTAGTGTATGTCATCCAAGAAAGTTCATCAAAAAATTATTCATACAGGGGACCTTATCTAGTGTTATCGGAATTATATAAAAACGTCTTTTTGCTATAGGAGTTAAAAACTTGTAAACGCAGGTTAGTAAATATAAGAAAACTTTAAAAGATAAACGACCACGAAAGGTTTTTAGCCATGAACCCTGAGATAGCAAAACAAAGGTCAAAGGTAGATGACAAGCCCTTAGATCCTATACCAGACGAAATTGAAGGGGAGCAAATGAATAAAACACAGATAGAGGAAGACATCCCTCATAATATTTGGCAATGTAATTTAAAGGGAAGTTTATTAAACCAAATAAATGAAAACAATTTGGAAAGTGTAAACCAGCCTTACATTACGACCCCAAGTGAGGAGATTGGCCCTGGTAACGCAGGAAAATACAAAGAATTGAGATTACCAGAGCCTCAATTACAACCCATGGACGAAAAAACCAGTGAGGAAATAAATGACAATTCGGAAGGAAATACGTCGGTGCAAACATTTGATAATTACGAACAAGGAAGATTTATCCATGAAAGAAAGGCTAAATCAAAACCACTAAATTATAAAGATCCTAGTTTAAAGGATTTTCTCGGCGGAAAAATAGCAAACCCTTAATAAATAACAAACTTACCTTATTATAAATTTAAACTTGCAAAAGGCTGTTCCAAACCAGTATCCTCTGGAGAAATACAAAACCCTTCAAAATCAGCGACCTGAACAGAGTATAATTTAGTTTCTTTTCTCGCTAGATCGGTATGAAAGTGTTCGAGGGTAAATAATTAAATTCCACCAAGGACCAAAACCATACACCTATGATTAATAGGGCGATGTTCGCAGGATGAAATGTTCCAAATCCTTAAATTATCGGTTAGGTTCAAAGAAACACTATGGTGTATGTGTAAAATTAATCTTCCCGTCGCTTGTTAAAAAGACGATACACTTTAAACTGGACATAACATAAGGAAATTACTGTATAATAAGAGGGGGGAAGCCTGGATATAAGCAAAGATCTCCTTTATCAAGATCTGCAACACTAAGAACAGAATATCTAAATATATTTGAATTAAAGTCGTTATGAAAATGCAAGCGTCTATCACAGAATAAAAGCCTCATACCAACAGGGATATAATCTGGGAAGGGCTTTATAACCATATCAAAACACCGGGAGTAAGGAGGACAAAGTTCACAAGTATGGGAGTACCATAAAATAAGACATTCAACTTTCTCACTGCAAATAGTGTCATGAGTATGTAAGATTATCGAACTTTCCAAAGTTTTAAATAAAAAACACTTGTAGCCTGCCATTACTGTAAACTAATCACTATAAATTAAGGGAAGTAACCAGGGACACTGGCAAGCACTACCAAGAGATAAATCAACTGAATTGACCGTATAATCCACAATTATGTCCGTAGGACGAATGGTGTGGAAATGTAACCTCCTCTGACAGCCAAGAGACTGTCTACTATGAGGACGACACCCCCGAAATGGGACAATGACAGTATCAAAACACATACGGTCATAAGATCGACGTTCACAGGGAGTATGATTACTCCATAACGCTAGCTTATCTGTAATTTCGGAACGAATAGTGTCATGGGTGTGTAGAATCACAGACCCTTCCGCAGTTTTAGATAGAATACACTTGAATCCTGCCATATTAAAAGGTAACTAAAGGACATAAAACCATTTCAGCAAAATGGTTGGAACCCTGTTTGTTTGGCTGACCCTGTTTACAAGAGGGATATTGCTTAAGGAAACAGAGATACATAGCCAAATAGCTTTCAAGGAGATTGGTCAGATCTTCCCAGTTAACGGAATACATCAGGTAATATGGTATGTTAATACGGAAAGCCTCAGATCTGATTTAGACGATCTGAATTTGATTATTTCAAATATCGAAAATATTAAAATTATGGAACAAATAGTCAATAAAGACTTAGAAAAGGAAAAAAAGAATTTCACAGAACTCAGAGAAATACATGACCTAAAGGAATATGTGATAGATAAGTGCAAACTATTACATTTAGAATTAAGTGAAGGAAATGGAATTCTCAAAATATCAGAATCATTAATGACGGATAATACAAATCGAAACAAACGAAGTCTATTACCACTTTTGGGAAAAACAATAGGATGGGTCACAGGACTAGCAACGGAAGAAAATGTAGAAAACATTCTTCATCAGGTAGATTATTTAACGGAAAAAAAATGAAAGGTTACTACACATGTCGGACAGATCTATATAGTTAGTAAGTGACCTCGACAGAGAATTAAGAATGGAAAGAAACAAAAGCTTAGAAATTCCAAATGAATTATCGAGTATATATCAAAGGAAATTAATGAAATAAATTTCCTAAAATTACAGATAAACAAAGAAATGACAAAATTTTCAATCCAAATAAAAAAGCTAGTAAAGAAAATAGAAACAGTAATCCTTTCTATTCTTCAAGCAGAAAATAAAAGTTTCCCATTCATTGTCACAGATCCGGCAGACATGCTTAGGACAATTTTCGAAATTGAAAATTCACTACGAATAGGTTATAGAATATCGGTTAATTATAGACGTTACGGCTTACTGGAACTTTATAAATCGACTAGCTGCAATGTGGCGACACAACAATTGAAATTGTTGGTTATTTGTGATTTTTCTATATCAAATAAACAAGATGGGTTCAGAATGTTCGAAATGTTCAACATTCCGTTCCCAGTGTCAAACACTTCGTATTTCTTTCAAATAGAAAATGAGTTCAAATTTTTTGGGTTAAGTAAAGATCAAACAAGATATTTTTTAGAAGATGACAATATAGAAAAAAGATGTAATTTAAAGAGTATACCACTATTGTGCAACCACCAATTTATTATTAGAAGTACACAAATGAACTCCTGCAGTTTAGCAAACTATATGGAAAATAATGCATTAATTAATAAAGAGTGTCAAACCAAAATTATAAAGAAAAATAAAATCTTAATCCAAAGAATTGGAAGGGAAAAGTATATAATCACATCTCCTTTCAAAGAAGAAATAAGAATACATTTCGAATGTAAAACAGAAAAAAACAATAAATTCACATATTTAAAAGGCAGCTCAATAGTGAAATTGCCAGAAGAATGTTCTCTAACTGCAGAAATGTTAAAGATAAACAGTATGTATAGGGGACAGATTAAAAAGGAAATGGCACCTTTAAACATATCGATAATTAGCCTAGAAGGAAACCTCTCCATAGCTGGTATATAAAACGAATGGAGCAAAGAATTTGAAGATTTAATCTCTATATATTACCAGAACAACTCCAAGACGCAGATTGGCATAGCTGAGCTAAGAAAAATGCACATTTCCTTAAAGGACGAAAAAGGAAGGAAAACGGCTAGCTATTGGACATTTTTTCTCAATACCTTTAATCTATTTCTATCTTTATTAGGACTTGTCTCTATTGGAATTATATTTAAAACACTGAGAAAACTATGGTTAGACTATAGGAAACAAAAGTCTCAAGGATTCCACGTAAATGTAGAACAGGAAGAGATTGAACTAAATTGATTCTTAGCAAAGTTATAGTTTCATAAAGAAAAAAATAATTGTACTAAGAATTTTAAGTGTGGGAGGTTGTGAGAATGTGGGAAAGCCATCATAACCTGACTAAATTGTAAAAATAGCAAAGCATGACTTTTTGAGTAATTATAAAAGAAACGAAGTATTAATTTTCTTTGTGTAAGGAAACAACATTACATTTGAATAAGAATACCTTTGATCCATCAAGGGCCATAAAATGCAAATACCGGACCTCCGTTTCAAACTCAAGGGGTCAATAACAAGAAGCATTACGCGACTTGTATCACATGACAAAAACAGGATTTTTATAGAGGAAGTGGAAACTAATCTTTTGAACAAAGAACTATTATTAGGATGACATCAAACTGGTCTCTGACCAATGACAGGAAAGAAGAACAAAATAAGAGAGAACTTAAAATAGGGATTCAGGAACGAAAACAGGGTAGTCTTTTTGGAGCAAACAAAGAGTGAGTGTTTTACTTTGTAATTACGATAAGCTACCACTGCCTGTCTGAATTTCCCCTTGGGGATAAAAGTTTGAAGATAAAAGTTAAAATAAGAAAAAAACCTCTAAAGATTTCTGTCACTTGAAAATAACTTTAATACGTATATAAGAGAAATTAATAACAACTAGTGCTGAAATCTAAGTTGATGATTTTGGGCTTATAGTTTCAGTAGTATTTCCACCTAGACAAGGCTTGAGCCATTTGAACAAAAACAGCATTTTAAGGTTAGAATAAGCCAAATTAAATTTCTTCCCAGAAATTTAAGCTTTGAATAACTGAGGGTTTAAAGAGGAAGGGAAACCTTAACCAAGAAGAGAAAGCTAGGAGAGCCATTTGTGCTTCCCCTTTTCAGCCTAGAGTCCCTTGAGGCTTAGCTTGACTTTATAAAGACCTTATATCTGAAAATTGGAATTATCGGACAATAGCATTACTTAACCCTCCCCCCCCCCCTTGTGCAATCTTCAGACGTTTATGCGAAGAGGAACACTGTTCCCTTTTTAATCATTCTTTCTTTTCATTAATCACGTACTGCATGTTTATACAAAGGTGACCTTAATGTTTAAACAGGTAGGTTAGGAAAAAAGGGAACAATATTATCAGCTTAAGAATTTCTAAGCCTTTATGTCCAGATATTTTCAATTAAAGTTCCCTGCTAAAGTTAAAGCTTAATAAAGGTCAAAGGAATACACAACCCTTTTCAAGAAATGATAAAAGAATCTCTTGGTTTTGGTTAATGAAAATTTGAATTAAAAGCAAGTACAGTTATTCTTAGCTTAGCTCAACAATAGATTTAACTAAAGGATTTTAATAACCCAGAACTCAAGCCTTGACTAGCTGTTCAAGAGTAACCTTTTTAAGTAGAAACATTCTTTAGCTTAGGATTAACTTAATCTTTTCTTTTCGGTAAACATTGGTGGATTGAACAAGTAGATCATTAGACCTTAGACCTAGAAGAGGTGTGGAAGTATTCAACATAAACAGAATTAGAATATTTTTCTTTTTATCTCCTTTTATAAATAAAATCAGTTGTCACTGAATTCTGAGTACCGATTTCTTACCTAACGCCTCAGTTTGTATCACGCTACCAAATTTATTAGCCCTGTTAGTAGGGGCAACCTTACACCATTATCTTACAGAAAGATGCAATATTTTTGACTGTCTCATTTCAGAATAAGCTTTATTCCGACTTGAATATTCCGTTTCCCTGAATAGCTCTTTGATACAATGGTCCATATATATCTCGCTTCACTTCTAACTCATTTGGGGCTCTTGCTACCTTTAGGAACGCTGAAAATAAATCATAAATATTGCCAACCTACCGGCTGATAAACAGGGCATCTCATCAGCTATTAAACTCTGTTGGATACTCCTTGACCGAGTTTTGTAAAAAGACCTCGTGCTCGCAAAAAGCTTTTCTGTGGTTTCTTTGGCATCTGTTGTAATTTTACTTGAGTTAATATCTAGTTCAGGCGATTACTCTCCATGTTTGGGAGATCTCAATCTTTTTCTTGTGGGAACGTCCGACATAGATCTAAAGATTCAATTTTTACCGTGGGCTTGTTTTAGAGCATGTCTATGTCACATAACTGATACTAAAGTGGGGAGCGTCAACATAATTCGTCTTAGACGATTCTCTGAAGCACAAAAAGGCACATATTACGGGAAGGAACACGAAAGTAAACTTATCCAAATATTTGAACAATGTCTTTATTCTCTTACTAATCAGACGAGGCCACGCACCCTAAACCGCAAAATTTGATATTTTCGCCCCAAATATAAGTTACTCAGCACAGCAAATTACCACCGAGTCGCTGCTGTGTAATATCAAATTATGCTGATTACACCAGACAGGAAAGGTTACTTTACCTTCCAAGATAATAAAATTCAATCCCTCCCTAAAATTTTTCCACCTGTCCATGGTAACTTAGAAAAATTTAATCAGTACGATCACCCTGAAAAATATCTGTCTACTGCAGTCTCGGCAAGTATAATAGCTCATCCCATTTTCTGTGTTTAAACGATTCAGTGTATATTTCTCATTAGCTCGACTAACTTTGGAAAATGGTGCAAACTTGTATTATTTATGATCGTGAAAGCAGAAAGATAGGGGAAGAGCCAGCGAAGTCGTTCACTACTGTCTCATTTCACAGATATGACATATGACTGAATTGAGTGGTCTATCCTGGTTTTCTAAAAGGGGGATTTATATTCAATATTAGCAATATGGAAATTTCTAGTACCAACTTCTAATCAATACTGCAACAGGGAAACAACCGGAATTTCATAAATAGTGGGAGAGATCCACAAAGTGGCGGGACTATTTGTAGTTTGGCACAAAATTTTTTACCACAAAGGGGCAACCTAACAGATTTTGTACATATTATGTATAAAATTTCACCATAATCTCTCGTTTTAGATAGTAATATTGTGCCATGGAGGGTCAAAACTTTTGTCTTTATGGAAAGGAAAAATATTCCCTTGAATTTTTGAAAAATGTCCTTCAGAATTTGATCTAGGACCTTTGTTTTTCTTCTAATATCTGGTGGCATAGCCTTATCGAAGAAAATGCTAATTATCTGTTAAGAACTGTTTGTTGTGAAATTCCTAGTGAGTTTTCAGAAAATTGAAGGCCATCAATATACTTGTATTTGTTTCATAAGAAGAATATAAAGTAATGCTTGTTGTTATTGTTGTTGTAAATATTCTGCCATGAACTAGCATATTGCGTAACACTTCTCATCAGAAAGTATTTTTTATGACTCATTATGTTAGCTCTCACGATTCTTTTCATTATCTTTCCAATTTCGGGTTAAGTACAAGCTTGGTATTTAACTTGGGAATGTTTCAGAATTGTGTTAAAATTTTTAAAATTATGTAATCATTCTAGTTACCAAGCTTATTTTGTATGACCCCTGATCTCTTTTTTTCAGCAAGATGCAAAATTTATAAAAAAAAACACTATTGGATTATCTCCTTAATGAGCTCCTCAGTACTATACACAATAAAATAAAACCAATATGAATAAATATATGTGAAAAAAGGAAGTGACTAAATTTAATTCAGCTGCGAGTCTGCATTCATGCCAGTAGTGTGGTCCCAATCTATCCCATGAGTCAGGTATCCCGTCGAATCCTAACCCTGGTTTTTTTTTTATATACTGGATATTTGACAAAGTTTCTTCAACATGTTTTTTTTCTTTGAGACTTTCTTTTTCTTCAAGTATTCTTTGTTTCTTACGCAAGATGGAGTATGTTTTCTTTGAAATTTCTTAGGTAATAATATTAATTGTTTAAAAAACCCAAGGGTGTAGGAAAAAACCCTAAGAGTCCGCCAGAAAAATGTGGAGCCCCCTGGATGCAAAAATGATCTTAGAACAGTGTTTACATATATAGATTACGCAATCTTGGGTGACTTGTTTTGGTTCCGGGGGACCTTTATAATCCGGCAAAAACAGATTTTGAAAGTCAACATTTGTTTTATTAGATTTTACATTCCGCTTACCTCAGTATTATTCGTGCATTGGAGTAGCATAGCGTAGTAGTAGCATGGAATGCTTAGAAGGAGAAATATTTTAAATATTAAACAAGTACTGATGGCAAAAGTTTTTCAAAGCTTTTATGTTCTCGTCGGTTTCATTTAGCAATGATGTCTAGGATAAACGAAAAGTACTAATGTCCGTTGCTTTATGTCACTGGAACTCTTTATTGTACATCTTTTGCTTATTAATAGTTTGAAAGCAGAAGGCTTCTTTCATTAAAGATTGGCTTCCTGATTTTTCTTAATTTTTAATATTTTCCTCGCACACAAATAGGATATTCTTTTTCTTTGAATATTCTCGTTTATTTGATTGAATTTGTTTAATAATAATAAAAGCTATCTGTTTATGAAGAATATTAAATCGGTTTCTTTCGGTTATTATTGTGTTTTAAACTTTAAATAAAATGAAAACTTTTATGTAGAGTGAAGATGTGTTTGTTTACTTTTAGTGGCAAAAGTTTTTCAAAGCTTTTATGTTCTCGTCGGTTTCATTTAGCAATGATGTCTAGGATAAAAGAAAAATACTAATGTCCGTTGCTTTATGTCACTGGAACTCTTTATTGTACATCTTTTGCTTATTAATAGTTTGAAAGCAGAAAGCTTCTTTCATTTAAAATTAGCTTCCTGATTTTTCTAAATTTTTAATATTTTCTTCCCACACAAATAGGATATTCTTTTTGTTTGATAATTATCGTTTATTTTGATTGAAATTGGTTAATAATAATAATAATAATAATAATAATAATAATAATAATAATAATAATAATAATAATAATAATGATAATAATAAACAACATAGTGACCTTCCGAGAACCCGATTTCAGAAGATTAGTTTAATTTTACTTACTTAATACACTCAAATTTCTCTTAGAAGTAATAGGTATTTTCTCAACAGTAACAAATTTTTTCTAAAAGCACCAACCTTTTCGTCAATGATAATAAATTTCTCTTAAAAGTAACAATTTCTCATCAATGACAACTAGTTATCAGTTAGAAGTAACAAGTTTTCTGTCAAAGATGCCAAATTTTTTCTTAGAAGTAACAATGTTTTCGTTATGATAACAAGATTTCTGACAGAAGTAGCAAGATTTCCTTAACACTAACAAATTTTCTCTTTAAAGTATCAACATTATCCATTAATACTAACACACATTTACTTAACACACTCAAATTTCTCTTAGAAGTAACAGGTATTTTCTTAACGGTAATAAATTTCTTCTAATAGCACCAAGTTTTCCGTCAAAAATAACAAATTTCTCATAAAAGTAACAATTTTTCGTCACTGATAACAAATTTTCTGTCAGAAGTAGCAAGTTTTTCTGTCAATGATACCAAATTTTTAGTAGAAGTAACAATTTTTTCGTTATGATAACAAGTTTTCTGACAAAAGTAGCAAAATTTACTTAACACTAACACATTTTCTCTTCGAGGTATTAACATTTTCCCTTAATACTAACAAACTTTTACTTAAAACACCCAAATTTCTCTTAGAAGTAATAAGTATTTTCTTAACAGTAACAATTTTTTCTCTAAAAGCACAAGCCTTTCCGTCAATGACAATAATTTTCTCTTAAAAGATCAGTTAGAAGTAACAAGTTTTCTGTCAAAGATACCAAATTTTTTCTTAGAAGTAACAATTTTTTCGATATGATGACAAGATTTGTGACAGAAGTAGCAAGATCTCATTGACACTAACAAATTATCTCTTCTTAATATCAACATTTTCCATTATGCTAACAAACATTTACTTAACACACAGAAACTTTTCGTCACTGATAACAAGTTTTCTGTGAGAAGTAGCAAGTTTTTCTGTCAATGGTACCAAATTTTTATTAGAAGTAACAATTTTTTCGTTATGATAACAAGTTTTCTGACAGAAGTAGCAAGATTTCCTTAACACTAACAAATTTTCTCTTCGAAGTATTAACATTTTCCCTTAATACTAACAAACTTTACTTAACACACTCAAATTTCTCTTAGAAGTAATAAGTATTTTCTTAACAGTAACAAATTTTTTCTAAAAGCAACAGCTTTCCGTCAATGACAATAATTTTCTCTTAAAAGTAACAATTGTTCGTCAATGAATACTAGTTATCAGTTAGAAGTAGCAAGTTTTCTGTCAAATACACCAAACTTTTTCTTAGAAGTAACAATTTTTTCGTTATGATAACAAGTTTTCTGACAGAAGTAGCAAGATTTCCTTAACACTAACAAATTTTCTCTTCGAAGTATCAACATTTTCCATTAATACTTACAAACTTTACTTAAAACACTCAAGTTTCTCTTAGAAGTAACAGGTATTTTCTTAACAGTAACAAATTTCTTCTAATAGCACCAAGTGTTCTGTCAAAGATAACAAATTTCTCATAGATGTAACACCTATCAAAGATACCAAATTTTTCATACAAGTAACAGTTTTTTCGCTTATGATAACAAGTTTTCTGTCGGAAGTAGCAAGTTTTCCTTAACACTAACAAATTTTCAGTGGAAAAGTAAACAACCGCTCAGACATACGTGGAAAGAGAGTTAGAGAGACAAAAACACATAGAAATATATAGATTTAGTCATATAAACTGACAAAGACAGACACTGTGACAAGCGAGTACCCACCCAAACACACAGGCTTAGAGAGTGAGAGAGACAAAAACACATACAAACACATAAACTCAGACATACAAACCGACAAAGACAAACCGTCAAACACAGACACTGGGACAGGCAAGCACCCACCCAGACACATAGATAATGAGAGAGACAGAAACATACACAAACAAATAGATTTATACATACAAATAGACAAAGACAGGCAGTGGAACAAGCAAACACCCACCCAGACATACATGCAAAGAGAATAAGAGAGACAAAAACACATACAAATATATAGATTCAAACATTCAGACCGACAAAGGCAGGTACTGGTACAAGCAAGTACCCACCCAGACACAGGCTTAGAAAGTGAGAGAGACAAAAACACATACAAACACATAAACTCCGTAATTCAAACCGAGAAAGACAGATACTGGGACAAGCAAGCACCCGCCCAGACAAACAGGCCTAGAGAGTGATAGAGACAAAAACATATACAAAAAATAGATTTATACATACAAACCGACAAAGACATGCACTGGGACAAGCAACCACCTGTCAAGACACATACCACCCAGACTCACAGACCTAGAGAGTGAGAGAGACAAAAAAATATACAAACAAATAGAGTTATACATACAAACCGACAAAGACAGGCAGCGGAATAAGCATACACCCGCCTAGACATAAACGCAACGAGAATAAGAGAGAAAAGCACATACAAATATATAGATTCAGATATACAAACCGACAAAGACAGGCAGTGGAACAAGCAAATACCCGCCCAGACATACAGGCAAAGAGAATAAGAGAGACAAAAGACACATACAAATAAATAAATTCAGATATACAAACCGACAAAGACATTCAAAGGGACATGCACGTACCCCACCCAGACACACAGACTTAGATAGTGAGAGAGACAAAAACACATACAAACACATAAACTGAGATATACAAACTGATAAATACAGGCACTGGTACATACCAGCACCCCACCCCGACACACATTCCTAGAGAGTGAGACAGACAAAACATATACAAACAAACAGATTTATACATACAAACTGACAAAGACATGCGCTAGGACAAGCAACCACCTGTCCAGGTTTATAGGATTATAGAGATGAAAAAACATACAAACACATAGATTCAGACATATAAACCAACAAAGACAGACAGTGGAACAAGCAAACACCCACCAAGACACACAAGCAAAAATAGTGAGAGACACATACAAACACATATATTCAGACATATAAACCGAGAAGAACAGGCACTTCAGACATACAAACCAAGAAAAAAAGGCAGTGGGACACGTAAACATCCACCCAAACACACAAGCAAAGAGAGTGACACACACATACAAATACATAGATTCAGACACACAAACCGGGAAAGACAGGCACTGGGATAAACATACACCTGCACAGACACACACAGGCAAAGAGAGTGAGAAACACATACAAATACATAGACTCAGACGTACAAACTGAGAAAGACATGCACTAGGATAAGCAAATACCCGCCCAGACACAAAGTCAAAGAGAGTGAGAGACACATACAAATACATAGATTCAGACATACAAACTGAGAAAGACAGGCACTTCAGACAAACAAACCAACAAAGACAGTATTGGGGGAGGGTGAATGATGACTGTTCTTCGCCACTGAAATTGGGGGAAAAACCTCTAATGCCACCAGAGTTATCTGGCGGCATCCCAAAAGCCAGTTTAACTTCTACGCACCACGGATTTCTACTTTTCCGTCTCTGGCGGTTTAAACAACCGTCATGGTTCTCTGGCAAGTATACTTTCCCCGTGGTTTCAGTGTGCCACACTATTTGGCCTCAGGTACCATAAAGATCGAACTCCCCAATTCCCCGTCAAGGATATATCTCTGGCTCAGTATACGATTCCTTTTCTATACCAAGCTAATCTCAGTCTCGCTGTAGGTTGCCGACCCTACCTAGGCCAAGTAAAATAAGTCAAAGATATAAAGAAAGTCTTTATTCACAACCACATATATCAGACTCAAAAACCGAACTAAAACCAAAAACTCTTACAATTAATAAAACACTTTGAGACGCGCACGCACCTCTGACCAAAGGCGATGAATGGCCGAATCAAAGTAAATTCCCAGCACCCTTTGAAGCTTTTTAAGCTGTATGAGTCATCGCTCACCTGGCTTTTTCAGACACTAGCTAATTAAAGGATTCTTCAGACGTATCGTAATAAAAGCTTTCCCGGGACTTAGATATTTAACATAAATGAAGTTAAATTTATAAAAAGGACATTTTTCTGAAACAAAAGGGGCCAAAGGTCCAAACAACTCCCTCCTAAGAAAAATGACCGCCATCACGCCATGGGTCAGAGCACAACATAGAAAACATGGAAAAAAATAACACCAACTTAAAATCACCAAACTTGTTTATCTTATCTTCTTTCTTCCACCGGTGCCTGTGCTTCCACCGCTTGGCTCAGGATTTCTCGTCATCCATATTTCTCTACCGTAGAACCACCATGGTCTCTATCGTATGGCATCCGCAATAGGTTTTGAAATTTAAAGTCCTCAAGACTCCTAGAATATGATCGTACGCAGCGCAGTCAAAAATAAAAAATTTTCTCGCTCTCACAAATTTACATTTGAGGGGAGTAGAGAATCAGTTTCTGGCACATTCGATGATGCCAGCCATCATGCAAAATTGGCTGCACTAGCCTCTTAATTTCCATCCTTGGAAACAACCCCACATCTCAATTAAACTGTAAATTGCCCCTTGGCATAATTTCAAATAATCTAAGGCCGAAAATACAAAGGCCAGTGACAACGATAGGGGTACAGGGAAATGGAAGTAAAATTTTGAGCGAGCCATTAATCGCTTTTTTCTGCGTCCCATCCCCTAAAATAGTCGAATGAATAATGCTCGGTAATAAGGGATGAAGATGAAATTGAAGACTGGAAATACAAGGCTTCAGTAAGGGTATCACAACTTGTCCGCAAGTTGTGCATTGCGGAAAAGGGCTATCTTTCACGTCTTCCCGCAGGGGATCTTCCCCAAGGGATTTCTCCCCCTCATAAAGGAACAAACCCTATTTTAAGTTGATAAAACTAGTCTCAGATTTCTTCCTAATTATCTTCAATCCAACCTAAAATTTAGTATCTCCCAATCTTTCCGTAACTCGTTGTTGACAAGTCAGTTCTATGTCATGATTATCTGTACTTTCTCTTAATATGTCATGGGTGTTCTCCTCCCTCCTATGTTTTTTCGTCTTATTGTAATTTCGTAATTTTCTCAGTGAGTCTTGGACCTCTTTGTTCCCCCTATTATTTATGTTATCAAGGCAGAGTCCATCCAACATTTTTTTATTTTTAGCCACTGCAGGCTGAATCTACAAAGTTTGTCTCTTTTTTGCATTTATTTGTTCTTTTTCACTTTTCTCAATTTTTTCCATCGCGCAAAATAAATCATCATTAAGTTTGAATTGGACTCCAGTGTCCACCATCTTTGACTGCATTTCTTCATTGTTGCTCCGTTTAATATCTCTTTTCTCCCTCTTAGTTTTCTTTTCTTTTGTAGTAGCATTAAATAAATCGTCATGAGATCTGAATTGGACTGCAGTGTCCATCTTTGACTGCCTTCCTTTACTGTAGTTCCGCTTAATATCTTTTTTCTCTCTTTTAGTTCTCTTTACTCTTACCGCAGAAACAAATATTTCGTCATCAAATGGGAACTGAACTCCGACATTTGGTTTTTCATATTCTACTAAAATTCCTTGAACTTACCGAGGAAAAGCGCGCACAATAAATTTCGTCTCCTTTTTCTCTGGTACAATCAGTGTTTCTTTTTTGCAAATTTTTTTCAGCGTCTCGCACTCGTTAAAGGTGTTCTCAAGTTTTCCATTTTCTGGAAATTTTCCCGAAAAATCATTTTCGCGCGTCTTATTTTCAATATTATCTTGTCTTTTTACTTCTGCATCCCATTTCTGTGGATTATCAATATTTCGAACACGCGTGTCAAGCATTTCGTTTTTCCGACAGGGCGGTGCAGCCTCCCAATTTGTTTTATGGGCCGGTCCACCTACCCCCGTAGTCAACGAAGTTGTATATTTTTCCGGGGTTCTAACCCATGTGGTTCTCTTATACGTTTGAAAATTTTTTCGTGCAATGATTTGCATTAGTTCTCTTCTATCCTCTCTATCTGCCTCTTCCTTTTGTTCTCTCGCTATTCTATCAGCCTCTTCCTTTTGTTCATTGGCTATTCTATCAGCCTCTTCCTTTCGTTCTTTGGCTATTCTATCAGCCTCTTCCTTTCGTTCTCTGGCTATTCTATCAGCCTCTTCCTTTTTTTATCTAGTTATTCTGATATTCTCTCTTTCTTCTCTATCTTCCTTCTCTTTTCGTTCTCTGGCTATTTTCTCTTCCTTTATGAAATTTAATATTTGCTGTGTCGTATCTATTTGAGTACTCTTTCGCAAGCCCCTGCTGGAAATTGAGCTTCTACTACTCCTGCTACTTGGACTAGTTTGATTCCTTCTGTCATTACATCTTCCTAATTCATTTTCTGAGTTCATTCGTTCTATATCTGTATTATCTCTAACCCGCAACACCCCTTCATTTGGCATAGCCTCTGAGGGGTGAATTTGTCTCATTTTTTCACATATTATCTCTTCCTTGTTTATTTGTACCCCCTCATTTCACCGTGCATATTCCTTTCCGATTATATTATCTCTTAATTATTTAGTCAATCGTGGTAAGCTCAAAAACTGCCACACAAAAATTATGATACGCAATCGCTATTATGAATTATCAGATCCGTGTAATGAGATTCAAAAATTTTTCAAATAACCTGAATATCCAGACTTCATTAGAGAATAACGACTTCTTTTGCAGCAAGCAATTTTACGCTAGTGAAATATATCTCCCAAAAACGAATTAACAGGGGTTGGACGAGAAAGCAAACTGAAAAACCGCGCGAATATTCAATTAGCGAATTAGCTGGACTAAACTCAAACAGGGGAACTACCCTGTAAAACAAATCACGTATCCTCCCTGGTTACTCCTACTCCAAATATAATCTCCTCCTGGGCAGATTACTCAATAGGCCAGGTGCCTTCCACCTTCCTTGTCCAATGTGCGCACAAACTGACATATTCTCCTGATTTGCCGTCCTCAATACTCTTATAACCTTCGTCACTGAAGATTATATATCTAAGTCCGCCAATTCACTAAAATAATAACCCAACTTTCAACATTTTCTTATCTGTCCTTAAACCCTGTAATACTTTTCAATATGGAGATTCCCCCACTGTAAACTCAACTCATTAATTTCACGTTATTCTTTTTTATATTTGTCTAACAAGGCACAGCCCATTATAGACCTTCATAATTCTATTAATTGATTCCGTATTTTTTTCTCTCTATATGTAAAGACAATAGGCTACTCTGTAGGCTAAATTAATTTATCTCTTCGAAAGCGCAGAATTCTTTTACTATTAGTGCTGTTGATAGCTCCTTTTCTTGCTGCCACCAGTGCTGGGGGGGGGGGGTTACGATGACTGGTCTTCGCCACTGAAATTGGGGAAAAATCCTCTAACGCCACCAGAGCAATCTGGCAGTATCTCAGAAGCCACTGTAACTTCTACGAACCACGGAATTCTGCTTTTCTCGTCTCTGGCGGTTTAAACAACCGTCAGGGTTCTCCGGCAAGTATACTTTCCCTGTGGTTTCAGTGTGCCACACTATTTGGCCTCAGGTACCATAAAGATGGAACAAACCGTCAAAGACAGGCACAGGGAGATGCAAGTACCCCGACCAGACACACAAACTTAGAGAGTGAAAGAAATATACAAAAACATAGGTTCAGACATACAAACCGACAAAGACAGGCACTGGGACATGCAAACACCCACCCAGACACATAGCCAAAGAGAGTGAGAAACAAACACATAGATTTATACATACAAACGTACAAACACAGGCTCTGGGACATGGAAACACCGATCCCAGACATACAGTCCATGACCCGCACCGCCGCTCACCGCAGCAGTCGTTCCCGCCGCAGCGGTCCGCCCCGCAGCGGCGACGGTGGACCGCTGTGTGTTGTATGTCTCAAGTGCCTGTCTTTCTCGGTTTGTATGTCTGAATCTATGTATTTGTATGTGTTTCTCACTCTCTTTGCCTATGTGTCTGGGCGGGTGTTTGCATGTCACAGTGCTGTCTTTGTCGGTTTGTATGTCTGAAACTATGTTTTTGTTTGTGTCTCTCACTCTCCAAGTCTGTGTGTCTGGGCGGGATACTTGCATGTCCTTGTGCCTGTCTTTGACGGTTTGTAGACCTTCATAATTCTATTAATTGATTTCGTATTTTTTTCTCTCTATATGTAATGACAATAGGCTACTCCGTAGGCTGAATTGATTTATCTCTTCGAAAGCGTGGAATTCTTTTACTATTAGTGCTGTTGATAGCTCCTTTTCTTGCTGCCACCAGTGCTGGGGGGGGGGTTACGATGACTGGTCTTCGCCACTGAAATTGGGGGAAAACCCTCTAATGCCACCAGAGTAATCTGGCGGTACCCCAGAAGCCACTGTAACTTCTACGCACCACTGATTTCTGCTTTTCTCGTCTCTGGTGGTTTAAACAACCGTCAGGGTTCTCCGGCAAGTATACTTTCCCCGTGGTTTCAGTGTGCCACACTATTTGGCCTCAGGTACCATAAATATCGAACTCCCCGATTCCCCCTCAAGGAAAGATCTCTGGCTTAGTATAAGATTATTTTTCTATACCATGTTAATCTAATCTCAGTCTCGCTGTAGGTTGCCGAGCCTACCTCGGCCAAGTAAAATAGGTCAAAGATATAAAGAAAGATTACTAATCTGTATTCACAACCACATATATCAGACTCAAAAACGGAACAAAAACCAAAAACTCTTACAATTAATAAAACACGTTGAGACACGCCCTTGCGCGCGCAACTCTGACCAAAGGCGATGAATGGCCGAATCAAATTAAATTCCCAGCATCCTTTGAAGCTTTTCAAGCTGTAATTTTAAGCTGTACGAGTCATCGCTCACCCGGCTTTTTCATACACTAGCTAATTAATGGATTCTTCATTCGTATCGTAATAAAAGCTTTCCTGGGATTTAGATATTTAATATAAATGAAGTTAAACTTATAACAAGGACATTTTTCTGAAACAAAAGGGGCCAAAGATCCCAACAGAGAGACAGTGGGACAAGCAAGCACTCGTCCAGAAACACAAGCAAAAAGAGTGAGAGACACATACAAATACATAGATTCAGACATGCAAACCGAAAAAGACAGGCACTTCAAACAAACAAACCAACAAAGACAAACACTGGGACTTGAAAACACCAACCCTGACAAACAGACAAAGAGAGTGAGAGACAAATACATAGATTTAGACATACAATCCGACAAAGAAAGGCAGTGGAACAAGCAAACATCCACCCAGACATACACGCAAAGAGAATAAGAGAAAACAAACATATACACATATATAGATTCAGATATACAAACCGACAAAGACAGGCACAGGGAGATGCAAGTACCCCGCCCAGACACACAGACTTAGAGAGTGAAAGAAATATACAAAAACATGGATTCAGACATACAAACCGACAAAGACAGGCACTGGGATATGCAAACACCCACCCAGACACATAGGCAAAGAGAGTGAGAAACACATACAAATACATAGATGATTACATACAAACGTACAAACACAGGCTTTGGGACATGGAAACACCAATCCCAGACATACAGTCCATGACCCGCACCGCCGCTCACCGCAGCAGTCGTTCCCACCACAGCGGTTCGCCCCGTAGCGGCATGGGTGGACCGCTGTGTGTTGTATGTCTCAAGTGCCTGTCTTTCTTGGTTTGTATGTCTGAATCTATGTATTTGTTTGTGTTTCTCACTCTCTTTGCCTATGTGTCTGGGCGGGTGTTTGCATGTCACAGTGCTTTCTTTGTCGGTTTGTATGTCTGAAACTATGTTTTTGTTTGTGTCTCTCACTCTCCATGTCTGTGTGTCGGAGGGGGTACTTGCATGTCCTTGTGCCTGTCTTTGACGGTTTTTATATCTGAATCTATTTATTTGTATGTGTTTTTTGTTTCTCTTATTCTCTTTGCGTGTATGTCTGAGCGGGTGTTTGCCTGTTCCACAGCCTGTCTTCGTCGGATTGTATGCCTGAATCTATGTATGTGTATGAGTCTCTCACTCTCTTTGTTTGTTTTTTAGGGTTGGTGTTTGCAAGTCGCAGTGTTTGTCTTTGTTGGTTTGTATGTTTGAAGTGCCTGTCTTTCTCGGTTTGTATGTCTAAATCTATGTATGTGTCGCTCACTCTTTTTGCTTGTGTGTCTGGGTGGGTGTTTGCTTGTCCCACTGTCTGTCTTTTTGTATGTCTGAAGTGTCTGTCCTTCTCGGTTTGTTTGTCTGAATCTATATATTTGTATATGCCTCTCACTCTCTTTGACTGTGTGTCTGACCGGGTGTTTGCTTATCCCAGTGCATGTCCTTCTCGGTTTGTATGTCTGAATCTATGTATTTGTATGTGTTTCTCACTCTCTTTGCCTGTGTGTGTCTGGGCGGTGTTTGCTTATCCCAGTACCTGTCTTTCCCGGTTTGTATGTCTGAATTTATGTATTTGTATGTGTATCCCACTCTTTTTGCTTGTGTGTTTGGGTGGGTGTTTGCTTGTCCCACAGCCTGTTTTTGTCAGTTTGTATGTCTGAATCTATGTTTTTGTTTGTGTCTTTCACTCTCTAAGTCTGTGTGTCTGGGTGGGGTACTTGCATGTCCTTGTGCCTGTCTTTGACGGTTTGTATATCTGAATCTATATATTTGTATGTGTTTTTCGTTTCTCTTATTCTCTTTGCGTGTATGTCTGAGCGGGTGTTTGCTTGTTCCACTGCCTGTCTTTGTCGGTTTGTATGCCTGAATCTATGTATTTGTGTGTGTCTCTCACTCTCTTTGTCGGTTTTTTAGGGTTGGTTTTTGCAAGTCGCAGTGTTTGTCTTTGTTGGTTAAAATGTTTGAAGTGCCTGTCTTTATCGGTTTGTATGTCTGAATCTATGTATGTGTCTCTCACTCTTTTTGCTTGTGTGTCTGGGTGGGTGTTTGCTTGTTCCACTGTCTGTCTTTGTTGGTTTGTATGTCTGAAGGGTCTGTCTTTCTCGGTTTGTTTGTCTGAATCTATATATTTGTATATACCTCTCACTCTCTTTGACTGTGCGTCTGGGCGGGTGTTTGCTTATCCCAGTGCATGTTCTTCTCGGTTTGTATTTCTGAATCTATGTATTTGGTTTTGTTTTTCACTCTCTTTGCCTGATTGTGTCTGGGCGAGTGTTTGCTTATCCCAGTACTTGTCTTTCACGGTTTGTATGTCTGAATCTATGTATTTGTATGTGTAAAGAAGCTTTCTGCTTTCAAACTATTAATATGCAGAAGATGTAAAATAAAGAGTGCCAGTGACGTAAAGCAACGGATATTAGTACTTTTCGTTTATCCTAGAAAACATTGCTAAATGAAACTGAAGAGAACATAAAAGCTTTGGAAAACTTTTGCCACTAAAAGTAAACAAACACATCTTCACTCTACATAAAAGTCTTCATTTTATTTAAAGTTAAACACAATAATAACAGAAAAAAACCGATTGAATATTCTCTATAAGCATATAGCCTTTATTATTATTAAACAATTTAAATCAAATAAGCTTTGAAAAACTTTTGCCACTAAAAGTAAACAAACACATATTCACTCTATATAAAAGTTTTCATTTTATTTAAAGTTTAAACACAATAACAAACGAAAGAAACTTATTTAATATTCTCCATAAACAGATATCCTTTATTATTATTAAAAAAATTCAATCAAATAAATGAGAATATTCAAATAAAAAGAATATCCTATTGGTGTGAGAGGAAAATATTAAAAATTAAGAAAAATCAGGAAGCCAATCTTTAATCAAAGAAGCTTTCTGCTTTCAAACTATTAATATGCAGAAGATGTAAAATAAAGAGTGCCAGTGACACGCAAGAGTGCCAACGGATATTAGTACTTTTCGTTTACCCTTGAAATATAAAATGTCTCAATCTGTTTCGCCAAAATAATCCTCTAAAATATCTCAATCTGTTTCACACAAATAATCTTCTAACATGTCTCAATCTGTTTCGCACAAATAATTCCCTAAAATGACTCAATCTGTTTCACCCAAATAATCCCATAAAATGTCTCAATCTGTTTCGCCCAAATAATCCTCTAAAAAGTTTTCAGTCTGTTTCGCACAAATAATCCTCTAAAATGTCTCAATCTGTTTCGCCCAAATAATTCCCTAAAATGACTCAATCTGTTTCGCCAAAATAATCCCCTAAAATGTCTAGTTATTTCTGACTCTTCCTTTGTCTTGGCAACTGTGTACTGACACATTTTAAATTCTCAGGAAAACCATTCTCGCGTTAAATATATTCAATCTCTATTAATCTCGTTTGAATTTCTGAAAATTATCTAATATGTTCTAGTTACATTATAAGGGCTTCGAAATTATAATTCCAGTACTTATCTCTCAGATGAAAGTAGAGAAGCCTTTTAGTTTCTTAAATTCCCTCATGACACATAAGAATTCCCTGTCAGACTTTCATCATAGGCTATTACGCAAATCCATGTTAACATTCCTGGAAGTTAGGGCTACGTGATGTCACTTCGTCTAGTATTCTAGCTCTCTGATTGCCCTAGAAAAAGGCTTGTGAACCTGCATAAATTATGTTCGTCTCGGACCTTAAGAGGCCTCTCTACTGAAGACGCCCTAAAAAAAATGACAGCCACTGCGTGTACAGAAAATTAGTAATTTCAAGAAGGGCTCATTTGATTGGAAATTGTAATTTCCCCCTTTTGATAATCGAAAGTGAGTGGAAAATAATTAACCCCCTTCTCGAGCCCACCATTTCCCCAAACACATTCAATCAAAGTTTAGAGATAGCCATTTTGTTTAACGTAGTTGAAAGTTCTTCAAATTATGTATTTAAGGATGGCAAACCCCTCAGAGCCCCCAGGGCAAAGATTGTAAGTTATGTCCTGGGGGAATATAAGGTTTTTATAGATAGAGTTGTCGTCAAAACTTCAAAAGCGGCTCGTTCAATTAGAAATTGAGAGGGCTAGTGCCATTTTTAATAGTCGAAAGTGATTGGAGGGTAACTAACCCCCTCTCACGCCCACCATTCCCCCAAACACATCCAATCAAAATTTTCAGATAGCCATTTTGTTCAACATAGTAGAAAGCTCTGGAAATTTCTGGTCTTTGAGGTCTTCTGGTCTTTGAGGATGACAACCCCCCCAGCCCTCAGGGAAAGGGTTGTGAGTTGTGCCCTGGGGGTATATAAGGATTTTATTGAAAGGTTTGTCGTAGAAACTTTGAAAGGACTCATTTGATTGGAAATTGACAGGGCTAGTGCCTTTTTTAATATTTGAAAGTGCTTGAAGAGTGACTAACGCCCCTTTCACGCCCACCATTTCCCCAAACACATCCAATTAAAATTTTGAGCTATCAATTTTGTTTAACGTAGTTCAAAGTTCTGGAAATTAGGTCTTAGAAGATGACCACCACCCTCAGAGCCCTTGCGATTGTAATTTATGCCCTGGGGGTATATCAGGTGCTTATAGAAAGCGTTGTGGTAGAAACTCAAAGAGGGCTCATTGGATTGGAAATCGAAAGGCCTAGTGCTCGTTTCAGTAGTAGAAAGTGATTGGAAGGCTTAACATTTTTATAGTAAAGATCGATGTGGGTATAATGTATTATTTTTGTTGTTGTTGTTGTTTAGACCAGGGTACTTTGTATCGAAGGAGTTGTCGTAAAAAGTTCGAAAAGGGCTCATTCGATCGAAAATGGAAGGGGCTGATGCTCTTTTTAATTGTCAAAAGTGATTGAAGGGCAACTAATCCTTCTCCCACGCCCACCCTCAAATTTGCCCATTATGCTTAAAAACTAAATGTTCCCTTAAGATTAAATCAAAATGCACTGTGTTAATGCTATTTTCCAATAAGGCATATCAGCAGTATCACAAGAACAACTGAGGGTATTATATTAGAACTTTTGCGGCTATTTCTGCTCTTAAAATTTAACCAAATCAAAATAGCGTAAGTGTATCCAAGCTATCAAAGAAAGTAAACAGACTTTTTTGCGAATGGTATCAAGTTTTTCATTTCAGGTCAACTAGAGGATTTACGAAACTAAATTAAACAGTACTATTTGTGTTCAGGCTTGCAAAAGGGTGTATGTTGTTAAAAATCACTGAAAATTTTTCTCCAGCATACACATAGCAGGCCAAACTATAAAGTCTTAAAAAAACGAAAAGATTTAAAGTATTATTTTCTTTTTCCATGAAAAGGCTATGTCAATATAAAACGAACAGAAACTAATTATAAAAAACTTTTTCCACAAAAAAAAAATTTCAAAGAAAAGTGAAGAACTCCATTAAACAAAAAACGAGCAAAAATGGAATCAAATAATCTACGAAGTGTGAAACTACCACAATTCAGCATCAATAAATAAATGAAACCCAAAACGAACAAAAATTACAATAAGTTTTTCAGAACATAATTTGCACTTTACTGAAGAAAATACTAACGAATGTGCATTGTCAGTTTAGTATACATATACTGATATTTAGTAATCAAAATGTTAATATTATTTGATTTATTAAAGTTATAAAAGTAAAAACTTTTATATTTTTTCCAGTAAAGTACAAATTATATTCTGGCCTTGGGTAGGCACAGGGGTTTTGAGTCCAACTTATGTTAATTTCTGCTCGTTTTGAGTTTGACTCGATTATTTATTGTAAATTCTGTTCGTTTTGGGTTTCATTTATTTATCAATGTTGATTTGTGGTAGTTTCACGCTTGGTAGATTATTTGATTTTATTTTTGCTCGTTTTTTGTTTAATGGAGTTCTTTACTTTTCTTTGAAAAAACTTATTTTGTGGAAAAGTTTTTTTCAATTAATTTCGATCAATAGGCTGTACGAAAAATATGGTTCAATACCGCTCTCTAGGGCTACAATGAAAGAAAGTTTAAGGTGGCTAGGGCACATTCTACAGATGAAGGACTACAGATTGCCGAAGATTGTTCTCTTCGGCCAACCATTTAGGGCTAAACGTTAAACAGGTCGTCCTCACCTGGGTTGGGAGGACGTCATAACGAGAGTTTTAAAGCAAATAGGAACTTCGTGGGAGGGTGTAAAAAGGGAGGCTTTGAATAGATTGGGATGGAGGAGAAGCGTGCTTAGCTGTGTTGGCCTCAGGCGGCTTGGTGCTGCTCTGAGTTATTAGTGGTAGTAGTAGTAGTCGTAGTTTGGCTTTTATTGTATATTGTGGGACACTAAAAAACTGTTTCGGATATATTAGGAGCGCCAGATCAGAGTAGTGTGCTATTGATTACTTCGAAACTAACAAGACCAGTCCAGAACTAAACTACCAGACACGTTGTATTTCGGAACTAGATATTCAGGGACGAGATCCTACAAGGCAACCAGACAGGTTTTCTAGGGTCATGGGCTAAGCTGATCAGATTTCCTGCTTTAATATATACATAGTGTATTCCATAGCGTTGAATGTCCTACCATAAAAAATACCAGTTTGGCCAAAGGTTAATATATTCATTTTCTTTTGTATATAATGCGGGTGAAGAATAAGATTCTCATCAGTTTGAAAAGAACTATTTTAATGATTCGAATAGATTACTAGCTTTTTTTTATCTTAATTATTCACACTGAAATGGAAAATTTCAAAAGAATTTTGGTAAGTAAATGTTTTTCTTACATTATAGTAAAAACGAGACTATTTCGTATACCCAATTATACTGTAAATATCTGACATGTAGGTTTATATCATATATCTGAAAAGCAGCTTAATTCTTACATATCTACCTTCCGTGGTGAGAGGCTTAAGTCCCTTCCGGTTTAAAGATATTTCGAGTCAATGCTTGTAATTGGCATACCTATCGTGAAGAAAATAGCTTATGTTGAACTCCTTCTTAGGGAGCCATGTTTCTTTTTTATGATTTAAGAGTTTCAGCAGATAGAATTTTGAGCAAAATAATTTATCTCCATAGGTTTTAAGCGTGTCTCAGTTGAAAAAGCATACATTTTTTACTTTAATCGTGTGTGGTGAAAGAGATTATTTCACAAATTGTATTATATTTTTTAATGTGCATCGTAGCTATAATATTGATAGGTTAAGCTCCTCCTTCTTAGGGAGCCATAATTTTTTTTTTTATGATTTAAGAGTTTAAGCAGATGGAATTTTGAACAAAATAATTTACCCCCATAAGTTTTAATCATGTCTCTCTTACTCTCAGTTGAAAGCATACATTTTTTCTTTTATCCTGTATGATGAAAAGAGATTATTTTACCCGCTCTTTGAGACTTACCTGACGAAAAAATTAAAATTAAATTTTTTTATTCAAAGAAAATGGCGGTCAATATGTGGTGACGGTTTCTAATTAAGTCAATTAAGACGCAAATACAAAAGTTTAGAAATACCACTTTTTTATTAAGATAAGGAACATATCCTGGCTTTTGTGTGCTTAACAGGAAATTGAGAAGTTACCACTTCCTAGTTATGTGCGTCAGTTGGGTCTCGGAAGGTGTCGTTGAGGAAAATGTATAAAAGATACATTTTATGGGAAGGGGCGGCGAGATTCAAACTTTATGTCGGACTGACCTCTGGTCCGTTGATTTAGAAATACCTTGGAATATTGTCCTTGTACGTATTCAAAATACCTTGGAATATGTAGGTGTCTAAGTATCTTATTATATATATTTGTAGTTTGTAGTTGATACTTGTGGTCTACCTGGAACAACCAGTCCCAGAAGAATATATATCTATTATTCAACCTTGTACTAGTGTATGTTAACTGAATAAAAGTATTGTATTACAGCCAACGTCTCTACAATCTATATTTATTCCCTCGAATATACCCAGCTGGTACGCCTCATTAGTCCGGTCATAGCCTAAGGCACTCTACCAAAGATTAATTACCTTAGGGCCATAGTTTATTTCCCCTATAAAAGGAGAATAAAGGCATCTACCACAACTTCACCCCAGACCCACAAAAACCACATTACCACAACTGTTGGCACTGCGGAAAAACTGGGTCAAGGAGACTAAATAAGGTTGCAAAATAAAAAAAAATCGAAATGACCTTATCAGAAGGGGTAAGCAGATTGATTTCGCTTTTAGCGCCGCCTGAATTGGCAAAACTTCGAGCAGCTGCGCTCGACATTTGGGTATTACAAATAGATTTGAGTCCCCTCAAAGACGTGGGTACAATAGAAAATTGGAAAAAAGGCTCAATCAAGAATTGTAAAATGGAAAAAATACAATATCTAGTTTTAGCAAGTAGAAGTAAGTGTATAATTAGTGGTTTTCTTAGTGTTAGTAATAACTGTAAGGTAGTAGTGCCGTATATCACTAAATAATAAAGCATTTGTACCACGAATTAAAAGAATAAAATAAAACATAATACGTAAAGAAAAAAAATCTAGCTGGACCGATGAAACGTTGGTAGAAACAGAAGAATTTTAGCATAATACTAGCAAATAGGGTCCTGATTCAGCCTTACTACAAGTACAGGCTACAGACTTTTTGTTCTAGGATAACACTGCTACAATTTAGCAAAGGAAACACATAAATTGTGGGCCGAATAACTATAGGTTGGAAGCTGCAATTTTCGAGTGTTTTAGGAGTAGAGACGCTACGATAATATTTAATTTTACGACGTAATAAGCAATAGAATTACCTTTGTTAAAGCTAAACCAAATACTAGGTTTTGTGGTTTCACAAGCAAAGGGAAGGAAAAGATAGATAAATATGTAATTAAAATACTTGAGGAAAGGGATGGGAAAAAAGAGAAAATTAACCTTATAAGTAATTAAACAAACGCGGAAGCTGAGCAAAAGTCGCTAAAGGAAGCGGAAAAAAGAAAATTGTTACCAAGCTCTGATGGAAAGTCTGCATAAGGCAGGAAATTTGGTAAGAGAAACCGATAATCACAGAATATGGAGGCACGGGGATAGGTCTTAAAAGGGCCTCCTTTCCCTACATAGAGGACTTTCAACTGAATAATGGTGTTAGAAAAAGTTCAAATTCTTAATTAGCCGCACAAAATGCGTCAGAAGAAAGTTCAAATTTGAATTTTAAGCCATGGCTGCTTTTGAGCCACGCAGATGTAAAACAAGCCATTGTTTGAAAACGGTTATGCTTGTTTACATAAAATATAAGCCCACATTAGGACCAACAGAGAAGTCAATGTCCTTAACAGGAAATTGAGAAATTACCACTTCCTAGCTATATGCGTCAGTTGGGTACCGGAAGGTGTGGTTGAGGAAAATGTATAAAAGATACATTTTATGGGAAGGGGCGGCGAGATACAAACGTTATGTCGGACTGACATCTGGTCCGTTGATTTAGAAGTACCTTGGAATATTGTGGAATTGTTGTAAGTGTCTAAGTATCTTATTATATATTATTGTAGTTTTCTGATACTTGTGATCTACCTGGGACACCCAGTCCCAGCAGAATATATATCTATTATTAAACCTTGTACTAGTGTATATTAACTGAATAAAAGTATTGTATTATAGCCAACCTCTCTACAATTTATATCTAGTCCCCGAATATACCCAGCTTGTACGCCTCATTAGTCCGGTCATAGCCTAAGGCACGCTACCAAAGTTTAATTACCTTAGGACCATAGTTTGTCTCTCCTATAAAGGGATAATAAACTCATCTACCATAACTTCACCGAAATACCATAATACCACTTTACCACAAATATCCAGACCAGAAATGACCAAAGGTAGACGACAGATCCGGATCTAACATGGATCATCTAGACAAGATTGTCTCAATGAATATGTCCAGGGAATCAGCGATCATGTACGTGCTTACACGTGCTAACCAGGACATCTCTGAAGAGTTAGCTAGTGAAGTCTCTCAAATGACGCCAACTCTTAACGTAAGTGACTTTATCAGCGACTTACGTATATTAAGTCATGGGCTAATTGTAGGAAAGAGGGGGTGGAGGGGGCACAAAAAAACCCTATTTCTATTTTACATAAGTGAAAATTCTTAATAGTCTTTTTCTTCAAGTTTATAATGCACCTACAATTTCGCAAGGGGAAAATGGATCAAAAAAGATAGTTGTGTGCGTATTAACTTATGGGCCAATTGTAGGAAAAAGAGGGGGAAACCCCCATTTCTATTTTAGATAAATGAAAATCTTTAATAGTCTCCATTTTCTTCTATCGTTTAGAAAGTGAGGGTAACCCTATTTTTAATCATCTCTATGCTAAGCACTATAATATCCAAATTTGTCTCTATTACGATCAGAAAATTGATGTTTACCAGCTATTTGTTGAACTTTTGGGGTAAATTCTCCCTGTTGAATTGACATCCCTGGCAAGTGCAGAGGCAGGAACATCCTATTATAATTTTCGAATGCTTATAATAAACTAAGATTGATCTGTAAATCAGATAGCGTTTTAAGTTTGAATCAATATAGGACTTTTGGTACTTATTTAGTAACCGGTAAAAATGCGAGTAGAACCGCATCAAAACATCAAAGATTCTATATGATAAACAGAAGAGTTAGCTAATGATGTCTCTCAAATGACACCAACTCTTAACGTAAGTGACTTTATCAGCTGCTTACGTATATTAAGTCATGGGCTAATTGTTGGAAATAGAGGGGGGTGGAGGGGCACTAAAAACCCCTATTTATATTTTACATAAGTGAAAATTCTTAACAGTCTTTTTCTTCAAGTTTATAATGCACCTACAATTTCGCAAAAGGAATATGGATCAAAAACGATAGTTGTGTGCGTATTAACTCATGGGCCAATTGTAGGAAAAAGAGGGGGGGGGGGGAAACCCCTATTTCTATTTTAGATAAATGAAAATCTTTAGTAGTCTCCATTTTCTTAGATCGTTTAGAAAGTGAGGGTAACCCTATTATTAATCATCTCTAGGCTAAGCACTATAATATCCAAATTTTTCTCTATTGCGATCAGAAAATTGATGTTTACCAGGTATTTGTCGAACTCTTGGGGTAAATTCTCCCCGTTGAATTGACATCCCTGGCAAGTGCAGAGGCAGGAACATCCTATTATAATTCTCGATTGCTTAAAATAAACTAAGATTGATCTGTAAATCAGATAGTGTTTTAAGTTTGAATCAATATAGGACTTTTGGTACTTATTTAGTAACCGGTAAAAATGCGAGTAGAACCGCATCAAAACCTCAAAGATGCTATATGATAAACAGGTTTTCTCTGCCTAGTAAGGCAATGCTGACTCCGTGACAAATATTTAAACTTCAGGTTTTTGGGGTTAAAGGGGGCAAAAAAAGCTACCTAGGTTACGTTGGTTTAGGTTAGGCTACGTATTTAACATATACCATACTTTACCCCTACCCCCTAATGTGCAAATATACATCCCAAATTTGTTTCTAAAATATTTTATATTTTTTATCATATTTTGTTTTATTTCATTAGCATTAACCAAACTTCATTTCTTGTGTGTTTACCGACTACCAAATAAGTACCGGACTTTTTTCTGCTCAATTATTTGATGTGAAATTAATATTGAAAAAATGCGAAACATAAAATTGGTTAAGTTTTCTACAGCTATTTTATATGACTGAAGTGGGCAAGTATTTAGCCAGCATGATAGTATGAGAAAACTAAGTTTTAACCGGGGGAAAAAATTGATACAGTTTATTTTTTTTGAGTTTATAAAATGGTGTATATTAACCATGGAAAATAAATCCTGTTTCTATAGATTAACATTCGTGAATTATTGTTTCCTCCATCAACATCAGCTCAAGGATCAATTATTGTCAATGAGCCTACACAGATCCTAACACCACCAACACTGGATTTTCAAGATAGTGCTGTAGTTGATGATAATTTAGAGTGGCAAAGGGGGTTCTTAAGTTATCGTTTTGGTGATATAGCTAGCCTAGATGATTTAACATAAGATATAGACATGATTGAGGGCCTGGAATGGTCAAATAGGTTTATACAAGAATATTTAGGTGATATCCCCCCAATTGGATTTAAACTGGGTTCACATGGTTCTTTTATTAATGGTGATAAATATAAAAATCAAATTGTGTCAAAAGACGATGTTTGGTTGCTTGATCAGCTATCACAAATCACATGTATTAGTTTGGCGATTCTACTCGTGGCTTAATTTAAATCCCTCCCCCCACTATTTTAATGGACAATATTGAAGTTAAGGATAAATTCGCAATAGCTGGTCAACTTAGCCCCGACACACTGGAAGTTATGCTTAGTGAATTGGGGGATTTCAGACCACGCCCCAACCCTAATATTGCGATTGAACAGACTGGTAGTGGTGCTGTTGAATCGGAGGATTTTACACCACCCTCCATACCCACTATTGAGGTTGAACACAGTGGTGATGATACTGAAATATCACTGCCACCTACAAGTACACTACCAGATTTTTTCTTGTCTAACTTTGCCTTTCGCCATACTAATATTTTTACGGCCGTTTTGGTGACCCCTTTCATTCTGTAATGTCAGGGGTTATAGTAACATAACCCCTGGCTATTACACACTCCTAAATTAACAAGATTCGAGCCCTTCTTGAACAACAGATGCGTTGTGGGAAGGGAGGGACAGTTTAAAGGCGTCAATAGCACTAAAAATATTTTATTTAAATGGAAATGCGAGACAACTATACTCTATGTATTTACATACAGTGATACTACCAATTCGCCCCGTTTGTAAAATTATGAGGAGGTATTTTTTGATTGGGTTAATAGCATCGTAACCAAACTGGATAATTATAATGATGGGAGTAGTGGGTCGGTTGTTTTATTTATTGAGAATTTAAACGTTAATATTTGTAGACTAAGAAAAACAATTATTTGAAGAGGTGGCGGGGAGCGGGAGGGGTCTATAGTTATAAAATATCATTCAGATTTAGAGGGTTGCAAGGGAATACAACGAATCAGTTTCCATGATAGGCTACAGTGTTTCAAGTATGCATTTTTGATCGCGGCCTTCCGAACCCTATTGAAGATGCTTCTAAGAAAAAGTTGGACAAATTGGCAGCTAATGGGGATGGATCAAAGATTCCTAAAGTAGATTTCAATTGTATAAATGGTCAATTTCCCGTAACACTAAAAGGGATAGATATTTTTGAGCAGTCAACTGAACATTTAAAGATTCATGTTACAGTTTTACAGTATGAAACAGAATTTGAGGCGGGTGAGCGCACTAATAAAAAGGGTGTAATATTTCCAGTGAGAGCCACGTCCATTGAATAAGTGAAGCACTGGGCCTGGCGCCAATATACGCCTCTTTCAGAGCCTGATTCCATAGGACATTTTAATCCAATTAAAGGTATTAGTAGGGTTTTATGTAAGGGTACAAAGGGGCGTGGGGGTGTATGCTACTATTTTCCAACATGCCTGTTCAGATTTCGGACAGATTTAAAGCTAAAGCATCACATGAAACACTGTAAACGTCATGGATATCAGGCTGTGGAAACGTTCTCCGGTGATAGAGCTATCTTGCGTTTTAAGAATTTCAAAAAATCACTCCTGCAGAGTAACAAGATCTTTTGGGACTGCGAAATCAAACTCACAGAAGCGTACGATTCGTCAAATCCAAATCGTGTTAAGATATAAAAAGTCATTGGGTTTTTTAAGTTCACGCTCAAAGAGACTCTAGTAATACCATGCAAGTGTTAGATGTAGTTGACTCGTTGGGTGGCGATGATTGCATGCGCACAACATTGACCAATCTCAATAAAACAGCGAGTGGCGCAATTTTACGCTTGCGCAATACACACTATCCAATGATTCTATCACCAGATGACCGATTGGAAAATCGTAATATATTCTGGGTTTGTAAGGGAGAAGTGGATGATGGTACTGGGAAGAGGGGAAAGAGGAAGGTGATCGATCATGATCATTTATGGCAGGAAATTTCATCGGGAGGGAGTAAATTTAGAGGGGTGATACATCAATCGTGAAATATAAATGTTAGTCAGCAATATTCCGTAACGGTTTTTTACGCATTTCCAATTATGATTTAAAGTTTATTTTCCCGGTTTCGGCCCGCATGGCCAAGGGTGGAGTTGTAGATAACACATGGGTAGATGGTTCTTTTTCCTATAATATCATATCCACATCATATGAGAAGCTGCTGCTCCTAGAATTCCAGTGGAAAACAGTAAACAAGGGTAATACTTGCCTGAATTAAATCCGTTTTTAGACTACTTAAGTATTTTCCCCAAGTCTTTAAGTCAATTGATTCAGGTGCAGAAAAGCAACAATTTTGACAGTTTCCTCTCCTTAAACAGCAGTTCCCAGATGATGAAACCTATGATTTATTAACGTGTATGGGCATATAACGCTTAGGATTACTACAACTCTGCCACGAGGCTAGATGAGGTGTCATTACCGCCTATCGAATAGCATTTTACTATTCCCTTACGGATAGTCAATGCACCACTGGCGACTATGAATTTGCAAAGATTCTTTGGGCAAAGGGAGGATGTAAAAATGGGTGGGATTACTGTACAAATATACTTGGCTAGAGATATATTGACTCTTTTGGACGTTTTGAGCAAGAACACGGATAAAATTTATGGGGAATTTGGGTTAGATTTGGGGTATTATTTTTCACTCTTCATCTGGTGATGGATTTGATTCTTATAATCAGCAAAGAAATAATAGGTCTGATCAAAGACGTGGATCAGAATCTATTTATAGAGAGGTCAATGAGGGGAGGGTATGTTTTTCACGGGGACTGTATCTTGAAAACTGATCCAACCGGACAGCAAACTGATGAAAAGTCAGATGCAGTTTATTTGGATATGAATTCCCTTTATCCGTCAGCGATGTCTCACTACTGTTTGCCGTGTGGCAATTAAAAATGGTTTAACGATCCTTGAGCTTCGAATTTACTCAACATTGCTACCGAGTGAGGAGAATGGACCGCGAGGATGGTATTATAAAATTGATGGAGAAATACCCATGGAAATTCACTATTCGGTAAAAGATTTCGTTTTCCCGTGTATGGACTCGCTGAGCCCATACAATTTATGATTCGTAGAGGATGGGAAGATGTGCTGGGTACCTTCAAAGTAGAAACTTATTGCTGATCTGAACCTGAAACAGAATATCGTTGTTCCTCATGTGCTATTGCGGTGGATGGTATCCAATGGTTTCAAAGTCATAGAGAAACCTAGAGCCCTCCAATTCAATCAAAAGCCATACATAAGAACGTTTATTGACACCTTTGTCAGTAATCGTTTAAAACTCTTTTTAAACTCAATAATGAGTTCAGTAATGAGTTTAAAACTCATTTTAAACCCAGCCTTCGGTAAGATGTGCGAAAGCGTACGAAACAGAAGTCGATCTGACATTGTAACCAATCCCAAAGAATGCGCTTGAATCATCGCTGACCCGAACTTTACAACTTTCACAATCATAGACTCTAATTTGGTTCTCTTACACCGCAAGAAAAGAAACATCATTGTAAATAAAAATATTGCACGTGGGAGTGCAATAATGGAAATCTAGGATAAACGCATGTTTTCATTTTATTACAATGTGTGCAAGGCGCAATGACCGATTGAGGGACAAGTTCAAGTGTACTATGGAGACACTGATTCACCCCTGTTAAAAGTTAAAATTGATGATTTTCTGAATGATTTGCAAAACGGAGAGTACATTAGCTCTCGGATGGATTACATAAAGTGGGATTAATCCCTCTAACAGGAACTAGTGAAACGCCAGGCCCCAATCAATTGTTAATGTTAAATTCTGAGACGGGAAGCGACCTGATAACAAATAGTATGTTTCCTTGTCCGAAGGTATACTGTGTGGATACGCACAATAAGGATATCAAACCAGTTTGTGAGGGGTTGCCTACACACTTTGTAAAAAATAATTTCAATATGAGTGTTTATAGAAACTGTAGAACGTAGTTTAGTCCCAAGAGCGAAAGTGATGCCGATTCGCTCTTTACAATTTAAAAACTACACAGCTAGAGTTGAGGAAAATGCCATGTTAACCATATCAGACAAAACTTATGTACTTGAGGAGGGTGCGAAAGTACTTCCACATGGACACTATCTGATTTCAGATCGAGAGTACAGAAAACAACTCGGTCTGGATAAATTAAATTCAATTCTTTCATAATACAAGGTAGGTGGCGGGGGGAAACATTTTTTTTTATTTTATCAAGATTTATAAGTTTTCTTTGTGTGTGCTTGTGAAAGGTAGAGTAATTTCTTCATAATTTAATGCCCCGGGTCCGGTCCCGGCCCACCACAGCTGACCCCCGCACTTTCCAGTTCGGCCTTCGGTTGCCGCAGCGAATGACCCCGGGGGCTGGGGGGGACCCCATTTCAAATCAAAAATATTGTTGGTAGAATGTGTTATAAACAATTTTTTTTTAAATAAAATACAAAAATACAAAAAAACTATGATATTATTTTAAGTATATTAATTGTTTAATAAGAAAGTGTTTTTTTTCTAGTATGTATTTCGAACAAATGTTGTTGTTGTTTTTGTTGTAAAAAAATCTTGATTAAGTGTATCTATTAAATATAAAGTGCTTTTTTTAATTGTATTATTTGTAAATTGTTGTTTGTGTTATAAATAAATAAATAAAAAAATAGTACGCAATAATACGGGGGAGTACTATTGCTAGAGTGCTGGGCAGGAGTCATACGAATCAATAAAAGCTATTGCTACACCGGGGGGGGGGGGGGGGTTGCCACTGCCACGTCCATGCCAATACAATTCATACAGGGTTTTCATGTTTTTGACATTATTGAACCAAACTCTTGGCTGATTATTGACGATTTAGCTGAATCCATTGAACAATGTCCCAGGAAATGCTACAATTGTTTACTGTTCGCTCACATCATGAAAATATTTCCGTTACTCTAGTTCTAAATAATCTCTTTCATCAGAGCAAATGTATGAGAACACTTGCATTGAACTGTACTTACTATATTATCTACAGAGTTGTCCGTGATTCTAGTTCTCTAATAACTCTCAATAAACAAATATATCCCGGTGCTCCAGAAATTCTACTTTTAACGTACAATGAGGCAACTAATAAACCCTACGGCTACATTCTACTGGATCTTAATCAAAATACACCCGAGGATTTACGTGTAGTCACAGATACTTTTGACAATGAAATTACAGTATATCTTTCCGTTAACAGTAAAAAGGCTAGTAGCTGCCTTCATCACACTGAAGAAATTACATGAAAATAGACATTTATTTTCCGTTCTAAGCGCCTCAACACCCAATTAGGAAAACCATACTTAAACATGGTATTGACAATGATTTCATTATTGTAATATCTGAACTTCGTTTAAATTTAAACGAGGGCAATGTTCAACTGTCGGAAGTAGTTAAGCAACAGGCAAAGCAACATCGTTCTATTGTAAGTGTCTTGGCTTGTAAAAAGAAACGAAAAAATTTTACAAGGAAACTTTTTCATCTAGCGGGTGGTAGTTTTTTTTACAATTTTACTGCCAATAATTGCAGGACTTGTAAAGAGTTTTCTCTAGATGGCTAAACCCTATTAATTGACCCCAATAGAACTCGATCTTTCACCAGTGGAATACTTTGAGGACAAACTGAGTAAATTCATTAACAATGAGAATATTGGTGATGATAAAAAACTACTTTTACTTCAAGATGAACTTTGCCGAGTAGACAAACATAAGCCCTATCGTGTGAGACTAGCCAATGTGAGTGTCATTGATCACAAAAAAGAAACATTTCTTCAAGATTCTGATGCTGCTGCTGGAAGATTAACACCATTGAAGGCGGAGAAGGAATTGAATTCAATAGTTTCGAGCATTGGAAACATAATTGCACACTCATATCATGAACAAAGTAAACGACTCATAACATATCTCATGGAAGGTGGTCAAGATCATATTCAAGTTGATAGCAACGGGAAACGAATTATAATTCAAGGTAAGAGTTATAATCTACTTGATTGAATTTATGATGTGGTTACAAATCGTAAAGGACTCTTATCATTTGACAGTAATCTATACAACTTTCTAAATACACTAAACTTCCCCAAAAGTCTTAATAGCAATAGGCAAATTCTCAAGACATTAAATGAACTTAATCCATCGTCATCAACATTAAAACAAGAAGAAGAAGAAGAAACAGGTGAAGACTTTAAATAAATCTTGGAAAATACTAGCACACCTAGTAGAAACATTGATTTGACGATGACGAGGACGAGACCGATGATAGCTAGACAAAAGCAAAGACGTATTGATATCAATTCGACGTCCTCATCATCACCCACAAGTATGCAAAAGGGTGGTGGACGTTACACTACGTGTTTACGATCAAAATGGTTCAAGTTTTGAAACGTTTTTATGAAAATATTGGTGAAGTGGGAAGTTTAAGTTCCCCCCCACTCTTTCCAAAGTCACTGGTGTTGGCACTAAAAATGTACAGACTATCTATAAATGAATGAGTTTACATTCTACATTGAAATCAAAGGCTTCGCGGTAATCATTATCGAAAAACTAAAGCTTTTTCTCACTGCACATAATGCAAGAAGATCTTTTAACTCTAGATGAGATTCAAAGGAATCGCAAAACACCATACAAGTATATTCTACTTGCAATCAATGTTTTTAGTCGCTATGCGTTTGCCATTCCATTGCGGACAAAGAGAGGTGTTGAAGCTGCTCAGGCTATAGAAAGTGTTCTTGAACACGATTCTTATAAAAAAATTCAAACGGATCGGGGGTAGTGTTTTTGTTAATCCGAATGTCGAAAAAGTACTAATGAAATATAATACAATGCTCTATCATAGTCACGGTCCTATAAAGGCTGCACTGGCCGAAAGATTGGTAAGAACTATTCAACTTTTAATTTCAAGATATTGTACATTGAAAAATACGGCTGCTTTTATTCATGATTTAGATAAAATCATGTTGATTTATAATCAACGACCCGATCGATCATACCCAACTCGACCCCAACGGAAGTTCATCATGCTGATAATAATAGATTTGATACTTTTCTTAAACAGTATTCCAGTTCCAATGAAATGGTTGTGAAGAAGAAATTCAATGTTGGTGATACTGTTCTAATTAATAGAACAATTAATGTTTTTGAAAAGGGCAACTACTCGTGGCCCACTGAACTTTTTAAAGTGTCAAAAATCCTACAAAACAAACCCATAACTTATCGTCTATGATACACCAAAGATGAAGAGATTCTTTGTGGCTTTTATGACTGTTAGTACAAAAAGTTAAAAATAATAGTGAAATCTATCAAATTGAAAAGATATGAAAGAATCGTACTCGCAGGGGCAAGAAACAGTTGCTTGTTCGTTGGCTAGGATACAACTCTGATTTTGATTCTTGGATTGGTGTTGAAGACATTAACAATGCCCAATGATTTTTATGTAGCATTTATGTCCAACGTCTCCGACCCTCTCTACAATGATTTGAATAAAACAAGTGATTTTTGGACAAAACTCTCCCCAAGGCTTAAGTTTGATGACGGAAAGTATGAAGGTACTCTTGTCGGCTGTATTCTCAAAAATACGTATGATATCCTGAGAAAAGATCGTGTGTATGAAATAAAAGTTATACCATTCGATTGGTTACTCTTTGTCAAGTGTGAATTGGTTGAAGCACTTAAATATAGTGAATATACCCATGTCAAACTGAAAAACAAAGAATATGGTAGTATGACGAATTTGTGTCGTACAATCAATAGAAAAATCTCATCTCGTTTAAAAGGTTCATTCCAATTTAATTATTCAATGGAACACGATAGGATTTACATTAGCTCACCTGTTGACAATGAAATTATTCGTCTCAATGATTATCTGAGAGATGTCCTTGGCTTCAAACAGTATATGATCAGTGGTTAAAACGCTGGAAATCTTAGCGGGATGAATCTTGTTATTTTGTAGATTATCCACCTCGTTTTGTATCGGACATTTGTATATTTTTTACGCGTCCTTTGTGGAAACATCGAGAGTTGGTAATTCAAATGTCCCTCTCCTACGTGTTCTTGAACGAAAAACAACCCATGAACATGTTCGTCACTATAACATAAAGCATCTTCAGTATGTTCCTGTAAACACTTCATATTTAGAACTCTGTCAGTTAACAGCACAGTTCATATATTATCCAGTGTGATCATTCTCTATCTCATCCATTATAAAAACCCGGACCGGGGTGCGAGTGCTCCAGAGAACGTTTTGGCGGATATAAACATGTTAGACATGCTAGACAGGTTAGTCTGTTTCCGACTGTTTCCATCAAAGTGCATTGAAACAAACGGAAATAAAGCTAATGCAGAAACAGGCTGAACAAGCTAAGGCAGAAATAAGTGGGAGGAGCTTTTTGTTCACGAAGACCAGAAATGATCTGCGGTAAGCTTACTGGTATATTCTGTCTACTGCAGTTAAGAGTAAGAAGTGAATTGGGTGATCCTGTTGCAATAAAAAAATGTTTAGCTGTGATTACATGTCATTTTCGACCCATCGTTGTCTAAGATGAACAATAAAAGAATTCCATTTGTCTGTCCTGATATTGACTGCTATGTTGGTTCTCTGAGTCCTCGTAAAAATAGGTCATGGATTCGACAATTACAAGGGGCTTACTAAAATGTCTGGCTATGGTCTTGCTAGTTAGTTTGCTTGGCTATTTCGTTCTAGACTACCCCTTGCCAGAAAATATATTGTACCTGCTGCATCAAATTTTCCTGCCTCCACACTACAGGACTGGGGGTCGAATAAAAATTTCAACGAGAGTGTTAAAGAAAATATTAGATCTTCAGCATGAGCCGTTTGCGAACAATTAAAATCTCAGCAAAAGAGGAAGGGATTAAAAAGTGTGCATGGTCGTCATTCACTCATCAGTCTCCACCCAGGTGGGAAGCTAAAGGCATCAACAACGACTTTGAGGAATAAAGGGAAGAAGAGCAATAAGAAAAGAAGAAAAGTTTGTTAGATCAAAGAAGGATTTCTGCTCTTAAGATGAACTATCTCCCCCACGAAGAATCGCATCCATCAATCAGCTCCTCATTGAATCTATCTAATGCTCAAAATGTTGATCTCAGTGTCAAGTATGGGTACTATGAACAATTTCATCCTCAACAATCCCCTGTCTGAAAATACACACTTTCAGTTATTTTCCTATGAAGATTATTTCATTGATTTATCATCAACATTTATTGATTTAAATGTTGCGGTGAAGAAAAAGTCAGAAAATACAACTCCCATTGCTGGTGATGACCTGTCCTATTAAAACTGTATCCTACACAACTTGTTCAAATAAATTAATGTATTTATTAATGGAACATTGGCGAGCACTAGCAATAATTTATCAAAGTGTACAAGGTACATACAATTTATGATGATGACTCCAAAGTCAGATAAAGAGTTGAGATGTCAGGCACTGGGCTATGAATATAGATCAGATGTTGATACTGAAGGTGAGTTAACTACTACAGTGACACAGGAGTATCATTTAGTTCGAAAATTAAATCATGATATATTTAATATATCTCAATGGTTACCTCCCAACGTCAAGATTGACATAACGTTACAACTAGCTCCATCACATTTAATTTTGAGAAAAAATAGTTGCTGCAGCACCTGATGCAAGTGTCATTATCACTTCAGCAATGTTCGAAAACAATAGGTTATGAGCTCTGTTGCATTTGCAGCGGAAAAGATGAGAACGAATGGTAACAATATCAAACTTCTTGTCCCCCATACGGTCACCAATCAACGTGACATTGCCACTGGTTCTCGCAGTTATACCGATTCATCATTTATCAATGGAGAAATCCCATCAAAACTTGCTTTGGCCTTTGTGAAGAGTTCTAGTGCCGTTGGATCCTGGACTGCATCCCCCCATGATTTTAATTTTTTTTGCCTATCAAACCTCGAGTGAAAAGTGAATGGAATTCTCTTGAGCACTTTATCATTTGATTAAAAATTTTACAGAACTCTGTATGAATTGACCATGCAATCCCAAGAACATGACTCAGAACTATTTGAAAATGGAATAACAAGTTCAATGTTTTGCAAAAATTGTGGTGTAGTTGTTTTGGACTTGTCTGGCACTTCAGATATGAGCATAGTACCAACGGGGAATGTACGTTTAGAGTGCACATTTGCCGATGCTTTGACTGAAAGTATCACACTAGTATCACTGAGTCATTTTGAAACTTATTGGAAAATCCCTTCCGACGGCAGTGTTCTGCTAGACCTTGCACCATGAACACAAACCAAATAATCAGCATATTTAGTATGGATTTATAAATATCCCAATATAAGTACTATTGTATACCATTGGACTTCATTGAAAAAATCCTAAGTGTTAACAATACCCTTATCATTGTTAATAGCAGTCCGTCGAGTTTTGAAGACAGGTCATTGGCTATGCATCTTTCCAACAGCGAAGAATGTAGAATTTTTAATCCTCTTTGCCTATCGTATAAATTCTACACCCCACACATCTAGAACTTTATTGAAAGCAGTGGGAAAACTATTCTTCAAAATCGGAGGAGAGTGTAGGATTTAGCGACTAAGACCTGTGGCTTTCATGCACTACTCTTTTTTTCAGATGTCGTGGCTATGCCTACAAGCAGTTTCTCAGCATTTACGTTGACATTCGTCATCTGAACGACTTTCTAGTGTAAAATATATTTTCAAACGTGTTTAATATTGATTTTAGTGCCCTACGAATAAAATGTTCTAAAAATGTATGTAAAATTGTTTATTAATAAAAATGATGTATATACATAATAAAAACGACTTTTTTACTCTTTAGATTTCTTCTTCTACTACGTATATGTATTTGCCGGGAACAGCTAATGAGGTTTGATCATCTGAATTCACTATATACTGATCCTGATATGCTGCAATGTCAGGGTAACATTTTCTACAGTATAAAGTAACTTCACTCTTATAATATCTGTTTGTATAGTCAATGATACTATTCTCTTTCATATTGTAAAATTCACGTGTTTCAAATTTGCTTATTTGAAGCAATATCACATACAGTGTTTTCAAATGGTCAGTCACATTCTGTAACAGCAATATAAAAATCAGTAGCCTTGTAGTAATTGTAGCCATTGTCTTCACAACGATGACGTAAAAACCAAATTCTTTTGTTATTCCAACAGTTGAATCGTAGACCTAGTTCCTCCTCCCGAAACAATTTAAAGCCACGACGATACCAGTCTCTTAGTAATAAACTAAAATCACGTTTAGGATTCTTTCCAATCACAACAGGATATGTATTCTCTCACTGACTAAATTTATCATAATGACAATTGGAGCATAGATGTCCTCTAGAGTGGGAGTCACACATCTCTTCAAGACAGTAATTACAACCTTTAATTTGTACGGCGTATCCTCTATGCAATTTACACGGGTTGCATAATCTGCACTTTTCATCTTACTCGTCAATCATTGTACAATTCTCACAGGATGACCAGCTGCACAGTATATACATGCATAGTGGACAAGTATAGAATATTTTTTCACGTGTTGACACTCTCACCGCTAAAATGAAACTGAGCTACGATAGAAAAAATGAGAGAGAGAGAGAGGAGTAAATCCTGTTTGAACAACATCTTTCTCGTGAAAAAACTAATAGTCTTAAATTTCTAAAGTAGAATGTTCAAAAGCAAATCCACAATATCATTTTGTCTTGTTTCGATTAATATGTCAATAAATTGTGTAAATGCGTTTGGACCACGACGTAAAAGCTTCATACAAGATTCGAATGACGGAGAATCAGTTTTCATTATATTGACAAGTTTTCTCTGAGAAAATATCTTCCTTTGAACAGATAACTCCAGAAAATCATCATCTAGAATCAAACGTTTTTCCATAAGCAGAAGATTCCGTATAATTTTCTTTTTCTCAAATCTATCCATTTTTTACAGTCCTAACACTCTTAAAACCAACTTCATAATAACCATGATTCTTTTTTCTACTCTACGAATATGCGCTAACCTACTATGAAAAATATCTTCGATTTCGAAACAATTTTATTAAATATGATTACAACAATAATAATAATCACTGATACAATTTATTTTCCTCAATATATTATTATCGGGAGGGGTTGCCAGTCCTGATGGGGCACCTCTGCTGCCATCTATAACCAGTCTAACTTTACACGATCACGTGTCTCTATCTAGTCCAATCAGAGACTTAGAATACTGCGGGGAGTAACGCAATATGTTCACTCCATCGTGCTTGACAATGTTATTGAACCACTTACGGGACAAGATCATTGACACCTATTTCTAGGTCAATGGATTTACGTAAGGTTTCTCTTACATCACATTTCAGCCTTGAGATTTTGTTTATAATGATCACGCTTTGAGGTTAAAGTAACATATCGTTTCAAGACATAATGGAACAAACAACGAATACTGTGGATTTAGAAGTTTTAGCCACACAAATTTATACTATTCTGTTTAGTAAATTTTCTTTGGTTTTTCCAAATAAAATCATTTTTTGTAGTCCCCCACCCCCTCCAGTATATTCAAATTCAGGGTATAGCCCCCCCCCCCCAAAAAAAAAAAATCTTTATACTTGTTTCAAAATATACTCTTTTTTCAACTACGTAAACCCACCTCCTCCCACCATTCGTCACCATTTAATTCGTTTGAAAAAGAATTATTTTCCCCAAAAAGCGTCATTTCTCCTTCATGCGTTTAAAACCATCAAAATAGAATCTGCTCTCTATGCAGTCTAGACAAAAGTATCTGTGATTAAGGCTGTAATCAAACAGTTCGTGGTAACGAACTGTAAGTAACTAGCGACCCGGCTCAACGGTAACCGAAACTCTAAAAAACGGAACTTTGATACCAATAGATACATCAAAAGAATCGAATTTTAATTCTGATTTCAAATATATAAGTTTCATCAAGTTTAATTTTACCTATCAAAAGGTACGCGCCTGAGAAAATTTGGCTGATTTTCGAAAAAAGGGGGAAAGACCCCCTAAGAATATAGAACCTTAATGAAAATCACACCATCATGTTCAGCGTATCAGAGAACCCTACTGTAGAGGTTTCAAGCTCCTATCTACAAAAATGTGGAATTTTCCATTTTTTGCCAGAAGAAAGATCACGGATGCGTGTTTATTTGCTTTTTTTTCTTTTCCCCAGGGGTTATCGTATGGACCCAGTGGTCCTAGAATATTGTGGGAGGGCTCATTGGAACGGAAATTAAAAGTTCTAGTGCCATTTTTAAGTGACCAAAAAAAATGGAGGGCAACTAGGCCCCCTCCCACGCTCATTTTTTTCCCAAAGTCACCCGATCAAAATTTTGGGATAGCCATTTGGTTCAGCATAGTCGAAAATATTATAACTATGTCTTTTTGGATGACTTAATCCCTCGAAGCCCCCGGGGGGAGGGCTGAAAGTTATGAACTTTACCCAATGTTAACATATAGTATTGGTTATTGGGAAGTATAAAGACGTTTTCAGGGGGAATTTTTTCTGGTAGTGAGGGGGGGATGGGTCGGGGGTTATATGGGAGGATCTTTTCATGAAGGAAGTTTTCATGGGGGAAGGGACATTGCTATGAAGGGGGCGCTGGATTTCCCATCATTATTTTTAAAACAAATAAGAAATTAAATATGAAAAAACAAGTTTTTCAACTGAAAGTAAGGGAAGTGAAAGTAAGGGTGGTATTGAATAAGGGGAGAACCCCCTAATATACGTAAAAAAAACAAGCGATGCGGCTCAATAGTAATCGAAACTTTTAAAAACAGAATTTTGATGTCAATAAATGTATCAAAAGAATGGGCTTATATTGCTGATTCTAAATATATAAATTTTATTAAGTATAATATTACTCATGAAAGGCTACGAGCCTGAGAAAATTTACCTGATTTTTTAAAGAGGGAGGAAACATCCCCTACAAGTGAAAGAATTTTAATGAAAATCCCACCGTCAGATTCAGCGTATCAGAAAACCCTATTACATAGGTTTCAAGCTCATATCTGCAAAAATCTGCAACTTTATCTGCAACGTATTTTTTGCCAGAAGAAAAATATACGAATATAGAAGTTCGTTACGTAAGTTAATTTGTAAATTACGTCAGAACCAAATTTAGAGACAGCCATTTAGCAAAAGAAGAGAAAAATTTTTATGCAAATTTTGTTTACTTATTCAAGGACGGTGAGCCAAAATAAAAGCTGCATTAACTTTTAAACGATCAGAAATTAAATAAAAAAAACAAGTTTTTTAAACTGAAAGTAAGGAGCGACATTAAAACTTAAAACGAACAGAAATTATTCCGTATATGAAAGGGGCTGTCTCCTCCTCAACACCTCGCTCTTTACGCTAAAGTTTGACTCTGTCTCACAACTTTATTTTTTAAAACAATAAAAAACTTTAGCGTAAAGAGCGATGCGTTGAGGAGGGGACCGCCCCTTTCATATACGGAATAATTTCTGTTCGTTTTAAGTTTTAATGTCGCTCCTTACTTTCAGTTTAATAAACTTTTTTTTTATTTAAAAAAAAGTAAGAGGGGAGCTTCTTAAACAACATTCGCACGGAAAGAGATTGCTGTTAATTAAGCTAGTGAGGTTTCAGTGCTTTGCGTAATTCTATGTTTTATGAAAGAGGGGAACGAACTATCTGCAAATTAATGCCTAATAGATATTTTAGGACATGGAAATTATTTAAAGGTGTGATGCTAACAGACATTTAGAGTGCACATTTTTAGGTACATCTTGAAATGTCTCGTGGGAAAAAGAGAGCCATTATTACTTTTTTCTAGCTCTACTAGTGTCTATTACTTAATTCTATACCTGTCTTTCGATAAGGTTTCTTTTATATTCCCAGGAGGGAGCGTGAAAACTATGGTTTTTAACTTTGATATATAAGGCTAGAAAGCAAAGTCTTTAGGAGAGGGGTGGGTCCCCCTCCTATATATATATATATATATATATATATATATATATAATATATATATATATATATATATATATAATATATATATATATATATATATATATATATATATATATATATATACATATATATATATATATATATATATATATATATATATATATATATATATATATATATATATATATATATATATATATACATATATATATATATATATATATATATAATATATATATATATATATATATATATATATATATATATATATATATATATATATATATATATATATACATATATATAAATTAGAGGTAGGGTGGGGTTGCATGAAGTCGATATTAAGTGTAAATAGGCTAGCATTTATGCCTCTGATCGCAAATGTTAGGCCTATAAGCTGGGTTAACGATCTTTCTTTTATCTAATTTGAAGCTTATATGCTGGAACTGTATTAACAAGTTTAGATATATCTAAATACCCCCTGTTTCTTGAGCTTATAACATTTCGAAAGCTATGCTATGGGTTTGTAGCCTACTTAACTATCTAAATTTGACAATTTACCCCTCCCCAACCCCATAATTCCCGGTTTTTTCTTTAGCCCTGGTTTTTAGAAACAAAATTTCTATAATATCTGCAAGATTTTTCAAACATTAAAGAAGCTACAAGGCTTCTATTTTGTATTATTATGTCCAAAGGCTTTATCTGAAGGAAACACGGTACTTATGCATTATATGACACACGAAAAAAGTCAAGTTTGGTTAATGCTAATGCAATAAAATATAGAAGTTTAGAAAAAAATTTGGGCTGTATATTTGCACATTGGGGGTGGAAGGTAAAGCATAGCATATATTAAATATCTAACCTAATCTAAGTGCCTTTTTTCAGTAAACCCCCATCCCCCGAAAATTAAAATATTTCCTCTAAGCGTTGTTTAAAGTCGTTTGAGAACACAAATATGCTCTTTTTACTGTGGTAAAAAACCCAACTTTCAACGAATAATTCTTCGTGTATTTAAATTATAATTATTTCTAGAGCTTATAACATTTTGAAGGTTATATGATTGGTCTGTAGCCTACCTAAATATCTAAATTTGACAATTTATCCCCCTTAATTGGGGGTTTTAGCCTTTTTTTTATTGGCCCTGGTTTTGTAGAAACATGAATGTTTGGTTTTTCACAACATTTTTTTCTACATGAAAAACTAAAATTTAATTTCTTTTAAGGACAATTTTGAGCAATTTCCCCCACCCAACAAGAGGGCGAGAACCACTGATAAAGCCCCTGTGAGGGCATCAGTTGTACAGTATCGCCGTTGGCCAAGACCTTCAGCTCCTTCCAGACCAGCTCTACCTGCACAAATCACCCCCCAATCCTTGCAGGGTCATGACATCACTGCTCAGTGTGCCCCGCCTATACCAGGTTGTAACGTTGCTGCTCCGTCTACCCCCTATCAAGCGTTGCCAGGGGCTGCAAGACATCCAGTTATTCATTACATTGCCTCTTCTTGTACGCCCTCTATACAAGGCGATGATACGCCCCCTTCAGCCCTTGACATGCAAGCTGCAAATCTTAATATAAGTTTTTAAATTTATTGTTATTTTCACTAATGAATTTTCTCCCAAGTTAATTTGAAGGACAGGGATTGTACCTCTTATTATTTACACATATGGATGTCAAGTTGCGTTATAAAGGCTTTGAAATAATTCCGGAATAATACAGGTTCTAATTTGCGTAATATTTATTGCCAACTTTCAATTACAGCTTGCCAAGATTTTGGGGCATTCCATAAGAGATGCGATACTTAACGGTCCCTTTTATCATATGTTCCGGAAAACCTTGAAAACAACAGACTTGCATTGACGGAGGTGATTCTAGGATCAAAATAGGTTGGTTTATACACATTGAAAATAAGCTATTTTCAGGAGATGACCTGAAGGAGTTAGACTACCCCTTTCAAACCAAGTAAAGACCCCGGTTTTTTTCCAAAGCAGATAAAGAGTATTAATATGAAACTTTTGGGGGTTGTTTAAACAAAATCAAAATCTACTATGTCTCGTTTAGATTGTAAATATGTTATAGCAATAATGCATATGGGATTACTATTAAATTGGAACTTTCAGGATATATAGAGTAGTTAGAGTGGGGAACAGTGAATTAACCAAATGTCACTATACGCGCACAGATAGTGGCCTTGCTATAACTATTAAGTATGTATTTTTTAAGCACATGTTTTAAATGATATGAAGATATAGCTTACTATTGATCCAATTTTCGACCTTCTTAGAAAATAGGGTGTTTTATACACGTTGAAATTAAGTCGCTGTTTTTTTATAGATTACATCGATTCCATACGCACTACCTTCCCCACCAGCTGAAGAAACAAGTCATGAAATGATCCAAATTGAAGCGCCAATGGAGTTTTGTGATATTCAGGTGCGGGAATGTTATGAAGGTAATGAAAATTTAAATACCAACATTCTTAGCAATGGTATGGAATGGGCAGACAGTTTATTGGATAATTATTTCAGGTTTGATAATAGTATAGTTGAACAAGACAATGCAGCTACTTCAGAGGGTGATGTTCCGTGGTTAAGCCCGAATACAATACAAATTTTAGATAAATTTTCCAGAGTTAAATGAGAACCCTTCCCTCACTGATTTAACGGACATCGTCCCAGTTCAACAAAGCATAATTGAAGAACAAGATAAATTTGCTTGGGCAGATTCTCACAGCCCAAATACACTCGAGGCTATGTTGAGTGAAATGGGATATTTTTGTACACAGGCCATCCCTATTGTTGAAAAAAAGCGGGGGAGGGGGTTAGTTTATGATATACAAGGGGGAGAGGGTTTAGGTGGTGATATACAAGGGGGGAGGGTTACGCTAATGATGATATTCATGGGGGAGGGGGTAATGACAGACAATTCTCATCGCTACCGGAATTTCAACAAACAAATTCGATATTGAATACAATAGACGTTTTTACTGCAAAATTTGGTGATCCATTTAATACACTTATGGGGGAAATTTTATAACCGACCCCATTTATATTATTCATGAATATGTAGAAAAAATTCGTGCACTTAGAAAACCAGATTCAGCTATGGGGGGTCAGGACAGTATCAAAGCCGCAATTGTTTTAAAAATATTTTATCTAAATGAGAGTCCTGGGGAGGTGTATGATCATTATGTACACACCGAGATTTTGGTAGTGTATCCTCATTTGGAAAATTATGAAACTGTATTTATGCAATGGGTCGACAATATGATCACTCATCTCGAAAATTATAATGAGAATGGGAGTGGCTCCGTAGTTTTATTTATTGAAAATTTAAGTGTAAATATATGTAAATTTAAAAAGCATTTTATTTGTGGGGGGGGGGGGGGCATAGGGACACGGGTACAGTTTTAAAATATAATCCCGATCGAGAAGGATGCGATGGCGTTCAACGAATCTGTTTCGAAACAGGCCAAAAATGTTTCATGTACGCTTTCCTCATATCGGCTTTCCAACCTCTAGCATGTGACGCTCCAAAGAAAAATTTGGACTACTGGGCCGTGCATGGGAGCCGTGCCGTGCAGGAGGGGTCTGATTTCCCCCTGTAGATTTCTCTTGTTTAACGGAAAAATTTCCGGTAACGCTCAGGGCAATATATATTTTTGAACGAGCCAACGCCCATTTAAATATCGGTGTTACAGTGCTGCAATACGAAACGGAATTCCAAGAGGGTATGCGTTCTAATACAAAGGTTTTAATATTCCCAGTAAGGGCCCCATCGATTGAATCGGTGAAACACTGGGTTTGGTTGTTGTACACTCCGCCTAGTGAAACCAGTTCTATTGGCCATTTCAATCCTATTATGGATATTAGTAGAGTTCTGGGAGGGGGTAAGGATCTAGGGATGCGATACTACTGTCCAATGTGTTTGTCTCAATTTCGTAGTGATTTAAAGCTACAAAATCACATGTTACATTGTAAAAGACACGGTTATCAATCGGTGAAAACAGTTTTTCAGAATACTCTTATGCAAAGCGATGAAATAAGTTTGGATTGTGAGGCCAAGCTGGTGGATGTTAATGACCCACAATTTCCGAATCGTTTCAAAGAAAATCAAGCCATAGCAGTTTCCTATGCCCATGCACAAAGAGACAGCTCTAACACTACGCAATTGTTAGAAATAGTCGAAACATCGGATGAGAATGATTTCATGATCAAAGCATTATCTAAATTAATTGTCACTGCAAATGGAACTATTTTCCGTTAGACAAATACCCACTATCCGATGATATTGTCAGCAGAGGATCGCCTGACCCGTAAAAATAAGAAAATATGTTGGGTTTGTAAGAGGGAGTTTGAAGAGGGGACTAAGGGGAAAGGGACTAGGGGGGAAAAGACTAGAGGGGGGAAGGGGAAAGTCAGGGATCATGATAACCTGTGGCAGGAAATATCTTCAGAGGGTAGTAATTTTCGTGGTGTGGCACACCAATCGTGCAATGTGAATGTAAGCCAGCAGTTTTTTATACCGGTTTTCATTCACAATTCAAATTATGATTTGAAATTTATTTTACCGGCTTTAGCACATATGCAAAGAGAGGGAGGGGTAGCAGATAATCCATGGGTAAATAACTTATTTATCTACAATATTATCCCCAAATCTGCTGAGAAGCTCTTGCTTTTAAAGTTGAAATGCCAGGCAGTGGATAATGGCCATACGTGCTGGAATAAAATCTGTTTTTTAGATTCTTATAGTTTTTTCCCCAAGGCTCTCAGTCAACTAATTCAAGTGCAGAAAAGTGACAATTTTGATAGTTTCCCTCTGCTTGAACAGCGCTTTCCAGACAATGAAATGTATGACTTACTGACCTATTAAGGCATATATGCATATGACTATTACTGCTCTGGCCCAAGGTTAAGTGAGGAGAAACTCCCTCCCATCGAAGCATTCTATAATTTACTTACCGACAGTGAATGCACTGGCGAGGACTATCAATTTGCTAAGAGGGTATGGGCTAAGGGTAATTGTAAAGATGGTTGGGATTATTGAAGAATGTACTTGGCCAGTGATGTGTTAACTCTTTTGGATATTGTCCGCAAAAACACAGATCAAATTTATTCAGAGTTCGGGATAGACATTGACTATTATTTTTCAACACCGCACCTCGTCATGGACTTAATTCTAAAAATTAGTAGGGAGGAAATAGGGATGATCACCGATGTGGACCAACACCTATTTTCAGAAAGATCTGTGAGGGGGATATGTTTTTCATGGGGATCGCGTCCTAACAACGGATCCAACTGGCCAGAACTCTGCTGATGGTGTAAAGTCCAATGCTGTTTTTCTTGACATGAATTCATTGTACCCTTCGGCGATGTCTCACTATAGTTTACCATGTGGCAATTACAAATGGCTTGAAAATCCGTGTGACATCCCCGACATTCACACTGTCGAGTATAATCGTCCACAAGGATGGATCTTTGAAATTGACGGACATATACTAGTGGAACTTGACGATACAGTAAAAGATTTTGTTTTTCCATGCGTGAATAGACCTGTGACCAAGAAGTCTTTGAGCCCATACAATCGGTCTTTGGTCAAGGACATGGGCATGCATTGGACCCCCTCAAAGCAGAAACTAATTGCAGATTTTAAACCGAAACAGAATATTGTTGTTCACCACGTCCTATTGCGGTGGATGGTGAGCAATGGTTTCAGGATCACAAAAATACACAGGGCCCTGCAATTTGATCAAAACCCCTACTTGAAAGCGTTTATTGACACCTTCGTCAGTAAACGCTCAGAGGCAAAAAGTAAAGTCGAAATAGAAATGTATAAACTTATTTTAAATTCAGCTTTTGGACAAATGTGTGAAAGCGTACAAAACAGATCACGTTGTGACGTCGTAACATGCACCAAAGAATTTGCACGAATTATCTCCGATCCCAATTTTATAACATTCACGAGCATAGACCCGAATATGGTTCTGCTACACAGAAAAAAGAAAAATGTTGTTCTGAATAAGAATATGCGGGGGGTAGTTCAGTATTTGAAATTTCCAAAAAACTCATGTTTTCGTTCTTTTACAATGTGTGCAAGGTACAATATCCAAGGGAGGGAGAGGTTCAAGTTTACTATGGGGACACAGATTCTCTGTTGTTAAAAGTTAAAACCGGGGATTTATTAAATGATTTGGAAAATAGGGTGCACATCAGCTCGCGGATGGATTTCACGAATCGGAATGAGAGCATCTACCCCGAGTTGGTGAAACGGCAGGTCCCCAATCAACTATTAATGTTAAAATCGGAGACGGGGAGTGATTTAATATCCAATGGGGTGTAAAACCCGGTCCCAAAGTTTAATGTGTGGAAACACGGCAAGGATATAAAACAGGCGTGCAAAGGGGTGCCTAAACACTTTGTAAAAAATAATTTTTGACATGAGTGTCTACAGAAACTGTGTCGAAAGTAGTCTAGCGCCAAGAGCAAAAGTGCTAGCAATTCGCTCTCTACAGTATAGGAACTATACTGTTAGAGTGGAGAAAAATGCCATGTCATGCATATCCGACAAGGTCTATGTGCTCGAGAATGGTCAAAGAATACTCCCCCGCGGCCACTATCGAATTTCAGATCGAGTTGAATGTGTGGACTATCGAAACCAACTCGGTCTGGATAAGTTAACCTAAATTAAGAAAGTACTTGGTTTGGGGGGACAACAACAATTTCTTCTTTCCATTTAACTGCAGCTGCGCCTATTGTATACATATGTTTTTGTTTTCCGCCACAGCGGGCCGCTTCCGGCCTCGAAGGGGGGGGGGAATCCGCCCACGGCCGGCCTTCAGCCTTCGGCTTCGGAGGGGGGATTCCATCTTTTAATGCTATAAATAGTGTTTTCTCATATTCTAGTCTAGAAATTTGTTCAATTGTGCTGTTATTCGTGTTGTATTTTAAGTTGTTTTTGACAATAAATGAAAAATTTGTTGTTGTTGTTGTTGCTATTGTTGTACAAATAGTGTGTGCTATTGTTGTTCTTGCTGTATTTTAAGTTGTTTTTTAGAAATAAATGAAAAATATTGTTCATATCGCTATTGTTGTACAAAAAAGTGTTGATGTTAATAAAAGAAAAAAATATGTTTTTGTTGTCCTTGTTATTGAATAATGTACTTGGTAGATCTAAGGGAAAATTATTATTTATTCATTAGACAAGTATGGTTTACAGTTAGTTGTAGCCCGACTGTTGTCAACAGCAGCAGTATGTATCAATTTAAAACACCATTCAGATCGTGTCTGTGTGGACCGTCAATGTCAGGGAAAACGACACTTTTAGCTAAAATAATTAAAAATTGTAATAAATTTTTTTTGGAAAAACCGAAGAAAATTTACTATTGCTTTAGTATTTGGCAAGAATTCTACGATCAAATAAAAGCTATTGCCACTGCCACGTCCATGCCAATACAATTAATATGGGGATTTGATGTTTTCAATAGTGTTGAGTCAAACTCTCGGCTAATTATTGATGATTTAGCAAACTCTCGGCTAATTATTGATGATTTAGCCGAATTGATTGAACATTTCTCACAGGAAATGCCACAACTGATTACTGTTCGCTCTCATCATGAACACATTTCCATAACCCTAGTTCTACACAATCTGTTTCATCAGAGCAAGTGTATGAGAATCCTTGTTTGAATTGCACCATCTATATTATCTACCGAGTTGTTCGTGAGTCAAGTTCTCTAATAACTCTCAATTAACAAATATATCCAGGTGCTCCCAAATTTCTACTTTCAGCGTACAGTCAGGCGACAAATAAGCCCTACGGGTGCATTTTGCTAGATCTTAATCAGAATACACTCGAGGATCTACGTGTAGTCACAGATATTTTCGGCAAAGAAATTACTGTATATCTTCCGGTGAACAGTAGAACATTGAAGAAACTACACGAAAATAGACATTTATTTTCTGTTCTAGGTACTTCAAAACCCCCACTCAGGAAGGCCACACTCAAACATGGTGTTGACAAAGAATTTACTAATCTAATATCCGAATTTTGTTTAAATTTAAACGAGGGCAATGTACATTTGCCAGAAGGTGTTAGACAACAGACAAAGCAACATCCTTCCACTGTACGTGCCTTGGCTTGTAAAAACAACGGAAAATTTTTTAAAAGAAAACGTCTCCTTCAAGCGGGCGGTAGCTTTTTTAAACTTTTACTGCCAATAGTCGCAGGACTTGTAAACAGTTTTCTCTAGATGGCTAAATCCTATAAATTGACTCCAATAGAACTTGTCCTCTCACCCGTGGAACACTTTGAAGACCATACAAGCAAATTCATTAATGATGAAAATATCGCCGATGATAAAAAGCTAGTTTTACTACAAGATGCATTGCGTCGTGTGGACGAACATATATCTTATTGGGAGAGATCCACCACCATCACAGATCCCCCCAAACAGGAAACATCTCCTCAAGATTCTGCAGCAGCAGCACTATCAAAGGAGAAGGAATTGAATTCCATAGTGACATCAATTGGAAACCTATTGCCAGTGACCTATCAAGAACAGAATAAAACAATATTAACATATATCATGTTGGAAAGTGATGATGATTATCAAGTTCAAGTCGATAACACAGGGAAACGAATTTTAATTCAGGGAAAAAGTTATAATCCATTTGATATAATTTGTGATATGGTTACGGATCTTAAAGGAATTCTAAATGCATCAAACTTCCCCAAAAGTCTTATTGGCAATAGGCAAATTCTAAAGAAATTAAGAGAATATAGTAGAGGTGTTAGTCCTCTAACAACGCCAACAATAACAACACCATTTAAAAAAGAAGAAGGAGAAGATTTTAAATCAATCTTGGAAAATACTAGCACTTTTAGTAGCAACAGCAATGATTTGATAACACCAACGATGATGACGGCTAGACAAAAGCGAAGACGTATTAATATCAACTCATCGTCACAAGCACCACCCTCCAGTGTGCAAAAGGGGAGTGGACATTACACTACATGTTTACGTTCAAAATTCATGAGGTTTTAAAAACATAGCTTTGAAAATATTGGTCAAACGGGAAGTCCAAGTTCCCCCACAACGCTTTCTAAAGTTGCCTCTGACATAGGTGGCAGCAAATTAAAAAATGCAAAAGAGTAAGTAGAAAATGAACTGAGTTACACTCTGCATCGGAATCGCAGGCTTCGTGGCAAACAGTATCGGCAAACTAAAGCCTTTTTCCTTGTGCATATAATGCAGACTGATCTTTTAACTCTAGATGAGATTCAATGGCGTCACAATACACCCTACAAATATATTCTAGTGGCAATCAGTGTCTTTAGTCGCTATGCATATACCCTTCCATTGCGATCAAAGAGAGGTGTTGAAGTTGATCATGCTTTAGAAAGTATTCTTGAACAAGATTGCTATAGAAAAATTCAATCGGATCGCGGTAGCGAATTTGTTAATTCTCATATGCAAAAGGTTCTATTGAAATATAATAAAAATCTCTATCATAGTCACAGCCTGATAAAGGTTGCATTGGCTGAACGATTGATAAGAATGATTCGTCTATTAAGTTCAAGATATTGCACGCTGAAAAATACTGCTGCTTTTATTCATGATTTAGGTAAAATCGTACAAATATATAACCAACGACCACATCGATCCCTGTCTGGTGTTAGCCCTCAGGAATTTCATTGCAGTGAAAATGTATTTGACACTTTTCTAAAGCAATATTACAGTGAAAAATGACAACAAACAAAATTGTGAAGAAGAAATTCAATGTTGGCGATACTGCTCGAATTAATAAAAACCACCAATATTTTTGAAAAGGGGAATTATTTATGGAGCACTAAACTTTTTAAAGTGTCCAAAATCCTAGACACAACACCCACGACATATCGGCTGCGAGACACCAAAGGTGTTGAGATCCTCGGCAGCTTTTATGAATATGAACTACAAAAAGTTAGAAACAGTAGTGAAATTTATCAAATTGAAAAGATATTAAAGAGCCGTACTTGCAGGGGCAAGAGACAGTTGCTTGTTCGCTGGCTAGGTTACAACTCTGATTTTGATTCTTGGGTTGCAGTTGAAGACATTAACAATGATTTCTATGTGACATTTATGTCCAACGTTTCCGATCCTCTCTACAATGATTTGAATAAAATAAGTGAGTTTTGGACGAAACTCTCTCCAACCATCAAATTAGACGGCGCGTATGAAGTGGCTCTTGTCGACTGTATTCTCAATAATACATATGATATCCTGAGAAAATCTCCCAAATATGATATAAAAATTAGATCCTATGATTGGCCGCCACCACTCGATAGCGAACAGCATAAAAATCAAATGATCAATTGGATGGATTATCCATATATTGAATTGCCCTGCGGAGAATTCACATGTATCAATAATTTATTTCGTTCTATGAATAAAAGAATTTCCGCTCGTAAAAAAGGAGCATTTCATTTCAACTATTCAAAGGAAGAGGGCGAGATCTACATTAGTTAACCCATTGCCGATGAAAAGGTTATTCTCAATGATAAACTAAAAGATGTTCTTGGCTTTAAGCTCAATATAATCAATGGTAAAAGTGCTGGAAACACTAATTTTATTTTGCTGACTATCCGCCTGCCTTCTCCGCGGACAATTGTATATTTCTCTACGCTTCATTTGTTGAAACATCCAGAATTGGCAATAGCCATGTCTCCCTCCTACGAGTTCCTGAACGAAAAAAAATCAAGAACAAATTCATCACTACAATATAAAGCATCTTCAGTATATCCCCGTAAACACTTCCTATTGGAACTCTGCCAGTTAAGACTAAGAACTGAATTAGGTGATCCCCTAGAAATATCAAAAGTTTTGGATGTGATTACATGCCATTTTCGACCCATTGTTGTCGGTGTTCAAAACAAACAAGATATTTAATAGAAAAGTGGTATTCATTTGTCCTGATATTGACTGCTATGTTAATACTCTTGGCCGAAAACAACTGGGCAATGGAATGGACTGTTACAAAGGTCGCTCATCAATGTCTTGCTATGGTCTTGGCAGTTCGTTTGCTAAGCTGTTTCGCTCTGCACTACCTCTTGCTAGAAGATATATTGTACCGGCTGCGACAGATTTTGCATCCTCTACACTATACGATTGGAGCTCTGGCAAGGATTAAAAAAAAAGTGCTTCGGATAATCTTAGGTCCAGTGCGCGAACCCTTGGCGAGAAATTGAAATCTCACCAAAATGGAAAAGGTTTAAAAAGGTCGAGAAACAGTGCACCACTCATCAGTCTCTACTCAGGTCAGAAACGAAAGACATCACCCCTCTCAAAGAAAAGAATGAAAAAGACGACAAGCACAGTAAACAGAAGAAGAAGCCCCAGGAAGAGAATTATTAGATCGAAACTGTATTTCTTTTCATAGACTGAACAATGGCATATCTACCGCATAAGGATTCCCAACTTTCACTCACTTCATCTTTAAATCTATTCAATGCAGAAAATGTTGATGTGAGCGTAAAACATGGATACTATTAACAATTTTATCACCAACAACCCCTCTCCGATAATATCCACTTTAAAATTTATTCCAATGAAGACTACTTTATGGACATGTCTTCGACATTTATAGATTTACGAATGAAAGTCCAGAAATTCGACAATACATTGCCAGTTCGTGCTGATGGAATATCCTATGAAAATTGTATATTACATAATTTATTTCGTCAAATCAGTGTCTACATGCTTTGGTGAGCACAAGCAACAATCTCTCGAATTATACAACCTATATGCAGTTCATGTTGATAACACCCAAGTCATACAAGGAATTGAGAGGTACCTCCAATGGATATGAATATATTACTGATACTAATAGTACATATGCACTTAAAAATGCTGCAACTAGTGAATTACATCTAGTTGGAAAAATATATCATGAAATATTTAATATACCCCAATGGCTACCACCCAATATTAAAGTGGATATAAAATTGACGCTTGCTCCATCCAATTTCATTTTGCAAAAAGAAGTTGCTGCCAATCCAGATGTAACTCTCTCCCTCACCTCAGCAATACTACATGTACGAAAAACAACAAGTTATGAGTTCTGTTGCTTTGGCAGTGGAAAAACTGAGAGCCAGTGGAAATAATATTAAACTACTTGTTCCTCATACGATCACCAATCAACGTCATATTGCCACAGGCTCGCGTACCTGCACCGACTCTAGTGCAATAGGATCGTGGCCTGGCTGCCCACATAAATTTGAACTGTTTGGGCTTTCATTTCTTGTCTGCAAAGTAAATGGATTCCAACTCTACTATCTATCTTTTGATAAATCCTATAGGACATTGTTTGAGTTGACAATGCAAACCCTAGATCATGATTTACAATTATTTGTAAATGGTATAACCGAAGAAATGTTCGCTAAAACACATGGTATCATTGTACTAGACCTGTCTGGCACCCAGGATAGAAGTATAGTGCGAACGGCGAGTGTGCATTTAGAGTGTACATTTGCCGACCCATTATCTGAGAGTATTGCACTAATCTCGCTAAATCAATTTGAAATCTATTGGGAAATCACTCCCGAAGGCAGTGTTCTATTAGACCTTGCACCATGAACACCAGTCAAATAATCAATATATTTAATATGGACCACTACATGTCCAAATAAAGATCCTATTGTCTGCCCTCGGACTTCCTTGGAAAAATTCAGGGTGCAAACAATACCCTAATCATTGTTAATAGCAGTCCATCGACCGTGAATACTGGCCATTGGTTGTGCATCTTTCAAACAATGAAAACGATTGGATTTTTTGATCCTGTCGGCCTACCCTATACATTATACACTCCACACATCAGAAACTATATTGTGTGCAGTGGGAAAACTATTATTCAAAATCGCAAGAGAGTACAGGATCTGACGACTAAAAGTTGTGGTTTCCGTGCGCTACTATATTTCGTGTTCAGATGTCACGGCTATACTTACAAGCAGTTTCTCGACACTTATGTAGACAATCCACGTCTGAACGACTTTATGGTGGAAAATATCCTCTCAGACCTGTATAATATTGACTTTAGTGCCCTACGAGTAAATTGCTTAAAAATGTATGTGAATTTGTTTATTAATAAAGAAAAATGTATATATACAACAATGTCTTTATTCTTCAATTTAGATTTCTTCTACTTCGGTGTATAGGCAACTATCGAGAACCACTAATGCTGGCAGATCATTTGAACTCACTGTACATTGATCTTGATTAGCTGCATGTCAGGGTCACATTTTCTACAGTACAATGTAACTTCACTCTTGTCGTATCTCTTTGTCTAGTCAATGATACTATTTGCATTCATATTGTGAAATTCACGTGTTTCAATTTGTCTATTTTCAGCACTATCACATACAGTGTTTTCAAAAGGTGATTCACATTCGCTAACTGCCAAATAAAAATCACTAGGTTTATAGTTATAATAGGCAGTGTTGTCACAACGATGACGTAGAAACCAAATTGTCTTGTTACCTCAACAGTTGAATCGTAGACCTGATTCTTCCTCCCAAAATAATTTAAAAACCACCACCATACCAATCTCGTAGAAATAAACTAGAATCACGTTTAGGGTTCTTTCCAATCATACCGGGATAAGTATTCTCCCACTGATCACAATTGTCATAGTGACAATTGGAGCATAGTTTAATTTGTACTGCATATCTTAATTGCAAGAAAAATAACTTATTGCTTTGTTACGATACTAGATCTAATTAAGGACTACATTTGTACATCGATAAGGTCCAAAGTGTGAAAATGACAAATCAAACAATAAAGGCCGAGAAAATGCAAAATGCCCAGTTTTTGCGAGAAATAAATTTCAAATTGGATTTATTACCAGCGCTTTTGGAGAAAGTTAATGCAATTCCTGGACATTGGGATAGCATTGCTGCCTTACAAGTACAGATGAATAACATTAGTATACAGCTATCTAGCAATGCTAAGAAAAATGAAGAAATTAAAAAAGAGCTGGAAAATGTGAAATCAGACCTAGTAATCACATCTGAACGAGCCAACCAGCTCGAAACAGAGCAGAAAAGAACAAATTTGATTATTTATAGTTATACTCCGCAACACCTTGGCGAGTATGCTGTGAAGCAAGAAATAATGGATTTATTAAACCTTGCTATGCCTTCTCTCAATATAAGTCGAGGTGATGTACGTGACATTTTTAGATTGAAATCAGGGCCAGTAGTAGTGAAGCTAAACTCGGTCAAAATCAGAGACTACATCTTAAGAAATAGTTCCTTATTGAGAAAGGTAGGTCTATCGGTGGCCCAAGATTACACGGCTAAACAAAGAGAAGCCCGTAAACACTTAAAGGAAATTAAGAATCTTGCACAGAACGACGGCCGTGATGCAAAGCTACGAGGTGACAAGCTGTTTATCCAAGGCTGACTATTCAGGTACGATGGAAAGGCTGTGATTGAGGTTAAAAGTAACTTGGTGCCAGTTAAAAATCTTGGTCCACCTTCTAGTGCTAGGCTCCCAAATTACCCTGCTGTTATCCCGATGGGGCTAGATAGTGATGCCAGTGATAGTGATGCCGAGACAGTGATACCATCAAAAGCCTATTCTCAGGCAGTATAGGCAATTAAAAGACCTTCTAGTGCTGTTATTAGCCCTAATGACTTACATTGACCAGGCACTCGTAACGCGGCACCCAGAGGAAACCATTCTCCAAGAAAAGAACTTAACAGAAGACCTCGCAGTGGTTTTTCCTGTGATTTTGTTGATAATAGACAGCGAGTGCTAACAGATATTAATAGTCGCAGTCGTGAGTATTACCATTTTGCCTTTTCCTCGACAGAGGCCAGGAACGAGAAACTCCAAGAAGTGGCTAGTGATATTAATGCACTGACAGAAAGCATAGACGCATTGGAAATAAAGAGCCATAAACTGAGTTTAGTGTCATGGAACATACAAGGACTACGTGATAAGTTGCCTTATTTATATGATGAATTGTTTTTGTTTGATGTGATTTCGTTTATTGAAACATGGAACGATCATTCTCCTATATCACCTCTCCCAGGGTATTTGGTTGAACAGGTTGTGCGTAAACCAGCAAAAAAATAATAGAATTATGGTGGTATTTTAGTTTTGATTAAATCATCAGCTATTGATGGTTATGAAAGAGTTAATAGTAGATCTGAAAATTTACTTTGACTGCGGATTTGTTTTAAATGTGGGAAAAGATTAATTTTGGGCGTTGTGTATATCCCTCCACAAAATAGTTCATATAGTCGAGAAAATACTTGGGAAATTTTAGATAATGAACTGTCGCTAATACAAGAAAGCTATAGTGATTTTGAGTGCGTTTTGATGGGGGATTTTAATGCTTATACCGGCGTTGAGGGTGAGGTTCCAGATTTATTAATCCCAGATTTAGGAGATTTGGTCCCAATTTGTTGTAGGATACCACGAAGTAATAAGGATGAAAAAAGAAAAATAAATGTTTGGGGAAGAAAGCTCCTGGCGCTTTGCGAGGAACATGGTCTGATCATTACGAATAGAAGGTTTGAAAATGATAAGGGTCTGGGTGAATTTACTTGCCTTTCGGGCCCAAACTCCAAGTGTTGCAGATTATGCGCTGATTAATACGAAATTTGTACCTGAATCGATTAAGTTTGATGTACTAGATTTAGTTGGATCGGATCATAGAGCTATTAAGCTTGAACTGAAGACTGGGAAGCTTCATGATGATGTTCCTCGAGTTAGAAATTTATGTAATGGGGAGCTTAGATTAGAGGGCTTAGGAAAACAAATTAGATATGATTTATCTGATAATGATTTTGAAACATTTAAAAGAAAGTTTATGAAGTTGCATGTAACAAATAAGTTGAAAGCGTTAGAAAAAGATGGAAAAGATATACATGGTATAATTATGGAGTTAAATGAAATAATTTGCAGTTGTGCAGTATCGTGTAATTTGTGCAGTATCGTGTAATCTGACAAAAAATGAAAAAAAATCAGCGATATTTTGATTTGGAATGTCAGTTAATGAAAGAAAAGGTCAGATATTTATTGCGTCATTTAAAAGAATGTGATAGAGCTGAAGATCAAAGTTTAAGTTTAGCCGAATAAAAATATAAAAGAAGAGATTATAAAAGGTTAATTAAAAGGAAAAAAAAGAGTTTAAGATTAAGAAGAAACTGGATTTTGCAGATGATTTTAGAAATAAAGATTTTAAGAAGTTTTGGGGTTATATAAGGAATGATATTGGAAATGAAAAAGGAAATATACAGGTGGCTCCAGACGCCAATTCATGGCCTGATTACCTGGAAAGCTTGGAAGGTGATTGTGCAGAAATACAAGAGGTAGCACATACCACAGAGATGGTTGTTTATCCTATGAAGGAACATGATTATGATTTAGTAGGGGGAGTGAGTAATGATGAGATTAGGTTTGTATTCAAGAATTTAAAAGGAGGTTCGGCTGCGAGTGTTGATGGTGTACCAATAACGTTAATTAAGAATTTTCTTTCAATTTTCATGTCGATAATTGTTTTTCTTTGTAATAAGGTGTTAACTTCAGGACAATGGCCAAATGAGTGGAAGAGATCATTGCTTATGCCGCTTTTTAAGAGAGGAGACCCTAAGTTGCACATGAATTATCGTTTAATAGCGCTTGTCCCTGTTTTAAGTAAGGTAATGGAGAAAATACAGGATACCAGGTTTTCTAAATGGTTAAATAAAAATAATATAATACATGAAGAACAAGGAGGTTTTAGGACAGGGTACGGGACGGTAGATACAATATTTATTTTAAAGGCATTTATTGATAAATATGGAAAGGGAAAAACTTGTCTTTATTTGGGATTTCTGGACTTCCACAAGGCGTTCGACAGTGTCGACAAAGAGCTATTGAAGGATGCCCAGTTTAGAATTGGCCTCCCTCATTTGTTTGTGAGGTTGATAGTAAGTATGTATATTTGTGTGAATGGAATCGTGTTAGTTGGTAACAGGTTTTCTAGGCTTTTTGATATTAAGCTGGGAGTAAAACAAGGCAGCACTCTTTCTCCTAAATTGTTTAATATTTTTATAAATGACGTTGTTGATTTTCTAGAGAATAGACGGGCTCCGAAAGTTAGTCTAGGGACCCATAAGCTATCACCACTATTTGCAGACGATACTGCTTTGGTGGCTAGTACACCGCAAGATCTGCAGACGCTTTGAGTCTTATAGAAGAATATTTGCAGATGAAAAAATTAAGACTGAATGTTGAAAAGAGTGAAGTTGTTATTTAAAAAAAAGGAAAACAAGTGGCGAAGATGATTATATATTTAAATTTAATAATAAGGAACTGAAAGTAAGTAAAAGAATAAAATATTTAGGATTTGTTTTATAGGAAAATGGAAGTTTAAAGAGTCATGTTGATGAACTAATTAATAGAGGTAAAGTGGCCATGTCTGCAATTTTTAGAAATTCAACGATAATGGGAATTAAAAACCTAAAAATGCATAAAAGAATATTTAATACAAAAATTTTACCAGTAATAGAATATGGAGCAAAGATTTGGGGCGGAGAAGCGGCACAGAAGTTGGAGTCCCTCCGGCTCCAGTATTATAAAAGACTGTTTGGATTTTAGACAACTCATTCACAGATTCTGAAAGGTGATATGGGCCTGTTTTCGTTAAAACTACGTAGGTCTATTTTGATGCTTAGATTTTGGTTGAAGCTCATTAGGTGTAATGAAAATAGACTAGTAAGAGCTGCTTATTATCAGATGTTGAGTTATGGTTCGAAAATGTCGTGGCCATCCCAAATTAGGTCATTACTAGAAAGAGTGGGAATGCCTTACTTATGGAATGACGGTCTTGGTTCCCGTGATCCACCAACAAATCCACCAAGTAAGCCAGGTATGATTTATCTTAGAGGGTCAAGAAATTCAGTATTGGCAAGGGCTGGTTTTAAATTCTGCTACATTGAATCATTATAATCAGGTTAAACCTAGTTTTGGAGAGGAAATTTATTTTAAATTCAATTTACCGGCTATGCTTTTAAGTCGATGGATTCAGCTTAGGGCGAATTGACTTACAATCCAGAGCAGGCAAATGGTGTTCGACAGGGGGATAGTACATCCTGATATTCGATATGTGTGTCCTCTTTGTAGGGATGAGGACGAAGATTTGGACCATTTTCTCCGAACGTGCCCGGTGCTCTCTGATTTAAGGGAAAATTACTTACATGGGCTTGTTTTGCTGCTTCCTAAAATTTTACAAAGTAGTAATCCAACCACAATATTTCGTATTGGTGCGTACATAGAGAAGGGATTAGAAAGAAGGAAAAGTTTTACAATTAATTATTATTAATTATATGGAATCAAAGTTATTTTCTCGATAATTTAACATAAGGTTTTTTCGCTATGTATCATGTTAATGTGTGTTTCGTAATTTGTTCTGTTGTGATTTCTTTATTTTTCATAAATTTTTGTGTGTATATGGCTCTTGGGCTTTTGAAATACACGATCTATCTATCTATCTATCTATCTTCTATGTAATTTACATGGATTGCATAATTTGCACTTTTCATTATACTCATCAATAATTGTACAATTCTCACATGATGACCAACTGCCAAGAGTGTAAATACATAGTGGACATGTATAGAACATTTTTGGTTTCCGATGTCAACTCTCTCACAGCTAAAAAGAAACTGATCCTCGTTCGATAAAATCAGAGGGGGATGGGAGAGGAGTGACTCTGTGACGTAACATAACCTGTTTCGAAGGGGGAGTCTTCTACATAGAATCTATGGCAATGTTTTCAAAAGTATATCCACGATATTATTCTGCTTTGTTTCAATTAATATATCAATAAATTGAGTAAAAGCATTTGAGTCACGTCGTTAAAGCTTCATACAATAGTCCAATGAAGGAGAGTCAGTTTTTATTATAATATCAAGTGTCCCCTGTGAGAATATCTTCCGTTGAAGTGATAACTCGAGAAAATTGTCATCTAGGATCAAATGTTTTTCCATAATCACAAGATTCAACCTAATTCTCTTTTTCTCAAATTTATTCATTTTTTAATCTTAACACACCCTCTGCTGGCTCTAGACTAACCACGATTCGTTCTACTTCAAGAATATTCGATAGCCTAAAATCTAACAATAAGAAAGTATACATTCTCGACTTTGAAACCATTTTATTGTGCATGATCATACAACTATAATATATTACACATATACAATTATCGATATAACTTATTGTCCTCTATATACTTCATTATTGCATTTAAAGCACTTTGAAGTCTATTCACATGTGCTATATCAACTTTTTCAGCGAAGCATAATTGATTCTCTATTTATATATCTTGCATATACTTCATCCCGTTCAATACAAAGGAGTGATCCTCTCGTGATTTCTACCGCGATGTTTGGTGCTTTTGTATCATTGCTGCTGCTGCTATCAACTCCACTAACAACTTCTAATAGTGTAAACATTTCACTCATTATTGCGAATATATCTCAATGAATAAAGCCAAACTGTTCTCACTCCTTGAATTCTATTCTCACACTAATAACAACTATAGCAAAAATCCTTCCTTATATTCACTGCGATCTTGTTCCGTTAGTAGATCAATAACATTGTACTCGCAGTATTCAGTGCGCATTTGCATTTTCCCACTGGTATTCTAAGACCCTCATTGGCCTAGAAAGAGAAACGTGATCTTGTACAGTTAGTATTTCCGACTCCCATGATTGAACTAGAAAAAGACACGTGATCCTGTACCGTTAGTAGATCAATAGCATTGTCATGCTCGTATTCAGTGGACATATTGCGTCACTTCACGCAGTATTCTAAGTCCCTGATTGGCCTAGAAAGAGACGTGATCTTGTACAGTTAGACTGGTTATAGACGGCAGCAGAGGTGCCCCATCTGGAGTGGCATCCCCCTCCCTACTGGCTATCAAGAAATGGAAACGAGTAGATCTCTTTAGTCAGAATTCGACACTAATGGATACTTTAAATTCGGATGAGGCCGAGGACGATTAAAGCCTTTTAAGTGCAACTTTTTTTAATTGTGACTACATATTTTTCTTCTTACTTTCCAATTTGTATGATCTGCCTGACCTGAAGACTATTGACACAATGTTATTTTTTTTTAAACTAATTATTTTATGTTATATAAATTTTCTTTTTCTTGGCAGCCCTAATCCAATTTGAGGTGCACTTTTTAATTTACCTATTTTTACAACTAAACCGGTAACCGATTACGTCATTTCCGTTTTGAATTGACTTAGGTTGAATTGTTTTTTGATTCCCTTGAATACGAACGAGAGAGAATCCAGAAAAAAATCAGTTCAAAAAAAACCTAAATTATTTGCTTTAAAATTTGCCAGAAATCTTTGTAAGCAGCTTATCCCCTATTTAATGACCAGCCCAATTAATGTTTTAAAGTGGCAAATTTCCTCTTAAAAATGCAAAATTGAAGAGTTTAGATTTCAAACCAAAAAACGGAAACTGGGGGACAAATATCAAAAGCCGTCACTTTCAAACGCACCTCAGATTCTAAGCACTCCATCGCCTGAATTGCTTCGTGAATATGAGTTGTTGTTGTTTTTCTTCGTTGATTGTTTCTAGTTTTTCAAAATATCTGAATTTTATGACCTGAAAACCATTGATAAATTTAAAACCGGGCTTCACCAGTGGGATTTCCAGAATCTAAGATTCCAGACTATTGTTTGATGTCTTGGATACACCGCATCTGGCATGTGAAACCTATCCAGTAGTACGTTCAAATAATAATAGGCTATTAAAAAAAAGGAATTTTGAACTTACAGGTTTCCAGGATTTTCAATCATACTATGAAAACGAAAGAAAAGAGGAAAAGAGAAAAAAAGGAAAAAGGGAAAAAAGATTGTGGAAATCCTATTGATTATCCTCCTATAGTAAAAATAGATGCTTGATGGTACGCGTGCGGCGGTAGCCGCACGCGCAAAATTTTTTTTGAGTATTTAGTAAAAACAGATGCGATTTAGTAAATTTTTCCTCTCAGATTTAGTAAATTCTTTCAGGTCAGGGTGGCAACCCTGGTCTGTCTTGGTGATCTAGTCAAAGTTTTTCTAGTTTTCACAACTAGAAAAGCTCCTCTAAATAAAATGACTGGATAGACTTGTCTATCCAGACATTCATCAACGCAGCATCGACTGTTGTGTTTGAGGACAGCGATTAAAATATGTGTGCTAGTCGTTTAAAGACGAAGAATGTATAGAAATTCCAAAATAGGTACCGTTTGTAAAGGAAAGCCTGACCCCTTTTTAGAATTTTTTTTCAGCTTTTGCAACGACCCTTCTAGTTTTAAATACTACGAACTTCCTCACTAAACCCACTATGGATTCTCTAGCAAAGATAGCTAAGACAAAATACTTGATTTCGAAGTTAGGAATTGATAAATCGACTACTGGCTTCAAAAATTACTACATGCTATGTATTTAATTGTTGTTATTACACGTTTCTCCTGCTCTTGGCAGGTTTGCTACCAAAGCAAATTTTAGGTCAATGCAACAAAAGTCGCTAGAGAGTAAGAGAACCATATTAGAAGATATTGAGCAGCCATGAAGCAAAGTGACATATGGTGATGTAGTTGTAATAATGATAACAGTAAATTTTGTTACGTAGAGTTATTGGGTAATCTGAAGATACAAACAAAAAATAAAATATAGAAACCTGTACTACTGCGCATTGCTGCTGGAGATTTTATGCAATCTTATTAATTTTTGGAAAAACCAAAGTAACGTTCATACCAGCTAACTCTGTTACTGAAAGTAGGTATAAATTGGCTCCTAGTCCACTTGTATGTCCAGTCAATCTGTGAATATATAAGTGAGAATACAAGTAGAACAATCCTTGATAATGCTGAAAGCTTTGATATTTTTGTGTTTGTTGGTAATCTTTGCTTTTTCAGCTGGTAAGATATAGGTTTAAGATATAATAAGTCTTTTTGAATATTTAGAGTTTAGAAAAATATTTCAGTAAAATGAATTATCAGGTGAATAGGAAGCTAAGAAATTGAAAGAATTTCTATTTATTATTATAATAAATATCTATTTATTATAATTGTGCGGAAAGCAATTGTCTCGGTCGTAATTTTGCTGTTGTTAGTCATTTAAGTTTTTGCAAATTAAAGAAAACCCAGTGCCTTAAAACCTTTCCTGAGGAAATTTTATACATCGACAATTTTCTAGAATTTCTATACAAAATTATTTTTATTATAACTTCCAAAATTACTTTATCGTTGCCGACTCAATTTTACACGTGGAGGTGTTAAGGAGAATCGTCCGGGGGAAATTTTTACCTGGTTGATATTGTCTAGAGTATCTCTCCGTAGGGGGGAAAATTTTGTACGGGAGAAATTCTCAATAGGAGTGTCTTCTACGGGATAAATTTTCCATTGGGAACTTTCTGTGGTAGCAACTTTCTACTAGGGTTTGGGGTGGGGCTATTTGCTGGAAAACTTTTCCATGGATGAGAGGATTTCCGGTATGATTTTAAAGACAATCAGGAATTAAAGTCTCTTTCAAATGAAAAGTGCGTTAAGAAAAAATTTCCCCTGGAAACGTCCGCAAGGACTTTTCCGGGTGGAATTTTCAGCTAGAATGGAATTGCCTGGGAGAAACTTTCCTGGAGGGGGAGGGGGTAGTTTAAGCAGAAAGAACTTTTTATGGACGAATTTTCCGTGGAGGAAGAAATATTCAAGGAGGGGAGCCGGATATTCTGGTATTATTTAAAAACGACCCGAAATTAAATATAAAAAATCTCCTGCCATTTACCCATGCCCCAGCCATTTAAACATTTGCCTTTCAATTACTTGGACTATCTGTCTTGGCTTTTCTCTGTCTACAATTAGCCGTGTCTCGATGCAATCTATGCAACCTACTGCAAAATACTTGATAACTTCAATTCAATTGAATTAAAGTTATCAAGTATTTTGCAGTAGGTTGCATAGGTTGTATCAAGCCATGGCCAATTGTAGAGAGAGAAAAGCCAAGACAGATAGTCCAAGTATTTGAGAGGCAAATGTTTAAATGGCTGGGGCACGGGTAAATGGCAGGAGCATGCATGACTCTCTTATTGGACACATTCTTGTTTGTTAGTTTTTGGAAAAGCATGCCTGCCTAGAGTCTCAAGCATGCTGACCAAGAATTTAAAATTGACATAAGACCGTTAGATTGCCTGTAATGAGAGGCAAACAAGGCACGCCCGCCTATGGTCTTAAGAAGGTTGACCAATAATTTAGAATTGACATAGGACCATAAATTTGCTTGAAATAACAGGCAAATAATCTTAAGACCATAGGCGGACGTGCCTTGTTTGCCTCTCATTACATACAATCTAACAAAAAAAAATTTTTTAAACACGAAAAACGGGTTTTAATTTTCTAACAAGCAGTGAACTACAAAACAATTAATTATGCACAAAAGCTCCGAATATTTCGGCCCCACATCCGGGAGCCTTTCTCAACGGAAAAAAAATAAATAAATAAAGCAAAAAAAAAAAACAACTTAAATTACATTACAATAAAACATACTAAACACATAAAGAGAACAAAAAGCAAAAACGAAAGAAAAATATAAATAAATAAGAACAAAACTCACATATTAATTAAACACTTCCATGCACTGAATGTCTTTCAACTGGCCTCCTCTCAGTATATAAATGGAAATATATTAAATAAACACTTCCATGTACTGAATGTCTATATTGATTCTACTCGCCTCCTCCCAGTATATAAATTGAAATCTATCAAAAATGAAGAATATATTTATACTTAGACCAAAACAATAAAAGGTCAACTAACCCCCGGTCCATAACCCTTAATTAAATTTCACAAGTTCATCAACCATTTTATGAATTATAAATTGAATGGATTCGTTTTGTTGCAAGCTTAGCTGCAGTTCGTTTACTTTTCTCATCATTTAACCCATTCTGACCTTTGTTCGCAAGGTCATCTTTCGTTTCAGAAATATTATTAAAATCAGTATTGGTTGAATATCTTGCCTGCATTTTAATTAAACTATTATAAATTGAATTGATCCCAAATTCCCCTTCATCTCTATTGATGCTAGTACCCCCATATATTATCTTTTTTATTTCTATAATTTCCCTGAAGCTTTGTAAAAGTCCTACAGACGTATCTACTATTTTTGTTTGATCAAATAAAATACTGTGATGAGGAAAATTATAAAGATGTTCTGCAACCGCTGACTCAAACGTTTCTGGTGTTTTGTTTTGTTTTAGAGCGTAGTCTATTGCATTCTTGTGTTGTTCTAGCCTATTTTCTAAAGTTTGTTGCGTTCTACCCACATAAAATTTTCCACAAGAACATGGAATTTTGTATACTCCCTTTTGCAAATTTCTCGGTATCTTGTCTTTCCCTTTATTTAACAACGAGCTTATATTATGTCCTGATTTAAATGCTGTATTTATATTATGTTTTTTTAATTCTCTTCTTAATTTTTGTGATAAAATTGGTACAAAAGGCAAAGTTATGTAATTTGTTTCTTGATTTGACCCATCTTCTTCTAATATTTTTGGCTCCGTCAACTTTTTTTTCCTCTTTTCAATTATTTGAGAAATCATTTTTTCCGGATAGCCATTACCTATTAGAATATCCTTAATAAAAATTAGTTCATTTCTTATGTATCCTGGTGATGCTAATTTTAATACCCTATCCACTAAAGAAATAACCACACCCCTTTTTACTTGGATCGGGTGATTTGATGTGAAAGACACATCACAAAAATTAAGAAGAGAATTAAAAAAACATAATATAAATACAGCATTTAAATCAGGACATAATATAAGCTCGTTGTTAAATAAAGGGAAAGACAAGATACCGAGAAATTTGCAAAAGGGAGTATACAAAATTCCATGTTCTTGTGGTAAATTTTATGTGGGTAGAACGCAACAAACTTTAGAAAATAGGCTAGAACAACACAAGAATGCAATAGATTACGCTCTAAAACAAAACAAAACACCAGAAACGTTTGAGTCAGCTGTTGCAGAACATCTTTATAATTTTCCTCATCACAGTATTTTATTTGATCAAACAAAAATAGTAGATACGTCTGTAGGACTTTTACAAAGCTTCAGGGAAATTATAGAAATAAAAAAGATAATATATGGGGGTACTAGCATCAATAGAGATGAAGGGGAATTTGGGATCAATTCAATTTATAATAGTTTAATTAAAATGCAGGCAAGATATTCAACCAATACTGATTTTAATAATATTTCTGAAACGAAAGATGACCTTGCGAACAAAGGTCAGAATGGGTTAAATGATGAGAAAAGTAAACGAACTGCAGCTAAGCTTGCAACAAAACGAATCCATTCAATTTATAATTCATAAAATGGTTGATGAACTTGTGAAATTTAATTAAGGGTTATGGACCGGGGGGTTAGTTGACCTTTTATTGTTTTGGTCTAAGTATAAATATATTCTTCATTTTTGATAGATTTCAATTTATATACTGGGAGGAGGCGAGTAGAATCAATATAGACATTCAGTACATGGAAGTGTTTATTTAATATATTTCCATTTATATACTGAGAGGAGGCCAGTTGAAAGACATTCAGTGCATGGAAGTGTTTAATTAATATGTGAGTTTTGTTCTTATTTATTTATATTTTTCTTTCGTTTTTGCTTTTTGTTCTCTTTATGTGTTTAGTATGTTTTATTGTAATGTAATTTAAGTTGTTTTTTTTTTTTGCTTTATTTATTTATTTTTTTTCCGTTGAGAAAGGCTCCCGGATGTGGGGCCGAAATATTCGGAGCTTTTGTGCATAATTAATTGTTTTGTAGTTCACTGCTTGTTAGAAAATTAAAACCCGTTTTTCGTGTTTAAAAAATTTTTTTTGTTTTTAATGGAAAAGCAGTGTGGTCTAAGAAATTATTTACGTCTAGCCTACGGGTGGCAAAAGACCAATTCAATTTTATTATTTTTGAATTTAGCAAAAAAACATGCCAATATAATTACACAACAAAAGTTTTTAGAAAAGTGCAAAGTAAATAAACTAATTCCAAAATCGTTTCGTTTTAATTATCATTTAAATACATATAATGAAGAAAAGCACACGAGAAAGGTAAATTTACTAAACTTAAACCATGTGCTGAAAGATAAACGTTTCCAGCGATCACAAGTTGTAAAAGAAATAGATTGTTTAAAATATAGCCTTGGTAATTTCCTTAATACAAATGATTTCCAACAAATTATATCAATCTTTAAAAATTCTTTTCAACATATTCTAAGATTATCTAAGGAAAGACTAAACCAAAAATTTTTGCAGTTAAAAAGGGAAAAGGAAAAACAAAAAAAAAAAAAAACTATCAATGTATAAGCCTAATTATTTCCCAGGTCCTGGGGTGATTAATTTAAGCAAAAAGGAGTTAACCAAAGAACAAAAGGAAATCCTTGAAAGAGGTATAAAATTTGGACTAAATCCTAAAAATGTACCGATAGAGGAAATTATTTCAAAGATTGAAACAGGGATTCATAAGTTTCCAAAAGATATAAATAATGTAGATGAATTAAGACTAAGGGTAGTGAATATTTTAACAGATTTTGGTAGTTATCAAGAAAAAGTTAAGAACAAAGATATTAAAATTTTAAAAGATTTAAAAAAAGATGATTCTCTAATAATAACGAAAGCGGATAAGAGCAATACAGTAGTAATACTAGAAAAAGATGATTATGACAGTAAAATAGAAACAATTCTAAGTGATACTTCAACATATAAAAAACTTAACTCGGACCCAACTGATTTGTATGCTAAAAGATTAAGAAAAGATTTAGAAGACCTTAAAACAAATGGAAGTATCACACCCCAGATGTATCACAAGTTCTTTCCAAGGGGATCAGTTAGCCCTAGAATATATGGTTTGCCAAAAATACATAAAACAGGCATCCCCTTAAGACCTATTGTTTCAACAACCAATTCACCAACGGTAAAAATCGAGAAATGGGCAGCAATGACACTTAAACCATTATTATATCTCCAAAATTCGTATATAAAAAACTCGAAATTTTTAAAAGACAAACTTATAAGTGTAGAAATATCAGAAGAATCTAGATTGTTCAGTTTCGATATAAAATCCATGTATACGTATATTCCTTTTGATAAATCGTTTAGTATTTTATCCAAAAAACTTGAGGAACGAAAAAATGAGATAGAAGAATTACCTTCGGGAATTGAACTGGAAACTATATTAAATTTAGTCAAAATAACTAGCAGATATACTAACTATTTCAAGTTTAGAGATAATTTTTACCATCAAATTAGGGGTTTAGCAATGGGAGGGCCTTTAAGTCCGTTGTTAGCAAACATTTATGTAGAGTATGTTGAAAATTTAGCTATAGAAACATATTTTTTAAAACCTAAATTTTGGGGCAGATATATGGATGATATTTTAATTATTTGGAATTACGGGGAATCAGAAATTGAAGGTTTCTTGGAACATTTAAATAATTTGGGAGGAGAGTTAATTTTTACAATTGAAAAGGAAACAGAGAATAAGTTACCGTTTCTAGATATTTTGATCCATAGAAATAATAATGAACTAGCATTTTCAATTTACCGTAAACCGACTAGTAACAACCGTTATTTGTCTTTCACATCAAATCACCCGATCCAAGTAAAAAGGGGTGTGGTTATTTCTTTAGTGGATAGGGTATTAAAATTAGCATCACCAGGATACATAAGAAATGAACTAATTTTTATTAAGGATATTCTAATAGGTAATGGCTATCCGGAAAAAATGATTTCTCAAATAATTGAAAAGAGGAAAAAAAAGTTGACGGAGCCAAAAATATTAGAAGAAGATGGGTCAAATCAAGAAACAAATTACATAACTTTGCCTTTTGTACCAATTTTATCACAAAAATTAAGAAGAGAATTAAAAAAACATAATATAAATACAGCATTTAAATCAGGACATAATATAAGCTCGTTGTTAAATAAAGGGAAAGACAAGATACCGAGAAATTTGCAAAAGGGAGTATACAAAATTCCATGTTCTTGTGGAAAATTTTATGTGGGTAGAACGCAACAAACTTTAGAAAATAGGCTAGAACAACACAAGAATGCAATAGATTACGCTCTAAAACAAAACAAAACACCAGAAACGTTTGAGTCAGCGGTTGCAGAACATCTTTATAATTTTCCTCATCACAGTATTTTATTTGATCAAACAAAAATAGTAGATACGTCTGTAGGACTTTTACAAAGCTTCAGGGAAATTATAGAAATAAAAAAGATAATATATGGGGGTACTAGCATCAATAGAGATGAAGGGGAATTTGGGATCAATTCAATTTATAATAGTTTAATTAAAATGCAGGCAAGATATTCAACCAATACTGATTTTAATAATATTTCTGAAACGAAAGATGACCTTGCGAACAAAGGTCAGAATGGGTTAAATGATGAGAAAAGTAAACGAACTGCAGCTAAGCTTGCAACAAAACGAATCCATTCAATTTATAATTCATAAAATGGTTGATGAACTTGTGAAATTTAATTAAGGGTTATGGACCGGGGGGTTAGTTGACCTTTTATTGTTTTGGTCTAAGTATAAATATATTCTTCATTTTTGATAGATTTCAATTTATATACTGGGAGGAGGCGAGTAGAATCAATATAGACATTCAGTACATGGAAGTGTTTATTTAATATATTTCCATTTATATACTGAGAGGAGGCCAGTTGAAAGACATTCAGTGCATGGAAGTGTTTAATTAATATGTGAGTTTTGTTCTTATTTATTTATATTTTTCTTTCGTTTTTGCTTTTTGTTCTCTTTATGTGTTTAGTATGTTTTATTGTAATGTAATTTAAGTTGTTTTTTTTTTTGCTTTATTTATTTATTTTTTTTCCGTTGAGAAAGGCTCCCGGATGTGGGGCCGAAATATTCGGAGCTTTTGTGCATAATTAATTGTTTTGTAGTTCACTGCTTGTTAGAAAATTAAAACCCGTTTTTCGTGTTTAAAAAATTTTTTTTTGTTTTTAATGGAAAAGCAGTGTGGTCTAAGAAATTATATACAATCTAACGGTCTTATGTTAATTTTTGAATTCTTGGTCAGCATACCTAAGACTCTAGGCAGGCATGCCTTTCCAAAAACTAACAAACAAGAATGTGTCCAATAAGAGAGTCATGCTTACTCCTGCCATTTACCTCTGCCCCAGCCGTTTAATCATTTGCCTCTCAAATACTTGGACTATCTGTCTTGGCTTTTCTCTGTCTACAATTAGCCATGTGTTGATGCAACCTATGCAACTTACTGCAAAATATTTGATTCTTGGTCAACCTTCTTAAGACCATAGGTGGGTGTGCCTTGTTTGCCTCTCATTACAGGCAATCTAACGGTCTTATGTCAATTTTAAATTTTTGGTCAGCATGCCTGAGACTCTAGGCAGGCATGCCTTTCCAAAAACTAACAAACAAGAATGTATCCAGTAAGAGAGTCATGCTTACTCCTGCCATTTACCTCTGCCCCAGCCGTTTAATCATTTGCCTCTCAAATACTAGGACTATCTGTCTTGGCTTTTCTCTGTCTACAGTTGGCCATGGCTTGATGCAACCTATGCAACCTACTGCAAAATACTTGATAACTTTCATTCTGGGGCACGGGTAAAATGGCAGGAGTATGCATGGTTTCTCTTATTGGACACATACTTGTTTGTTAGTTTCTGGAAAGGCATGCCTGCCTGGAGTCTCAGGTATGCTGACCAAGAATTCAAAAATTGACATAAGACCGTAAGATTGCCTGTAATGAGAGGCAAACAACAATATTGAATTGAAGTTATCAAGTATTTTGCAGTAGGTTGCATAGGTTGCATCAAGACATTGCTAATTGTAGACAGAGAAAAGCTAAGACAGATAGTCCAAGTAATTGAGAGGGAAATGTATAAATGGCTGGGGCACGGGTAAATGGCAGGAGTATGCATGGTTTCTCTTATTGGATACATACTTGTTTGTTAGTTTTTGGAAAGGCATGCCTGCCTGGAGTCTCAGGTAAGCTGACTAAGAATGAAATAATTGACATAAGACCGATAGATTGCCTGTAATGAGAGGCAAACAAGGCACGTCCGCGTATGGTATTAAGAAGGTTGACCAAGAATTTAGAATTGACAAAGGACCATGAATTTGCTTGAAATAGTTTTTTTACCTGAAAATAATGAGCAGCATCAAAACCTAAAACGAACAAAAATTATTATGTACATAAATGGGGTTGACGCCTACTCAAAACCTAGCTCTTAACGCTTAAGTTTGACTTTTTGTCCCAATTCTTTAAGAACGGCTCCTGAAACACAAAGGCCACTTAATTAGAATAATAAGATTTTTTTTAATTCTATAAAAAAAACTTCTGCGTTAAGAGTGAGGTCTTGAGAAGGGGAATAGCCTTTAATGTACGTAATAATTTCTGTTCGTTTTAGGTTTTTATGTTGCTCCTTACTTTCCGTTGAAAAAACTTGTTTATTTTTTATTTAGCGCCTTTTTCCCTTGAATTCTTCCTTCTATCTTATTCTCATTTGAGTGATTAAGACGGTTTTTGAACATAAGGGGGGGGGGGCAGGGCCGTGCATAGTATTTTTTTTTCGGGGGAGGGGGGAGGGAGAGAGTTACCAACGAAATTTTGTTTGGGGGAAAGCTTGGAGTAAGATAAGGGGAAATCCGCCTAAGCGGCCCTGAGGGGGGGGGAGACGAATGCAATAATGAAGTACTTGGACCAGTCTTGCTACATTCTTGTTGCAGCATTATCCAACTTTCGCTTGTTGTTATCCATTTTTAGCAGTTTCTCTGTTGTTTTTCGTATATTCTTGCCCAGTAGTAGGTTTTCCATTTAATCGATACTCATACTGCTTTATTGCATTTTAATCCTCAGGTTCAAAGAGGTAGCATTTTTTCCCCAAAATGTTAGAATTTTCAACATCACAGAGAAGCAAAAGAACGGGAATAAAACACCAAAATCCCTCAGATTCTGCCGAAAAATCGCGAATTCAGGAGTTTCAGAGAAGGGAGGGGGAATTTCCCCACCATCTTCTTCCTTTTCCCCTTTCCTTTAGAGAATTTGACGAAAATAAACTTAAAAAAAAGGCTTGAAGCAATAGAAATATCTATTTCAGGCGAAAAGAGGGTTTAAGAATAGTATTTTCTGGCGCATGGTGGTGGATACTTTAGAATACATGTCACTAAAAGTGCACTATTCCTTACATTTCAATCTTAGACAACTATTTTAGGGCAGGTATTATTCTACGAACCAACAAAACTCTTATAGACTAGCAATAAAAATCGTCACTTTCCGACTTGTCAAACAATTCGCGTTAACAAACTGTAAGTTAGGAGCGATGCGGCTCAATAATAACTAAAACTCTACGAAACAGAGTTTTGATAACAATAGATACATTGAAAGAATCAAATTTTGATTCTGATTCAAAATATGTAAAATTCATCTGATTTAAGGGTACCCATTGAAAGTTAAGAGCCTAAGAAAATTTGCCCAATTTTTTAAAAAAGGGGAAAAACACCCCTAAAACTTCAAGTGATCTTAATGAATCATCTATCAGATTTAAAATACCAGATAACCCTTTTTTAGAGGTTTCAAGGTCCTATGTACAAAAATCCTGCATTTTTTGCCAGAAGAAAAATCACGGATGCGTGTTTATTTGTTTTTTGTTGTTGTTGATTTTGTCCCCCAGTGGTGATCGTATCGACAGGGGTCCTAGAATATTGTGAGAACGCTCATTTGAATGGAAGTCAAAAGTCCTAGGGCCCTTTTTAAGTGACCCAAAAATGTCGGTAACTTTCATTTAAAAATTGTGAGATAGTCATTTTGTTCAGCATAGTCAAAAAATCTAATAACGATGTCTTTGAAGATGACTTAACCCTCCCCCCCCACAGTTTCCGGTGAAAGGGCTGCAGGTTATGAACTTTACCCATTGTTTACATATAGTATTGGTTATTGGGAAGTGAACAGACGTTTTCAGGGGCGATTTTTCTAGTGAAGGTGGGGAGTTTACGTGGGAACATCTCTTCAAGGAGGAATTTTTCATAGGGGAGCCATATTTTCCAACATTATTTTTGAAGCGATCAAAAATTAAATTAAAAAAAAAGTTTTGTTTCAACCGAAAGTAAGAAGCAACATTAACACTTAAAACGAACCAAAAGTACTACGTAAATGAGGGGGTCGCGCCCTCGTCAATACTTCGCTCTTTATGCTGAAGTTTTTTTTAGTACTTTTAAAAAAACTATTTATTCTAATTAAAAGGCCTTTGTGATTCAAGAGTCATTCTTAAAGAATTGGGACGAAATTCGAATTCTAGCGTCAAGAGCGTAGTATTGACGAGGGGGCGATCTCCTCATATGCGTAATAGTTTCTGTTCGTCTTTAGTTTTAATGAGTTTTAATGGAAATTAAGTTTTAATGTCCTTACTTTGATCGAAAAAACTATTTTTTATATTTAATAATTGACTAAAACTGGTAGTCAGTATGCCCCGAAGCAGCAAAAATTTCAAGCTTAGCATGAACATGTTTATTTTTTCTTATTTCCTTTCATGATCCTTTCTTTCATGCTCTCTTTTGGACGAATAAGTTCAGTGGTGTAAATTGAGATAAATCTTGGGGGAGGGGGAAATTTCTAAATATCGCGGTGGAAAATTATGCATATTTTCCTCCTAAAAGCAAATTTCTTGCGATATTTAAAACTTAAATATAATAACAGATATTGGATTTCAGGAAGGGAGGGGGGCAACTCGGCTATGAAAACAACTAAACTCTTGTCTCAAGTACTTGCGGTTGTAGTCTAGGACATTAAGCTTTTTTTGTGAACTATTGCAAAAATGTGCCGAAAAATCAAACACATGCAGACTTTATTAAATTAAAAAAAAATGTTGGAGTGGCAAAAACTTTTTATAAGCGAAGAGAGGATAATTTGAAAAGTTGTGTTTTCTGCCGTGAAGCGGCGGACATTTTAGAAATTTACATCTTAAAAGTGTAATGCCGCTTGTATTTGCATTTTTTAAACACGTATTTTAAAGTAGGTGAAACAAATGATAATTATGGCGCGAAGGGTCAAGATTCTTAAATTTCATGATTAAGGAATAAACAGTAATTTCTGGCGCAAAGGATCATAAAGTTTTGAGAACTACCATTAAGACCTGTATTTTTTCTTTTGATTTGGATCTCTCACACATTTGTTAGGAAATAATGAATCTCAAAAGCAATACTTCGCTGCACTGATGTTTTCAATAATTTGGCATTTGTTATTGAAATATTTTTATTATTCAATTAAATAACACTTTTATGAAACTTACAACTTAATGAAATTTTAAGAGAAAAACAAGTTTTTTAACTGAAAGTAAGGACCCATATTAAAACTTTAAATAAATAAAAATTTTCCATATATGAGGGGGGCTCCCCCCTTCTAAGCCCCTCTTTCTTTACGCTAAATTTTGACTTTTTTCTCAATTCTTTAAGAAAGACTTCACAAACATTAGGGCCGCTTTATGAGAATAAAAGCTTTGTGAAGGCAATAGATACTTCAGTTTAAAAAGCAAGGGATTTAGAAGAGTGAATAAATGCACTAATTTTTTGTCTTTTTCAATGTTTTTCTGTACTTTCAGTTGAAGAAACTTATTTTTTTTTAATTTTAATTTCTGATTTGTAATGAGATCATGCCGAAAAATCCAGCTCCCTCAAGATGGTTTCAGGCACCATCCCCTGTATCCACTCTGCACCAACTAAAACTCTTTCATAACTAATGATTGGAAATTAAAAAACAAAAGTGTACTATTCTTATTAAACGGCCATTCTGTTTCAGGAGTCGCTCTTAAAGAACTGTGACAAAAAGTAAAAACTTGCAATTAATTAAAATTATACGTATACTAAAGTATACGTATGCTATATACTAAACTATACCAAATTATACGTAATATTTTCTGTCCATTTTAAGTTTCGATGTTGCTCCTTACTTTCAGTTAAAACAAAACTTTTTTTAATTTAATTTCTAATCGTTCTCAAATAATACCGGGAAATCTGGCTCTCCTCTATGAAAAATTCCTTCCTCCATGGAGGAAGGAGGAGAAAAATTCTACCGTGGAAAGGTCTTTTCACGTAAAAATACCCCCCCCCCCTCCAGATAAATTCTCCCATGACAATTCCATTCTAGCTGAAAATTCCCCCCAGAAGCTTTCTTGCGAACGATCTCAGGTGAAAAATGTTTCTTGCACACTTTCATTTGAAAAGACTTTAATTTCTGACTGTTTTTAAAATCATGCCGGTAATCCCCTCCGTGAAAAGTTCTCCAACAAAAAGCCAGCAAAAGAGTATTTACCAGCAAAGGTTTTTTTTGGGCGGGGGGGAGGGGTGAAAAAGAAACTTTTAAAAATGCATCAAATTCCCTTATGATTTCTGGGTATATTTTTGGTCTGTACTGTTATTCTGTAAGTAAAGAATAACATTAAACCCCAAAATGAGCAGAATTTATTCTGCATAGGAAGAGGATTGCCCCTTCCCTGTCCACAACTCCACCTGAAGGTCAAAGAAACCTCGGACTGTGCTCATTAGATGAGAAATTGAGTGTTCTAGTCTTTTTTTTAAGTCCAAAGGGATTGGGGACCAACCAGCTGCGTTAGGGTGACATTTTCCACGGAGGGGGGGGGGGGGTTAATTTCTCGGATTTTCTCTGGGGGCATTTCCGGGGGGGACTATTTTCCGTGGGTTTATTTTCTGAGGGGGGGGGGGGGGGTAAATGCCGACCACCGAAAAAGTACAAGGAAAGATAAAAAAAAGACCGCTAATATCTTTAGATGCGTCAAACGAGGCATGCTCAATGCCGATAAAAACCAAAAAGAACAGAAACGTCTCACAGTAAGGAAAAAGGAATTACAACTAATCAAGTGAAGAAGAGAAGGGGAAAATCAGAATTGCTCGTCAATAAAACTGAAAGTAATTAAAATCTAACCTGCGTTAGACTGGACTCTTGTTACCTGAATGGGGTTGGAGTAGCTTAAATACATTTGGCTTGCTTTTTTTGTGCGGGAGGGGGAGGGGGAGGTTGAATCGTTTTGGTTTTCTTAAAAAAAAATATTGTTTCTAGTTTTCTTATCTCTTCTTGCACTGTTCTTGTTGTTCCATTCTTCCGGTTTCGTATTGCTTTTGTTTTTGTTCTTTTTTTGTACTAATATAAATAAATAGATAAATCTTAAAACGAGTTCAGCTAAAATAGAATATGCAAATCAAGTTTAAATTAAAAAAATATATATTACTATTGTAGTATAAATGAAGCCCAAAACGAACAGAAAGTAAATAAACAGTCATAGCAAACAAACATAAATAAATAAATACTACCTTAAAACAAATAAAGCTTTAATTAAATACGCGAATCAAGATTCAAACGAACAAAAATCACTACAAACAAGGGTATGGGTACTGCCTCTTTCCCTAACTGTAAAAGTAAAAAACCTACTGCGTCATTGGTGCTTTGCTAAAAAAGAATTATATTTCAAATATTTTATTAAATACTTATTACAACACTGAAAATAAAAATGAAACTACAGTAGAATTAAATTTTGAAATGATGGGCTTTCTAGCAGCTGATATCATATATCAAATGTTTAGTTTAACCTCATTTCTACCCAAAACCGTTCAGGACAAATTTAGTTTCAATACAAACAAGAATTTAGCTTATACTTCCTTTCCTAACTGTATAAATCTAATGACTACTGCGTCATTGGCGCTTCATTGAAAGCGAATTATTTTACGAATATTCCCTTTCCCAGTTATTACAGCATTAAAATGAAAATAAAATTACACTACTCAAATTTTACATATTAAATTTTATTTCTTATAAAAAAGAATTCACTTTTTCAATTTTATTTACTTAAATAGAATTAAACCTTTATAAATTTACTTTTTCAATTTTATTTACTTAAATAGAATTAAACCTTTAGCCTCCTCACAGTACAATAAATGCTAAATACACATTAAATGCATTCATATCATGTGGCAACTAAATATTTTTCTTTCTCCTTGTGCTATAAAAATTGCATTCATATGCCTACTGGTACATAAATTTTAGCTCACCTTGCCACTGCAGATGTGGGCGGTTCTGACAGTTAATAAGCTGAATATTTTTGATGAAAACCGATTCCAACTTGGGTGTTTGTTTAGCCTATTGGGAAAAATGATTTTGACTATAACTTATTTGAGCCCATCAGATGTTTTCATAGGGTGAAATGTTTGATGAGCAATATTGATTGCTTCAAATTAGCACTAGTTAATTCCTATTCCACTCCAAAAGGAGCGCCTTAGCTACGCTTCGAGTTAAACTGAGAGATAGACGCGTGCAATCGCCTCGATTGACCAAAACAACACCAGTTGACTACAGGACGTTTGCTTTCGCTTGGATTGACAACAAACTAAATAATGAGTAGTTGCGATACAATAATGATCAGATTATTGGAAAACATAGTGGATGGAGATTATGATCGTGAGGAATGTAGAAGGCAATATATAGCCCTCACTAAGGGCCAGGACCGTCAAGAGAAGCCCAAACTCCAGAATTTCCAGAAAAGGGGATTGCAATAGCTGGTATATATTATTTAACATACACTGCCCTCAATTAATAGCCAGTTACAACATTTGGCTGATAACTTTAAAACGGGAAGAATTGGTAGGTTTGCCTCAAAATGGCAGTCAGTAACCAGGTATTGGAATATTGTAGTTTCAGGCTCTAAGACTGAATATGAGAAAACACCATTGAAGGTTTTATAAATATAGAACACAAGTTTTACTTTTGAAGAACTAAAGGTTATAAGACAAGAAGTGTATACTTGATTGCATAAAGGTCTTATTGTTAAAGTGCCAAGTTCAGAACAAAGGAAATACTTTGTATTTTCCTGTTTTGACGGCTCCGAAGGAAAATGGTTCTTCATGATTTATGCTAAATTTTAAAAAGCGTTAAATACGGCAATTTTAAAATGGAAAGTGTACAATCTACTGTTTAATTAATGACAAAAAATTGTTACCTGGCCTCCGCAGACCTTGTCGATTTATGTTATTCATGCCCTGTTGATTTTCATGATCATATATGGTTTTGTTCTGAAATATATTGTTACTACGCTTACACATTTTTGCCAAATGGGTTATCAATAGCCCGAGGGTTCTATGAAATTCTTTAAACCCGCTTCTCAGTCCTCCCTACTTGACGAAGAGGTTATTTATCAGTTGTTTACATGGATGACTTACTCATTCTGGGAAGGTTACTTTTAGAATGTCAATACAACTTACGAAACAGTGAAATTACTGTCAGAATTGGGGTTTGTGATTCACCCGGAAAAGTCAGTTCTTATTTCAAGTCAATGAATAGAATTTCTGGATTCTGTTAGATTCACGATCAATGCGTATTTTCTTGTCGGATAGAAAATTAAAAAAGTCTAAGATTTAGTTTCAAAGTTTATTAGTTGAGAATTGACTACGATTAGAGAATTGGCCCGAAACTCCAGGCGTTCTGTTTCAACCTTTCCAGCAATGGATACTGATCGAAGAGCCAGAGAATCTTGGCTCTTGGAGTCCCGAGTTTCAAACTCGTACTCGATATGGCTCTCGGAACCCTGAAATTAGTTCTAGGAACGTAAGATCTAGCTCTCGGAGCCCAAAATATGTTTTTGAACCACCAGAACTGGCTCGCGTGCCCCATAAAAATCCATGACCAAAGAAATGACAGAAAGCGGAAGGCTTCTCCTAAAAAGCACAAAGGCAAAAGATTAAAAGAAAGCACATCAAATGATGGTATATAACAGGTTGATGAAGAGCGTTCTGGTAAAAAGAAGGGTTCCAAGATTCTTAAAAAAAAATATGACAAAAAAAAAAAAAAGAAAAAAAACTTGCCGAAATCTAAACATAGCTGGAGCGCCAACCTAGGCCTACGAATACCAATGAAATTGTTGTTCCCAAGGTGAATAGAGAAATTTGGGCTACTTTTTCATCACAGGCTAAACAGAGGAATGCTAAGGCCCTTCATATGCAGTGGACTATTGTCCACTCAACCTTTTGTATTTTAGAAGTAGCAAATGCGATTCTTCATCTTGGAAATCGTGACATTAAAGAAAAGGTCGTAAAAAACCTAACAGATATAGTTCACATGCTTGACCTCACCGTTTATGAACTCAGTCTAAAAAAAATCATGTGTTGAAATTCAAGTGAGTTCAGATCCCACGGTAGCATTAGCTTCATGCGCTCCTGAAGCCAAAGTGACGAAGGTCTTCCAATCACTTGGAGACCAAAAAACGTGCAAGGGGGCCTACTGTTATTGCTGCTGGCAGAACGAGCCTCCCTGTCCAAACTATCACAGAAATTAGGGTCCTTATTTTACCGGAAAGCAAAGTTTTGGAAAGTTAGAGTACTAAAACACTCACGGGGTGATTTTGGGGACAAGCTCACTTTAACATCCGATGTTAGTTTGGAACTGCAGCGATGATTGGATATTGCCAATAATTCTTCTAAAACAATTGAGCCTAAATCAGTTGACACAAATTTGCGTAGTGATTCATGGAAACTAGGCTAGATACTTGTGGAGGAATATTCCATGAAAACAGCCACAGATAAATGGTCCTGAGAAGAAAAGTGATTTTACATCAATGCCTTAGAAATAAAAGCTGTTTATCTGGGATTAAAAAGTTGCCCAGGAGAGCAAAGGCATGAACGTTCGGCTGCGTTCAGAAAATGCAACCATAGTGGCATACAAAAATGAAAAGAGATCAAAATCTGAGTTTAGTAATTATTTTGCAAATAAGGTCTGACAGCCAGTATTGCAGGGAAAAGGGTGGATATCTGCAGGATATTTGCCAGGGCTGGCTTAATATCGCTGATAAAGGATCACGAAAATGAAACGAATGGGAATTGGATTCTGGAATACTTGAAATGTAAACTCTGTGGTATCTCAGAGGATAGACATTGATATGTGGTCAACAAGTAAAAATTTTCAGATTAAACCATTTGTTTCTTGGAAAGCAGGTCCCACCCGCTTTGGCTTGATTCTGAAGTACCTTCAGAAGGTAGAAACGGATCAAGCAACTAATATTTTGATGTTTCAAAACTGACCACACGAGTCCATTATCTTTTACTATTAAGGCTTTTAGTATGAATTCCCAAACTTCTACCAGGCGATAATTCTACTTTGTCTCTCCTTCCAAAAAAAAAAAACTGACCTTGCACCATCCATTGTTCAAAGCGTTACGTCTAGAAGCGTGTGTCATCTCTGGCAAGGTTTTTTTCACCAAGAAAATTCTCCTTCCATATTCGATATCATCATGCATGAATGGTAAGATTCGACTGAGAACGGGGTTCACACTAAAAAAGGATCAACTTTTGTGGAAGAAACTGGATCCAGCCCCTGGAGGCAACTCTACTGGAGACTTTGACTTTATTTACGGAACCTTTTCACTCAGGTGTTGGATACAGCGCTATTAATATGCAAGCAGTACTTTATCGGCAATTTTACCAAGCCTTCAGTTGGGCAGTAATCAAATCACAAGAAGTTCATGAGCGGTGTCTTAATAGAAGGCCTGGTCTACCCAAGCTTTCTAGTATCTGGGATGTAAAACTCATATTCAACCTCTTTACATTACCAGCTTCGTATATCGCAATTCTTCAACCAAAGACACAAACACCAAATTAGCAGTTTTATTGATTTTATCGGCTTTTGAAAGAGTTTAGCTTTCTGGCCAATTTGTCAATTAACAATATGATACACAATGGCGATGTAAGTTTTTTGCTTTTCAAATCCATGTGTTGTTAAAAACAACGAAACGTGCAAGCAAAAATAATCGTTAACATCGGCCTTTTGAAGAGTCTTCCCTGTGTCTGCTGACGCATCTAACTATTTGTATTAGAATGACATCATATCTGAATAGAGACGACACACTTTTTTCTTACATATCGTAAGCCTCATACTGCTGCGTCCAAGTCATCCTTCTCTAGAAGAATCAAAGAAGTGTTATTTGTTGCAGGAATAGTCTCAGTGTTGCGCTCATAGATCTCAGAATGATGCTCATAGCACCCGATCTGCCTCAACGTCCCACCTTAAAGCAGGAGTAGTTGGTTTGGATCAAATTGTAAGATGTGTAGGCTGGACAAATGCGAAAACGTTATCAAGGTTCTTCGGTAAACCAATTGAAAGTAGACAACAGTTATTTGTTTTTGAAATTACTCATTTTATTTTGTTATATTTGAAATATCTTACTATAGATTAATTTTTGTACAGTAGCCTCGTTTTACGAAGGCTATAATTGATTATTCTCGCTGGTTTAGCTCATAATGAACTTTAAAATCTCAGTTTAACTCGAAGCGTAGTTAATGCACTCCTTTTGGAGTAGAATTGATAAATTAAACGAAAACTTACCAAGTTTGAAGTTTGGTTGTAATTTTACTCCAAAGAAGGAGCGCCAGCGTAGCTGAGAGTTCAACTGCCCTCCCAATTTCCCTTCCCACTGAACTCTCAGCGTTTCATCATGAGCTTAACCACCGCATATTATAATGACTTTAAAATACTGGTGTTGTTTTGGTCAATCGAGGCGATTGCACGCGTCTATCTCTCAGTTGAACTCTCAGCTACGCTGGCGCTCCTTCTTTGGATTAGAATTACAACCAAACTTCAAAGTTGGTAAGTTTTCGTTTAATTTATCAAATATTAGTAACAACTCATTGCGAATGGACCCTAATTCACAGCCCTATTTAAGCTAGATTAAAATGAAACATACGTAAATCCAAGATAACATTAATCCAAGATATACATAGGTTGTACTCAACTTGATCACCCTCTGAGAGTTTATTAATATCACGTCAGGGGTAATAGAGACCTAGAATGGGCATTAATAGATCCCACCATGGATATAAAAACGTAATTTTGAAAACTCCTTATTTCCTATATTTGGAATTTGAGCTAGCAAGTTGATAGTAGACATGTAATTAAGTTGGAAGGGGTCCTTGAACTCCCTAGATCGTTAGAATTCGTCAGTTATTTCTTCTAATTGACCTACATCTGTTGTTCTGGTAGACTATTGAAGTAAGTTCTTATATGTTACCTGACGACAAACAACTTTTATTTTGATAAAAAAAAGTTGGAGGGGGTAGAAAAATGTGGAAAGTTATACTTTATCTTGTCCCCTGGTTGAAGCCAGGATGCTATTTTGTTTCGATGACTCAGTTGTTTTTTATTCGAGGGGAAGCGGTCAAATAATACAAAAGTGTACATATTGTTATTGTAAATTCTAAAATTACATTAGAGGCCTGAATCTCCCCCCCCCCCAGTCTTTGCAGCTAAGTAATTGGCTTGTACCCCCCTTTTTTCAAAGCTAAAATGACCTATCGTGAGTGTTATATGCCGACAAGTACCGACTCGATCTAATAAAGTAATTTTTTCAGATATTGGACTTGTAAGGATTAAATGAAAAAACATTTTTTTTTTTAAATTGAAAGTAAGGAGCAACATTAAAACTTTAAACAAACAGAAATTATTCCGTATATTAAAGGGGCTGTCCCCTCCTTAACACCTCGCTCTTTACCGCTAAAGTTTTATTGTTTTGAAAAATAGAGTTGTGAGAAAGAGTCAAACTTTACCATTGATTATAATTTGACCAAATTGATGTTTAGGGAAGAAGTAACTCCCTACACAGGAGGATGTCCTCACTGACTTCCAGGCTTTATATAAACAGATTAACCAGTATCAAACAGGCTGGCATCATTAAAATTTTCATAGGACGGCATTCTGGCTTTCTCAAAACTATTTTGAGGCACTGACCAAACCGATCAAAACTGATGTTTTTAGACACAAAATTTGTCTCAAATATTACTGTGCTATAGCCTATTCTCAACCATCAGAGCTTATGCAATAGTTTTAATACAGTAAAGAATAAATTGTCTTCCTTGAAGTGGTTCCCGGACCACCTCATATGGAAGAAGTAGAAACTTTTGGTGGACGTGAACAATCGCAGTTCAAATTCTAGCAACCTTTTCGAGGTCCCAAAAAGGTTTGACGGTACTTCAATCCTCCTTCAATTGCATATTTGCCCCGGGTTGCCGTTTATTGCAGCCCCTAAGAATAACATCTTATAAAAATTTTAAGACAGTCATTTTTTTTAGAGTAGCCAAAAGGCTTAGTAAATTTGCTTCTAGGATTTAAGTTAACTTACCTTGGCCCCCGGAGCATTTGGCCTAGACTGTGTAAATTACCCACTGTTCACATGTAAATTTAAGTAGAAAAGGCCACATGTTTGGTCTTTGCTAATCAAACATTTCGGTGGTAACCAACTGTAAGGAAGGAGTGGCTTGACCTAATGGTAAAAATCAAGAGATCTTATTGAAAATTACAGCACCAGATTCAACGTATAAGAAAAGGTTTCATCTCCTACCTACGAAAATGTAGGATTTTCTGTTTTTTTGCCCTAAGAAAGACCATGAATGCGTGATTATTTGTTTTTTTTTCTTTGCTGGGGTGTTAGTGTTGAACCAATGGTCCTAGAAGATCGAAAGAGAGCTCAATCGAACGAACATCAAAAGTTCTAGTGCCCTTTTTGGGTTTCATAAGGATTCGAGTGCATACATCCCCCTCCCTACCCCCTTTTTGATCAAAACATTCGATCAAAATTTTGAGATAGCCTTTTGATTCGGCTTATTTGAAAGGTTTATGTGCTATGCCTTTGGGATGACATGACCCCCCCCCCCCATAGGCTCTGGAAAAGAGTTGTTAGTCACGCTATTCACCCATTCATCACAAATAGTATTTGTAATCAGAAAACGCACGGAAATTTCTTTTTATGTGAAAATTTTGCGGGAGGGTTTTCGTCCGGGAGAATTTTCCATGGAAAAAACATTTATGGGATGAATTTTTCAGAGGGAATTTTACACAGGGAGGAGATTTCCTGGTATGACTTGAAAAAGGTCAAAAATTAAATAAAAGAAATAAGTTTGTTCAACTAAAAGTAAGGAACATTAAAACCTAAAACAAACAGAAATTATTCTGTATATGAGGGGGCTGCCCCTTCCTCGACCCTCATTCTTTTTGCTCAGGTTTGAATATTTATCGCAATTCCTAAAAAAAAATGCTCAAACACAAGGGGCGTTGAATTTAAATGAGAAGTATATTTTTAAAGAACTTGAAGACTTGAGTGTAAAGAGCGAGGTTTGGGGAAGGGACAATCTCTCTCATATATGGAATAGTTCTGTTGGTTCTAAGTTTTGATGTTGCTCCTTCCTTTCAGTTGAAAAAACCTGTTTTTTAGTTTTATTTTTCCCAAGAATGACTCACACACCATTATTTACTTTAAATTATGTAAAATACGTAATGTGTACCCAAGACTCAAGATAGATAGATAGATATATAGATCGTGTATTTCAAAAGCCCATGGGTCATATACACACAAAAATTTATGAGAAATAAAGAAATCACCAACAGAACAAATTACAAAGCATACAGAAAGATAATACATTGTGAAATACTTAATGGTAATTTAGCGAGAAAATAATCGTAATTCAATATAATAATTAATAATAAATTGTATAAACTTTTCCTTCTTTATAAGCTTTTATTTATCTAACCACCAACACGAAATATTGTGGTTGGATTACTACGTTTTAAAATACCTGGAAGCAGCTAAACAATCCCATGTAAAAATTTTCCCCTTAAATAAGAGAGCACCGGGCAGCTCCGGAGAAAATGATCCAAATCTTACAAAGACGAAGAGGACACCTTTACAAAGAGGAGACATATACCGCTTTTCAGGATCAACTGTCTTTTTGTCGAAACCATTTTGCCTGTTCTTGATTGGAAGGCAATTCTCCCTAAGCTGAATCCATCGACATAAAATCATAGCCGGTAAACTAAATTTAAAATAAACTTCCTCTCCAAAACTAGGTTTAGCATGATTATAATGATTCAACATTGTAGAATATAAAACTAGCCCCTGCCAATACTTAGTTTCTTAACCCCCTAAGATAAATCGTACCTGGCTTTCTAAATCTGTTGGTAGATCACGCGAACCAAGACCATCGTTCCATAATTAAGGCATTCCCATTCTTTCTAGTAAAAATTAAATAAAAAAAACAAGTTTTTTAAACTGAAAGTAAGGAGCGACATTAAAACTTAAAACGAACAGAAATTATTCTGTATATGAAAGAGACTGTCCCCTCCTCAACGCCTCGCTCTTTGCGCTAAAGTTTTTTATTGTTTTAAAAAATAAAGTTGTGAGACAGAGTCAAACTTTAGCGTAAAGAGCGAGGCGTTGAGGAGGGGACAGTCTCTTTCATATACAGAATAATTTCTGTTCGTTTTAAGTTTTAATGTCGCTCCTTACTTTCAGTTTAAAAAACTTGTTTTTTTTATTTAATTTTTGAACTTTTTTGAATAAATGCAGGTTTTGATCTTGGCTCACCGTACATGAATAATTAAAACAAAATTTTCATATTAATTTACTTTTATTTAGTTAAATGGCTTTCTCGAAACTTGTTTAATTTTATTTACGAACGTTTTTATTAGTAATAAATATACGTAACTTACGAATTAACTTACGTAACGAACTTCTATATTCATATATTTTTAATACATTTATTAGGGGGTTCGCCCCCTAGTCAATACCTTGCTCTTTAAGCGAAAGTTCAAATTTTGTTCCAATTCTTTAGAAATGACCGCTTAATCACAAAGGCCGTTAATTAGAATAAATAGCCCTTATGAAAGTACTAAAAAATCTTTGGCTTAAAGAGCGAGGCATTGACTACGGGGTGAACCCAATTATATATGTAATATTTTCTGTTCGTTTAAAGTTTCGATGTTGCTGCTGTTGCAGTTGAAATACTTGTTTTTTTATATTAAATTTATGATCTTTTTTTAAATAATGCTGGGAAGTCCGGCGTCCCCTTCATAGCAATGTCCCTTCCCCCATGAAAACTTCCTTCATGGAAAGATCCTCCCACATAACCCCTGACCCCCCCCCCCCTTCACTACCAGGAAAAATCTCCCCTGAAAACGTCTGTATACTTCCAAATAACCAATACTATATGTTAACATTGCGTAAAGTTCATAACTTTCAGCCCTCCCCCCTTGAAGTTCGGGGGATTAAGTCATCCTAAAAGACATACTTATAATATTTTCGATTATGCTGAACAAAATGGCTATCTCAAAATTTTGATCAGGTGACTTTGGGAAAAAAATGAGCGTGGGAGGGGGCCTAGTTGCCCTCCATTTTTTTGGTCACTTAAAAAGGGCACTAGAACTTTCAATTTCCATTCCAATGAGCCCTTCCACGATATTCTAGGACAACTGGTTCGATACGATCACCCCTGGGAAAAAAAAAAAACAAAAAACAAACAAACAAATAAACACGCACCTGTGATCTTTCTTCTGGCAAAAAATGCAAAATTCCACATTTTTGTAGATGGTAGCTTGAAACCTCTACAGTAGGGTTCTCTGATACGCGGAATATGATGGTGTGATTTTCATTAAGGTTCTATAATTTTTAGGGGGTCTTTCCCCCCTTTTTCGAAAATCAGCCAAATTTTCTCAGGTGCCTAACTTTTGATGGGTAGGATTAAACTTGATGAAACTTATATATTTGAAATCAGCATTAAAATGTAATTCTTTTGATGCATCTATTTGTATCAAAATACCGTTTTCTAGAGTTTCGGTTACCATTGTGCCGGGTCGCTCCTTACTTACAGTTCGTTACGACGAACTGTTTGATGATTTAATTTGGGACAGCCACGACGATTTCAAGCCATAGTTCAACATCTGATAATAAGCTGCTCTTACTAGTCTACCTTCATTACACCTAATGAGCTTCAACCAAAATCTAAGCATCAAAATAGACCTAAGTAGTTTTAACGAAATCAGGCCCATATCACCTTTCACAATCTGTGAATGAGTTGTCTGATGTAACCCAAACAATCTTTTATAATACTGGAGCCGGAGGGCTCCAACTTCAACTTCTGTGATTCTCAATCCCAAATATCTGCTCCATATTCGATAAATGGTAAAACTTTTCTATTAAATACTATTTTATACATTTTTGGGTTTTAATTCCCAATGTAGCAGGGTTTCTAAAAACTGCAAACATGGCCACTTTGCCTCTATTAATTATTTCATCAACATGACTCTTTAAAATTCCATTTCCGATAAAACAAATCCTAAATATTTCGTTTTTTTTTTAGTTTTATTCAGTTCCTTATTACTAAATTTAAATCTATAATTATCCTCACCACTTACTTTCCTTTTTTTTAAAATAACAACTTACCTCTTTTCAACGTTCAGCCTTAATTTTTTCATCTGAAAATATTCTTCTATGAGACACAGAAGGGTCAGCAGATCTTGCGGTGTAGCCACCAAAGCAATATCATCTGCAAATAATAAAAGTGATAGTATATGGGTCACTTGACTAACTTTCGGAGCCCATCTATTATCTAAAAAATCAACAACATCGTTTATAAAAATTAATTAAAAAAACTTTTTCCACAAAATAAGTTTTTCAAAGAAAAGTAAAACAAAAATGATCAAAAATAAAATCAAATAATCTACCAAGCGTGAAACTACCAAAATCAGCATCGATAAATAAATGAAACCAAAAAAGGAACAGAAATTACAATACATAACCGAGTCAAACTCAGAACGAGCAGAAATTAACATGAGTAGTGCTCAAAACCCGTATGCCTTCCTAAGGCCAGAACATGTGTTCGATTGGATGTGTTAGGGGAAATGGTGGGCGTGAGAGGGGCGTTAGTTGGTCTCCAATTACTTTCAACTATTAAAAAAGGCACTAGCCCTTTCAATTTCCAATCGAATGAGCCCTTTTGAAGTTTCTACGAAAGCGCTTTCAATAAAAACCTTATATGCCCCCAGGATATAACTTACAACCCTTGCCCAGAGGGCTGAGGGGGGGGGGACTGCCATCCTTAAAGACCTAGTTTCCTGAACTTTCAACTACATTGAACAAAATTCCTATCTCAAAATTTTGATTGGATGTGTTTGGGGAAATTGTGGGCGTGAGAGGGAGGATGGTTGCCCTCCAATCACTTCCGTCTATTAAAAAGGGTCCTAGCCCTTTTTAATTTCCAATCTAATGAGCCCTTTTTGAAGTTTCTGCTACAACCCATTCTATAAAAAAAATCCTGAAATACCCCAGGACACAATGGCTATCTCAAAATTTTGATTGGATATGTTTGGGGAAATGGTGGGCGTGAGATCGGGGTTACTTGCCCTCTAATCATTTTTGACTATTAAAATGGCACTAGCCATTTTAATTTCCAAACGATTGACTCCTTTTTGAAGTTTCTACGACAACGCTTTCTATATGAAAAAAACTTTATATGCCCCCAGGACATAATTTACAATCCTTGCCCTGACGGCTGTGGGGGGAGTGCCATCCTCAAAAACATAATTTCTGGACTTTTTAACTACGTTGAACAAAATAGCTATCTCGAAAATTTGATTGGATATGTTTGGGGAAATGGTAGGTGTGAGAGGGGTGTTAGTTATCTTCTAATCACTTTCGACTTATAAAAAGGGCACAGGCCGTTCTAATTTCCAATCGAATGAGCCCTTTTTGAAGTTTCTATGACAAAGATTTCTATAAGAACCTTATATACCCTCAGGGTATAACTCAAAACCCTTGCCCTGAGGACTGGGGGGGGGGGGGTGTCATCCTCAAAGACCTAATTTCCAGAACTGTCAGATACGTTGAACAAATGGCTATTTTAAAAAAAATAGCCACACTTTCACTATAAAAACCTTATATTCCCCAGGGCATAACTTACAACCCTTGCCCTGAGGGCTGTGAGAGGGTTGTCATCCTCAAAGATATAGTTTCCGGACCTTTCAACTACGTTGAACAAAATAGCTATCTCAAACTGTTGATTCGATGTGTTTGGGGAAATGGTGGACGTAAAAGGGGGTTACTTGCCCTCCAATTAATTTCGACTATTAAAAATGGCACTAGCCGTTTCAATTTCCAATCAGATGATTCCTTTTAGAAGTTTCTACGACAAAGCTTTCTTTTAAAAAAAACACCCTGAGGGGGGTGACACTCCCCACACGCTGAGGGGTGTGGGGGAGTGTCATCCTCAAAAACATAATTTGCGGACTTTTTAATTCCGTTGAACAAAATAGCTATCTCAAAATTTTGATTGGATGTGTTTGGGAAATGGTGGGTGTGAGAGGGGTGTTAGTTATCCTCCAATCACTTTCTACTTATAAAAAGAGCACATTCCCTTCTAATTTCCAATCGAATGAGCCGTTTTGAAGTTTCTACAACATCACTATTTATAAAAAACTTATATGCCTCAAGGGATAACTTACAACCCTTGCCCTGAGGGCTCTGAGGGGATTATCATCCTCAAAGACCTAATTTCTAAAATTTGTTAACTACGTTGAACAAAATTGCAATCTAAAAATTTTAATTGGATGTGTTTGGGGAAAATGTCGGCGGGAGAGGGGTTTTAGTTGCCCTCCAATCACTTTTGACTATTAAAAAGGGCACTAGCCCTTTGAATTTCCAATCGAACGAGCCCTTTTTGAAATTTCTATGACAAAACTTTCTATAAAAACCTTATATGCCCCCAAGGCATAACTTATCACCCTTGCCCTGAGGACTGTGAGGGGGGGGTGTCATCCTCAAAGACCTAATTTCCAGAACTTTCAACTACGTTGAACAAAATGACCATCTCAAAATTTTGATTGGATGTGTTTATAACTTACAACCCTTGTCCCGGGGGCTCTGAGAGGTTTATCATCCTCAAAGACCTAATTTCTAAAACCTTTAACTACGTTAAACAAAATGGCTATCTAAAAATCTTTGATTGGACGTGTTTGGGGAAAAGGTTGGCGTGAGAGGGGGTAATTGCCCTCCAATCAGTTTCGACTATTAAAAAGGACACTAGCCCGTTGAATTTCCAATCGAATGAGCCATTTTTCAAGTTTTTACGACAAAGCTTTCAATAATAACCTTATATGCCCCCAGGACATAAATTACAAACCTTATCCTGAGGGTAGTGGGGGGGAGTATCATCCTCAAAGACATGATTTCCGGGCCTTTCAACTACTTTGAACAAAATGGCTATCTCAAAATTTTAATTGGATGTGTTCGTAAAAATGGTCGGCGTGGAAGGGGTGTTAGTTACCTTCCAATCACTTTCGACAATTAAAAAGGAAACTAGCCGTTTCAATTTCCAATCGAATGAGGCCTTTTTGAAGTTTCTACAACATCATTATTTATAAAAACCTTATATACCCCCAGGGCATAGCTTACAACCCTTGCTCCGAGGGCTCTGACGGGATTATTATCCTCAAAGACCTAATTTAAAAAAATTTTAACTACGTTGAACAAAATTGCAATCTAAAAGTTTTAATTGGATGTGTTTGGGGAAAATATCGGTGGGAGAGGGGGTTTAGTTGCTCTCCAATCACTTTTGACTATTAAAAAGGGCACTAGCCCTTTAAATTTCCAATCGAACGAGCCCTTTTTGTAATTTCTATGACAAAACTTTCTATAAAAACCTTATATGCCCCCAGGTTATAACTTTAAACCCTTGCCCTAAGGACTGGGGGGGTTTGTCATCCTCAAAGACCTAATTTCCAGAACTTTCAACTACGTTGAACAAAATGACTATCTCAAAATTTTGATTGGATGTGTTTGGGGAAATGGTGGGTGTGAGAGGGGTGTTAGTTATCCTCCCATCACTTTTGACTATTAAAAAGGGCACAAGCCCTTCTAGTTTCCAATCGAATGAGCCTTTTTTGAAGTTTCTACAACATCACCATCTATAAAAACCTTATATGCCCCCAGGGCCATAACTTACAACCCTTGCCCCGAGGGCTCTGAGGGGGTTATCATCCTCAAAGACCTAATTTCTAAAACCTTTAACTACGTTGAACAAAATGGCTATCTAAAATTCTTTTATTGGACTTGTTTGGGGAAAAGGTTGGCGTGAGAGGGGGTTAGTTCCCCTCCAATCAGTTTCGACTATTAAAAAGGGCACTAGCCCGTTGAATTTCGAATCGAATGAGCCATTTTTCAAGTTTTTACGACAAAGCTTTCAATAAGAACCTTATATGCCCCCAGGGCATAAATTACAAACCCTACCCCGAGGACAGTGGGGGGAGTATCCTCCTCAAAGATATGATTTCCGGACCTTTCAACTACTTTGAACAAAATGGCCATCTCAAAATTTTAATTCGATTTATTCGTAAAAATGGTCGGCGTGGAAGGGGTGTTAGTTACCTTTCAATCACTTTCGACATTAAAAAGGGAAGTAGCCATTTTAATTTCCAATCAAATGAGCCCTTTTTGAAGTTTCTACGACAACGCTGTATATAGAAACCTTATATCCCCCCGGGCATAAATTATAACCCTTGTCCTGAGGGCTGTGAGGGGGTTGTGACCCTCGAAGACCTAATTTCCAGAACTTTCAACTACGTTAAACAAAATTAATATCTCAAAATTTTGATTGGATCTGTTCGGGGAAATGGTGGGCGTAAGAGGGGCGTTAGTTGCTCTCCAATTACTTTCAACTATTAAAAAAGGCACTAGCCCTTTCAGTTTCCTATCGAATGAGCCCTTTTGAAGTTTCTATGACAGCGTTTTCAATAAAAACCTTATATGCCCCCAGGATATAACTTACAACCCTTGCCCAGAGGGCCGGGGGGGGGGGCTGCCATACTTAAAGACCTAATTTCCAAAACTTTCAACTACATTGAACAAAATTCCTATCCCAAAATTTGATTGGATGTGTTTGGGGAAATTTTGGGCGTGAGAGGGCGGATCTCCAATCACTTCCGTCTATTAAAAATGGCCCTAGCCCTTTTAATTTTTAATCTAATGAGCCCTTTTTGAAGTTTGTACGACAATGCTTTCTGTAAAAAACCTTAAATGCCCCAGGAAACAATGGCTATCTCAACATTTTAACTGGATATGTTTGGGGAAATGGTGGGCGTGAGATGGGGGTTACTTGCCCTCTAATCACTTTCGACTATTAAAATGGCACTAGCCGTTTCAATTTCCAATCGAATGAGTCCTTTTTGAAGTTTCTACGACAACGCTTTCTATAAAAAAAACTTTATATGCCCCCAGGGCATAATTTACAACCCTTGCCCTGAGGGCTGTGGGAGGAGGGTCATCCTCAAAACATATTTTCCGGACTTTTTAACTACGTTGAACAAAAAAGCTATCTCAAATCTTTGATTGGATATGTTTGGGGAAATGGTGGGTGTGAGAGGGGTGTTAGTTATCCTCCAATCACTTTCAACTTATAAAAAGGGCACATGCCGTTCTAATTTCCAATCGAATGAGCCCTTTTTGAAGTTTCGACAACATCACTATTTATAAAAACCTTATATAAACCCCAGGGCATAGTTTACAACCCTTGCCCCGAGGGCTCTGAGGGGATTATCATCCTCAAAGACCTAGTTTCTAAAACTTTTAACTACGTTGAACAAAATGGCAATCTAATAAATTTTAATTGGATGTGTTTGGGGAAAGGATCGGGGCCCAATTGCCCTCCAATCACTTTCGACTATTAAAAGGGGCACTAGCCCTTTGAATTTCCTATCGAGTGAACCCTTTTTCAAGTTTCTACGACAAAGCTTTCAATAAAAACCTTATATGCCCCAAGGGTATAAATTAAAACCCTTGCCCTGAGGACTGTGAGGAGCCGTCATCCTAAAAAGACCTAATTACCAGAACTTTCAGCTACGTTGAAAAAATGGCTATTTTAAAAAAAATATTCATCTCAAAATGTTTATTGGATATGTTTTGGGGAAAACATTTGCGTGAGAGGGGGGTTGATTTCCCTCCAATGACTTTCGACTATTAAAAAGGGCGTTTACCCTTTGAATTTCTTATCGAATAAGCCCTTTTTGAAGCTTCTTTAACAAAAGGGCACATAACCTTGCTCTAAGGACTGGGGGGGGGGGTCATCCTCAAAGACCTAATTTCCTGAACTTTCAGTTACGTTGAACAAAATGGCTATCTAGTAATTTGGATTGGATGTGTTTAGGGAAAAGGTCGGCGTGAAAGGGGGGTTAGTTGCCCTCAAATCACTTTCGACTATTAAAAAGAGCACTAGCCCTTTGAATTTTCATTCGAATAATCTCTTTTCAAATTTCTACGACAAAGCTTTCAATAAAAACGTTATTTGCCTCAAGGGCATAACTTACAAACCTTGCCCTGAGGGCTGTGGGGGGAATATCATCCTCAAAGATATAATATCTGGACCTTTAAACTACTTTGAACAAAATGGCTGTCTCAAAATTTTGATTGGATGTGTTTGGATAAATGGTGGGGGTTAAAGGGGTGTTAGTTGCCTTCCAATCACTTTTGACTATTAAAAATGTAACTAGCCCTTTGAATTTCCAATCGAATGAACCCTTTTTGAAGTTTTTATGACAAAGATTTATATAAAAATCGTATATACCCCCAGGGTAAAACTTAAAACCCTTGCCTAGAGTACTGTGGGGGTTGCCACCCTTAAAGACCTAGTTTCCAGAACTTTAAACTACGTTGAACAAAATAGCTATCTGAAAATTTTGATTGGATGTGTTTGGGGACATGATGGGTGTGAGAGGGGTGTTAGTTGCCTTCCAATCACTTTTGACAATTAAAAAGGGCACTAGTCATTTCAATTTCCAATCAAATGAGCCCTTTTGGAAGTTTCTACGACAACACTTTCTATAAAAACCTTATATGCCCCCAGGGTATAACTAACAACCCTTCCCCTGAAGACTGTGGCGGGCTGTCATCCTCAAAGACCTAATTTGCAGAACTTTCAACTACGTTGAAAAAAATGGTTATCTCAAAATTTCATTTGGACGTGTTTGGGGAAAAGGTAGGTGTTAGACAGGGGTTAGGTGCCCTCCAATCACTTTCGAGTATTAAAAATGTAACTAGCCCTTTGAATTTCCAATCAAATGAACCCTTTTTGAAGTTTTTATGACAAAGCTTTCTATAAAAAGCTTATATGCCCCCAGGGTATAACTTTAAACCCTTGCCTAGAGTACTGTGGGGGGTTGTCACCCTAGGTTGTCAGACCTAGTTTCCAGAAGTTTAAACTACGTTGAACAAACTGGCTATCTCAAAATTTTGATTGGATGAGTTTGGGGACATGATGGGTGTAAGAGGAGTGTTAGCTGCCTTCCAATCACTTTTGTCTATCAAGCAGGGTACTAGCCATTCCAATTTCCAATCAAAAGAGCCCTTTTCCAAGTTTCTACGACAACCCGTTCGATACGAAGTGCCCTGGTCTAAAGGAAAAAAATAATAAACAATACATTGTGCCAACATCGTGCTACTTAGGCATCGTGCTACTTAGGCATCGTGCTACTTAGGCAGCGCGATTGCGCTGCCTATGATATGAAACAATTTTGCTGAAAGAGTGCCGCGCTGTTTTACTCCCAGCTTAATATTAAAAAGCCTAGAAAACCTGTTGCCAACTAACACAATTCCACTCACACAAATATACATACTCACCATCAACCTCACAAATAAATGAGGGAGGTCAATTCTAAACAGTGCATTCTTCAATAGCTCTCTGTCGACACTGTCAAATGCCTTATGGAGGTCCAGACATCCTACAGAAATACAAACTTTTCCCTTTCCATACTTATCAATTAATACCTTTAAATTAAATACTGTATCTACCGTCCCATATCCTGTCCTAAATTTCCTTGTTCTTCATGTATGATATTATTTTTATTTAACTATTTAGTAGCCTAGTATCTAATATTTTCTGCATTAGTTTACTTAAAGCAGGGACAAGCGCTCCTTTTGAGTACTGAATTAAATATACGGTAGATAAAAATTATTCAAATTTTTTTTTTTATCTGGCGTAAAAAAAATTTACGAATCTATCCTCAGAATTGCCTTAGGACAAGAAATAACGATATACAGAATGTCCTCGTGTGAGGACGTTCGCCCTTGGTGGAGTACGGCTTTCTTTCAATTTGAACATTTTTCTATGAAAAACCTTCAGCACTTTCAAACTCTTCCGAAACAAAATATCAAGTATTTCTTGATCAGATATGTTTAAAAAAAGTAAAGGAAAAAAAATGGTACAATTTTAACTGTGATAAACATGGAAACAGTTCCTTTAGACTTCCAAACTCAGCTGCAAGTCCATACACTTTATATATCTCGTGCGGGTCTTTTTTAAGTGTCGACAAGGTAGTAGAAGATTCTCATGTACCATCTCATTGACCATATTTGGGTTCTAAACAAGGCAGTCAACATATCTGACAAATCAAAGCCGCCCATATACTTCTTGTATTCTTTGACGATCACAGGACGCACCACCTCAATTCGAGTTTTATTTGAGGAGTCCCAAGTCAGACAAGTATCCCTAGGCTCAACTGCACAATAGGGCAATGCTAGAGTGATGACTTTATTATGGAACCAACGGACTACGACGACATCGTTGCAAGTCTCGACTCTCCAATCAGTTGTTCCTCTTACTTCTTTTTTCAAGTTCTTTTCGTCGATGAGCGTACAACCTTTGACTCGGTCTTTTCAGAGTGTTGCCACACAATCATTTCCTGTCAACTTCAAGTGAGCGACTAGTTGCATACTAGCCAACCAGTTTTCAAAATAAATTTTGAAGCCTTTCTTTGGTGGTAAGTCTTTGATCAACCTTAGCACGACCGAACCACCGAGTCTGAAGTCTCCAAGAGCTTCGGTACCACAACCCTTGTAAATTTAGATGTCATATACTATCCCACTAGCTCCAGCTCGAGTGAGAACTTTGAATCCCAACTTGTTCGGCTTAGCAGATAAGTACTGCTTCATGTGTAAGCGGCCCTTGAAAGGTATGACCTCCTCATTTACGTTGTGACACTCTTCGGGCTCAAGCTGCCTCACGGCTTGCAAGATAAATTTCATCATCGGTCTTATCTTCAAAAGCCTGTGGTGTTCTGTATCGTACTCTGGCTTGCTTGTTGAGCTGTCAACGAAGTGCAGGTTGACAATGAAGAACTGAAAGCGACCCCGATACATTTTGGATGCTATGATATCATGCTTCAGGTCTCTGTCCCAGTAAAGTTTGTAGCTTGGAAGGCGGAATATCCCTGTGTAGAGGACGATGGGCAGAAATACTTTTACTTCAGATGCTGTCACAGGTTTGAAAGAGTGACCAGCGTGAATCAGTTTCGAATTACAGTATCTATTTGTTTCAAACGCGATGGTTTCATAAACTTCTTCAGTAAAGTAAGAGCTGAAGTAGTCGTAAGGACTGAGCAACGGTTCTGGGGAAACGCCGAAGTTAGATTCGTGTGGCACATCGCCATCTAAGTATGGCTCGCAATCCTTATATCTCCATCGATATGGCGCACGACTGTTTGTATCCTCTGACTGATCTTCTGACGTCCTCTCAAGCAAGTTATTTTTAATAAAAGGGGGTGCATGTCCAGGGATTTTCCTATCTTCAGCTACTTCATCAACTAGAGGTCTCATTTCTTCGTAAAGCAATTCACTGTCATCCATGTTAAGGAGCCATTCATGTTCACCGTCTGATTCCTCTAGCTCTTCTAGGTCAGAGACGTTGCCATGTAGTAGCTCAAATAAAACTCCATGACGCGCTGACTGTCGAGTCTCCTCGCTGCTTCTTCTGATACATGCGTCTCGTTTTCTCTTATTCATCCTCCATATCTTTAAGGAAATATACATAGAAAATAGAATAGAATATATTTTATTCACTACAATAGCTGGAGCTAACATGAGCAGGTCATGACATAAAAAGAGACCCGAAACAAGGATGAAAAAAATAAATAAAGAAATAGCAACACGAAAAATTAAGGCAACAAGTCAATAAATTAAAGTTTTTAAGCAAGGTCAATAAAATAGAATGGTTCAATAAAATTTAATATGTGTCAAGAAGCAATTTTCACAGTTAAAATAGTGAAATTTAATAGTACAGACTTAACTGTATAAACTGTATATAGAATATATAAGATTATTAAATATATCAATGGTTGGCACATTCAAAAGCACTCACAGACAAATACTGGAAATAAACTGCATCAAACATTAAATATTAGTTAAGGTTACATTATTAAAATACCGAGTAAAATAAGGGACAAGTGATTTTCAATATCTCTCGGTACTAGAGGTTGGGTAAGTCATTAACTGTGGACAATTTATTTTTATTTGTCGGAGTCTAGTGACTGGTCCTTCAGTAGGGGGGCTCTTGACGTCGGGTAGTAGACCCCGATAAGCTGGGGAATTCAAACACTTTAGTCCAAACCGATATGTCAACTCATGTCTACGATTATCACGTGAATTCAAGTTGAGTTGTTTTAGTGCATCATCATATGTTGAGTAGTTATGTACAAGTAAAATTTTTACAGCTCTTTTTTGTATCATCTTCATTCTATATGAGTGATCTTTCGTCAAACCTGGATGCCAAGCTGGACATGCATATTCAATAAAAGTTCTAACGTAAGCACCAAGAAAAGAGCACCAAGAAAATGATGGAAGAAGGCCCGAGCAAAAGAGAAGAAATCTATTCAAATTTGTTGCTTTATATCTCTAGTTCCTGGACCAGATTGTAGTAGAAACTATCTTACCTGCCCGATTCCTCTTGTAGTGCAAACACACGCACCCAGTACGACCGTCCTCGTAGGAGGCAGGGGGAATTCCGAGTCCTATAACTTCGTCCCTGATTCTAGAATGGCAAGGAACCAAATACCTAGGCCCCTGGCAATGACTCAACATCAGATCTGATTTTTTGTAGAATTTTCTGGCACCATTCCACCTCTTAGCAAAATTGAAAAGTACCTACATTTTGACCAATTTCGACCCACTTCCTTGGATTACTCAATAAAAACTGAAAGCGGTGAAAGTGGAAGTGAAACATCACCTGAGGGTGATTTGCTCGGTTATTCTTTTACAAGTCCACGAAATCGAAGAGGTTCATAAGCTTGCCTCGTACGAGGACGCTCAGACAGAAAGGGTTACGATGATTCTCATGCACCTTGGGGTTTCCTCTCTTAAAAAGTGGCATAAGCAATGATCTCTTCCAATCACTTGGCCATTGTCCTGAAGTTAACACCTTATTACAAAGAAAAACAATTATCGACATAAAAATTGAAAGAAAATACTTAAATAACGTTATTGGTACACCATCAACATTTGCAGCCGAACCTCCTTTTAAATTCTTGAACACCAACTTAATCTCATTATTATTCGCTTCACCTATAAATTCGTAATCATGTTCCGTCATAGGATAAACATCCATCTCTGGGGTTTGTGCCACCTCTTGTATTTCTAAACCATCACCTTCCAAGCTTTCTAGGTAATCAGGCCATGAATTTGCGTCTAGAGCATCCTGGGTATTTCCTTTTCCTTTCCCGCTATTCGTTCCTTATATATCCCTTATCCAGTTCCTTCTTTTTGTCAAGCTATTTTTTTCCTTTTTATTATTCCTTTATAATCTCTTCTTGTATCTATATATTAGGCCCATCTTAAACTTTGATCTTCAGCGCTATCACATTCTTTTAAACGACCCAATAAATATCTCATCTTTTCTTTCATGAACTTACATTCCAAATCAGAATATCGCTCATTCTTTCTTTCTTTTTCTTTGTCAAGTTACACGATTCTGCACAACTGCCCATTATTTGATCTAAATCCATAATCATACCCTGTATATATTTTCCATCCTCTTCTAACACTTTCAACTTATATGTTACATGAAACTTCAAAAGCTCCCATTTAAATACTTAAAAATAATTACCTTTTAAATCCATTCTCATTTTAGGAACTTAGGAACTATCAATCAAAATATAGGAACTTAGGAACAACCTTAGGAGCTATCAGAGAGTGTTAGGGGGGGGGGTAGGCAAAAGGACTTAACATTTTGAGCCAGAGGGATTTTGACAGTTGTGTTGGGATGAAGAAGAGAGCTAAAAGTGTTTCGTTTTTGAATTCTGTAAGTTTTCGCACAATGAGTTCCTTTGAAACTTCAAACGGTGAATTAGCGAAGTAATCAAACGATGAATTGCGTACTCATGCTGTCGAAATAAAAATGATTCATGCTGTCGAAATATGAATGATTCAGGGATTCAGGGAAGCTTATGGTGAAATTATATTGAGGGAAGGGAGGCAATACGACTTTAAATTTTGTGTTAGGAGGAGGAGCTGAGGTATCTTGAAAAAATTTTGTCGTCAAGCCACTTGGACGTTTTATTAATATAAATCCATGAAGAGCTTAAAATCTATGCGCGGTGAAGTAACAAGTAATTCAAAGATACTATGTTTACCCAGGCTATCAAACTGGTGTATTTAAGTACAATATCATGAAAACGGCGCGAAAGATTGAGTCATGTGTAAGGTTGCCCCTATTTATCAGGGCTAAAATTGGGGTGCGTTTTATAACTAGGCGTTTGGTTAGATTGGTACTCAGAATCCACTGACAACTGATATTTATTATAAAAGGAAATAAAAGGAAAAATATTCTTTATTCTAATTATTTTGAATACTTCTAAACCTCTTCTAGGTCTGTTGTTGTTTAATATTGGGTGGGTCTGCTATTCAATCCGCGAATGTTTACCAAAAAAAAGGATTACGTTACTTCTAGGCTATCGATACGTCTACTCCCAAGTGTTTCTCTTAAATAATTAAACAAGACTTGGGTACCAAGGTAATTAAAATTCTTTGCATCATATTATTGTTTCTTGGAAGCTAGGAATAACCTTTTTATTAGCTCTCAAATTATTTCTATAAATTAAACCAAGTTGTTATGTTTATATCTTGAAAAAGAAGTTAATGCTTTTTGGAACTTTGATAAACTCCAAATTTTCTAGAGAAAATTGAATCTACTGGGACGGAAGAGATTGAAATTCTTAATCTAGCAATTTAATTCCCCTTTTTTCCCTGGCTTATCTACAGAGCATCATAGCCGCCCCTATATAATATTAGCAAGGGTTGAGAAATGCAAAGGTGTCTAAAAAAAGGAATAGAGTGCCCCTTTCGTATAAACGTCAGAGAATACGCCAGGGGAGGAATACTGTATGGTTCTCTAGGTCCAATCTTCTTAAATATAAGATTTTAGTAAACGCTAGGTAAGTTCCAAAGGTCACTGAGCTGGAAGGAGGAAGCAAAAGCTCTTTAATTTATTCTTTAAGGTTTGGGGTTTTATCTTGTACTTAAGCCTCAGGCTATTCATAAGTTTCAGTCTCTAAGACGAAACTAATTTTATTTCTATTTTGATCCTTAAGATTTCTATACTTTGTCTAGAGTATCCAAGATTTTGTTATACTCTAGCAAAATTATAAACCCTAATCACAAAATATAATAGGCCTTCTAGAGTTCTAAGCTACTTGTGCGCGTATTTTTCTGTTGCTAATCTGTTTTAGTTAGATTTTTCCATCCCATAATTAATAAACCCTTTATAAGTTTATTGACAATCTTTCAATGGGAATTTCTGCTCTTGACTCCAGTATCAGTTGTATGTATCCAATATAAGTGCTAAATTAATTTAGTGTATGTGGTCTAGCCCAAGTGATAGAGATATTTCCGAAGTTTATTTCTTATCTCAGTATTATTCTCAAAGGGAAATTTAGAATTCAATTGATAACTTAATTCAACATGGAAGTGGGATTTTCTCGTATAGTCTTTCTCGTATAATTGCCATAAAAACTACTTACCAAGAGTTCCTTTCTAGTCCCCTCTCCTCACAAGACAACCCCTATTTTCTCTCCCCCCTAAGTTTTATTTATCTGCCACTTGATTCGTTTAGTGACCTTCCCCTGCTCTTTCAGCCAATCAACAACTTTTTGTTAAAATATAGTTTTTTTTTCCAGTATTTTAAGGCCTCTTTGTTTTGTACCCAAAACTGGTCTAATTTGGGTCTTCAAATATTTATCACGGGTTCAAAATCCGTTCGATTCTTGAACAAAGAACTGTCACTACAAGATTTATGACTAGTTACGGAAAGCGAAATTATTTTCAAATTCAAGCTAATTTGAAATTGTCGCTTTATTTCTGATCTATTGAAGTAAAGGGAATTCCAAATTTTACTGAAATTGAGTTACCAAATTTACACAAAAAATAATGCCTCCTTACACAAGGAATTTGGAGGCTGCTGGGGGCAGAATTAAGGAGTTGCCTGAGTGCTTTCAATCATCCTAAAAAATTGCTCGAATTTCCATATTTTTTTCTTTTTGTACACCTTCTTATGGTTCTGTTGTTTGTGAAAAAAATTTCTATATAATTCCTTTTTTGTGTAAAATAAAATTTCATCATTAATTTCTCTATTCTTTTTACATTTATTTCAAATAAATACAAACTCAATTAGTGAATCACTTACTTATGAGTCAATTCAAAATATCGCATCGACAAACTAAGCAGATTACTTAAAAATCAACAATATTCTTTTAAAGTCATAGTTTTCTGCACTTTTTGACGAAATAGCATTAACGACATGGAAATATTTTTTTGACAAAAATGTCTTATTAAAGTGATAAAACTAAACTCAAAATCACAGAAGTCATTATTTGAAAGAATTATTTTCCTTCAACCTGATCCGTATCATGATTTTCTTTTTTTCGTTCATGTTTTGACAAACAAACAACACACTGGTCGAAATAATTATCTTTTTTAGTGAAGTGCAAATGACACTCTAGTGTAAAGAGTTAGGACCAGCACGGATGACTGCTCGTTTTAATGTTGCTCTTCACTTTAATTCAAAAAAATAAATGTATTTTTATTCATTCACATGTTTCAAATGAAATATTGACAAGAAAAGGATTCTTAATCTTATCACAGAACTAAATGCTGAATTTCTGGCATTTATCGCTACCAACAACCTTCTGTACCCTCTAATCAGAAAAGCAAGTAGATTGATACGGGTATCATCAAAGAACTCAAAAAGAGTGTTAGAAGAAAGCGGCTTACTAATTTTCCAAATTTTCTTTCAGCTTATGCTCAAGATACCATATTCGATGAAGTTGTAAGTGATGAAGAGGCACAGAGCAGATTGTTTTTTGGGGGTAAGTTTTCTTCATCATTCTGCTGCACAATGAACGTGAAGAAAATGCATTTTCACCTGTTATTACTGTCATGACAAATGGTAAAAAAAACGGTAAAAAAAAAGTAATTTTGTTTCGTTGTAACTTAATATAAGCTCCCATGCTACTTAACTTTTTATACTTCAACACTCTTTTGTGACATTATTGTGTAAATGATCAAAAATACGAAAAGCTAAGAAAAGAATTATTTAATACGCGTCGAGTTTCATAGCTATCATTATGGCTGTGAAAACATTAAACACGGAGAAGAAATAGGTCTTATTTTAGCTAGCAATGCCTTTAAATTTTATCAAAACCAATATCATCAAAGCACTGGCTTTAGAGTTTTAAAATTTTTGAGAATTATTAAATACTCTCTACCGGTCACGTCAGACCTAGATTTTTCAAGTGATTTCTCAGATTATTTGAAATTGACAGGGGAAGTGAAGGAGCTTCCTCTTTAACTAAAATGTCTATATTTAGGAAGCTATCGACAGTGAGTCAAGTAGGGTATTGTTGTTTTGAATGAATACGGGAGTGAGAATGCTGATGGACGCATAAAATTGAAACTGTGTTGATGTTTACATTGAGCAGATTTGAATGCCGTTTTGGTTACAGGGACAGCTATTGAACAGCTTGAGCCTTTTTTTCCGTTGTTAGATTGAGTTTAAGAAAAGATTTGAGATGACACAAGTTTTGTAACTTTGAAAAAATATTTATTTAACGTGCTGTGTTTTCGGCTTATGTTCAATAATGGGCTCTCCGACAACCTTATATTTCGGAAAAAGCAAGAACAAATAATGTTGTTTTATTTGATTTTGTGTGCCAATTATCATTAATATTTATAAGAAAAACAAATTTGAATCACGCAAAAACCTTTTGACTAATTGAAACCAATTTAGTGCCACAAGGGAGGGGATAAGGGATTTAAAGTCAGACAAATCAACGCTTAAAACAGATAGAAGGAATTAATCAGCTAATTTAAGAAAAGAAGAAGGTCACCTTCTTCTTTTCTTTTTCAGTTGATGGCTTACAGCCTGAACTCCTGAAATATGGAGCTGAAGTCATTGCCGAGCCCCTTAAAAAGGCTATTTATCAGATATGGGAAACTGAAAATATTCCCACCGATTGGAAGAAAGGGATTATCGTCAAGCTCTTTAAGAAAGGTAGAACATCCAACTGTAATAACTGGCGAGGTATCACTCTGCAGTCTGTAGGGAGCAAGATTTTCTGCCAAGTACTACTGAACCGTATTCAGTCAAAAGTCGACGCAATACTAAGAGAGGAGCAACATGGGTTTCGACCAGAGACATCGTGTGCTTATTTGATATTCAGTTTGAGGGTACTCATAGAAGAAGCAAATGAATGGCAGAATGAGATTATTGTTGCCTTCACTGACTTTTTGAAAGTGTTTGATTCTGTCCACAGAGACTCACCATGTAAAATACTTCAGTATTATGGTTCCCCCAACAAAATTCTTTGTATGATTGTCAGACTATACGAAAATAAGTTATGTGCTGAACGTTCTGATGATGGTGACCGTACCGAATGGTTCAGTGTGAAGTTTGGTGTCCGCCAGGTGCTGATAGGGTGGTAAATGAGTTTCTTAAATATGGTGGCTCTGAGGTTAGAAATAAGTTACTGAAGATTATGAATATGATTTTTGAAAAAGGGGAAGTACCTAACGATTTTAGGAAAACCTTAATTAACCCACTTTATAAGAAAGGTGATTAAAGTGAGTGTGGTAATTATCGAGGCATTACTCTGGTCTCTGTAGGTAGTAAATTACTTAGTAATATGATACTTTTTAGACTGAAAGATGCCGTAGACAAAGTTTTAAGAGAAGAGCAGTACGGTTTTAGAAAAGGTAGAGGATGTGTCGGCCAAATTTTCACTCTTAGGCTAATAATTGAGAAGTGCCTGAGTTTTCAAACACCTTTGGTCCTCAGTTTTATAGATTATGAACAAGCGTTCGATTCTGTTGATAGAAGAGCTTTAGTAAAGGTTTTATCCTTGTATGGTATACCAGACAAATACATTAAAGTGATTAGTGCTATGTATGAGAATAACACTGCTGCGGTTAAGGTTGGAAATGAGGTTAGCAGCTGGTTTTGTATTAAATCAGGAGTTAATCAGGGTTGTGTTCTATCCCCCTTTGTATGGATTATTTTGATGGACTTTGTTTTAAGGAGCACAGTAAAAGCAATGGGAGACCACGGAATCAAATGGGGAGGAAAAAGTCTCCTGGACTTGGATTATGCTGATGATTTAAGCTCCTAGATGAAAGTGTGAGCAAAATGAATGAAGTTTTAGAGGTTTTGCGAGTTCACGGTGCTAGAATTGGTTTGAAAATTAATGTTAGGAAGACTAAGTCACTAAGGCTAGGAATAAGTGAAGATGAAAAGGTGACGTTGGGTAATTAAACGATTGATCAGGTGGGCAGCTTCACTTACCTTGGTAGTATTATTAGTAAAGATGGTGGGAGCAGTGAAGATGTTTAATATAGAATAGCCAAGGCTCAGGGTGTTTTTTTCACAGTTAAAAAAAAGTCTGGAAGAATAGGAAGATAAGTCTGCAAACCAAGATTAGAATATTAGAAGCTACAGTGATGACAGTGGTCAAATATGGCTCTGAAGCATGGACGCACCGAAAAGCGGCGGAAGATTTGCTAGATGTTTTCCAGAGAAATTGCTTAAGGATTGTTCTGGGTACCCGGCTGACTGACCGTATTTCAAACAATAGGCTATACGAAAAATGTGGTTCAATACCACTCTCTAGGGTTATAATGAAAGAAAGGTTGAGGTGGCTAGGGCACGTTGTGTGGATGAAGGATGACAGATTGCCGAAGATTGTTCTTTTCGACCAACCATCTACGGCTAAACGGATAGCAGGTCGTCCCCGTCTGGGGTGGGAGGACAACATGAAGAAAGATATAAAGGAAATGGGAACTTCGTGGGCGGGTGTAAAAATGGAGGCTTTGAATGGATTGGGGTGGAGGAGGAGCGTGCTTAGCTGTGTTGGCCTCAGGCGGCTTGGTGCTGCGGTGAGTTTTTAGTAGTAGTAGTAGTAGTATGGTTTGCTATTCTCATCGAATACGTACTTCGAAAATGTAATTTCAGAGATGGAATTCAGCCGAACCTAAGCCGCACATTCTGTGATGGCGAATTTATTGATGATATAACCCTCCTATCTCATTTAAGAGACGACCTAAGGAATAATATCGCTGTACTCTCCAGTATGGCCGGGCGAGTTGGTCTGTCAATCAGTACACAGAAAACAAAAGTCATGTGAAACAGCGTCAATACCCTACTTGCTCCATCTCTTAAAATCGGATCTGATGTACTAGAGGAGGTTGAAGAGTTCAAGTACCTTGGTAGTGTCATTAAATATGATGGTAGCCTTGAGCGGGGTCGCATGCGCAGGAAGCGCCTTCAATAAATTAAGAAATGTGTGGAGGGATCCAGCGTACTCCCTACAGCTCAAGCTCCGGCTTTTCAATAGTAACGTCCTCTCCGTACTAATGTACGGCTACGAATCTTGAGCGTTGACTAAGCAACTGGAAAAGCGAATCCAGGTTTTTGAGAACATCTGTCTTCGGCGTATCCTTGGTATCAAGTGGACTGATAAGCTCACTAACGCCTCTATATGTGAAAAGACAAAGCAGCCACTCGTGATCGATAGAATTGTGAATAACCGATGGTGATATTGGGGTCACATTGCACGGATGGGTGAGGACTGCCTATCCCACGATGTATGGTGTTGGACTCTTGCCAGAATATAAAATCACTAAATAAAATAAAACTAAAATCACTGAACAACACTAATAATAAGTCGAACCTGGAATTATTGTTGTAATATGGCCCGGATTTCGGTAGAGGCATTGATGGCCGCTATCCTAGTAGATCTCAAAAAGGTTGGGTCTATAGAAGTAGAGTGGAGTTTTTTGCGAGTTCTTAGCCTATGGGTAATAGGTTCCCAAATTTCACTGATGCGGAACTCTCCATTGTCTTTATTAATGGCTGGTTTGTTTTTAGCAATTTCCAGAGCTTCTCTGATTTTCTGCTTTAAGAGTTGTGGAACAATAGCAATAAGTTGAGCCTGGTCAAAATCAACGGAGTGAGAAGGGTTTTCAAAAATATGATGGGCCAGTGCGGAAAAAGTATCTTCCTCCTTAAGCTTTGTCTTTTTAAGGCAGGCATCAATGGAATCAGCATGTTCTTTTAATCGGTGATGTAGAGATCTCATGGTACGACCAATATAGGTATCACCACAACTGCAAGGAATCTCATATACTCCTGGTGGATCTGAAGTGATCTTATCTTTGCCTTTGTTTAAGAAGGAGGAGACGGTCATTCCAGAAGGAAAAAACACCTTAAAGGCTAGCTTAGTGAGTTTGGAGCTTAAAATGTCAGTAATCCCCTTAATATAAGGTAATGACAAAAAGGGTTTATCTTCTTCAGTCTTAGGGGAGCTCTTGGTTTTTGTGCTAATCTTTCTCCTGGAGATAACCTTATCAATGACTTGTTGGGGGTAGCCATTGCCTATAAGAACATCTTTTATATGATCAAGTTCAGCCTTCAGCTCCAAATCAGAGGAACACACTATAAACGCTCTATCAACCAGCGAATAGACTACAGAATTTTTAATTATTGGGTGGTTATAAGAGTCATATCTCAGATATCTATCACTATGAGTTGGCTTTCTATATACACTCAAGTCAAACCTAGTTTCCCGTTTGGTAATGAGAACATCTAAGAAGGGTAAACTTCTTAAAAAAGCATCAGGGTGAAAGGCTAAAAAGCATCAACATCTTGGAGAATACCACAATGTGCAGTTTTGATGTTGTATCTCTGTTTACTAGCATACCCTTGCCCCGACTTATACCAGCTTTACAATCAGCTTTGGAAAATGATGATTCCTGGAAAGAACTGACCAGCTTAGACACCACAGACATCATTATTCTCACGTCTTTATGTCTGAACAATGCTTACTTCACTTTCAGGCATCAAACCTACTAACAGAAGTGGGGCATACCAATGGGATCAGCCTTGGCACCAGTTCTTAGTGAGGTGTTTCTACAATATATCGAAAATAATATCTTCAAGCAGGACTTCAAGGATCTCCAACTCTACATGAGATATGTAGATGATTGCTTAATAATTTGGAATGAGACAGAAGACAAATTAAGATCCTTTCTCAATACTTTTAACCAGCAGGATCCAGATATAAAGTTCACCATTCAACTTGAAAATAACCACAGTTTACCCTTCTTAGATGTTCTCATTACCAAACAGGAAACTAGGTTTGACTTGAGTGTATATAGAAAGCCAACTCATAGTGATAGATATCTGACTCTTATAACCACCCAATAATTAAAAATTCTGTAGTCTATTCGCTGGTTGATAGAGCGTTTATAGTGTGTTCCTCTGATTTGGAGCTGAAGGCTGAACTTGATCATATAAAAGATGTTCTTATAGGCAATGGCTACCCCCAACAAGTCATTGATAAGGTTATCTCCAGGAGAAAGATTAGCACAAAAACCAAGAGCTCCCCTAAGACTGAAGAAGATAAACCCTTTTTGTCATTACCTTATATTAAGGGGATTACTGACATTTTAAGCTCCAAACTCATTAAGCTAGGCTTTAAGGTGTTTTTTCCTTCTGGAATGACCTTCTCCTCCTTCTTAAACAAAGGCAAAGATAAGATCACTTCAGATGCACCAGGAGTGCATGAGATTCCTTGCAGTTGTGGTGATACCTATATAGGTCGTACATGAGATCTCTACATCACCGATTAAAAGAACATGCTGATTCCATTGATGCCTGCCTTAAAAAGACAAAGCTTAAGGAGGAAGATACTTTTTCCGCACTGGCCCATCATATTTTTGAAAACCCTTCTCACTCCGTTGATTTTGACCAGGCTCAACTTATTGCTATTGTTCCACAACTCTTAAAGCAGAAAATCAGAGAAGCTCTGGAAATTGCTAAAAACAATTCAGCCATTAATAAAGACAATGGAGAGTTCCGCATCAGTGAAATTTGGGAACCCATTACCCATAAGCTAAGAACTCGCAAAAAACTCCACCCTACTTCTATAGACCCAACCTTTTTGAGATCTACTAGGATACCGGCCATCAATGCCCCTACCAAAATCTGGGCCATATTACAACAATAATTCTAGGTTCGACTTATTATTAGTGTTGTTCAGTGATTTTAGTTTTATTTTATTTAGTGATTTTATATTCTGGCAAGAGTCTTGAATTTGAACCTGATGATGACAGGCACAGGTCCTGTCGAAATTATCGTTCCAAGATAACACAATACCTGACATCCATAGCTTAGGTAAGCTTATTACCATTATCATGGAGGACCTAAGTAAGTAAGTAAGATTCATCGCTTTTGTAAAAAATGAAAAAAACTGAGATTCGTTTGTTTTTTACTTTAATTAAGAACTCTTTGTTTTTATTACAGATGTGGATCAAGCAAAAGTGACTTTAGCACGAAAAAGTTTTATTTACCAACTATTCCTATGGCCAAGAAAACAAGACATTACGCCTTTCGAAAACAGAATAAACAAACAAAACAGAACAGAAACTTGATACCCAAATAAACTAGGAGAAAACGGATTGAACAAATGATTACGCTTAGGTTTGTAGAGTAGGTTGTAAACTCAAATATAAAGATGTTTTTCATGTATCACCATTTTGAATTACATTAGTCAAATTCACTTATGTTTAGAAATGTCCATTAAAAAAAAAGGAAAAAAAAAAGAAAAAACCCAAAGGAATAATTGATTTGTTAACCCGTTAGTTTATTATATATATACCGAGTTAAAAAGAGTGTTTAGTTTAAGGGGTATGTAGTTATAAGTGTTTCGTATTTCAAATATTGTAAACCAAAATGCTTTTTGATATTTCGTTTCTTCCAAATATTTTGGAACGATTTTTTCCCCTCAATTTATTTATGTGTACCAATACTTTACTATTATACATATTGCTTGTGTATGTACTATCAAAGATTTTATACCCGTACCTTGAATACTTTTTAGGATTCCGACGAGGATTTGGAGGATATGGATTTCGCAGATATGGTGGCTATGGATATCGTCCTTATGGTGGTTATGGCGGCTACGGGTACCGTCCTTATGGCTATGGAAGACCATTTTTTGGATAATTTTTTCATTTCATCGAATTCTGAGCACCGTTTGTTTTATAGACTTACCTAATACGTTCGATAATTTATTGTAAATAAACGTTTGATTGTGCATCCTAAGGCTCTTTAAAAGTGACAATTGGGTTATTTGTACCCATTGACCCAGAACCTTTGACTCACAGTAAAGAGAATATACTGTAGCGATAAAAATCATACTCTCCATTAAAAATATGTGACACAGATTTAAAATCACACAAGATTCATACCCCGCCTTCGCCCACGGGCAATGACAATTGTTCCCAATATACCTATCACGATGAGGTTATGGCAACTGAGCTAAGGTTCTGACGTATATGTTCAGGGTCTATACGCGCGGTATGAAATGTGTGTCATGTTCGGAAAAAGAAGTCGCTATTGGTATATGCTTAAAATATGCTTTGACTGCTCGATAGTCCTGGCTCAACAAAAGGCAGCTGAAACCTTTAAAGATTAAATAAAAAAAAAGTTTTTTTTTAATTGAAAGTAAGGAGCGACATTATAAATTAAAACGAACAGAAATTATATCGTATATGAACGGGGATGTCCCCTCCTCAACGCCTCGCTCTTTACGCTATAGTTCTACTCTTTGTCACAACTCTACTTTTTAAAACAGTAAAAATTTCAGCGTAAAGAGCGAGGCGTTGAGGGGGAGACATCCCCTTTCATATGCGGTACAATTTCTGTTCGTTTAAGTTTTAATGTCGCTCCTTACTTTCAGTTAAAAAAAAAACTTGTCCTTTTATTTAATTTCTAAACCCTTTTGAATAAATGCAGGTTTTTGATTCTGGCTCACCGTTAATGAATAACTAAAACCCCATTTAGAACCTTAATTAAAACCTCGCCAATACCTCGCTCTTTACGCCAAAGTTTGAACTTTGTTCCAATTCTTTAAGAATTATCCCTGAATCAGAAAGGGTTTAACTAGAATAAATAGCGTTTATCAAAGTACTTAAAAAAAATCCTTAGCGTAAACAGCAAGGTATTGACGAGAGGGCGAACCCCCTCATATACGTAATGATTTTTGTTCGTTTTAATGTTTAATGTTGTTCCTTACTTTCAGTTGAAACAACTTGTTTTTTATTTAGTTTCTGATCGTTTTTTAAATAATGCCGGGAAATCCGGCACCCCATTCATGGAAAAATTGTCTTCCCCAATGAAAGATTCATTCATGGAGAGATCTTCTCACGTAATCTCCTCCCCCGAAAATCCCCCTGAGAATGTCTGTATACTTCCCAATAACCAATACTATATTTAAACAATGGACAAAGTTTATAACTTGCAGCCCTACCCCCGGGGACTCTGGGGGATTAATTCACCAAAGACATAGTTACTAGATTTTTTGACTTTGCTGAACAAAATGGCTATCTCAAAATCTTGACTCGGGGACTTTGGGATAAAAATGAGCGTGGGAGGGGTCTAAGTTGCCCTCCAATATTTGGGTCACTTAAAAAGGGCACTAAAAGTTTTAATTTCTGTTTGAATGAGCCCCCTCGCAATGTTCTAGGACCACTGGGTCGATATGATCACCCCTGGAAAAAAAAATAACAAATGAACACGCATCTGTGATTTTTCTTCTGGCAAAAATACAAAATTCCACATTTTTCGGATAAGAGCTTGAAACCTCTACAGGAAGGATATCTAATGCGCTGAATTTGACGGTGTAATTTTCACTCTGATTCTATGACTTAAAAAGGGTGTCTCCCCCTTTTTTCGAAAATAAGGCAAATTTTCTCAGGCTCATAACTTTTGATGGGTAGAAATTTAAAAAAACTTTCCGAAAAATAAGTTTTTCGAAGAAAAGTAAAGGCCATTTTGAACTTAAGCTCATTAGATACAAATACCTTTTAAAATTCAAACTGAAAACGACCAGAAATTAATATTAAAGAATAAATGAAACCCAAAGCGAACAGAAATTAGATGAACAATCATAGCAATAACATACAACAAGTAATAATATAAATGAATAAATAGATCTTAAAGCATGTAATGCTTAGATTGAATATGAAAATCAAGCTTAAAACGAAAATAAATATTTTCATATTGAAGTATAAATGAAACTTAAAACGAACAGAAATTAAATAAACAATCAATGCAAACAAACATACAATACATATTAATATAAATTAATAAATAAATCTTAAAACGAGTGAAGCTTAAATTGAATATGCAAATCAAGCTTGAAACGAAGAAAAATCACCACAACCAAGAGTTTGGGTATGACCTCCTTCTCTCACTGTAAAACTCTAAAACCTACTGCATCATTGGCGCTTTACTGAAAACCAATTTTATGACAAATATTTTCTTTTGTACTTAATATTGAAAATAAACATTAAAATTATAGCAACATTTTGAGCTGATGAGCTTTCAGCAATTAATGTTATTATACATCAAATATTCAGTTTAATTTATAACCTCTTTCTAAAGTTGTTAAAGACGATTATAGTTTCCCTGCAAACGAGTGTTTGGATATTACCTGTTTTCCTAACTGTAAATAAAAACCAAAAGCCTACTGCCTCATTGGCACTTAACTGAAAACGGATTTTATTACAAGTATTTTCTTTTCCAGTTCTTACAGCATTGAAAATAAAAAAGTGAAATAAATTCTTGAACTGATGGATCTTTCAGCAATTAATATCATTGTACATCAAATATTCAATTTAATGTTCTTTATACTTTCCAAGACTGTTCAAGACGCATATAGTTTTCAGTAAAGCGCCAATGACGCAATAGGTTTTAGACTTTTACAGTGAGAGAAGTAGGTCATACCCAAACTCTTGTTTGTGGTTATTCATGTTTTTTCCAAGCTTGATTTGCATATTCAATTTAAGGTTCACTCGTTTTAAGATTTATTTATTAATTTATATCAATATTTATTGTATGTTTGTTTGCATTGATTGTTTATTTAATTTCTGTTCGTTTTAAGTTTCATTTATACTTCAATAGGAAAATATTTATTTTCGTTTTAAGCTTGATTTTCATATTCAATCCAAACATTACTCGCTTTAAGATTGATTTATTCATTTATATTATTATTTGTTGCATGTTTTTATCTATTCATTTATTCTTTAATTGTAATTTTTGTTCGTTTTGAGTTTGAATTTTAAAAGGAATTTGTATCTACTGAGCTTAAGTTTCAAATGGCCTTTACTTTTCTTTGAAAAACCTATTTGTCGGACAGTTTTTTAAATTAAATTTTGTTCGTTTTTGATTGCGAAAAATTTCAAGTTTTTAAAAATTCCTTGTTTCAAAATGAAACTTTAAAGAAGTCAAATATTCATCAAAGTATCAAAACTGATATCAAAGTAACAATATCAAAGTGAAAAAATGGGTTTGTGTCAACCTTGGACTTTTTATTATCTGATGTTTGAACTATTTTTAACAAAATTGCTATCTCAAAATTTTTATCGGATGGGCTTAGGGAAAAAGGGCATGGGGGAACTAGATTAATCTTCGGTCTCTTTTGAATCTTTAAAAGTAAACTAGAACTTTGTATTTTCAATCAAATGAGCCCTCTCTGAAGTTTATACGAGTATCCTTACTATAAGTACCATATTTATCCCCAGAGTATAACTTACAACGCCTGTCCCTGGGCCCTGGGGGGTTGTGTCGACCATGGAGTCTTAATATCTGATGGTTGAACTATTTAAAAAAAAATGGTCTCCTGAAATTTTAATCTTTTGGGTTTGTCCATCCGATACACCCAAAGGTGTGGAGGGTGGGAAGGGCTAGTTGCCCTCTGATCTATTTCACTCTGAGAAAATGAACTACAACTTTTAATTTCAATTCAAATGAACCCTCTCTGAAGTTTATACGGGCATACCTTCCATAAGAACCATATATGCCCCCAGAGCAATACTTATAACGCCTGTCCCAGCCCTGGGGGAGAGGTTTTGTCGACACAGAGTTTCCTTATCTGATCTTTGAACTATTTTAAACGAAATTTCCATACGTAAAGGAGTTTTTGTTATATGATCTTTGAACTATTTATTTTAACAAAATTGCTACCTCAAATTGGGGAGGCCAGTTGCCCTTTGATCACTTTTGACTGTTAAAAAGGGCACTAGAACTCTCAATTTCCAATCGAATGAGCCCCCTTTGAAGTTTATATGACGACCCCTTCCATATGAAGTGCCTCTAAGAAAAAAATAAATGGAGTGTTGGGGGAGGCTAGCTGCCCTCCAATCACTTTTGACTCTTGAAAAGTGAATTACAACTTTCAATTTCCAGTCAAATGAGCCCTCTAGGAAGTTTATACGAGCATCCCTTCCATAACAACCATATATGCCCCCTGATCATAACTTACAACGCCTACCCCCGGGCCCTGGGGGCTGTATCGACACCGGAGTTTTTTGTTATCAGAACTTTGAACTATTTTTAACAAAATGTCTATATCAAAATCTTTATCTGATGCATTTAGGACGTTGAGGAGGGAGGGGGGGACTAGTTACCCTCCCATCTCTTTTGTCTCTTAAAAAGTAAACAAGAACTTTCAATTTCCAATCAAATGAGCCCTCTCTGAAGTTTATACGAGCATCCCTTCCATAAGAACCATATATGCCCCTAGAGCATTACTTATAACGCCTGCCTCCGGGCCCTGGCGGTTTCTGTCGACATAGGAATTTTTCTTATCTGAACTTTGAATTATTTTTAATGAAATGGGTATTATAAAAATTTTATCGGATGAGCTTGGGTAAAAAAGGGTGTGTGGGATGGGGCTAGTTGCCCTTGGATATCTTTTGACTCTTAAAAATTGAACTATAACTTTCAATTTCCAATCAAACGAGCCTCCTCTGAAGACTATACGAGCATCCCTTTTCATAAGAACCATACACGACCCCAGGACAAAACTTACAATGCCTATCCCCCGGGCTCTGGGATGCGTTTTTGTTATCTAATTTTTGAAGGATTTTCAAAACACTAGCTATCTCAAAATTTGTAGTGGATGGGTTTGGGGAAAAAGTGCGTGAGGGGGGGGGGCTAGTTTAACTCTCTTTACTCTTAAAATACGAACTAGAACTTTCAATATCAAATCAAATGAGCCCTCTATGAAGTTTATACGAGCATCCCTTTCATAAGAACCATGCATGCCCTTAGGGCATTACTTAGAACACCCTCCCTTGTGTCCTGGGGTGTTTTATTGACACTGGATTTATTCTTATCCGACCTTTGAACTATTTTTAACAAAATTTCTATCTCAAAATTTTCATCAGATGGGTTGGGGGATAGCTGCCCTCGGATCTCTTTTGACTGTTAAAGAGTGTGCTCGAATTTTCAATATCCAATCAAATGAGCCCTCTCTGAAGTTTATACGAGCATCCATTTCATCGGAACAATATATGCCCCAGGGCATAACTTAAAACGCCTGCCCCGGGCCCTGGGAGTTGTGACGACAACTGAGTTTTTGTTATCTGACTTTTGAGAAATTTCTAGCTTAATTCATATCTCAAAATTTTTATTGGATGTCTTTGGGGAAAAGGGGCGTGGGGGGCTAGTTGCCCTTCAACATCTTTTGACTCAAAAAAACTTAACTAGAACTTTGAATTTCCAATCAAATGAGCCTCACTGAATTTTTTTTTGAGCATCCCTTCAATAAGAACCATTTATTCCCTAAGGGCATAACTTACAACACTTGCCCTTGGGCCCTGGGGGGGCTGTGCTGAGTTTTCGTTATATGGTCTTTGAACTATTTTAAAAAAGCTATCTCAAAGTTCTTATCGGATGGGTTTGAGGAAAGAAGGGCGTTCCCTCTTTGAAGTTAGTACAAGCATCCATTCCATAAGACCCATATATGCCCCAGGGCATAACTTAAAACGCCTGCCCCCGGGCCCTGGTGGGTTGTGCCAACACCGGAATTTTTGTTATATGATCTTTGAACTATTTTTAACAAAATGGCTATCTTAAAATTTTTATTGGATGCATTTGGGAAAATAGGTTTAGAGGGGGGGAGAAGCTGGTTACCCTCCAATATCTTTTGACGCTTAAAAAGTTAACTAGAACTTTCAGTTTCCAATCAAATGAGCCTCTCTGAAGTTTATACGACAATGTTGTCTATTCAAAACCTTATATGCCCCCAAGGCATAACTTACAACCCTTGCCCTGAGGGCTGGGGGGGAGTTGTCATCTTCAAAGACCTAATTTCCAGAACTTAAAATTACGTTTAATAAAATGGTTGTCTCAAAATTTATATTGGATGTGTTTGGGGAAAAGGTTGGCGTCAGAGGGGGGTTAGTTGCCCTCAAATCACTTTCGACTATTAAAAAGGGCACTAGTCCTTTAAGTTTCTAATTGAATGAACCTTTTTTGAAGTTTCTACGACAACGCCTTCTATAAAAACCTTATATGCCCCCAGGGTATAACTTAAAACCCTTGCCTTGAGGGTTGTGGGGGAGTGTCTTCCTCAAAGACATATTTTTATCTGAAAATTAACTATGCTGAACAAAATGGCTATCTCAAAATTTTGATTGGATGTGTTTGGAGGAATGATGGGCATGAGGGGTTAGTTGCCCTCCAATCACTTTCGACTATTAAAAAGGGCACTAGTCCTTTAAGTTTCTAATTGAATGAACCTTTTTTGAAGTTTCTACGACAACGCCTTCTATAAAAACCTTATATGCGCCCAGGGCATAACTTACAACCCTTGCCCTGAGGGCTGTGGGGGATTGTCCTTCTCAAAAACATATTTTCTATCTGGAAATCAACTACGCTGAACAAAATGGCTATATCAAAATTTGATTGGATGTGTTTGGGGGAATGATTGGCATAGGGGAGGGCTAGTTTTTCCTCCAATCACTTTCGACTATTAAAAAGAGCACTATCCCTTTGGATTTCCAATCGAATGAGTCTTTTTTTGAAGTTTCTATGACAACGCCTTCTATAAAAACCCTATAAGCCCCCAGGGCATAACTTAAAACCCTTGCCCTGAGGGTTGTGGGGGATTGTCCTTCTCAAAAATATATTTTCTATCTGGAAATTAACTAAGCTGAACAAAATGGCTATTTCAAAATTTTGATTGGATATGTTTGGGGGAATGATGGGCGTGGGGGGCTAGTTGCCCTCCAATCACTTTAGACTATTAAAAAGGGTCCTAGCCCTTTGATTTTCCAATCGAATGAGCCTGTTTTGAAGTTTCTACGACAGCACTTTCTATAAAACCTTATATTTCCCCAGAGCAAAGCTCAAAACCCTTGCCCCGAGGGTTGTGGGGGAGTGTCATTCTCAAAAATTTATTTAGTTTCTTGAAATCAACTACGCTGAACAAAATGGCTATCTCAAAATTTTCATTAGATGTGTTTGGGGGAATGATGGGCGTGGGGGGCTAGTTGCCCCCCCCCCCCACAATTTTGACTATTAAAAATGGCACCAGAACTCTCAATTTCCAATTGAATGAGCCCCCTTTGAAGTTTCTACGACGACCCCTTCCATGTGAAGTGCCTCTTAGAAAAAAAATAATAAATAAATAATAAAATATTGGAGCCGTATGGCCTTTACTATAGGCAACGCTACAGCGTTGCCTCTGAAAGACTAAAATTGATTAAACTGATATATTTGAAATCAGTATAGAAATTTAATTCTGTTTATATATCTATTGGTTACTATTTCGGTTACTTTTGAGCCCTTACTATTTCGGTTACTTTTGGGTCGCTCCTTACTTACAGTTCGTTACCATGAACTGTTTGATTCAAAATAGGTATTCGGTTTCTTGCATCTGGAACAGGAGAAACTTAAATGATATTTAAAAGTGGGTAGTTATTTATTGGAATTAGGACCCTATGTGGAACATAACACTATAATGTGGATGGCGAAAGAATGATTTCTTACATATATCTGGACCATAAATATAAAAAACGGAGGGTATCATCGAAAGTGTTTGATCAGGTTAATTTCAGAATTATAAAGTTTGGTTTCAGAAGAAAAAAAAAATAAGAAAATCGATATCATAATGTTTAAAGTACACATTAGTAAATCGGCCCTGTTACACTCGAGACATTACGAAAATCTACTTTTTATTTCATTTTGTATGAGAGAAATGGTTCACAAACAATGGGTTGCGACCCACCAAGGGTCACGAGCATTAATATTGGTAAAACTCAGATTCCGTAGTGGCGAGTAGTAGAACTGCTGTGTTCTAATTGAAAGGAAAAAAAAAATACAAGTGATTCCAATATGAATTATATACTGTTAAAATAAGAAACACTACTTAAATATTAATCTATTACTTACATAACTATACCTTCAAGTTTTTCTTTTTTTACTAAGTTATTTCGATGGGAAGAATGTATTCGTTTCTGATTTTTCTTCATTACAGCACAGTATCTACTTCAACTTCATTACTTTTAACCAGAGTGAGTTTGATATATCCAATTTATTGCTGAGTTTAGTTTTAAAATGTAAACCATAATAGGAAATCTGGCCACATATGTAGGCTATATAAGTTAATAAAGAGGAAGAGGACTTTTATAGCTTTATAATACAGGCAAGGGTAGTTTCAAACAAATGAGAGGGTTATATGCGTTTACCCCCTCCCCTCACCCGGGGTTTACACACCTCTCTACTGAAAATACCCCCACGGAAACTGCCCCCCCGGAAAATATCCCCCATGGAAATACCCTACATGGAATCTACCCCCCCCCCCCTGTGGAAAACAAGGCTTTCCAAATTTGTGAATTTTATTTGAGTTTCGTTTTTTCTATTTTCTGTAGGGGAAGGAATTTCGGTACTTGTGTATTATGCACCACTCAAAATTACGCTGTGTTTATTTAATCGAACAGTTCGTGGTAACGAACTGTAAGTAAGGAGTGACCCGGCTCAATAGTAACCGAAACTCTAAGAATCGGAATTTTGATACCAATAGGTGCATCAGAAGAATCAAAGTTTTATGCTGATTTCAAATATATAAGTTTCGTGAAGTTTAATTTTACCCAGCAAAAGTTACGCACCTGAGAAAATTTGACTTATTTTCGAAAAAAGGGGGAAAAAACCCCTAAAAGTCATAGAACTCTAGTAAAAATCACACCATCAGATTCAGCGTATCAGAGAATCCTGCTATAGAAGTTTCAAGCTCCTATCTGCAAAACAATAAGTAGAAACAACAGGGAAATTTTTATATAAGACAGTGGAACGCAACTTTAAATGAATATTTCGACCCTATATCCAAGGGCCGTCTTTAGCAAAACAAACGAAGAGAATAAAAAACAATATAAAAGAAACTTACATTAAAATTCAATCATTAAAACTGAAATGTTTTTAAAAAAAATGTTTTAAAACAGCCCTATTACTTCAAGGAAGTTCAACCTGGACTGGTACTCCAAACGAAGTGGACAGAGAACAATTCATTCAAATGGAATTAAAATACTTACAGACAAGCTTTTAAAGCCAATCTCGCCTTCATGGCAGCCAGCCTAGATGGTCTATTCGTAACAGGTTGAGTGGAGTTATTTACTGGTTTTTTAATATAATTAGTTAAATCATTTTTGATTAAATTTGTGAATAGGGTATTAAGCGAATATTCCCCCAAATCTCTATTTAAAGAAATATTACTATTTATTTTGATTTTAATTTCAATAGCCTCTCGAACAACCTGTTTTATGCCTAAATCATTGCTAATAAGGCAAGTTTCTTGAAAAAAGCATTTTATGACTAGGTTTATCATATATGTGACTGCTTAAAGCAGATTCAAAGGAAATATTTGTACTATTAGAATTTAAAGCTTTAGTTATGTCATCTTTGTGTTGTTGTAGGCGTTTTTCTAAATTTTGATGGGTTCTATCAACATAAAAATGGCCACAGTCACATGGTATTTGATAAACCCCTCTTTGGCGAGTAACTGGGGTTATATCTTTACCAGAATTTAAGAAATACATGATTTTAGAATTATTTGTAAATACGACATAAAAATTATTTTGTGTGCAAACTTTTTTTTAAACTTGTAGTGACTTTTGGAATATATGGAAGGTAAATTATATTTGAGGGCTTGATGGGAACTTCACATTGCAAAAGACCTTTAATTTTACGGGAGTGTCTTGCCAATCTTCGGTTAATTGTATTGTTAATAAAGACAATAGGATAACCGTTTCCAAAAAGTATGTCTCTAATAAAATTTAGTTCATCTGTGATGTAAGATTCAGAGCAAATGTTTAGGGCACGGTCAACAAGAGATGTAACAACACCTCTTTTAACTTGTGGAGGGTGATTGGATTTAAAATGTAGATATCTGTTATTTTGTGTGGGTTTTCTGTAAATTGTAAAATCCAGTTTATCAATGTTCGAATAATTAAAACATCTAGAAACGGTAATTTATTTGCATTTTCAATTTGTAAGGTAAATTGTAAATTTCGGTCATATGTATTAAGGTGATCTAGAAAGCCCCTAAGTTCATTTTCCCCATAATTCCAGAGCGATATTGCATCATCCATATAACGCCCCCAATAGACATGTTTTAAGAAATATGACTTTAAGGCCCAATTTTCAAGGTGTTCTACATAAATATTCGCTAATAACCCGGATAGCGGCGCACCCATAGGGAGACCATTTTTTTGTTGATAAAAAGAATTACGGAACTGAAAATACATTGAATACTTATTACAAATTTTGACTAGGGACATTAAAACCTCACAATCTATTCCTGTTGTTGAATCTTCAATTAAATGGTAGTTTTCTTCTATTTTATTTTTTAATAACTGCTCAGATATTGCTACATCAATATTTGTGTACATAGAAACTATGTCAAAACTACTTACTATTATATTTTCTGAAATGCTTGCACTGTTAAGTTTTTCTACTAAATCTACCAAATTACATATGTACGATTTTTGGGAATAAAGTAACGGTTTGAAGGCTATACATAACCACTTTCCAATATTGGAAGCAGGGGCTTTCGTACATGCTAAAAATGGCCTTAAAGCAATACCTTGCTTATGTAATTTCGGTAAACCGTAAAACTTTGGGCAAAAGCTGCCTCGGGGGAGAAATTTATTATACAATTGTGGGGTGATTTTGCCATTTTGTTTTAGATTCTTTAATTCGGTTATTATTTTATTCGCAAACTTATCAGTATGGTCGTGAGTCATGGAAGTATATGTATTTGTGTGATTTAAGTGTGAATAAATTTTATTGTCGTAGTCTAAGGTATCCATGACTACAAGGGAATTTCCTTTGTCTGCTTTAGTTATTATAATTGAAGGGTCTTTGCGAAGATTAGACAAAATTTTCATGTCGTACGAAATTCCTGGTATCAAATTAGTATGAGATGTAACTTTTTTTTTGGCTGCCGTAAAGTGTATTAATAAAACAAGACCTCACTTCATCTGGGTTAGAAATGGATGTGTAGTGTTTGTGCAAAGAAGATTCTAAGGAGGAAACAAAGTTTTTGCCCAAAGTTTTACGGTTTACCGAAATTACAAAAGCAAGGTACTCCCTTAAGACCAATTGTAGCATGTACGAAAGCCCCTGCTTCCAATATTGGAAAGTGGTTATATACAGCCTTCAAACCGTTACTTTATTCCCAAAAATCGTACATATGTAATTTGGTAGATTTAGTAGAAAAACTTAAAAGTGCAAGCATTTCAGAAAATATAATAGTAAGTAGTTTTGACATAGTTTCTATGTACACAAATATTGATGTAGCAATATCTGAGCAGTTATTAAAAAATAAAATAGAAGAAAACTACCATTTAATTGAAGATTCAACAACAGGAATAGATTGTGAGGTTTTAATGTCCCTAGTCAAAATTTTTAATAAGTATTCAATGTATTTTCAGTTCCGTAATTCTTTTTATCAACAAAAAAATGGTCTCCCGATGGGTGCGCCGCTATCCGGGTTATTAGCGAATATTTATGTAGAACACCTTGAAAATTGGGCCTTAAAGTCATATTTTTAAAACATGTCTATTGGGGGCGTTATATGGATGATGCAATATCGCTCTGGAATTATGGGGAAAGTGAACTTAGGGACTTTCTAGATCACCTTAATACATATGACCGAAATTTACAATTTACCTTACAAATTGAAAGTGCAAATAAATTACCGTTTCTGGATGTTTTAATTATTCGTGACATTGATAAACTGGATTTTACAATTTACAGAAAACCCACACAAAATAACAGATATCTATATTTTAAATCCAATCACACTCCACAAGTTAAAAGAGGTGTTGTTATATCTCTTGTTGACCGTGCCCTAAACATTTGCTCTGAATCTTACGTCACAGATGAACTAAATTTTATTAGAGACATACTTTTTTGAAACGGTTATCCTATTGTCTTTATTAACAATACAGTTAACCGAAGATTGGCAAGACACTCCCGTAAAATTAAAGGTCTTTTGCAGTGTGAAGTTCCCGTCAAGCCCCCAAATATAATATACCCTCCATATATTACAAAAGTCACTACAAGTTTAAAAAAAGTTTGCACACAAAATAATTTTTATGTCGTATTTACAAATAATTTTTAAATCATGAATTTCTTAAATTCTGGTAAAGATATAACCCCAGTTACTCGCCAAAGAGGGGTTTACCAAATACCATGTGACTGTGGCCATTTTTATGTTGATAGAACCCATCAAAATTTAGAAAAACGCCTACAACAACACAAAGATGACATAACTAAAGCTTTAAATTCTAATAGTACAAATATTTCCTTTGATTCTGCTTTAAGCAGTCACATATATGATAACCCTAGTCATAAAATGCTTTTTGAAGAAACTTGCCTTATTAGCAATGATTTAGGCATAAAATAGGTTTTTCGAGAGGCAATTGAAATTAAAAACAAAATAAATAGTAATATTTCTTTAAATAGAGATTTGGGGGAATATTCGCTTAATACCCTATACACAAATTTAATTAAAAATGATTTAACTAATTATATTAAAAAATCAGTAAATAACTCCACTCAACCTGTTACGAATAGACCATCTAGGCTGGCTGCCAAGAAGGCGAGATTAGCTTTAAAAGCTTGTCTGTAAGTATTTTAATTCCATTTGAATGAATTGTTTTCTGTCCACTTCGTTTGGAGTACCAGTCCTGGTTGAACTTCCTTGAAGTAATGATATTAGGGCTGTTTTAAAACTTTAAAAAAAAACATTTCAGTTTTAATGATTGAATTTTAATGTAAGTTTCTTTTATATTGTTTTTTATTGTCTTCGTTTGTTTTTCTGAAGACGGCCCTTGGATATAAGGTCGAAATATTCATTTAAAGTTGCGTTCCACTGTCTTGTATAAAAATTTCCCTGTTGTTTCTACTTATTGTTTATGATGGAAAGGCAGTGTGGTCTTCGTCGCTATTTGCCTATCTACAAAAATGTGAAATTTTATGTTTTTTTGCCAGAAGAAAGATCACGGATGCGTGTTTATTTGTTTGTTTTTTTTTTCCAGGGGTGATCGTATCGATCCAGTAGTCCTAGAATATCGTGATAGGGCTCATTCAAATGTAAATTAAAAGTTCTAGTTCCCTTTTTAAGTGACCAAAAAAATTGGAGGCAATGGAGCCAACACAATATGTAAGCAATGGGCAAAGTTCATAACTTGCAGCCCTTCCTCTGGGAACTGTGAGGGATTAAGTCATCGTAAAAGACATATTTATTAGATTTTCGACTATCCTGAACAAACTGGCTATCTCAAAATTTTAATTGGGTAACTTTGAGAAAAAAATGAGCGTGGGAGGGGGCCTAGTTGCCCTCCATTTTTTTGGTCACTTTAAAAGGGCACTAGAACTTTTAATTTTCGTTCCAATGAGACCACCTACGATATTCTAGGACCACTGGGTCAATATGATTACCCCTGGGGAAAAGAAGAAAAAACAAACAAACAAACAAATAAACACGCACCCGTGATCTTTCTTCTGGCAAAAAATGTAAAATTCCACATTTTTGTAGATAGGAGCTTGAAAACTCTACAGTAGGGGTCTCTGATATGCTGAATATGATGGTGTGAATTTCATTAAGGTTCTATAAGTTTTAGGGGGTCTTTCCTCCTTTTTTCGAAAATCAGCCAAATTTTCTCAGGCGCGTAACTTTTGATGGGTAAAATTAAACTTGATGAAACTTATATATTTGAAATCAGAATTAAAATCTGATTCTTTTGATGTATCTATTGATACCAAAATTCCGTTTTTTAGAGTTTCGGTTACCATTGAGCCGGGTCGCTCCTTACTTACAGTTCGTTACCACGAACTGTTTGAAATACCTTTTCCGTATGTGTCCTATTAAAAAATACTATCTGCAAGTAATTAAATAAACGTTGTCCAACTGAAAGTAAGGAGCAACATCAGACCTTAAAACGAACTGAACTTATTACTTGTGTTGAAGGTGTAGCCTCCTCCTCAAGATCTCGCTCTTTGCGCTAAAGTTTTTTGCTTATAGATTTTTAAAATAAAGCTTATTGTTCTTATAAAACAGCCATTGTGTTTCAGAAATTGTTCTTAAAGAATTAGGACAAAAAGTCAAAGCTTTAGCGTAAAGAGCAAGGTCTTGTGGGAGGGGTAACTCCTTTCATATATGTAATAATTTCTGTTCGTTTTAAGTTTTGATGTTGCGCCTTATTATCAGTTGGAAAAACTTGTATTTTTTATTTAATTTCTGATCGTTTTTAAATAATATCAGGATATCCGGCTCTCTCTCCATGAAAGATTCTGGTACTTATGTAATATACGCCACTCACTCAAGTTTACGATGTGTAAAACTCGAGAACAAACCGGTCTCTCCGTTAGTTTCTTCGTAACTTTAGAAAAAAATATGGCTATATATTTGCACATTAGGGGGGGGGGGTATAGCAGGTCTGCATACAAAATGTGTTAGGTGTAATTGTTCTGCATATTATGAAGAAAGAATTGTTTTCTGACTTCAAGCTGTCCAAGTACTCTACTCCCTCCCCTTAATTGCAAATATATAGCCCACATTATATATTTATCATCTATTCTATCACTGGGGGGGGGGGGGTCTTGTCTCACGCTAAGCTGAAAGAAAATAACGAGAAAAAACCGACTTTGTTCTCGAGTCTTACAGGGCGTGAACTTGAGTGAGTGGCGTATAATACACAAGTAACAAAATTCCTTCACCCCAAGGAAAATAAAAACAAAACTAAAAGAAATTCTCAAATTTGGAAAGCCTTATTTTCCACAGGGGGGGATTTTCCACAAGGGGTATTTACAGGGGGGTAGTTTCCGCGGAGGGGGGGTATTCTCCGGAGGATAAACGCCGAGAGGGGGGGGGGGATGGTAAACACCGGCCACCAACTGAGAGAAAGAATTTCGATAACTCTTTAGATTAAAACTATTTTTCAGTGACGTATCAAACAGTTCGTGGTAACGAACTGTAAGTAAGGAGTGACCTGGCTCAATGGTAACCAAAAATCTAAAAAACAGAATTTTGATACCAATAGATACATCTAAAGCATCACATTTTATGCTGATTCCAAATCTATAAGTTTCATCAAGTTTAGTCGTACCCATTAAAAGTGACGCACCTGAGAAAATTTGCTTAATTTTCGAAAAAATGGAGAAACACCCCCCAGAAGTCATAAATCAGATTCAGCGTATCACAGAACCCTACTGTAGAGGTTTCAAGCTCATATCTGCAAAAATATGGAATTTTCTATTTTTGGCAGAAGAAAGATCATGGATGCGTGTTTATTTGCTTTTTTTTTGTTTTTGTTTTTTTTCCCTAGGGGTGATCGTATCAACGTAGTGGTCCTAGAATATTCTAGGTGGGCTCATTCGAACGGAAAGTAAAAGTTTTAGTGCCCTTTTTAAGTGACCAAAACAATTAGAGGGCAACTAGGCCCCTAACACGCTCATTTTTCCCGAAAGTCACCCGATCAAAATTTTGAGACAGTCAAGGTATTCAGCATGTTAGAAAAATATGATAGCTATGTCTTTGAGGATGACTTAATCCTCCACAGTCCCCGCGGGAGGGGCTGCAAGTTATGAACTTTGCCCAATGTTTACATATTAGTATTGATTATTGGGAAGTATATAGACGTCTTCAGGGGGGGATTTTTTCTGGTAGTGGGGGGGTGGTGAAGTGGCTATAAAGTTGCTATGAAGCAGTTGCTACGAAGGGGGTGCCAGATTTCCCAGCATTAATAAAAAAAGATCAGAAATAAAATAAAAAAAACAAGTTTTTCAACTGAAAGTAAGGAGCAACATCAAAATTTATAACGAACAGAAATTATTATGTAAATGATTGGGTTCGGCCCCTAGTCAATATCTTTCTCTTTACGCTAAAGTTTTTTTTTTAGTACTTTCATAAAAGCTATTTATTCTAATTAACGGCCTTTGTGATTAAGGGGTCATTTTTAAAGAATTGGAACAAAATTCGAACTTTAGCGTAAAGAGCCATGTATTGACTAGGGGGCAAACCCCTTAATATACAAGTTAAAAATGATTGAATATAGAAGTTCATTACGTAAGTTAATTCGTAAGTCACGTATATTTATTACAAATAAAAATGTTCGTAAATAAAATTAAACAACTTTCGAGAAAGCCATTTAACAAAAAAAAAGTAAAATTAATATGCAAATTTCGTTTTAATGATTCATGTCCAGTGATCGACAATCAAAACCTGCATTAATTAAAAAACGTTCAAAGACATAGTTATTATATTTTTCTAACATGCTGAACAATTTGACTGTCTAAAAATTTGGATCGGGTGAAAATCCTTTCTCGCATAGATATTTTGTGCAAAATGGTAATAGAACTTCAATGGCTTTTTTTAACAGAGTTCCGACTGTATACAAAGCCAGAAATCAATTAAAGATGGATCTTTAAAAATTGCTTCTAGAGAACTGTCACAAGACAACTGTATGAGTTTTTCTTTTTCCACTGTAGTAGAGAGGTTTCTAAACTTACATTTTCTTGAAATGGACTATGTATCCAGTGATTTCAGATGGATGCATTGGATCTGTTGGAACAATAGTCATCGAAAGTTAATGGAAGAGAATTCAGATGCTCACATATACTCCTTTTAATATTTTCGTCTAGTTTAATTGAATTTTCTGATAAAAAAAAAGTGTTGACAGAATCAAAACATCCACACTCATTTATCTACAGGCATTGAACTCTCATTACAAAAAATTTCAGCTAAATGCGCAAGCTTTTGCAGCTAAGGAAAATCAGATATACTAGAAGACAAATGAAACGGATGATCAATAAAAATGTTTGAACTTCAGATTTCAATCAAACAGTTCGTGGTAACGAACTGCAAGTAAGGAGCGACCTGGCTAAATGGTAACCGAAACTCTAGAAAACGGGTTTTTGATACCAATTGATACATCAAAAGAATCAGATTTTAATGCTGAATTCAAATATATAAATTTAATCAAGTTTAGTCCTATTCATCAAAAGTTACGCGCCTGAGAAAATTTGGCTGATTTTCGAAAAAAGGGGAAAAGACCCTTTAAAAGCTATAGAATCTTAATGAAAATCACACCATCACATTCAGCGTATCAGAGAACCCTACTGTAGAGGTTTCAAGCTCCTATCTACAAAAATGTGGAATTTTGCATTTTTTGCCAGAAGAAAGATCACGGATGCGTGTTTATTTTTTTTTTGTTTTTTTCTTGTTTTTTTTCCCAGGGGTGATCGTATCGACCCAGTGGTCCTAGAATATTGTGGGAGGACTCATTGGAACGGAAATTAAAAGTTCTAGTGCCCTTTTTAAGTGGCCAAGAAATGGAGGGCAACTAGGCCCCCTCCCACGCTCATTTTTTTCCCAAAGTCACCTAATCAAAATTTTGAGATATTCATTTTGTTCAGTATGGTTGAAAATATGATAATTATGTACTTTAGGATGACTTGATTCCCTGAAGTCCCCGGGGAGAGGGCTGAAAGTTTTGAACTTTACCCAATGTTAACATATAGTATTGGTTATTAGGAAGTAAACAGACGTTTTCAAAGGGAATTTTTTCTGGTAGTAGGGGGGTGGTTGGGTCGGGGGTTATTTGGGAAGATCTTTCCATGAAGGAAGTTTTCATGGGGGAAGGGACATTGCTATGAAGGGGGTGCCGGATTTCCCAGCATTATTTAAAAAAAAGATCAGAAATTAAATATAAAAAAAACAAGTTTTCCAACTGAAAATAAGGAGTAACATCAAAACTTAAAACGAACAGAAAATATTACGTGTATGATTGGGTTCACCCTCTAGTCAATACCTCGCTCTTAAAGCCAAAGATTTTTTAGTACTTTCATAAAAGCTATTTATTCTAAATAACGGCCTTTGTGATTAAGGGGTCATTTTTAAAGAATTGGAAAGAAATTCGAACTTTAGCTTAAATAGCGAGGTATTGAGTAGGGGCGAACCCCCTAATATACGTATTAAAAATATATGAATATAGAAGATCGTTACGTAAGTTAATTCGTAAGTTACGTATATTTATTACTAATAAAAACGTTGGTAAATAAAATTAAACAAGTTTGGAGAAAGCCATTTAACCAAATAAATGTAAAATTAATATGCAAATTTTGTTTTAATTATTCATGTACGGTGAGCCAAAATCAAAACCTGCATTAATTCAAAAACGTTCAAAAATTAATTAAAAAAAAAAACGTTTTTTTAACAGAAAGTAAGGAACGACGTTAAAACTTAAAACGAACAGAAATTATTCCGTATATGAAAGGGGCTGTCCCCTCCTCAACGCCTCGCTCTTTACGCTAAAGTTTTTTATTGTTTAAAAAATAGAGTTGTGAGAAAGTCAAACTTTAGCGTAAGAGCGAGGCGTTGAGGAGGGGACAACCCCTTTCATATACGGAATAATCTCTGTTCGTTTTAAGTTTTAACGTCGTTCCTTACTTTCTGTTAAAAAAACTTGTTTTTTTTTATTTAATTCAAACAAACGCGATAAAACTTTACCACGGGAAAGCTAACTTTTGTGTGAAATAGTAAAGAAACGTGAATACTTCCAAAATCCTCACAAAGCGTACGGAAGTAGTAGTAAGGGTGTGCACAGTCCTAATTGCACATTGAATTGCGCAAGGAAAACCCACTAGTACTTCTCATTACACATGAAAAAAACAATACATGGAATTGCGCAAGAAAAACCCATGCTTGAGACACTGTATTTACACGTAAACTAGGTGTTGATTTGAACGATACATTCAACTATACATTCACGCCTACAAGAATATTGGTCAAAAGTGTAATAGATTGAGAACGTACATGAAAAAATACATTGGAATTGCGCAAGAAAAACCCATGCTTTAGACACTGTATTTACACATGAATATTTTGAAAGTTTGGCATACTATAATGCATGTTATGAAACTAAAGTCAAGGTTTTTTAAACTTGGCAATGTATAATGTGGTCGTACATGTTTTGAGAGTATGGTCGTAATAATATAATGTGGTCAAACAGGTTCTTTTCTGTTTTTGTTGTCAATTGCACAATGAACTTACGTCATGGGTACACGTGTACATTCTTAAAAAAAAACTGGTATGATATAAAGTAGTCAAACATGTTTTGGGAGCACGCACGAAATTATGTAACTCAACATCCGTTTTTTAATCATCCTTGAAACCCCGTATAAAATGTTCATGCATTGGAATTTAATTAAATTTTTTAATTTATTTCCAGATAAAAAGCATTTACCAGTAAATTCAAATTTCAGGGGGACTTAGCCCCCCTCCCCTCCAACAATACAAAACTTTAAAATATAATGAGTATATTCGATAGAAAACGCTAAGTGTGCTTTTTTCATATCTTGTCTACGTGCCGAAACTGTTACCTGTGTAAAAATAATGTGATAATAGATAGTGAAATTGCCAGAAAAATAAAAAGGGCATTGTCAGAAAACATCACTATGGAATATAAAGATGAAGCGATGAAAAACAAAGCACCAGCAAACGTTACCACCATTGATCAAACAGTCAATGAACAAAATAATACCAAGGATGAAAAGCATATTGAGCCTGTTGATGAGACACCAGTAAAAATTGTGTATGACTCAAAATGGAATAATGATTATTCTACTGATTACGAACTAAGAGAAGACAATAGCTATAATATCGAGAGAGAACATGGTGAACTATTTTATGAAACAGATTCAAAATGTCCAGAGTTAATCATTGATATTAATAATGTATCATAATATATTTTTTGTATTAATATTCTACATAGCATTATTTCATTAAAAATATATTATGCATTACATTGTTATGTGTTCATTATTTTTAGAGTAAGCTAGCATATCAAACGTTTAGAATGTCTAATAAAACGTCGGAGATGTAAGAAAAGGAATTTGCTTACATCTATTGTCAGACACATGGGATAACATTGACAAAATCTTCGTATCAGAATGAATAAATTATTTATCAACATCCGTTATTGGATATGTCATTATGAAAAAATTGTAAGTAAGTAAGTAACAAACTCTTTCTTGAATTCACCTCTTGGATACACAATACAGAAATTTAATTAAGGAAATTATGAAAAAAAAATTGTAAGCAAGTAACAAACTCTTTCTTGAAGTCACCTCTTGGATACACAATGCAGAAATTTCATTTAAGAAATTATCAAAAATTGTAAGTAAGAAGCAAATTCTTTCTTGAATTCGCCTCATGGATAAATAAAAAAGACATTTCATTCAAGAAATTATGACAAAATTCTAAGTAAGTAACAAACTCTTTCTTGAAGTTACCTCTTGGATACACAATGCAGAAATTTCATTCAAGAAATTATGAAAAAAATGTAAGCAAGTAACAAACTCTTTCCTGAAGTCACCTCTTGGATACACAATGCAGAAACTTCATTTAAGAAACTATGAAAAAATTGTAAGTAAGTAAGTAACAAATTCTTTCTTGAAGTTACCTCTTGGATACACAATACAGAAATTTCATTAAAGAAATTATGAAAAAAATTGTAAGTAAGTAGCAAATTCTTTCTTGAATTCACCTGCTGGATAAACAAAAAGACATTTCGTTCAAGAAATTATGACAAAATTCTAAGTAATTAACATTTATTGTTTTCACACTCTTGGATTTGAAATACGGAAATTTCGTTCAATAAATTATGAAAAAATTGTAGGCAAGTAACAAACTCTTTTCTGAAGTCACCTCTTGGATACACAATGCAGAAACTTCATTTAAGAAACTATGAAAAAATTGTAAGTAAGTAAGTAACAAATTTTTTCTTGAATTCGCCTCTTGGATAAACAAAAAATTCATTTCATTCAAGAAATTATGACAAAATTATAAATAAGTAACAAACCCTTTCTTGAATTCGCCATTGGGTTGCACAATACAGAAATTTAATTCAGGAAACTATGAAATACATTGCAAACAAACTCTTTCTTGAACTCGCTTCCTGGACAGACAATACAGCAATTTCACTCAAGAAATTATGAAAAAATTGTAAGTAAGTAGCAAACTGTTTCTTGAATTCTCCTCCTGGATGCACAATACAGATATTTCATTCAAGAAATTAAAAAAAAAATTGTAAGTAAGTAACAAACACTTTCTTGAATACACCTCTTGGATACCCAATACGGAAATTGCATTCAAGAAATTATGAGAAAATTCTAAGTAAGTAACAATCTCTTTCTTGAAGTCCCCTCTTGGATACGCAATACGATACGGAAATTTCATTCAAGAAATTATGAGAAAATTCCAGGTAAGTAACAATCTCTTTCTTGAAGTCCCCTCATGGATACACAATACGGATATTTTATTCAAGAAATTATAAAAAAAAGGGAAAGTAAGTAACAAACTCATTATTGATTTCACCTCTTGGAAACAAAAAAAGACATTTCATTCAAGAAATTATGACAAAATTCTAAGTAAGTAAAAACTCATTCTTGAATTTGCCGTTTGCATGCACAATACAGAAATTTCATTCTATGGGACCTCTACACGTGATTAAACACGTTTTGAAACTACATGCTATTTGCTTGCCTTTCCTTGGTAGCTTTCCAAACGAGCGGGGATCCCCCACTGGTTCCTACACATTGCAAAAACAAGGTAAAAGTTTGAATCAAACACTTTTAGGATATCGAGTGTCCTTACCAAAAGTCGACAGGAATGCCCCCCTCCGGCGAAAAAATTGTAAGTAAGTAAGTAAGTAAGTAACAAATTCTTTCTTGAAGTCACCTCTTGGATACACAATACAGAAATTTCATAAAAGAAATTATGAAAAAAATTGTAAGTAAGTAGCAAATTCTTTCTTGAATTCACCTGCTGGATAAACAAAAAGACATTTCGTTCAAGAAATTGTGACAAAATTCTAAGTAAGTAACATTTATCGTTTTCACACTCTTGGATATACAATACGGAAATTTCGTTCAATAAATTATGAAGAAATTGTAAGCAAGTAACAAATTCTTTCCTGAAGTCACATCTTGGATACACAATACAGAAACTTCATTTAAGAAACTATGAAAAAATTTTAAGTAAGTAAGTAACAAATTCTTTCTTGAATTCGCCTCTTGGATAAACAAAAAAAGTCATTTCATTCAAGAAATTATGACAAAATTCTAAATAAGTAACAAACCCTTTCTTTAATTTGCCATTGGGTTGCACAATACAGAAATTTAATTCAGAAAACTATGAAAAACATTGCAAACAAACTCTTTCTTGAACTCGCTTCCTGGACAGACAATGCAGCAATTTCACTCAAGAAATTATGAAACAATTGTAAGTAAGTAGCAAACTGTTTCTTGAATTCTCCTCCTGGATGCACAATACAGATATTTCATTCAAGAAATTATAAAAAAAAAAAATGTAAGTAAGTAACAAACTCTTTCTTGAATACACCTCTTGGATACCCAACACGGAAATTTCATTCAAGAAATTATGAGAAAATTCTAAGTAAGTAACAATCTCTTTCTTGAAGTCCCCTCTTGGATACGCAATACGATACGGAAATTTCATTCAAGAAATTATGAGAAAATTCCAGGTAAGTAACAATCTCTTTCTTGAAGTCCCCTCTTGGATACACAATACGGATATTTTATTCAAGAAATTATAAAAAAAGGGAAAGTAAGTAACAAACTCATTATTGATTTCACCTCTTGGATACAAAAGAAAGACATTTCATTCAAGAAATTATGACAAAATTCTAAGTAAGTAAAAAACTCATTCTTGAATTCGCCGTTTGCATGCACAACACAGAAATTTCATTCTATGGGACCTCTACACGTGATTAAACACGTTTTGAAACTACATTTATTCAAGAAATTATGAAAAAATTGCAAGTAAGTAACAAACTCTTTCTTGAATTCCCCATTTGGATGCACAATACAGAAATTTAATTCAAGAAATTATGGGAAAAAATGTAAGTAAGTAAGTAACAAACTCTATGCTTTTTCTGCATAAATTGTCGGATATGTTTAATAAAATATGCAAAATCGACATAGCTTTATTTCATTTTTTAAGGTTAATTTAGACGAGGTTACGTGCGCGCACGTAACCTCGTCTAGATTAACCTTAAAAAATGAAATAAAGCTATGTCGATTTTGCATATTTTATTCAACATATCCGACAATTGATGCAGAAAAGCATAGAGTTTGTTACTTACTTACTTACATTTTTTCCCATAATTTCTTGAATTAAATTTCTGTATTGTGCATCCAAATGGGGAATTCAAGAAAGAGTTTGTTACTTACTTGCGATTTTTTCATAATTTCTTGAATAAATGTAGTTTCAAACCGTGTTTAATCACGTGTAGAGGTCCCATAGAATGAAATTTCTGTATTGTGCATGCAAACGGTGAATTCAAGAATGAGTTTTTTACTTACTTAGAATTTTGTCATAATTTCTTGAATGAAATGTCTTTTTTTTGTATCCAAGAGGTGAAATCAATAATGATTTTGTTACTTACTTTCCCTTTTTTTATAATTTCTTGACTAAAATATCCGTATTGTGTATCCAAGAGGGGACTTCAAGAAAGAGATTGTTACTTACCTGGAATTTTCTCATAATTTCTTGAATGAAATTTCCGTATCGTATTGCGTATCCAAGAGGGGACTTCAAGAAAGAGATTGTTACTTACTTAGAATTTTCTCATAATTTCTTGAATGAAATTTCCGTATTGGGTATCCAAGAGGTGTATTCAAGAAAGAGTTTGTTACTTACTTACAATTTTTTTATAATTTCTTGAATGAAATATCTGTATTGTGCATCCAGGAGGAGAATTCAAGAAACAGTTTGCTACTTACTTACAATTTTTTCATAATTTCTTGAGTGAAATTGCTGTATTGTCTGTCCAGGAGGCGAGTTCAAGAAAGAGTTTGTTTGCAATGTTTTTCATAGTTTCCTGAATTAAATTTCTGTATTGTGCAACCCAATGGCGAATTCAAGAAAGGGTTTGTTACTTATTTAGAATTTTGTCATAATTTCTTGAATGAAATGACTTTTTTGTTTATCCAAGAGGCGAATTCAACAAAGAATTTGTTACTTACTTACTTACAATTTTTTTATAGTTTCTTAAATGAAGTTTCTGCATTGTGTATCCAAGAGGTGACTTCAGGAAAGAGTTTGTTACTTGCTTACAATTTCTTCATAATTTATTGAACGAAATTTCCGCATTGTATATCCAAGAGTGTGAAAACGATAAAAGTTACTTACTTAGAATTTTGTCACAATTTCTTGAACGAAATGTCTTTTTGTTTATCCAGCAGGTGAATTCAAGAAAGAATTTGCTACTTACTTACAATTTTTTTCATAATTTCTTTAATGAAATTTCTGTATTGTGTATCCAAGAGGTGACTTCAAGAAAGAATTTGTTACTTACTTACTTACTTACTTACAATTTTTCGCCGGAGGGGGGCATTCCTGTAGACTTTTGGTAAGGACACTCGATATCCTAAAAGTGTTTGATTCAAACTTTTACCTTGTTTTTGCAATGTGTAGGAACCAGTGGGGAATCCCCGCTCGTTTGGAAAGGTACCAAGGAAAGGCAAGCAAATAGCATGTAGTTTCAAAACGTGTTTAATCACGTGTAGAGGTCCCATAGAATGAAATTTCTGTATTATGCATGCAAACGGCGAATTCAAGAATGAGTTTTTTACTTACTTAGAATTTTGTCATAATTTCTTGAATGAAATGTCTTTTTTTTGTATCCAAGAGGTGAAATCGATAATGAGTTTGTTACTTACTTTCCCTTTTTTTAAAATTTCTTGAATAAAATATCCGTATTGTGTATCCAAGAGGGGACTTCAAGAAAGAGATTGTTACTTACCTGGAATTTTCTCATAATTTCTTGAATGAAATTTCCGTATCGTATTGCGTATCCAAGAGGGGACTTCAAGAAAGAGATTGTTACTTACTTAGAATTTTCCCATAATTTCTTGAATGAAATTTCCGTATTGGGTATCCAAGAGGTGTATTCAAGAAAGAGTTTGTTACTTACTTACAATTTTTTTATAATTTCTTTAATGAAATATCTGTATTGTGCATCCAGGAGGAGAATTCAAGAAACAGTTTGCTACTTACTTACAATTTTTTCACAATTTCTTGAGTGAAATTGCTGTATTGTCTGTTCAGGAAGCGAGTTCAAGAAAGAGTTTGTTTGCAATGTTTTTCATAGTTTCCTGAATTAAATTTATGTATTGTGCAACCCAATGGCGAATTCAAGAAAGGGTTTGTTACTTATTTAGAATTTTGTCATAATTTCTTGAATGAAATGACTTTTTTGTTTATCCAAGAGGCGAATTCAAGAAAGAATTTGTTACTTACTTACTTACAATTTTTTCATAGTTTCTTAAATGAAGTTTCTGCATTGTGTATCCAAGAGGTGACTTCAGGAAAGAGTTTGTTACTTGCTTACAATTTTTTCATAATTTATTGATCGAAATTTCCGTATTGTATATCCAAGAGTGTGAAAACAATAAATGTTACTTACTTAGAATTTTGTCATAATTTCTTGAACGAAATGTCTTTTTGTTTATCCAGCAGGTGAATTCAAGAAAGAATTTGCTACTTACTTACAATTTTTTTCATAATTTCTTTAATGAAATTTCTGTATTGTGTATCCAAGAGGTGACTTCAAGAAAGAATTTGTTACTTACTTACTTACAATTTTTTCATGGTTTCTTAAATGAAGTTTCTGCATTGTGTATCCAAGAGGTGACTTCAGGAAAGAGTTTGTTACTTGCTTACAATTTTTGATAATTTCTTAAATGAAATTTCTGCATTGTGTATCCAAGAGGTGACTTCAAGAAAGAGTTTGTTACTTACTTACAATTTTTTTCATAATTTCCTTAATTAAATTTCTGTATTGTGTATCCAAGAGGTGAATTCAAGAAAGAGTTTGTTACTTACTTACTTACAATTTTTCATAAAAACATATCCAATAACGGATGTTGATAAATAATTTATTCATTCTGATACCAAGATTTTGTCAATGTTATCCCATGTGTCTGACAATAGATTTATGCAAATTCCTTTTCTTACATCTCCGACGCTTTATTGGACATTCTAAACGTTTGATATGCTAGCTTACTCTAAAAATAATGAACACATAACAATGTAATGCATAATATATTTTTAATGAAATAATGCTATGTAGAATATTAATGCAACAAATGTATTATGATACATTACTAATATCAATGATTAACTTTGGACATTTTGAATCTGTTCCATAAAATAGTTCACCATGTTCTCTCTTGATATTATAGCTATTGTCTTCTCTTAGTTCGTAATCAGTAGAATAATCATTATTCTATTTTGAGTCATACACAATTTTTACTGGTGTCTCATCAACAGGCTCAATATGCTTTTCATCCTTGGTATTATTTTGTTCATTGACTGTTTGATCAATGGTGGTAACGTTTGCTGGTGCTTTGTTTTTCATCGATTCATCTTTATATTCCATAGTGATATTTTCTGACAATGCCCTTTTTATTTTTCTGGCAATTTCACTGTCTATTATCACATTATTTTTACACAGGTAACAGTTTCGGCACGTAGACAAGATATGAAAAAAGCATACTTAGCGTTTTCTATCGAATATACTCATTATATTGTAAAGTTTTGTATTGTTGGAGGGGAGGGGGGCTAAGTCCCCCTGAAATTTGAATTTACTGGTAAATGCTTTTTATCTGGAAATAAATTAAAAAATTAAATTAAATTCCAATGCATGAACATTTTATACGGGGTTTCAAGGATGAATAAAAAACGGATGTTGAGTTACATAATTTCGTGCGTGCTCCCAAAACATGTTTGACTACTTTATATCATACCAGTTTTTTTTAAGAATGTACACGTGTACCCATGACGTACATTCATTGTGCAATTGACAACAAAAACAGAAAAAAACCTGTTTGACCACATTATATTATTACGACCATACTCTCAAAACATGTACGACCACATTATACATTGCCAAGTTTAAAAAACCTCGACTTTAGTTTCATAACATGCATTATAGTATGCCAAACTTTCAAAATATTCACGTGTAAATACAGTGTCTAAAGCATGGGTTTTTCTTGCGCAATTGCAATGTATTTTTTCATGTAGGTTCTCAATCTATTACACTTTTGACCAATATTCTTGCAGGCGTGAATGTATAGTTGAATGTATCGTTCAAATAAACACCTAGGTTATGTGTAAATACAGTGTCTCAAGCATGGGTTTTTCTTGCGCAATTCCATGTGTTGTTTTTTTCATGTGTAATTAGAAGTACTAGTGGGTTTTCCTTGCGCAATTCAATGTGCAATTAGGACTGTGCACACCCTTACTACTCAAGACCAGCTTATTCCATTCTTTTCAAAATACCCATTGATCTTATCAAAAATCGCTTCTCCAGTTGTGTACGTTTTCAAAGGTTTTGAAATAGCCCATCTTCTGGAAAAAATATTCGTAAAAAGATTTCTAACGTAGACATGCAAGACTGCGGCATTTGTGGCATCCGTCGATTCGTCAAGTTGAATTACAAAATAATTCAATTTTTTTTTTAAAGTTCGTTATCCACATAATTAGCCAAGTAATTAATATTACGCGACACCGTGTTGTTTGATAATGGAACTAGCTCATTTTCTTTGGTGCCTTTTCACCAAGCGTGAATTTGGTGATATCTTTCACACATGGTCCAATTGAATTTTCTGCTATTGTATGCGCTTGTCTACATCTTGCTATTCTATAACTTACTCGAAATGATACTTCAAGGGCTATTTTACTATCTTCTTTTGAAGTCAAGAAAGAAGGAAAGCTACACCAAGGTTGCCACCAGGTCAAGAAAATATCCAGGGCAAGCGTAAGAAAAAAATCCATGGCTGATCCATGGCAGCCCACCCCCAGGGTTGCCACAAGCCGAAGAAAAAATTCATGGCAAGCGCTGTTGCCGAAGGTATGAAAAAATTTGCCACTCGCGAAGCTTCGTGTCACTTTCAGGTACAGCTTTTCGATGACAGAGATCTTCGTTTATATAGACGCAACACGAAAGTGCACGGTTTGCATTTTTTTCATGTGATAGTTAATCGAATGCGCTGGAATATTTCAACGTATCTCGTAAGCCAGCAAAATGTAGAATATTCTGTCATTAGGGAGAATGCGTGAGTAAAAGCAAAAACCGTGAGATCGCATCTGTGTGAACCAAGAGTAAAGCTAGGTTCTGCCCAGAAGTGAATAACCGTAGAAGAAGTAGAAAACTGCCTACACGCAATTCTGGTCTCAAATCAGGCTTGACCGTCGCGTCCGTTTTCTTCCGGCTGATTTTTTCGTACAAAAAGATAGGCGATCCGGCCGGAAGAAAACGTTTGCATGAAGAAACGCAGGGGGTCGAGCCTGATAAGATGCGCTCGACTTTCATTCTTCTGTTACGGTTATTTACTTTTGGTTCTGACAGAGTGGGATACCAATTCGTGTCTCGAATCGACTGTTTTGCAACATTGAGACAAATGGCTTCCTGATGCTAGGTGACGGGAATCGAAAACTGTTGTGACTTCCCTCTCTGCTGATAGAAGTACTGTGGTTTGCAAGAATGAAGAGCAGCCTGACCTTTTGCCTTGAATAGAACTTAATCGATGCATGACATTTGGAAAGTACAAAAAAAAGAAAATATATATATATATATATATATATATATATATATATATATATATATATATATATATATATATATATATATATATATATATATATATATATATATATGCATTCTAAATTCTTTATCCAGTATTCTAATCCCAATTAGGAATAGTTTATTCGTGAATTTGAAATAACAAAGAAGACGTAAGTTAGCATAGCATAAACACTGACACGAACCTTGTAAATCCATATCGTAATTTTGGAACACAGACTTATGTTTTGGAGTAAATTTGGCAGAACATAGAGTCAAGATTAACCATGACTTCGTGAAAAAACTTGACTCCCCTTTTGAAGGGCTGGCGAACCAGCCGTAAGCGGCCGAATTAACGTAGCTATCCGCAAACTCTTTCTAAAGCTTGACCGAACGACTAAAATTAAAAGTATCCGGAACAACTAGCTGTCTGAGCTATAGAGTGTACTACCACAGTGTGGCTTCTAGGATGCTTCAGTCTGTGTCAAAAGTAAGGAAAGGCGAGAATTAGACGCGGCGATTTGAGCTTCTCGTTCAGCTGTTTGCATGGGTCTAAGGTTCTATAGTAAACCACCTTCAACTGCTGCCCACACTGACCTCCATAAGCCGTTGAAGAGGACTATCGGCAGAATGGTCGAAATATCCGCGTTTCGCAAGATATCAGTCCTTAACTCTCCAAAACGTCAGCTACTCGCTTAATGTCAGTATGAACCGAAAAAATGCCACATTATATATAAAACTTTTCTTCACATATGAAAATATTGTAAATTACAACTTCTGTTTGACACTGAGTTTCTTATACCAAATTGAGAAGTTTATAACATGCTGAGAAATTTATACCAAATAAATAATAGAAAGCTCACTCCAGCTTTCAAGCTGTTTTCTGTTCTATCTATGTCGGCTCAAAGCACCTCTTCTCCATAATAAACCTAGAAAAAGCTTAACCCAGAGAACGACACTCAACCAGCATAGCTCTCCTGTACAGCCAATTCCAAATTACCTTGGTGGGGGAAAAAACAGGGGCAGATTTACTGTTTTTGTGTTGGGTTAAAACTGTTCAAAAAAAATCACATGCCAGAAGTTTTGAATTTCCCGCACTTCTTCAGCACGTCAGCTGGAGCATCATCTGTGGCCAAAGATGTAAGAGCAGTGAGACGGCTGGTCCGCTAACCCATATTGGCTCACCGTAAAGATTGGTTTTCTGAGCGACGCGATTTCGATACTATGGGAAAAAAAATCCATGTTTTTTTTAAAAAATCCATGGAAATCCATGGCGTTTCCAAAATCCATGGCAGGGGTTAAAAAATCCATGTTTTCATGGAAAAATCCATGGCGGTGACAGACCTGAGGTTCATTTTTTGATGTCTGCCAATTTTCTAGTGAAATATTCAAGAGGTTTATCTTTGAGCGTCGGATGTTTTGTTTCAATATCTCTACGAAGAAGTGATGGTTTTCAACTGCTGTTGGCAAGAACTTCGTTATATGTAACACGTGGCTTAGGTTCCGACTCAACCCCAGTAAACTGAAAACCCATTTGTAGATCGTCACAGTCATATTTTCTCTTTTTCTCTTTTGTATTATCATTTTTTTTTTGTTTTTCGTCTGATGAAACGGTACCTCACTACAGCTTTCAGTAATATAATCTCGATTATGTATTGTTTCTAAGCGGCCCGTTTTTAACCATCGATCCATTTTAAAAATAAGTTTTATTAATAATTAAATTAATAATTATTAAATAATTTACACAAGAACCTGACAGTCACAATAACACTATCACTCAAGCTTTACAAGTACTAAGCCTATCTACGAACGTCAGTTAATACAACACCACAGAACTAAAGATACTGTCAACTGCCACTTCATGGTTTATGAAGTGTTCAAGAAGAACCAGTTTTATCATTCACGCGTCCCGTGGTAAATATTAAGAACACCTATATCTGCAGTGGCAGGCTTTTTTTTAATGGTGGGTTAAAAAATCCGCCATTAAAATATTATTTTCGCAAACCCTCTCTCTCTAAACACTGCAAACCCCCCGGAGATCAACAACCACCGGTTGGGACTCGCTGGTATAAAAAATAATTCCATGGGGAGGAGGGATTTTTCCGTGGAGGTGTAGCCAGATTTCCTGGCATTATTTAAAAAACGATCAGAAATTAAATAAAAATTAACAAGTTTTTTCAACTGAAAGTAAATAAAAAACACTATTTTCATCCAAGTTTTTCTTAAGGGCGTATTTGTGATATCATTGAAATGGAGTAGGGTATTAAGTTGAAGCTTAAAGGGCATGTTGAGGGGGAACTTTCCAAGCTCTCATTAACAGCAACTCGTTTGCTGGTGATCGGAGCGTGGGAATGAAAATGAAATTTCGTCCCTGTGATTCAGCTGAATTAAAAAAGATCATCAGCTCGATTGGACCCAACAGTGCTGGGTTGGATTGTGTTAACCTGAAGACTATTCGATCAATTTTGGTGTAAAATCTTCCTGTACTAGTGCAGCACCTAATAAATTTATCAATGAAGAAGGGAGTGTTTCCTAAATTATTGAAAATGGATATGATTCTCCCTCTCTACAAACGGGGCACTCAAATGGATATATCGAATTTGAGGCTTATTTCTATTTTGCCAGTGTTTTCGATAGTTTATGAAAAAGTTATCTATGGAAGACTTTATGATCACCTCACGAGCCTTCATGCATTGTATGATGGCCAGTTCGGATCCTGAAAGAGCTATTCGACTTCACATGCTGTACAACATCTTTTAGAAAATGTTAATTTAGTTTTAGAAAAGGGTGAGTATTGTATTAGTATTTTATAGATTTTAAAAAAAAGCGTTTGATACCGTTGATTTCAGTATTTTTTGGATAGATTAAGAGATTTGGGTGTAAAAGGGAGATGTTTGGATTTGTTTAGTTCATATTTAAACGGTAGGTCAGTGAGGGTAAATCTAGGAGAGAAGTTCTTTAGGTTTTTTCCTGTTTCATTTGGAGTTCCTCAGGTTTCTGTTTTAGGACCCCTGTTGTATTTAGTGTCCGTCGACAGTGTGTGATTCTACATTCCTGGTGCGTCTGTGACATCATTCGCCGACGATACAGCGCTTGTTGTGGCAGTGAAGACTCTTGAAGAATTGGTCCAGAAAGCAAACAGAGTTCTGCAAGGGTTGAGTGAGTTTGTAGGCGCTAGCTTACTTAGCATTAACACGGCAAAGACTAATTATATTTTGTTCAATCGGACTGGTGTATCTCCAAATCTTCCCAGTGAAATAGGAATAAATGGTTCTCTATTAAAGCAGGTCGAGGAAGAGCGGTACCTAGGATTCATTCTTGATCAGGACCTCAGCTGGAGAAGACACACTGATGTGGTTGTGTGTGAGGTAGCGCGTGGCCTTGGGATTTTAAGACGTTTTCAATATTTTTTACCTTCTCATATTTGAGTTCTTTTGTATTACTCTTTGATTGCGCCGTATATAAATTATGGATGTATGATTTGGGCTAGTAATTTTACGCGCAATTTAAAATGAGTGCAGATTCAGCAAAATAAAGCAGTGAGGTTAATTGTTAAGTATGATACAGGAGTTTTAAATACAGAGTCAATTTTTAGGAAACTTGTGATTTTGAATGTTACTCAAATTAGAGATTTTCAAATTGGTATTTTTGTTTTTCAGAGTTTGAATGGTTTTGCGCCTGATGTTTTTAATAATTTTTTTCGTTTTAATTCGTTTTATCACGGATATGCTACGAAAAATGCTGAAGACCTGGTTCGTTCTAGCCATGTGGCAAAGTACACGGGTCCGGTAGTCTGGAATACCTTTCCAGACTCAATTTGGGAAGCGCAAAGTGTGCCACAATTTAAAACCCGGTGAGAGAAGTAGCTTCTTGCGGGCAGTTGGTGAGCGTGGGACTGGATTGCGAGAGAAGACAATTTAAGGTTTTTTCTGTTAATAATCTTTTTTCTGTTATTTTTTTTTAAATTTATTGCTCTATAATTATTATCAACATTTCAATTTCTTTTGTTCTTTATTTGTGTTTATTTCAGTGATGATTTGGCTAATTGTATAATTTAGTAATTGTGTTCTGGTTGCGTTTTTCAAGCATATGTGGGCTTTGTTTGTTACCGGTGGTTAAGCCGGCATGAATTATTATATTTAATAAAAGATGTTGTTGAAAAAAAAGAATGTTAAAAGGGCGTATCCGCAATATATCTGGAATGGCTAAGGGTTTTAAGTTGAAATTTTCAGGGAATATTGGGGTGTATGGTTAGTAAAACCAAAACGCATTGTATGCATGCAGGCTGTCAAATGGCGTATCAGCAACCGCTAAGTAACAGTCCATGGTATTAAATTCATAAGTTCACAAGTTTATGAATACATATTCACAATTGAACTTCTGTGCGACACAATAACAACTGCTACTACTCCTTTTACTACAAGTACTTATGCTACTACCACTGCTACGGCATCTATTTACGACTGTAACTGCTTGCGTTTCGGACTAATTACGTCTGCAAAACTTGTGACTGCAACTCCTGACTGCTTCCATCTACGACCCGAACTGCTTATGACTGTAACTGTAACTACTAGGACGTGCTACTGCATCTACACATGAAATTGACTGCAGTAACTACTTGGGTCTGCAGCTACTTACGACTGTGACAGAAACTACTTGTGACTGTGACTATAAGTACCTGACAGAGTGACAATGAGTACTTTTGACCGTAACTACTTGTGACTGGTTCTTCGGCTACTTGGAAGTGCAACTCCGACTGCATCCTACTTTGACGGATTGCGACTGCAACTGTGACTACTTGCGACTGATACTGCTGCTACCATTAGTACTACTGCAATAACTACTGCTATTACTGCTACTAATACTACAACTATCACTACTGCTACTACTACTACCACTACTACTTTTGCTACTAATACTTTTACTGCTACTACTTACAGTGAGGGTTTTACGCACAAAAAAAAAATATTAAGAGAAACACCGTTGGCCCAAATTGTATTAAAACTCTTAGAGCATTTAAGCTACTTTATCTGTTCTTTTCTCGGTGAACCTATTAACCCAGCCGTGTACTACGGAAGTAGGATTTTAACTAAGAGACAAGTACAGGAGAAACAATTTAACCTTTGGACATAAAATTTCATCAATCTGATCTATTGTAAACTTTGTAAATAAAGAAAGGTTGCAAATTATACTGAGTCTAAGATCTTAAAAGTATTTGAAAGAGTTAGGGCTTGCTACCATTATCCTAGCTTGAGGGGCAAATACTTCAGCCAATACTGTGGTCTTAGACACATAGAAAAGTCATAGTCTTACAACAAAGTGCCACCCTTACACTACTAATGCCACTACTACTATTCAACTGAATCAAAAGAGTTTAAGTGCATACAGAAAGCCAAAAAGGCACAGGTGCAATATCTCAGATAAATCTGAAACTTTAATGGCATTTTGAGGGGATTTAGATCTAATTCAGCAACTATTAGACGCACAGACGTCTAGACATTTAAAACTAGTTCAGCAGATATTTAACGCCTAGAAAATTAAATCAGAGACCCCTCAAGACCCTCGACTTATTTCAGGATGGGTTGAAGGTAAGAAATTAAAACTTTCTGAGTAGGTTGAGCTTACCAAAAGGCGTTCAGGGTAACTACTTTTTCCGAACGGGCGCATCCGCAATCTCTTAGGAACGGCTATGGAAATTAAGTTGAAATTTTCAGGGAATTTTGAAGGTGTGTAAAACTAATTCAACTCACACTATCTATACGGTCGAAAGGTTGTCTTTGCAATGTCAAAGTTTTAATACAACTTGTTTACTATTCACTTATTTTAATGCAATTTCGTGCATTAAAATCCAGTTTAATACATTTTTTTGCATTTAATACAATTCCTTGCTAAAAATAAATGCAAACAACCTAAAGAAATTAAAACAAATTGGGACATAAGAATTTCAATAGATGGAGTAGCTAAAAATGGCGAAAAAAGAAACAAAAATCATGTTTTATATTGAATGAGCTGAAACGCTCCAACTTAAGCAATATAAGAGAAATATAATCAATACAGGAAATAAAAAGTAGACAGGATGCCAATACTGTTGCAAGAAAATTCAAGGGTAATTTACGGCTCTTGTGCCAGGGGCTCTGGTTGTCATGCTATCTCCAGTGGCATATTTTTTTGAGTTTGTTAAAATTAGTTTTGATACCACGGCTAAGTATGAAGAAACGAAAAAATCGTAGCGTCTTACATTGTCCTTTGGACTTTCATTTGTGTTTTTACTTTTGTTGCTAATTCTTCACTGATGGTTGAGCTTAGGTCTTTGCCGAAAAAGTTACCCTCCAGTAAATTTTCTTTCACTTTGTTCGGATTTTTCAGCTATTTTTAACAAATTGGGTATGTCGATATTTTGATTGGAGTTCTTAAAGGGTTACGAAGAGGAGGGGGGCTGGTAGCAAAAGAGGCACTTAAGGGACGATGTTTGCACTTCAATCATTTGAATATTAACAAAAGAGCACTAGAATTTCTAATTTCGAATTGGATGATCACCTTTTCCATACAAAGTGAATATATACATATATATATATATATATATATATATATATATATATATATATATATATATATATATATATATATATTATATATATATATATATATATATATATATATATATATATATATATATATATATATATATATATACATATAGATATATATATATATATATATATATATATATATATATATATATATATATATATATATATATATATATATATATTGGTGGCTTAAGGGTCTTCAGAATTGACAATGCTAGAACGATGGTTCTGAAAAAAAGTATTTTATGCTCTCTGGTAGATTTTTCTTTCTTTTGTCTAAAATCTAGAAGCGTCTTCTAAACAGTTCCTCGTCATTCAAAACCTAAAGGCTGCTTACTTCTCTGTGCATTTTTGATAGCTCTTACTCAGTTACAAATGCAATAATTTTTGACCTATTTGTCGCAGGAGAGGGAGAATTTTTAAGGGAAGATAATGATCTTCTCTTTAAGAAATAGAAGGTCTTATTTTTTTTCCATCCAATAAAGGAAACTTGATCCTCCCTGTTAAGCTCATATTAAAGGTGTTTAGTTTGCTTACGATCTCGGCTCTAAGTTCTTGAGGAGTATCAACTTTATCTATAGAAGCCATTATTCCTGACTCCACCTTTGAAATTATTTTTGAATAGGAGATTGGTGTTGGAAAACAGAACTAAGAACCCTTCGACAAAACTGCTTCCTATTGAATATTAAGAGGTTTAGAAGACAAATTCTTAATTGCTGGACCCAGACAATGACGAGGATAAAAAACATCTGAATCTTGGAACTTCTCAAGCAAAAGTTTATTAAACTTGTCAACCAAACGAACCTTGGACAAATGAAAATCATGGCGAAAAGATCTAATGGTCATTTCCTTAATTCGCATAAAAATGTCAGATGGAAGGTTATTTCTTAAAAGGGTTTCAACAGAATTTAAGTCCTTAGACAATTGAAAACGTCTCTGTTTTTGTTCATAAATTACGTGATTTAAAGCCATTAGGCTTAATTTGTTTTTTAATTTTGTTTCATTTTCAGTTCCAAAATGGGTACATATTTTAAAAGATTTCGGAATCCCTTATTCTTTCTTGCCATTTTTTAAGAAAATTTGTTGATTTAACAAATTTGCAAGTTTTTTAACTAAAGACAAATAATAATTGACAGAAGCGGCTAATTGTTGCCCGTACAATTGACGAATGAAAGATCTTAAGCCGAACCGGCCAGCCATGACACAAACCAACAAAGAGAAAAATCTAAAAAAAAAACAAAAAACAAACAAACGAGACTGTGGCCAGTGGAGAGAAAAGAAAAGACAAATACAAAACAACGCGGATATTTCGCCTGTATCCAAACAAGGCGTCTTCAGCACGAAAGAAACACAAGAAGAACAGGACAAAAAAAAAACAAGATAAAACTAAAAAACCAATAAAACCACCATCCCAAAAAAATGTACAATTGGCGCAAACTGATCCACGTAGGGAAAAGATGCTATTATAGAGTTACTTCAGTGAGGACACCAGAGTAACTGAGGAAAAATAAAAAACTATAAATTACTTTAATTATTCTGTTGCGAAATAATCCTTTTGTTAGCTATTACTGAAGCAAATCGTTTTGGTTTAGCAGATAAAATAGTCCCCTGGTGATTATTTAAAATATTAACTCCCTTATTGACTGTTGATTCACGCTTTAGAAGGTTATCATAAATTGGGTCAATATTTAAATTACCTGTATCTCTATTTATCGAAAGGTTAGCAAACATATGTTTTTTAATTTCTATGGCTTCCTTCGCCCATTGAGTGTAACCCTTATCATTTGAAATAGCTAAGGCTTCATCAAATTTTACAAAATGATCTGGTTCAAACCAAATATGCTCTGCTAAAGATGAAACAAAAGTTTCTGGAGGCTTGCTTAATTGTAGGGTTTTTTCAATTGAATTTCGGTGTTCAATAAACCTTTCAACAAATTGTTGGTTAGTCCTACCAATATAGAACTTCCCAAAAGAACACGGAATTTTATACACCCCACTTACTAAATTTCCCCGGGTTAAATCCTTACAAGAACTAAAGAAACTACCCATTGGCCTCAATGATTGGAAACATGTATCAATACCAAATTTACGTAAAACCCGTGAAAGTTTCTCACCCAAACCAGGTACATATGGTAATGAAATGAAACTTTTTGATACATCTAAATCTAACGACTGAGAAACCCCAATAACCCTATTATCATGTTTAACCCGTCTATTTTCAATTATTTTATCAATGAACTTAATTGGGTAACTATTACAAAACAAAATATCCCTTAAGTATAACAATTCCAAATCCAGAAATCCTGGGAACAAATTCTAAAGGCTCTATCCACTAGTGAAATTACAACCCCCCGTTTCACCGACATTGGGTGGCAAGAATGAAAATTTAAATACCTATCATTGTGCGTTGGTTTTCTGTAAATCGAGAAAAGTAAATGGAGATCCCTTTTAATTAATAAAATATCCAGAAAAGGTAATATATTATTATCCTCAAACTCAACTGTAAATTTAATATTATTATCAAAACTATTTAAATGCTTACAAAATAGGTCTAAGGAGTCTAATCCATGTTTCCAAACGCACACCACATCATCCATGAACCTACCCCAGAAGCAAGGGGAGATTCTAAAACTTTGTATAGCGGAGGTTTCAAAGGCATCTATGAAAAGATTTGCCAATAAAGGAGAAAGAGAAGCCCCCATAGTTAACCCAAAAATTTGTCTATAAAACTCCCCTCTAAAACCAAAATAAAAAGAAAATTCATTTGCTAGAATAACTAGTCTCATAATGACTTCAATATCCAAACTGGCTAAAGTCAGATCTTGCATTAAATCAAAGTTTTTTTCTAATTTACTTTTTAAAATGTCCTCGCACCTTTTTAAATCACAATTTGAATACATGGACACAACATCGAAACTGCAATGAATTGAACTATCCTCCAACGTGAAATTTCGCAATTTATTAGTAAGATCTGTCGAATTTTTTAAATATGATTTTCGTGTTCCCAAAAGTGAACGCAATTCTACCGACAACCATTTTCCTAATTTTGAAACAGGCGACGGAAAAGTTGACACAATGGGGCGGAGGGGGGCTCCAGTCTTATGAATCTTAGCTATACCATAGATCTTGGGTGCTGAACAACCCCTAGGATAATATTTGTTATAAAACTGTGGGGTAATGTGAAAATTATTTTTCATTGACTCCAATTCCTTTCTTGTTGATTTTACACATTTATCTGTAGGATCAAAATCAAGTTTTTTGTATGTAATAGTGTCAGAAATAATGGATTTCATTTGATTATTATAGTCTTCAGTGTTCATAATTACGATCGTGTTTCCCTTATCGGCTCTGGTGATAGTAAGGAATTTATCCTTTTTCAAATCTGAAAGTATTTTAATGTCATTTTTTTGTGAAATGCCTTTACCAATTAAGCTCATATTAAAGGTGTTTAGTTTGCTTACGATCTCGGTTCTAAGTTCTTGAGGAGTATCAACTTTATCTATAGAAGCCATAATTCCTGACTCCACCTTTGAAATTATTTTTGAATAGGAGATTGGTGTTGGAAAACAGAACTTAGAACCCTTCGACAAAACTGCTTCCTGTTGAATATTAAGAGGTTTAGAAGACAAATTCTTAATTGCTGGACCCAGACAATGACGAGGATAAAAAACATCTGAATCTTAGAACTTCTCAAACAAAAGTTTATTAAACTTGTCAACCAAACGAACCTTGGACAAATGAAAATCATGGCGAAAAGATCTAATGGCCATTTCCTTAATTCGCATAAAAATGTCAGATGGAAGGTTATTTCTTAAAAGGGTTTCAACAGAATTTAAGTCCTTAGACAGTTGAAAACGTCTCTGTTTTGTTCATAAATTACGTGATTTAAAGCCATTAGGCTTAATTTGTTTTTTAATTTTGTTTCATTTTCAGTTTCAAAATGGGTACATATTTTAAAAGATTTCGGAATCACTGATTCTTTCTTGCAATTTTTAAGAAAATTTGTTGATTTAACAAATTTGCATGTTTTTTAACTAAAGACAAATAATAATTGACAGAAGCGGCTAATTGTTGCCCGTACAATTGACGAATGAAAGATCTTAAGCCGAACTGGCCAGCCATGACAAAAACCAACAACCGTTGCCTTTTATAGACTTTAAAATGCTCCGTTTTAACTCAGTGATCAAAGAAAGAAAAATGCACGATTTCCTACTAAATGACATATTGTTCGATGGCCAAGAGTTCATTGACAACCATGGTATTTTTGGCATTGCACAAAAACCACAAAACTGCAAGTTATGGTGGTGGCATTAAAAAGAACAAAGACACAGTACAAGCTTTGCATTTTATCGAACAACCTGTTTAAATCAGGTTTTACACTAACGGTTTTTCTTTTGTTACCATTATTAATGGGGGAAAGTGTAAATATTAGCGTTCCACGTAAATGACGATAACTTATAAAACAAATTCATGACTTAGCTTTTATTCCTAAGAAATATTTAAAAACTATTCAATGATATTCAAATTTGATATATTTTAAGCTAAAGTTTTGTAGGGCAGTGCGTTTCACTTTTGTCTATTGTAACACACGTCAAGGAAATAATCAAACAGTTCGTGGTAACGAACTGTAAGTAAGGAGCAACCCGGCTCAATGGTAACCGAAACTCTAAAAAACGAAATTTTGACACCAATCGATACATCAAAAGAATCATATTTTAATGCTGATGTCAAATATATAAGTTTCATCAAGTTTTGTTATACCCATCAAAAGTTACGCTCCCGAGAAAATTTGGCTGATTTTAGAAAAAAATGAGAAAGACACCCTAACAGTTATAGAACCTTAATGAAAATCACACCATCATATTCAGCATATCAGAGAACCCTACTGTAGAGGTTTCAAGCACTTATCTACAAAAATGTGGAATTTTGCATTTTTTTGGTCAGAAGAAAGATCACGGATGCGTGTTTATTTGTTTTTGTTTTGTTTTGGTTTTTCCCAGGGGTGATCGTATAGACCTAGTGGTCCTAGAATAACATGAGAGCGCTTATTCGAACGTAAATTGAAAGTTCTAGTGCCCATTTTAAGTGACCAAAAAATGGAGGGCAACTAGGCCCCCTCCCACGCTCTTTTTCCCCCAAAGACATCCGATCAAAATTTTGAGACAGCCATTTTGTTCAGCATGGTCAAAAATATGATAACTATGTCTTTCAGGATGACTTATTCCCCTGAGGTCCCCGGGGGGAAGAGTGAAAGTTATAAAATTTACCCAATGTTAACATATAGTATTGGTTATTGAGAAGTATACAGACGTTTCCAGGGGAGATTTTTTCTGTTAGTGGGGGGGGGGGGGGGTCGGGGGTTATGTGGGAGGATCGTTACATGGAGGAATCTTTCATGGGGGAAGGGACATTGCTATGAAGGGGGTGCCGGACTTACCAGTATTATTAAAAAACGATCAGAAATTAAATAAAAAAAAAAGTTTTTCAACTGAAAGTGAGGAGCAACATCAAAACTTAAAAAAACAAAAATTATTGCGTATATAGTTGGATTCACCCCCTAGTCAATACCTCGCTCTTTAAGCCGAAGATTTTTTAGTACTTTCATAAGAGCTCTTTATTCTAATTAACGGCCTCTGTGAATGAGGGGTCATTTTTAGAGAATTGGAACAAATTCAAACTTAGCTTAAAGAGTAGGGTATTGACTAGGGGGCGAACCCCCTAATATACGTATTGAAAATCTATGAATATAGAAGTTCGTTGCGTTAGTTAATTCGTAAGTTACGTATATTTATTACTAACAAAAACGTTCGTAAATAAAATTAAACAAGTTTCGAGAAAGCCATTAAACCGAATAAAAGTAAAATTAATATACAAATTTTGTTTTAATTATTCATATACGGTGAGCCAAAATCAAAACCTGCATCAATTCAAAAACGTTTAAAAATTAAATAAAAAAAAACAGGTTTTTTTAACTGAAAGTAAGGAACGACGTTAAAACTTCAAACGAACAGAAATTATTCCGTATATGAAAGGGGCTGTCCCCTCCTCAACACCTCGCTCTTTACGCTTATGTTTGACTTTCTCACAACTCAATTTTTTTTTAAACAATACAAAACTTTGACTTTCTCACAACTCAATTTTTTTAAACAATACAGATTTTTAGCGTAAAGAGCGAGGCTTTAAGAAGGGGACAGCCCCTTTCATATACGGAATAATTTCGGTTCGTTTTAAGTTTTAACGTCGTTCCTTACTTTCAGTTAAAAAAATCTGTTTTTTTTACTTAATTTTTAAAAAAGACGAAAATTACTTTTATATATATTGCAAATTTTTGGTCATGATAAACATATTAAGGCCATAGAGCTACGCACACTGCCCCAAAACCCTCTATGTACTACAAAAAAAATTATTTTTTGTAGATATTTACCCAAATCATTTAAATTTCAATGATCAATCAATACTCTTAAGATGCTAATAGGGATATTGGGGTTAACCTGGAACGATATTTTTGAGTTGTTCTGTCCTGGAGTCTATTTGGCCGATTGGTGACTTTGTAGGAGTAGTATGCTAATATTGAATTTACGGAGACATATAGGAATCTCCATGTTATTTGCGTACGCCTCTACACCTTTTCAAAGAGAGTCAGAACTCCCTCACACAGTTTGACGTAGACATTTTTTTTAAGTTGGCGAGGTATAATGTGGTCAAACATGTTTTGAGAGTATGGTCGTAATTACATAACTTAAGCTAACTAGTTTTTGGGTCAACATCCGTTTTTTAAAAGTCATTCAGAGAGCGGTGGTTACTCCATATACGATAACTTGATTGGTGATTGGGATTTGAATCAAAGGAATAGTTTTTTTTACAATTTATATTAGTAAGAGAATTGAATTCAAAGAGAATAGTTTATTTGAGAGGATATTAGTAGAGAAAAATGAGTAGTGCATTTACATTATTGGAGATTAATGATGGAGCCGACAACAGTAGCAACGATATACGAGTACCCAATGTGGCTGTGGAAATAACCGCTGGCTGTAGACTATGTCTTGAATGGGACACTATGTATGCTAGATACGTGATATCATTAAGCAAATTTAAACAGGAGGAGCAGCTATGTTTTGCTGGAAAAGTGAATATTCTCCATATAAATAAACTTCGGTCAGTATTAGATGTCATATCGAAATATATTGATGAGAACAAAATGCATCAGTGAATATTACTATTGTAATTATGTTCAATAAAATTGTTTCTAAATCAATGGTGTTTTTCTTTCTATAGTAGACTAGCGTATATTTTTTAGAGTAGAAAAAATCCTGGTTAGTCTGAAGTTGGTTGTGAGAGTGTTAGGACTAAAAAAAAAAAAAAAATGGATAGATTCGAGAAAGAGCGAATCATGAGGAATCTAGTTCTTATGGAAAAACGTTTAATTCTAGATGACGATTTTCTAGAGCTGTCTATTCAAAGGAAGATATTTTCTTGGGGAATGCTTGTCGATATAATGAAAACTGATTCTCCATCATTAGACTATTGTATGAAGCTTCTACGTCGTGGTCCAAATGCATTTACACAATTTATTGATATATTGATCACGACACGGCAAAATGATATTGTGGATATGCTTTTAAACATTAGTTTAGAAATTTCGGACTTTTTTCATGAGAAATATGGTGCTCAAGGATGATTTACCCCTCTCTCTCTATCCCAGACAATTTTTTGTTGTTGCTAGCTCAGTTTCATTGTGGCAGTGAGAGTGTCAACACATGACAAAATGTTCTATACATGTCCGTTATGTATGTACACACTGGGCAGCTGGTCATCATGTGAGAATTGCACAATGATTGATGAGTATGATGAAAAGTGTAGATTATGCAACCCGTGTAAATTGCATAGAGGATATGCTGTACAAATTAAAGGTTGTAATTCCTGTCTTGAAGAGGTGTGTGACTCTCATCCTAGAGGCCACCTATGCTCCAATTGTCATTATGATAAATGTAATCAGTGGGAGAATACATATTCCGGTATGATTGGAAAGAATCCTAACCGTGATTTTAGTTTATTGCTACGAGATTGGTATCGTCGTGGTTTTAGATTGTTCTGGGAGGAGGAACCGGGTTAGCGATTTAACTTTTGGAACAACAAAAGAATATGGTTTCTATATCATTGTTGCGAAGACAATGGGTGTTATGATTATAAGCCCACTGATTTTTATTTGGCTGTGACGGAATGTCATTCGACACTTGAGGACACTGTTTGTGAAATTGCTTCAAATGAGCAAATTGAAACATGTGAATTCTATAGAATGAATGAGAATAGTATCATTGACTATACAAAGAGATATGACAAGAGTGAAGTCACACTCTACTGTAGAAAATGTGATCCTGACATTGCAGTAAATCAGGATCAGTACACTGTGAATTCAGATAATCTACCTGCACTAGTTGTTGTCGACAAATACCTAGTAGAAGATGAAATCTAAAGAGTAGAAAAGTCGTTTTATCATGTATATAATTTTGTTTTATTAATAAACAATTTCACACACATTTTTAGAACATTTTATTCTTAGGGCACTAAAATCAATATTAAATACGCTTGTAAGTATATTCTCCACTAGAAAGTCGTTCAATCGAGGTAAGTCAACGTAGATGCTGAGAAACTGCTTGTAGGTATAGCCACGACAACTGAACATGAAAAAGAGTAGTGCATGAAAGCCACATGTCTTAGTGGTTAAATCCTGTACTCTTCGTTGATTTTGAATAATGGTTTTCCCACTGCTTTCAATAAAGTTGCTGATGTATGGAGCGTAGAAGTTATACGACAGACCAAGAGGATCGAAAAATTCAATATTCTTCGCTGTTTGAAAGATGCATAGCCAATGGCCGGTCTTCAAAGTCGATGGACTGTTATTAACAATGATTAGGGTATTGTTAACACTTGGAATTTTTTCAATGAAGTCCGAAGGTATGCAATAGGACTTGTACTGGGACATGTATGGATCCATACTAAATACATTGATTATTTGGTTTGTGTTCATGGTGCTAGGTCTAGTAGAACACTGCCGTCGGGTGTGATTTCCCAATAGGTTTCAAATTGACTCAGTGATATTAGCGCGATGCTCTCAGTCAGATCATCGGCAAATGTATACTCTAAACGTACATTCCCTGTTCGTACTATGCTCATATCCTGAGTCCCTGACAAGTCCAAAACAATAACCCCATGATTTTTTGAAAACATTGAATCGGTTATTCCATTTTCAAATAGTTGAGAGTCATGATCTAGGGATTGCATGATCAACTCGTATAGAGTTCTATAGGATTTTTTGTCAAATGATAGAGTGTACAGTGGAATACCATTCTCTTTGCACACAAGGCTAGATAGACCGAAAAAATTAAAATCATCGGGGGATTCAGTCCAGGATCCTACGGCACTGCCACTCTTCACAAAGGCCAAAGCCAATTTTGATGGGATTTCTCCATTGATAAATGATGAATCGCTATAGCTACGAGCGCCGGTGGCAATGTGACGTTGATTGGTGATCGTATGGGGGACAAGAAGTTTAATGATGTTACCATTGGCTCTTAGCTTTTCCACTGCCAATGCAACAGAGCTCATAACCTGTTGTTTTCGGACGTGGAGAATTGCCGAAATGATAATGACATTTGCATCGGGTGCTGCAGGAAGTGTTTTTCTCAAAATGAAATTCGATGGGGCCATCTGTAACTTTATGTCAATCTTGACATTGGGGGGTAGCCATTGGGATATATTGAATATCTCATGATTTAATTTTCCAACCAGATGATACTCCTGGGTCACTGCAGTAGTCAACTCACTGTCAGTATCAACACCTGATCGATATTCATAGCCCAATGATTGTCCTCTCAACTCCTTTTACGCCTTTGGTGTCACCATCATAAATTGTATGTAGCTTGCATAGTTTGATAAATTATTGCTAGTGCTCACCAATGTTCCATTAATAAATACATTAATTTGTTTAAATAGGTTGTGTAGAATACAGTTTTCATAGGAGAGACCATCGCCAGCATTTGGAGTTGTATTATCTGACTTTTTCTTCACCACAACATTTAAATCAATAAATGTTGATGACAAATCAATGAAATAGTCTTCATTGGAAAACATTTGAAAGTGTATATTCTCCGAGAGGGGTTGTTGGGGATGAAATTGTTCATAGTAACGAGACTTGACACTGACATCAGCATTTTCAGTATTGCATAGACTCAATGAGGAACTGATTGATGGATATGATTCCTTGGGGGGAGATAAGTCATCTTAAGAGAAGAAATCCTTCTTTGATCTAACAATCTTTTTCTTTTTCTTCTTCTGCTTATTGGCCTTCGTTGTTTTATTCCTCAAAGTCCTTGTTGATGTCCTTTGCTTCCTGCCTGGGTGGAGACTGATGAGTGAATGACGCGAACGCATCCTTTTCAATCCCTCCCCATTTTGTCGAGATTTTAGTTGCTCACCAACCGCTTTTGCTGAAGATCTAATATTTTCCTTAACACTCTCCTTGAAATTCTTGCCCGACCCCCAGTCCTGTAGTGTGGAGGCAGCAAAATTTGATGCAGCAGGTACAAGATATTTTCTGGCAAGGGGTAGTGCAGAACGAAATAGCCTAGCAAACCAGCTACCAAGACCATAGCCAGACATTGTAGTACGACCCTTGTAGTAGTCCAATCCATTGCCTATTTGACGTGGACTCAAAGCACCAACATAACAATCGATATCGGGGCAGACAAATGGAATTCTTCTATTGTTCATTTTAGTTGATTGTGCTGTCGTTGACAATGGGTCGAAAATGACATGTAATCCCTGCTAAGCCTTTTGTTATTGCTAGAGGATCACCCAATTCACTTCTTAGTGTTAACTGAGAGAGTTCCAAATACGAAGTGTTTACAGGAACATACTGAAGATGCTTTATATTATAGCGGTGAACAAGTTCATGAGTTGTTTTTCGTTCAAGAACACGTAGGAGGGGGACATTTGAATTACCAACTCTCGACGTTTCCACAAAGGATGCATAGAGAAATATGCAAGAGTCCGAGGCGAAACCAGGTGGATAATCAGAAAAAATTACTTGATCCATCCCGTAAACGGTGCCAGCATTTTTCCCATTGATCATATTCTGTTTAAAGCCAAGAACGTCTCTCAGATTATCACTGAGAATAATTATTTCAGTGTCAACAGGTGAGCTAATGTAAATCCTATCATGTTCCAATGAATAATTAAAATGGAATGTACCATTCCTACGATATGAGATTTTTCTATTGATTGTACGACACAAATCTCCCATATTATCATATTCAATATATTTCAGTTTGGCATGTGGATATTCGCTAGGTTTAAGTGCTTCAGCCCATTCATAGTCGACAAAGAGTATCAAATCGAATGGTATAACTTTTATATCATACACACGATCCTTTCTCAGGATGTCATAGGTATTTTGAGAATACAGTCGACAAGAGCCACTTCATACGCACCGTAAAATTTGATGGCTGGGGAGAGTTTTGTCCAAAAATCACTTGTCGTATTCAAGTCGTTGTAGAGAGGATCGGAAACGTTGGACATGAAAGTTACATAGAAATCATTGGGCATTGTCAATATCTTCAACACCGATCCAAGAATCAAAATCAGAGTTGTATCCTAGCCACCGAACAAGTAACTGTTTATTACCCCTGCGAGTACGAGTCTTTAATATCTTTTCAATTTGATAGATTTCACTATTATTTTTAACTTTTTGCAGTTCATAGTCATAAAAGCCGCCGAGAATCTTTCATCTTTGGTATCACGCAGGCGATAAGTTACGGGTCTAGTGTCTAGGATTTTTGCCACTTTAAAAAGTTTGGTGGACCACAAGTAATTCCCCTTTTCAAAAACATTAGTTGTTCTATTAATTAGAACAGTATCACCAACATTGAATTTATTTTTCTTCTTGACAATCGATTCATTGGAATATTGTTTAAGAAAGGTGTCAATTGTATCATGATCAGAATGATGAACTTCCGTTGGCGTAGAGTTGGACAATGATCGATGAGGTCGTTGATTATAAATCAACATGATTTTATCTAGATCATGAATAAAAGCCGATGTATTTTTCAATGTACAATATCTTGAAATTAAAAGTCGAATAGTTTTTGTCAATCGTTTGGCCAATGCAGCCTTTATAGGACTATGACTATGATAGAGCAGTGTACTATATTTCTCTAGTACTTTTGCAACATGGGGATTAACAAATTCACTACCGCGATCCGTTTGAATTTTTTTATATGAATCCTGTTCGAGAATACTTTCAATGGCCTGAGCAACTTCAACGCCTCTCTTTGATCGCAATGGAATTGCATATGCATAGCGACTAAAAACACTGCTTGCAAGTAGAATGTACTTGTACGGTGTATTGTGAGGTCGTTGAATCTCATCTAGAGTCAGGAGATCTGCTTGCATTATATGCAATGGGTAAAAGGCTTTAGTTTTTCGATATTGATTGGCATGAAGTCTATGATTTCTATGCAGAGTGTAACTTGATTCATTTTGTAGATAGTCTTGTACACTTTTAGTGTGAACACCAGTGACTTTGGAAAGAGTGGTGGGGGAACTTAAACTCCCCGCCTCGCCAATATTTTCATAAACACCTTTCAGAACTTCAACCATTTTGAACGTAAACACGTTGTGTAACGTCCGCTACCCTTTTGTATACTAGTTGACGATGGTGAAATGAAACGTTTTCGCGTTTTCCTCGCCGCCATTGTCAAGTTTTTTCCACTAGGTGTGCTAGTATTTTCCAAGATTGATTTAAAATCTTCTTCTTCTTCTTCTTCTTATTCATGTTCATATTTTAATGGTGTTGTTGTTGTTGATAATGATGATGATGATGTATGTTCATTTAATTTTTTTAGAATTTGTCTATTGCTAATAAGACTTTTGGCGAAGTTTAATCTATTTAGAAAGTTGTATAGATGAGCGTCAAATGATAATAGTCCTTTACGATTTGTAACCATATCAGAGATTAAATCAAGTAGATTATAGCTCTTGCCCTGAATTATAATCCCTTTCCCATTGCTCTCAACTTGAATATGATCTTGACCGCTTTCCATGAGATAGGTTAGGAGTCGTTTACTTTGTTCACGATATGAGTGGGGCATTAGATTTCCAATTTTCAATACAGTTGAATCCAATTCCTCCTTCTTTAATTGTGTTCCAGCAGCAGCAGCAGACTCTTGAGGAGATGATTCTTTTTTGTGATCAATACCAGCAGTGGGCTTCGACCGATAGAACTTGTGTTTGTCCACTCGGTGAAGTACATCTTCAAGTAAAAGCAGTTTTTTATCATCCTCAATATTCTCATTGTCAAGGAATTTACTCAGATTGTTCTCAAAGTGTTCCACGGGTGAGAGAGCGAGTCCTATTGGAGTCAATTTATAGGGTTTTGCCATCTAGAGAAAACTGTTTACAAGTCCTGCAACTATTGGCAGTAAAAGTGTGAAAAAGCTACCACCCGCCTGAAGAAGTCGTTTCCTTTTAAAATTCTTTCCTTTCATTTTAGAGGCCAATGTACGTACAATGGAACGATGTTGCTTTGCCTGTTTCTTAACTACTTCTGGCAGTTGAACATTACCCTCGGTCAAATTTAAACAAAGTTCAGATATTAGATTAATGAAATCATTGTCAATACCATGTTTGAGTATGGCTTTCCTAAGCGGAGGTTTTGAAGTGCTTAGAACTGAAAACAAATATCTATTTTCATGTAGTTTCTTCAGTGTCATGATATCGACTAATAGATCTTTTTAGTGTTCACGGGGAGATATACTGTAATTTCATAGTCGAAAATATCTGTGACTACACGCAGATCCTCGGGTGTATTTTTATTAAGATCCAATAGGATATAACCGTGAGGTTTATTAGTTGCCTGATTGTATGCTGAGAGCAGAAATTTAGGGGCACCTGGATAGATTTGTTTATTGAGGGTTATTAGCGAGCTAGAATCACGAACAACTCCGTAGATGATATAGTAGGTGCAGTTCAATGCAAGTGTTCGCATACATTTGCTCTGATGAAAGAGATTGTGTAGAACCAGAGTAACGGAAATCTGTTCATGATGAGAGCAAACAGTGAACAATTGCAGCATTTCCTGGGACCATTGTTCAATAGATTCAGCCAGATTGTCAATGATCAGCCAAGAGTTTGGTTCAATAATGCTGAAAACATCAAGTCCCTGTATGAATTGTATCTGCACCAAACCCCTGGTGGCAGCAATTGCTTTTATTTTATCGTATGACTCCTGCCAAATACTGCAACAATAGTAGATTTTTTCGGCTTTTCCGCAAACATTTTATCGCAATTTTTAATTATTTTAGTTAAGAGTGTTGTTTTGCCCGACATTGACGGCCCACACAGAAACGAGTAAATTTTTTCCTAAAACCTTTGGGGGGGGGGGGTCTCGCTGCCTTGGGGGGGGGGGGGGGGGGCTCGTGGCCCGGGGGGGGCGGCTGCCAGCGGGGGCGCACCGCCACTATCAAAGTTAACTTTTTTTTTACTTAGAGCACATTTTTTTTGTAAACATACATGTTGCATTCAAAAAAGTGATATTATTTCAAGTGCTTTATTCTAATGTTGTATTTTTTCTATAAATAAACAAAAAAAGTATTTATTTAAGTGTTTTTCCTCTGTGTCTATGTAAATGTTGTATTTTTTTTATTATAAATAAATTTAAAAGAAGTGTATTTTTTTTCATGTTTAATGTGCTTTTTTTTCAATGTAGTATATTTTTTTTTAAGTATTGTTACCTTTTTTATTCATATAATAAAAGAAAATATGATTCTTTATTCGTCTTCTTCTTCTTATTGTTCTTGAACAGAGTAGGGAAATTATTTTGTCATTAGACAACTATGGTCTACAGTTATTTGTCCAGATGAACTGTTGAAGGGAACATGTATCAATTTAAAACACCATTCAGATCGTTTCTGTGTGGGCCGTCAATGTCGGGCAAAACAACACTCTTAACTAAAATAATTAAAATTGCAGTAAAATGTTTTGGAAAAGCCGAAAAAAATCTACTATTGTTACAGTATTTGGCAGGAGTCATACGATAAAATAAAAGCAATTGCTGCCACCAGGGGTTTGGTGCAGATACAATTCATACAGGGACTTGATGTTTTCAGCATTATTGAACCAAACTCTTGGCTGATCTCAAACATGGTATTGACATGATTTCATTAATCTAATATCTGAACTTTGTTTAAATTTGACCGAGGGTAATGTTCAACTGCCAGAAGTAGTTAATCAACAGGCAAAGCAACATCGTTCCATTGTACGCACATTGGCCTCTAAAAAGAAAGGAAAGAATTTTAAAAGGAAACGACTTCTTCAGGCGGGCGGTAGCTTTTTCACACTTTTACTGCCAATAATTGCAGGACTTGTAAACAGTTTTCTCTAGATGGCAAACCCTATAAATTGACTCCAATAGAACTCGCTCTCTCACCCGTGGAACACTTTGAGAACAATCTGAGTAAATTCCTTGACAATGAGAATATTGAGGATGATAAAAACTGCTTTTACTTCAAGATGCACTTCACCGAGTGGACAAACACAAGTCCTATCGGTCGAAGCCCACTGCTGGTATTGATCACAAAAAAGAATCATCTCCTGAAGAGTCTGCTGCTGCTGCTGGAACACAATTAAAGAAGGGGGAATTGGATTCAATTGTATTGAAAATTGGAAATCTAATGCCCCACTCATATCGTGAACAAAGTAAACGACTCCTAACATATCTCATGGAAAGCGGTCAAGATCATATTCAAGTTGAGAGCAATGGGAAAGGGATTATAATTCAGGGCAAGAGCTATAATCTACTTGATTTAATCTATGATATGGTTACAAATCGTAAAGGACTATTATCATTTGACGCTCATCTATACAACTTTCTAAATACATTAAACTTCCACAAAAGTCTTATTAGCAATAGACAAATTCTAAAAAAATTAAATTAACATGCATCATCATCATCATCATCAACAACAACAACACCATTAAAATATGACAATGAAGAAGAAGAAGAAGAAGAAGATTTTAAATCAATGTTGGAAAATACTAGCACACCTAGTGGAAAAACTTGACAATGGCGGCGAGGAAAAAGCGAAAACGTTTCATGTCACCATCGTCAACTAGTGTACAAAAGGGTAGCAGACGTTACACAACGTGTTTACGTTCAAAATGGTTGAAGTTCTGAAAGGTGTTTATGAAAATATTGGTGAGGCGGGGAGTTTAAGTTCCCCCACCACTATTTCCAAAGTCACTGGTGTTCACACTAAAAGTGTACATGACTATCTACAAAATGAATTAAGTTACACTCTGCATAGAAATCATAGACTTCGTGCCAATCAATATCGAAAACTAAAGCCTTTTACCCATTGCATATAATGCAAGCAGATCTCCTGACTCTAGATGAGATTCAACGACGTCACAATACACCGTACAAGTACATTCTACTTGCAATCAGTGTTCTTAGTCGCTATGCATATGCATTTCCATTGCGATCAAAGAGAGGCGTTGAAGTTGCTCAGGCCATTGAAAGTATTCTCGAACAGGATTCATATAAAAAAATTCAAACGGATCGTGGTAGTGAATTTGTTAATCCCCATGTTGCAAAAGTACTAGAGAAATATAGTACACTGCTCTATAATAGTCATAGTCCTATAAAGGCTGCATTGGCCGAACGATTGATAAGAACTATTCGACTTTTAATTTCAAGATATTGTACATTGAAAAAAAAAATCGGCTTTTATTCATGATCTAGATAAAATCATGTTGATTTATAATCAACGACCTCATCGATCATTGTCCAACTCTACGCCAACGGAAGTTCATCATTCTGATCATGATACAATTGACACCTTTCTTAAACAATATTCCAATGAATCGATTGTCAAGAAGAAAAATAAATTCAATGTTGGTGATACTGTTCGAATTAATAGAATAACTAATGTTTTTGAAAAGGGGAATTACTTGTGGTCCACCGAACTTTTTAAAGTGGCAAAAATCCTAGACACTAAACCCATAACTTATCGCCTGCGTGATACCAAAGATGAAGAGATTCTCGGCGGCTTTTATGACTATGAACTGCAAAAAGTTAAAAATAATAGCGGCTCTTGTCCACTGTATTCTCAAAAATACCTATGACATCCTGAGAAAGGATCGTGTGTATGATATAAAAGTTATACCATTCGATTGGACACTCTTTGTCGACTATGAATGGGTTGAAGCACTTAAATCTAGCGAATATCCACATGCCAAATTGAAATATGTTGAATATGATAATATGGGAGATTTGTGTCGTACAATCAATAGAAAAATCTCATATCGTAGGAATGGTACATTCCATTTTAATTATTCATTGGAACATGATAGGATTTACATTAGCTCACCTGTTGACACTGAAATAATTATTCTCAGTGATAATCTGAGAGACGTTCTTGGCTTTAAACAGAATATGATCAATGGGAAAAATGCTGGCACCGTTTACGTGATGGATCAAGTAATTTTTGCTGATTATCCACCTGGTTTCACCTCGGACTCTTGCATATTTCTCTATGCATCCTTTGTGGAAACGTCGAGAGTTGGTAATTCAAATGTCCCCCTCCTACGTGTTCTTGAACGAAAAACAACTCATGAACTTGTTCATCACTATAATATAAAACATCTTCAGTATGTTCCTGTAAACACTTCGTATTTGGAACTCTGTCAGTTAACACTAAGAAGTGGAATTGGGTGATCCTCTAGCAATAACAAAAGGCCTTAGCAGTGATTACATGTCATTTTTGACCCATTGTCAACGACAGCACAATCACCTAAAATGAACAATAGAAGAATTCCATTTGTCTGTCCCGATATCGATTGTTATGTTGGTGCTTTGAGTCCACGTCAAATAGGCAATGGATTGGACTACTACAAGGGTCGTACTACAATGTCTGGCTATGGTCTTGGTAGCTGGTTTGCTAGGCTATTTCGTTCTGCACTACCCCTTGCCAGAAAATATCTTGTACCTGCTGCATCAAATTTTGCTGCCTCCACACTACAGGACTGGGGGTCGGGCAAGAATTTCAAGGAGAGTGTTAAGGAAAATATTAGATCTTCAGCAAGAGCCGTTGGTGAGCAACTAAAATCTCGACAAAATGGGGAGGGATTGAAAAGGATGCGTTCACGTCATTCACTTATCAGTCTCCACCCAGGCAGGAAGCAAAGGACATCAACAAGGACTTTGAGGAATAAAACAACGAAGGCCAATAAGCAGAAGAAGAAAAAGAAAAAGATTGTTAAATCAAAGAAGGATTTCTTCTCTTAAGATGACTTATCCCCCCACAAGGAATCATATCCATCAATCAGTTTCTCATTGAATCTATTCAATGCTGAAAATGTTGATGTCAGTGTCAAGTATGGCTACTATGAACAATTTCATCCCCAACAACCCCTCTCGGAGAATATACACTTTCAAATATTTTCCAATGAAGACTATTTCATTGATTTGTCATCAAAATTAATTGATTTAAATGTTGTTGTGAAGAAAAAGTCAGATAATACAACTCCAAAAGCTGGTAATGGTCTCGCCTATGAAAACTGTATTCTACACAACCTATTCAAACAAATTAATGTATTTATTAATGGAACATTGGTGAGCACTAGCAATAATTTATCAAACTATGCAAGCTACATACAATTTATGATGATGACACCAAAGGCGTACAAGGAGTTGAGAGGACAATCATTGGGCTATGAATATCGATCAGGTGTTGATACTGACGGTGAGTTGACTACTGCAGTGACCCAGGAGTATCATCTGGTTGGAAAATTAAATCATGAAATATTCAATATATCCCAATGGCTACCCCCAATGTCAAGATTGACATAAAGTTACAGATGGCACCATCAAATTTCATTTTGAGAAAAACACTTCCTGCAGCACCCGATGCAAATGTCATTATCACATCGGCAATTCTCCACGTCCGAAAACAACAGGTTATGAGCTCTGTTGCATTGGCAGTGGAAAAGCTAAGAGCCAATGGTTACAACATTAAACTTCTTGTCCCCCATACGATCACCAATCAACGTCACATTGCCACCGGCTCTCGTAGCTATAGCGATTCATCATTTATCAATGGAGAAATCCCATCAAAATTGGCTTTGGCCTTTGTGAAGAGTGGCAGTGCCGTTGGATCCTGGACTGAATCCCCCCATGATTTTAATTTGTTCGGTCTATCTAGCCTTGTGTGCAAAGTGAATGGTATTCCACTGTACACTCTATCATTTGACAAAAAATCCTATAGAACTCTGTACGAGTTGACCATGCAATCCCTAGATCATGACTCTCAACTATTTGAAAATGGAATAACCGATTCAATATTTTCAAAAAATCATGGGGTTATTGTTTTGGACTTGTCAGGGACTCAGGATATGAGCATAGTACGAACAGGGAATTTACGTTTAGAGTGTACATTTGCCGATGCTCTGACTGTGAGCATCACGCTAATATCACTGAGTCAATTTGAAACCTATTGGGAAATCACACCCGACGGCAGTGTTCTACTAGACCTAGCACCATGAACACAAACCAAATAATCAATGTATTTAGTATAGATCCATACATGTCCCAGTACAAGTCCCATTGCATACCTTCGGACTTCATTGAAAAAATTCCAAGTGTTAACAATACCCTAATCATTGTTAATAGCAGTCCATCGACTTTGAAGACCGGCCATTGGCTATGCATCCTTCAAACAGCGAAGAATATTGAATTTTTTGATCCTCTTGGTCTATCGTATAAATTCTACGCTCCGTACATCAGCAACTTTATTGAAAGCAGTGGGAAAACCATTATTCAAAATCAACGAAGAGTACAGGATTTAACGACTAAGACATGTGGCTTTCATGCACTACTCTTTTTCATGTTCAGATGTCGTGACTTTACCTACAAGCAGTTTCTCAACATCTACGTTGACTTTCCTCGATTGAACGACTTTCTAGTGGAGGATATACTTACAAGCGTATTTAATACTGATTTTAGTGCCCTAAGAATAAAATGTTCTAAAAATGTGTGTGAAATTGTTTATTAATAATAAAAAAAATTTATATACATGATAAAACGACTTTTCTACTCTTTAGATTTCATCTTCTACTAGGTATTTGTCGACAACAACTAGTGCAGGTAGATTATCTGAATTCACAGTGTACTGATCCTGATGTACTGCAATATCAGGGTCACATTTTCTACAGTAGTGTGTGACTTCACTCTTGTCATATCTCTTTGTATAGTCAATGATACCATTCTCATTCATTCTATAGAATTCACATGTTTCAATTTGCTTATTTGAAGCAATTTCACAAATAGTGTCCTTAAGTGTCGAATCACATTCCGTCACAGCCAAATAAAAATCAGTGGGCTTATAATCATAACACCCATTGTCTTCACAACAATGACGTAGAAACCATATTCTTTTGTTGTTCCAACAGTTAAATCGCTGACCCGGTTCCTCCTCCCAGAACAATCTAAAACCACGACGATACCAATCTCGTAGCAATAAACTAAAATTACGGTTAGGATTCTTTCCAATCATACCGGGATATGTATTCTCCCACTGTTTACATTTATCATAATGACAATTGGAGCATAGGTGGCCTCTAGGATGAGATTCACACACCTCTTCAAGACAGGAATTACAACCTTTAATTTGTACAGCATATCCTCTATGCAATTTACACGGGTTGCATAATCTACACTTTTCATCATACTCATCAATCATTGTGCAAGTCTCACATGATGACCAGCTGCCCAGTGTGTACATACATAACGGACATGTATGGAACATTTTGTCATGTGTTGACACTCTCACTGCCACAATGAAACTGAGCTAGCAACAACAAAAAATTGTCTGGGATACAGAGAGAGGAGTAAATCATCCTTGAGCACCATCTTTCTCATGAAAAAAGTCCTAAATTTCTAAACTAATGTTTAAAAGCATATCCACAATATCATTTTGCCGTGTCGTGATCAATATATCAATATATTGCGTAAATGCATTTGGACCACGACGTAGAAGCTTCATACAATAGTCTAATGATGGAGAATCAGTTTTCATTATATCGACAAGCATTCCCCGAGAAAATATCTTCCTTTGAATAGACAGCTCTAGAAAATCGTCATCTAGAATTAAACGTTTTTCCATAAGAACTAGATTCCTCATGATTCGCTCTTTCTCGAATCTATCCATTTTTTTTTTTTTTTTTTTTTTTTTTTTTTTTTTTTTTTTTTTTTTAGTCCTAACACTCTCACAACCAACTTCAGACTAACCAGGATTTTTTCTACTCTAAAAAATATACGCTAGTCTACTATAGAAAGAAAAAAACCATTGATTTAGAAGCAATTTTATTGAACATAATTACAATAATAATATTCACTGATGCATTTTGTTCTCATCAATATATTTCGATAGGACATCTAATGCTGACCGAAGTTTATTTATATGGAGAATATTCACTTTTCCAGCAAAACATAGCTGCTCCTCCTGTTTAAATTTGCTTAATGATATCACGTATCTAGCATACATAGTGTCCCATTCAAGACATAGTCTACAGCCAGCGGTTATTTCCACAGCCACATTGGGTACTCGTATATCGTTGCTACTGTTGTCGGCTCCATCATTAATCTCCAATAATGTAAATGCACTACTCATTTTTCTCTACTAATATCCTCTCAAATAAACGATTCTCTTTGAATTCAATTCTCTTACTAATATGAATTGTAAAGAAAACTATTCCTTTTATTCAAATCCCAATCACCAATCAAGTTATCGTATATGGAGCAACCACCGCTCTCTTAATGACTTTTAAAAAACGGATGTTGACTCAAAAACCAGTCTGCTTAAGTTATGTAATTACGACCATACTCTCAAAACATGTTTGACCACATTATACCTCGTCAACTTAAAAAAAATGTCTACTTCAAACTGTGTGAGGGAGTTCTGACTCTCTTTGAAAAGGTGTAGAGGCGTACGCAAATAACATGGAGATTCCTATATGTCTCCGTAAATTCAATATTAGCATACTACTTGTAGGCTCAAACAACATGTTTTGTCACAAAGTTTCAATGGTCCAATGGTTCTAGTCATTTACCCCCGGAAAATACCCCCGTGGAAAATCCCCCGGAAACCAGAAAATCCCCCCACAGAAAATACCCCCCCGGAAAATACCCCCATGGAAAATACCCCCACCCCGCGGTAAATACCCTTCCGAAAATTCCCCCCACCCCGCATGGAAAATACCCCCCCCCCACGGAAAATATTCCCCGGTATACACCCCCCGGAAAAAAGATTTTCCAAATTTGAGAATTTTGTTGGAGTTTTATTTTTTTTATTTCTGTATGAGGCAAGAATTTTTGGTAATTGTGTATTATGCGCCACTCACTCAAGATTACGCTGTGTAAAATTCGAGAACACACCGGTTCTTTCGTTAGTTTCTTCGCTACTTTAGAAATAAAGTTGGGCTATAGATTAGCACACTAGGGGGGGGGGGGTAAAATATAGCGGGTCTGCACGCACAATGTGTTTGGTACAATTATTCTGCATATTAGATTGATCGATAGATAAGTGTATTTTAAAGCCAAACATACGGTCATGAAAACAGTAAAATAACATAAATGAAAGGCAAAAAACAAAATAAACTTTGAAGAGCGATCATCATGAACACTTAAATGAAACACTACATTAACCTAATAATTGCAAAAACTTAATAATTGCAAAAACGGTCATTAAAAAAAAAACAAAAACAACGCTTAACACCTGGAAAAAACACTTAAATGAAATACTGGGATTTTTTTTAATTTCTAGGTGCTTCGCTATTCTTCTGTGATTTTTTTTTGTTGCCATATACCAGGAAAGATTTGTTTTCTGACTTCTAACAGTCCAAATACTTTACCCCCTTCTCTTATGTGCGAATACATAGCTTGAATTATATATTTCCCAAATATTCTGTCACTTGTCTTTGTTGTGTCTCACGTAAATGAAACATTACATTTGCTTTATGCTGGGATTTTTTTTTTTTTTTTTTTTTTTTTTTTTTTTTTTTTTTAGTTAACATAATTTACAGATACCTCGCTATTTTTCTGTGATTTTTAGTGGCCCTATGCCTAGATAGAATTGTATTCTGACTTCAAACTATCCAAATACTTTAGCCCCCCCCCCCCCCCCCCATTATGCGCAAATATACAGCCCAAATTATATATTTCCCATACATTCTGTCACTAATCTTTGTCTTTTGTCTCGCACCAAGCTGAAAAAGATTAACGAAGAATCCCGTTTGTTCTCGAGTTTTACACAGGGCAAAATTGAGTGAGGTGCCCATAATATACAAGTACCGAGACTTCTTCTCCTGTAGGACTACACATTGGTCGAAGGTATCAACCCCACCTTTAGTCGAGTTGTAGTACTCGATGACTTCTGGTTTTCGACTTGGGTAGGCCAAAGAAGGTCTCTCGTGCATTGTAGACAGTAGAACGACCATTTTGTTTCGTTTTGGGACTTATGAAACCATGGTAAGCTCCTGGTCAAAGCAAAACATTGAACTCCGTTCAGTACGCTTTTTTGTCTGGAGAAGTTCAGGAGGAATTTCACGTTTGTTCTTCCGAAGCGTTCCAACAATGGTCAGGTTGTACGGAGGTTTCAAGAGCTCTTCAGCCATTGGAATGGAAGTGAACCAATTGTCCATAGTTATGTTTCTATTGGAACCCCAAATTGGTCTGCTAAGCTCTCGAACGAAGTAATCGCCTAGAGGTAAACCACCTGTTCGAGTTCCTTTACCCAGGTATGGGATAGCATTTATCATGTATTTGGTGCCCACGTCACACATCATTACAATTATAATTCCATATTTGTTCGGCTGGCTCGGTATATCATTCTAAAGGGGCATCTTCCCCTAAAACCAAGCAATTGCTCATCGATTGTAGTGTTGGCCTCTGGGCTAAAACTACCTTGACAGTTCTTGATGCCGTCTACCCACACCTCTCTTATGGCAGCAAAAGGGTCATTCTGTTTCCTGGAATTACTCTTTTCTTTATCGTCAAGTCGGAGGCAATCAATGAGAAAGTGGAATCTTTCCTTCGACATTGTAGCCTTGTAGGCAGACTCGCTCATATTGGCATCAAACATTTCGTCAACAGAGAGATGTCCGTCTTTTAGTGCAGCCGTAAGAATGAACAATCCAAATATAGCTTTCAGCTCTATCCTATTTGTAGGCTCCTCTGAGGCTCTAGCTGTACCGTAGTTGGCTGCCTTTCTTTCAATATCTTCATTCGTATGCAACACAATCTTGTCCAGAATCTCGGCAGACAAAAAGACTTGAAAAGCTGAGAGAGGCGTATCTGCCGCTTTGGCGGCATCACCTACAGGGCCAGCCACACCTCTGATGAGATTTCGACCCAAGGGTCACCCCTCTGTTGGTTTTCTGTGGGGGTAAACCTGACCACCTATGTCCATCTTTTTCTCTGAGCGATCGTTTCGATGGAACGACAATGAGTCGGTCGCCAGGAAGTTCCAAACTTAGTAAGTTCTTTTCACCGCTCTCTTGATCTTCGTCTGAAGATTTAGACTGCGTTCGAATATTTGATCTTGCTTGCCTTCGCACAGATGCCGATGCACTTTGACGACCAGTATCTTCATCAGCATTTATGTTGGACAGATGGCTACTGTTTTCTTTATCAGGTACATAATCTTCATCGGAGTCTTTGCTGTTTTCCAAATCCTCCAGATCTTCTCCGATTAGATTTTCTTCAGAGTCACTAAGAGTTGGCAGATGTTGAAATTAGAATTTTAACATTTTTTGTCCCAAGAAAACTGACACAAATCCAAGAAAAAACTAAATGTACTAATTCTGATTTTCGCAAAAAAATTTACACTATTACTGTCGCTTCGTAAAATTTACTACTCACCCTCATTATCTCGGAAACGAGCAGGGATCCGTTCAAGTCTGAACTTGCCCAATAACTGGCGTCTCGAAAAAGGAATTTACGTGAATTCACGTCTTGTTATGTGATACCGTCTACACGGGAATCTCGAAAAACGGTTTGGCGGTCGTAAAATTTACGAAGCGACAGTATTCCAGGGTTAAATTCCCCTCAATATTCTGTAAATTTGCACCTTCATACGCGTAGCCCTAATTGTACTAGTATCATAGTAGTAGTGGTAGTAATAGGAACAGTAGTAGCAGTAATAGTGTTACTACTGCTCAATCTCTTTCAATCTGTCTCAATCTGACTCAATCTCTCTCTATCTCTCTTAATTTCTCCCTCTCTTTCAATCTCAATTTCTCTTAATCTCTCGCAATCTCTATCAAGCTCACTTAATCTCTTTCATTCTCTCTCAAACTCGAGTAAAATTGGTCTAAATATATTGCTGATACGCCCGTATCAGCAATCTGTATTCACTTAGTATATTTTGATTTAGTTCAACTTTCTCCTCACCGTTTCTTTCGATTTTTTTTTCAATATCCTCAGCGTTAGTAGTACTTGCTACAAAAGTAATAGCTTTAGTGATAGATTGGTAGTAGTAATAGTACTTGTGGTAGCAGTAGAAATGTCTCTTAATCTTTCGCAATCTCTATCAAGCTCACTTAATCTCTTTCAATCTCTCTCAATCTCGAGTAAAATTGGTCTAAATATATTGCTGATACGCCCGTATCAGCAATCTGTATTCACTTAGTATATTTTGATTTAGTTCAACTTTCTCCTCGCCGTTTCCTTCGATTTTTTTTCAATATCCTCAGCGTTAGTAGTGCTTGCTACAAAAGTAATAGCTTTAGTGATAGATTGGTAGTAGTAATAGTACTTGTGGTAGCAGTAGAAACAGCAGTAGTTGTGGTAGTAGTAGCGTGCAAATATTGCCTTTTGATCAATTGATCATCACAATGAATAAATTGCATAACTTGCTCCTCTTGCCCTGAGGCCGCGGCGGAGGGGGGGGGGGTGACATCCCCAAACGTAGAATTTCTTTCAACAATGCTGAAAAAATTTATTTCTCAAAACTTTATTTGGATGAAAAACTTTTTTTGGCGAAAAATTTGAAAATTGAAAAGACGTGGGTATCAGATCAGATCAGAATTTGAGGTTTTCTGGCATAACCAGCAACACTTTAAGCCTCCTGAAGTACTGGTTCTACCTGCCTACCAGTGGGTAAAGGCAGGCACATATAGCAGCCCCCACCCCTGGGGTGTAAGAGGGGACTCATCAGGTGAGACCTATACCAATTTTAACTTGTAATTTGACTACAGTAACCAATCCTTGGGTTTATGCCACTGCTACTGTTGATGCTTGATGTTTTTTGCTGATTGCTTTCTATTCTTCAAATTTCACAATCCCCTGCTTTGGTATTTGAAATTTGTTGCTTCATTGTGGACTACATCCTGCCTTATACCCAAACTGTCTTATACCACTGCTTATTTCTGGTCCTGTTTTGTTGTTTACTTGAGATAAGAAATGAAAAGTCAACTCAAGCCACCTCGTGAACTAAGGTCTGACAGCTCAATCCAATTCTCTGGATCAGAATCTGTTTCAGAGCAGCTACTCATGCTCACTAACCACATAAATAGCATAAAAATCAAACATAAAATGCTAGCAGATTCACTACAACCTGACAATCTTAAATCTTCAGTGAAAGGGTTACTTGATGACCTTATATTGGCTAAGATCTCTTCCCAGGTGGATGAGGCAGTGGTTAAAATGAAAGAGGAACAGACATTCATGCAACATAATGTCACTATCTCTTCAGATAAGCTGGATGCAATCAAGCAGGAGGTGTATGCTGGCCTCAACCTAGATCTTAGTAATTTAGTGGATAAAACTCTTGAAAGCTATAACAGACGCATATTTTCTGTTGAATCTTCATTGGCTACTTTAGAGTCATCCATGATAGACCTTAAAAACTCTTTCCAGCCTATCCAGTCTAACCTGGCAAGATTAAATGACCGTTTTGAACAGCAGGCTTTGAGCAACCAAATTATTGTCTTTGGGGTGAAAGAGGAGACCTCCATTGAAAACACTGAAAGTCAATTCCTGTCACTATGTGCTGGGAAATTTCCTGGCATACCAATTATTCAGTCTGATGTTGTATCAGCCAAAAGAATTGGCAAACCATCTGCAAAACCCAGACCCATAGTTGTTGAATTTTGCAACTTACGAGTTCGTCAACTGCTTCTCAGACAAAAGAAGGATTTGAAAGGATCAGGGATTCTATTTTCTGAGACACTTACAAAACCACGCTTACAACTTCTTTCATATGCCAAGTCAAAACTTGGCTTACGTAATGTTTGGTCCAGTAAAGGTGATATCCAATATAAAACCCAATCTGGAAGAGTGGTTAAGTTTAATAATCAGAGTGAAATTGATTTATGTGCTGCAAATGCAGATAAATTAAAGTGATGGATTTAGATTTATTTTCTTATAATATATTGCATTGTTTCTGTAGGGATTTACTTGCTGTTCTTAAAATATTCCTCTATTATTCTTTACTGTCCTCACATAATTTAGACTGGTACCATATTACACTTTGTGCCAATAGTTTGGACGATATGTCCCTTCCCACTAATATTTCTTTATGTTTGTTTGTGATTCTGTCACCTTCACGTTGTCTGATTTACATTATATTCTTGTTGTGTCATTATACTTGTAACCCCCATAATATCAACTGGTCACACATTATAGTTTGTGCTAATACTTATAATAATATGTGCCTTCCCACTGATTTTTCTTTATGTTTGTTTATGATCCTTTCACCATCATGTAGCTTGGCTTCTATAATGTTTTTGTCATGTCAGCACATTTGCAGCTCATATAATTTTCACTGGTCCTATATTGCATTTTGGGCAAATATTATGAATCATATATGTTATCCCACTGTTATTTATTTATTTATTTTTTTTTTTATGTTTGTTTGTGATCCTATCACCTTTATGCAGGCTGATTTCTTTCATATTTTTGTCATTTCAGCATAATTGCAGCTCATATAATTTTGACTGGTTCCACATTATACTTGGGGCCAATATTTTGATGAATATGTGCCATGCCACTATTATTCCCTTATCTGGGTTAGTGATCCTATCACCTTCCTGTAACCTGAATTCTATCATATTTTTTTCATGTCAGCACACATGCAACTTGCATAATTTTGACTGGTCCCATATTATATTTTTGGTCATTATTTTGAATAATATATGCCATCTCATTGATATTTCTTTATCTTATTTTTTGATGCTATCACCCTTGTGTACCCTGAATTCAATCAAATTTTTGTCATGTCAGTATATATGCAGCTCTCATAATTTTTTACTATCCATAGTATACTCTGGGCTAATATTTGGAATAATATGTGTCATTCCATTGATATTCATTTATATTTGTCTGTGATCCTATCACCTTCAGGTAGGCTGACTACTATTATATTTTTTTTTTTCTCTCTTTCTTTCTCATGTCAGTTACAGCTTACATAATTTTCTGGTCCCACATTATAAATTGGGCCAATACTTTGATTCTACTTTCATTTTACTGATATCTCATTATGCTTTTTGTGATCCTCTCACCTTCATGTAGCCTAACTTCTATTATTTTTTTGTCAGCCCAGCACACTTGCAGCTCATGTAATAGCAATTGGTGTCACATTATACTTTGGTCCAATACTTTGGATAATTTGTGCCATCCCACTTATATTTCTATGTGTATATTTATTATTTGGGATAATTATGGGTGATTTCTCTTTTCTTTTGAATTCTTCTATTCTTAATTCGGTTATATTTGATCAACCAATTAGGGCTGGTAAACAAGAGACTCACACGCTTGACCCTCTCCTTGAATCTATGGTTAATTCTAGCTGTAATTATCACACTACCATTGATTATTGTGATAAAATTATACCCTCACTGTCTTTAAATAGTAGCTTTAATGTATTTTGTTTGAATGTGCGTGGGATAAGAGATAAATGGGATAGTCTGAAATCGTATTTGTGGTCTGATAATTCTTGCCCTTTTGATGTAATTGGTTTAACAGAAACATGGTTATCTGATGGTGAAAATTTTACAGCCTATGATATGCATGGTTATGTTGCTGTCCATATCCCCAGAATGGTAACAAAGTGCTCAGGAGGTATTTCTTTATTTATAAAGTCTGATATTGAGTTTAGAAGAAGGTCTGACCTTGAAACCTTGTTTACATCAGTAGTGTCAAATAGTAGGACAGTTTATTCTCTTGTTATTGATCTGAAAAGCCAGTTTGCATGTGACACTGTTTGTTTGTTTTATAAGCCCCCTCCTTTTCCAACACATTTGTTCTGTGATTTGCTTGATCAACTTTCTTGTGTGGGGTCTTTCTCTAAAAAACGTATTTGTGTTTTGTGAGATTTTAATTGTAATATGTTAAACATTGGATCAAGTGATGAATGTGACCATCTCTTTGATGTGCTTTCTTCTGCTGGTCTACTTCCTTCAATTTTTTTTCCTTCTCGTGTTGACCCTACTAGAAATTCTGCCACTTTAATAGACAATATTTTCATTTCTCATTCTTCTAATTTGAAGTTTACTTCTGGTCTTGTTTTCACTGATCTTTCTGATCACTTCCCTATTTATGTTTCACTTTTTGTGCCTCAAACTGAGATTGTTGTGGATGAGCAGGGTGAGTTTTCTTTTAGAACTTCCACAGATAAAGAAATTTCTAATTTAATACATAGTCTTCAGAGTAATGATTGGTCTAGTGTTCTTGAAGCTAATGATGTTGATTGTGCAACGAGTTTATTTTTGTGTTGTATGGGAGCTCTGTTGGATAAGCATTTTCCTCTTAGAAAGAGGCCAAGGAATTCCATACCTAAATGTCCATGGATGTCTAGAGGTCTGATCAATGCTACACATATGAAGGCGTCTCTGTTTAAGGCTGCATGTAAAAGTAAGACACAGGATGATCTTTTGAAGTATAAACTTTATAAAAATGTGCTTACTTCTTCAGTACGTGCAGCCAAAAAGCTATATTTTTCGCGTCGAATTGATGAGTGTAAGGGGAATTTGCGAAAGGTTTGGACTGTAGTTAATGAAGCTCTTTCCCGCAAGAAACTCAAACAGTCCCCCCCTTGTCACTACAGGAAAGCTGATGGATCTTTCGTGGACAAAAATTCTTCAGCAAGCGCCTTCAATTCGTATTTCACCTCACTTCCTTCAGTTCCTAATCCACCCTACAGCAGAGTAAGTAGTTTTCCCTTAGCAGAAAAGTCATTTTTCCTTTTTCCATGCAGTGATACCGAAATTTCTAACATTATTTCTCAGCTTTCAAGTAGCCGTACAGTTGATGGTTTTGGTTTGAGCTGTAATGTTCTTAAAAAAATTGGTCAGTTTGTTTCTAACCCCATCTCACACATAACTAACCTCTCTCTTTCTTCTGGTGTTTTTCCTCATTTATTTAAGGTTGCTAATGTTGTACCTTTGTTTAAAAAAGGTGATTCATCTCTAATTTCAAACTATAGACCTATTTCTCTCCTTCCTGTAATTTCTAAGGTTGTTGAAAAAGTAGTGTTTTGTAGACTCTCTTCATTTGTATTTAGTACTAATACGACTGCAGGTAATTCTCTCATAACTAACCATCAGTATGGCTTTCCTCCCAGTTTTTCTACCTTGCATGCACTTTCAGATGCAATAGAGTTTGTGCTTGTTAATCTTGACAAGGGCTTGTGTATTTTGGGTCTATTTCTTGACTTTTCAAAGGCATTTGATATGGTCGTTCACTCTGTTCTTTTGTCTAAATTATCTTCATTTGGAGTGCATGGAGTCCCACTTGAATGGTTTAGGTCTTACCTCTCAGGGAGATCTCAGTATGTTTCGGTTAATGGTACTTCTTCCTCTTCCTTGCCTATTGTGAAAGGTGTCCCACAGGGCTCTGTGCTTGGACCACTTTTGTTTTTAATTTATATTAATGATCTTGTTGATGGTCTTCATCCCCTTGTGCACCCTATACTTTTTGCTGATGACAGTAACTTCTTCATTGCTGCAGTGGACCTGCCATCTGCCATTTCCCTAGCTCAAGGTCTTCTTGATAAAGTAAAAGATTGGTGCTGGTCAAATGGTATGACTCTCAACAGCCAAAAAAGTGCCATTGTACACTTTAGAACCCCTTATCGTATGAGAGACGCAGGGGAACCAACCATCCTGACTTATGGGAATGATATTATGCCGCAAGCTACTATAGTGAAATTTCTTGGTGTGTATCTTGACTGTTTTCTTTCTTTTAAACCCCATATAACTCATACCCGTTCCCTTGTCCTCCGCCAATCTTCAATGTTATACAGGGTTAACTCATTTCTTCCCCCTGATGTTATGCTTTCTCTTTATTATGCTTTTATTTTTCCTTACCTTTCTTATTGCTGTTCTGTCTGGGGTAGTACTAATAAATCTCTTCTCTGCTCACTTCAAAGAGCCCAAAATAGGGCAGTGAAGGCTACTTTTCTTCTTCCTCGTTTTTACCCTTCCTCTGATCTTTATAATGATACTGGAATAGCTCCGCTGGATCGTATTGTGGGTAAAAGTTACCTTTATTTAGCACATTCTGCTTTTCTAGGTAGACTCCCACCATCTCTGCAGCAGTTTTTCTTTCTGTCAGGCTCAGGTAGGTACTCTTCTTTTTTACGTAGCTCTTATCGCAGGTTCATTTTACCTAAGCGTTCATCGACAGCAGGTCAGAGGTCTCCTGTTTATCAATCTATTTTACTATGGAACTCCATCCCTCCTGATGTCCCTCTATCTCTTTCTGCAAAGGCACTTTCTCGCTGAGTATTTCCAGTATAGTATTTTCCCCCTTTTTTCTTCATTTTTTTGCATTCTATCCACATTTATGTCTTTTTTTTTTCTTCATTCAATATATTTCAAATAATTCTCCTATTTTCTCCTATTATTTCTCCTATTTTCATAAATGTCTCTTATCTAATTTTTTTTTTTTTTTTTTTTTTTTTTTTTTTTTTTTTTTTTTTTTTTTAGTGTTTTATAATAGTGTCTTATTTGTTTTGTTGGCCCTGTACAAGCTTAGCTTCTTGGGCGTGTTTAAATTTTTAAGTTTGTAATTGTATTGTTTTTTTTAGTATTAATAAATTGATTGATTGATTGATTGATTGATTGATTGATGATTGTTATGGTAAAGGATGGGCGTTGGGGGGAGGGGGTTGCTTTCTTTCAAATCACTTTGACTCTTAAAAAGGGCGCTATAATTTCCAATTTAAAGTAAAATTAGACAGATCTGAATTTAAAACTACTTCTCATACTATAAAAAACCTTATATGCCCCCAGGGAATAACTTAAAGCCCTAGTCTCAGGGTTCTGGGGGGCTGTGCCAGCCCTGGAGGCATTGTTATATGTTCTTTGGACTACTTTGAACAAAACTACCATTGCAAAATTTCAATCAGGTACATTTGGTGAAATGAGGGGTAGTTAGGGAGGGGGGTAGGCACTAGTTGACCTCCATCACTATTGACTCTTAAGAGGGAACTAGAACTTCCAATTTTAACCAAATGAGCCACATCTAAAATTAAGGACATCCATACCTTCAATGAAAACATTAGCAACAAATATCCCTGTTTTTATTCATTCTCTAAATAGTTTCTATATTTATTTCTTTGTCATCAAACCTCATGTATAGCCAATGTTGGCTTAAAACGTATTAACAAATTTTATATAATAGCCCTGGTTTACCCAATCTATCCCCGTGAGATTCCCGATGACAGAAAATTTAACCAAAAATATAAAAAAAACAAAAGGGGCTATTTGCATACTGTTATTAATACTATTACTACTAGGCACATTATAACTATTGCTACTACTGCAGCTAAGGGTTTTATGGATATTCTTACAGGGAATGTTTGGGGAATGTTGAGCTAAATCAAAGCGCACAAAATGCCTTTAGGTTTTGTTTGGACCCGTACTCCTTTATTATCAGCTAAATGTGTATTTTCTGTGATACATAGATTTACCTCTAATATAACTTTTATTGGCACGTTAAAACCTTATAAAGGCTAGCCTCTTTTCAATGGCAGTAATAACTTAGCAAGAGGAAATACATTACTTCATACATGGCAAACAAAGGAAATTTTTTATTTACAAAAAGGCATCCGAAAAAAATAAAATCGTAAAAAGTAAATATTGCAAAAAAGCGACACTTCGAAAAGATTATCCATAGAAGGGTCGATATCCATAGCCACCATAGGGTCGGTACCCACCATAACCACCGTATCCTCCACCGTAACCTCCGTACTTGCTATATCCAAATCCCTTTGAAAATCCTGTAATAAACAACATTTAAGGCATAATTGTCGAATTGAGAAGTAGTGTTTACGAATTGCAAAAAGTAACAAGGTTGCAATTTTAAATTCTGTTCTGGCAGTTTTGATAAAACACAACTTGAATCGGGCATTATGATATAACTTGAAATATTCTAATCTTCAATAAATAGATATAAGTTTACACTTCCAGATCACATTGTTTTGTCACAAACTTTATTTTGTCCGGGAATGATAGGTAATTACAGTTTAATCTTAGGAGGTTTAAAACCACATTCGCTATATCCAAATCTATTTGGAAATCGTAGAATAAAATAACATTGAGGACATAGTTATCAAACTGTGAAGTAGCGTTTACGTTATGCAAAAAGTGACAAATTTAGAATTACATGTTCTGCCCTGACATTTCTGATAAAGTTTAATTTGAATTGAATCAAACAGAAACTGAAATATTTTTATTGTTCAGCAAATAAATAGGTGTATGTTTCCCGATTACATTGCAAACAAACCTTATATTTTCCGACATAATAGGTAATTACAATTTAATCTTAGGAACTGTACCTTCTATTAAAATCAGTTCTTCAAATCTACTCAAAATATAATGTCTCTAGTGCTGGTCGGGCAATAAATAGCCTCTTTCTTTAATTAGAAATTTTGAATAAGTACAACATAGACTATTATGTATATTAAAGGGCTGTTGTCCAGTCAATACCTTATTCTTTGACATGAAGTATGACTAGTTTTTGAAGATTTCATTAAAGTTTAAAAAATTAGGGGTTAGTAAAGGCAAATGTCTGATATACTGATTACCTTTAAAAAACTTTGAGCTTTCAATTTTTTTGTTTAAAAGAATCGTGCGTAGGCTAATTTAATTTTTATTCTTATAGCATTGTGACAAGAAAAAGTAATAATAAAAGAAGCTCTTCGTTACATTGCTGTCTTGTTAAAGCATTCATTCTTGAAACATTGGAGAACTTATGTCAAAAGACTACCGTAAATAGTGGGGAGTAAAGTTAAGGAAGCGTTAGACTCCTCATATAAGCATACCTTCTATTCATTTTATGCTTATTCACGTTCACTTTAATTGGATAGCCGTGTTCATGACACAGACAAGTTGAAATGGATTAGGAAATTGGTACTGGTAGAAAAAGTTTGTAAATTTATTGATTATGAAAATAATAATAATAATAATTTATTTATAACCCAATTGTAAACAAAAAAAGCTGAGTAGAACCGTTTGTTTATTATCGATCTTAGAACCACAATCTTGCTCCGGAGAAAGAATGCTGATCGAAATACCGAATCATGATAGTTAAAATGAAATCTGGTCGCTAACGCCCCTTTTTTAAATCTAGTCACTTGTTAGAATACTAGTTCTTAAATACATGTTTATATAGGTAATTACAATCCAGTATTTTAATGCATGACTAATAACCCAGAGTATCGCGGGGGAACAGGTTTGGAACCTAAGGGTTTTGCCACCAATCAACAAACTCACAAGTCCAATTGTAAATGCCCGGAATAGAGTAAGTTTCAAATAGAAACGCACCATCTAATTTTCAAAATTAATTGTCGGATTTACCATGAACAGACACGTGCAAAGGAGAAAAGCCGATACATTCTCTCAGGGATCTTGGTAGTATTATGTTTCATCTTTAAGTTTTTACACCGTCTACATAAATTGCCAATTTCTGACATATTTTTCAAGATTACAGGCCTCCAAACTGTTGCTCCTTCTCTCTGAAGTAGAGTCCTGCGCTAATTGCTGAGTATAATCAAGATTTCAGCAAAAGAAAAAGAAAGAAATCTATATTGTACCCACGCCATGATATCAGTCGCTTATAGGGACGGGCTATTCGTCAAAAGCACTTTATAAGTCTAAGCAAGTTAGATGAGTGTAGCTGCTTCTCCAATCCCTTAATAGGTAATTTGTTGTTTGTAGGTTAAAAAAGAAGTCAATAATTTTTTTTCTACAGACCGTCTACTTTCTTTCATTGTAGATTGGATGCTTTTAACTGCTATACAAGGACACAAAAGTTAAGTTTTCTCACGAAGTTAAGGCACTTATGTGGAACTTACGTCAAATCAGTTAATTTCGTATTATTGCGAAAAAAAATACAAGTGAAAAAAAAATCTTACCCTTAAAGAAAAATTTATTCTCTGCATCATCCTCAGCCGGTAGTTGTTCGTCTCTAGGCAATTGTTCTTCACCGCGTGATTGCTCTTGAGCATAAGCTAAAAAAAAGAATAGTTTCTACTTTTGCTGTGTTCAAAATTAAAGTGTGCATCAAACTCTCTAAATCTTGTGAAGAGTGAAAACGGAGTTCTAGGCTTTTTTCAAAAAGAATTTTTGGCAGAAGATTAAACAAGTATAATCCAGACCAAAAATTATGATGGGAAAAATAATTATGTTGAGTCATTTAATATTTTCACCAACATTTTTAAAAAGTAAGATTTTACAGTAGGAGATGCTGAATTATTTATTGTCTCAACCAATACCCCTCTTTTCCTACCACCTAGTAAACTGAATATTGTTCTACAAATACGATCTATGAATAAAGTTTACAAAAAAAGTTCCATCTTATAACTCATTTCGAAAAAAAAAATACGAAGCACACTGTTTGGTTTATAATGCGATATTAAGTAGTGTTTGCTCATCATTTGGTTTTGAAAAAAAAAAACTCGTGGAAATTTGGGTTTCGACGGTTAATTGAACTCAATTCTAATTATAAATTTTAAAGGGGTCCCTAATATTCATTTTTTTTTTTACTTAAGCTGTAGCCAAATAGCTCAAGTGATTTCAAAATTGTTTAATAATTTTAGCAGGACCGGAAATAATGTCTTTGAGGATGGCAAACCCGCGTCAGCCCTCATGGAAAGAGTTGTACGTTATGCCCTGGGAGCATATAAGGCATATATAGAAAGAGTGATCGTATAAACTTCGGAGGGGGCTCATTGGATTTGTAGTCAGAAGTTCCAGTGCCCTTTTTAAGACTCATAGTGATCGGAGGGTGAATACCCCCCCCCCCCTCCCCCCACCACACCTTGTATTTTATCGAAATGCATCTGATAGAAAGTCTGAAATGGCCATTTGTTGTCGTAGAAACTTTGAAAACACCTCATTCAATTGGAAATGGAAAGGGCTAGTACCCTTTTTAATAGTCAAATGTGATTGGAGGGGAACTAACCCCCTCCCTCACCCATCATCTCCCCAAACACATCCAATCAAAATTTGAGATAGTCATTTTGTTCAACGTAATTGAGAAGACCGGAAATCATTTCTTTGAGGATGACACCCCCCCCCCCCACAGTCATGAGCGCAAGGTACGTTTTGCCCTGGGACATATACGCTACATATAGAAAGGTTGATCATATAAACTGCGGAGGGGACTCGTTAGATTGGCAATCAGAAGTTCTAGTGCCCTTTTTAAGATTCAGAGCAATCGGAGGGTGGATAACCCCGACCCCTCCAAGTCTCTTATTTTACCGTAAAACATCTGAAAGCACTTTTGAGATGGCCATTTGCTGTCTTAAAACTTCGAAAAAGGCTCATTCAATTGGAAATTTAAAGGGCTAGTACCCTTTTTTATAAGTCAAAAGTGATTGAAGGGTAACAACCCCCCCCCCCCCCCTCCAAGCCCATCAATTCCCAAAAACACATCTAATAAAAATTTTGATATTGCAATTTTGTTCAGTGTAGTTGAAAGGTCTGGAAATTATGTCTTTGACAACCCTTATACCTTTTCAAGACCAGAGTGTAATTTGCACTTTACTGAAAAAAAATGGCCGTGGATTGTCAGTTTAGTATACATATACTGATATATATTCCTTAAAGTTTTCATAATTCTTAATTTACTAAATTTTAAAAAGTTAAAACATTTTAAACTTTTTTGTTTATTTAAATGATACAATAAATAACCGAGTCAAACTCAAAACGAGCAAAAGTTAGCATGAGTAGGGCTGACAACCCCCATGCCTTCATTTTTATTTTACTGAAAACAAAATATATTTAAAACGTTTTCACTTGTTTGCATTTTTTGAAATGTTTTTACTACATATATCAAGGGAAAGTCCTCCCCCTTGCACTCCAAATATAGCGCGAGTGTATGGTGCCATTTTAAGAGTAACAAGAGATTGGAGCTTCTCTGGCGAACAGAAATTACAATAAATAGCCGAGTCAAACTTAAAACAAGCAAAAATTAATACGAGTAGGGCTGATAATCTCTATGCCTTCTCAAGACTAGAACACAATTTGCGCTTTACTGAAAACAAAATACGCTTGCAATGTTTTCACCTTTCTTACTTTCATAAATGAAAAATTACCAAACCCTTAACGAAGAAATATCAGTACATATCAATTAACTGACAATCCACGGTCATTTGTTAGTCTGTTTTTTCCGTGTTTTTTTCAGTTTTTTTTTTTTTCAATTGTATTCTGGTCTTAAGAAGGCATGGGGATTATCCGCCCTACTCATGTTAATTTTTGCTCGTTTTAGGTTTGACTCGGCTATTTATTGTAATTTCTGTTCGTTTTGAGTTTCATTTATTTATTGATAGTGATTTGTGGTAGTTTTACACTTGAAAGATTATTTGACTTTATTTTTTGCTCATTCTTGGCTTAATGGAGCTCTTTACTTTTCTTTAAAAAACTTGTCTTGTGGAATTGTTTTTTAAAATTATTAGCCTGAAAAAATATGTAATAAAATGATAGCAAGTATCGAAAGGCAAAATGCCTGATTTGCCGACCTTAGGGAGCGGAGGGAGGTTGCCCATGGATGTTTGTGATGGCAAAGGCCTGAGTTAGATGAGGTCGGTGGCAAACAACCCACTGCGTAAACCCTTTGCTAGTCAAGAGGCTTGTATGGTGGTTTTTGGTATTTTCCTTATAGAAAAAAAAACTGACTGCCATAGCTTCTAAAAAAAGAAAAAAGAATGAAAAAAAGATGACTTACAAAATGAAACAGCAAAGACAACAAGCAAACTTATAAAGATCAAAACTTTCGACATCATGTATACAAATCTGATCTCTATTTCTTCTTAATTGTTCGTGTATTAACTGACGAGATTTTTGAACTTGATTTTTAATTTATAGTAGCTGTTGGGTTATCCCATTTACTATGGTTAAAAATAGTTCGGATTTTCCGTAATTTTATATCAATTGCATAAACTGTAATTTCCAGCGGCAGTGCGCAGTTCGTCGGGTATTTTAGGTATTTTTACATTAATGAATGACTGCGTGTTTTGAGCGGGACATACTCTTACAGTAGCTATGAAGCTTTTTGAGGTAACTATGAAGTTACTTTTACGTTTCATCATAATCATTTTTAATGTTCAAACACATGCAGGTTAAACAAGGTTGTTTCTGCGGGTACTCTGCACAAAAAATGACTTTCTGCGTTACTCACTTTTTTGTGTTATTTTTATTTCTGTTCGCTGTTATGAACGGCAGAAGCCCCTATAATATCCTGGCTACAAGAACAATATTTTTGCAAACACTTCTGTAATTAAACAATTAGTGGCAGGTCCTTTTCAATTAATGGGAGCAAAAAAGAAAAAACAATATCTACTTTTCTCCTTCAGCAATTTTATTCCTTTTCGGAGAATAAAGTGTTGAAGAATGCGGTATACTTATACTTATCTTACTCTCTTAATTCTAATTTAATGGGGATTAAAAAAAATGTTTTGTGATGGAAGTAGAAACTGAAGTCCATCCTTATAACGAACAAAATTTATTGCTTTGGAACATATGCAACATATATTTATTAAACTAACACACATTATACGATTCTTTAAATTTTCCTATATTTGAAGAATTTTGAAAATTTTAGCACACATTATCCGATTCTTTAAATTTTCCTTTATTTGAAGAATTTTGAAAATGAATAGGTAAACTATACTGAAAGTACAAAGTTTCAAGTACTCTATCTTGAAAAGAGTTTGCTTTTCTGAAATCCAGCTGGAATTTTAAAACGATACCGGCTGTGGCTTAGGAATTCCCAACAGAAAAAAATTGTTCCATTTGAATCAAAGATTTGGTAAAATCAAAGTTTTACCAAATTAAATTTACTTCTGCTGACAAAAAAGAAAAAAAAAACGGTTCTAAAAGGAGTTCACAACATTTGTCTCATGGGACAGTCATTATTGATTTTCTTTTTTTTCTTTTTTTTTTTATTTCATCTTCAAAGAGCTACTGTTTGCTTTGCTTTAGGCTTCAGTAACTGCTGCACTTATGAAATGAAAAAAAAAAAAAACCAGGAGGACTTAAGTGACAATTATATTTTTTACAGACATAGCAAAAAAAAAAAAAAAAAAAAAAAGGAACAAATTTGATACAATCCAGGACCGAAACTAACTTCTAGAGCGCTAGTGTCAGACAAATTAAACTTTAGCACCAGGAGAGTACATACTTGATTGTTGTATCATAGGCAGCCCAATAGCGCTGCCTAAGTAAAGAACGATGTTGGCACATTTTTTTTTTCGAGACCAGGGCACTTCGTAACAAAGGAGTTGTCTTAGGAACTTCGAAAAGGGCTCATTCGATTGGAAATTGGAGTGGATTGTGCCCTTTTTAATTGTCGAAAGTGATTGGAAGGCAGCTAACATCCCTTTTACGCCCACCATTCCCCCAAACAGATCCAATCAAATTTTTGAGATAGCCATTTTGTTCAGTGTAGTTGATTTCCAGATAGAAATTATGGTTTCGAGGAAGACACTCCCCCACAACCTTTAGGGCAAGGGTTGTAAGTTTTGACCTGGGAACATATAAGATTTTTATACAAAGTGGTGTTATAGAAACTTAAAAAGGACTCAATCGATTGGAAAATCAAAGGGCTAGTGCCCTTTTTAATAGTCGAAAGCAATTAGAGGACAACTAACCCCCCTCTCACGCCCACATCTACCCCAAACACATTCAATCAAAATTTTGAGATAGCCATTTTGTTCAACGTAGTTGAAAGTTCTGAAAATTAGGTCTTTGAGGGTGACAACACCCCCACAACCCTCAGAGTAAGGGTTACAAGTTATGCCCTGGGGACATATAATGTTTTCATAGAAAGTGTTGTAGAAACTTCAAAAACGGCTTATTTGATTGGGAAATGAAGTGGCTAGTGCTTTTTTTAATAATCAAAAGTGATAGGAAGGCAACTAACATACCTTCCACGCCCACCATTTCCCCAAACACATCCGATAAAAATTTTGAGACAGCCATTTTATTTAATGTGGTTGAAAGTTTTAGAAATTATATCTTTGAGCAGGACACTCTCCCCCACGGTCTTCAGGGCAAAGGTAATATATTCTGGGGGCATATAAGATTTTTATTGATGGCTTTGTCGTAGAAACTTCAAAAAGGGCTCATTCTATTGGAAATTCAAAGGACTAGTGCTCTTTTGAATAGTCAAAACTGATTGGAGGGCAACTAACCCCCCTCTCACGCCCAACTTTTCCCCAAACACATCCAATCAAAATTTTTAGACAGCCATTTTGTTCAACATGGTTGAAAGTTTTGGAAATTAGTTCTTTAAGGATTAGAACCCCCAACCCCCACAGCCCTGAGGGCCAGGGTCTTAAGTTTTGCCCTGGGGCATATAAGGTTTTTATAGAAAGCGTTGTCGTAGAAACTTCAAAAATGGCTTATTCGATTGGAAATTGAAATGCTAGTGCTCTTTTTAATAGTAGAAAGTAATTGGAGGGCAACTAACCCCCCTCTCACGCCCACAATTTCCCCAAACACATACAATCAAAATTTTGAGATAGCTATTTTTTTCAACGTAGTTGAAAGATACGAAACTATGTTTTTAAGGAGCACGCACCCCCCACATCCCTCAGAGCAGGGGTTATAAGTTATGCCCTGGGGGTATATAAGGTTTTAATAAAAAACGTTGTCGTAGAAACTTCAAAAAGGGTTTATTCAATTGGAAATTGAAAGGCTAGAGCCCTTTTTAATAGTCGAAAGTGATTGAAGAACAACTAACCCCCCTCTCAAGCCCACCGTTTCTCCAAACACATCCAATCAAAATTTTGAGATATTCATCTTTTTTTCAACGTAGTTGAAAGTCCTGGAAATTAGGTCTTTCAGGATAACAACCTTCCCCACCCCCACACCCTCAGTGAAAGGATTGTAAGTTATGTCCTGGGGGCATATATGATTTTTATAGAAAGTTTTTTCTTAGAAACTTCGAAAAGTTCTTATTTGATTGGAAATTGAAAGAGTTAGTGCCCTTTTTAATAGTCAGAAGTGAATGGAGAGCAACTAACCCCCCTCTCACGCCCACCATTTCCCCAAACACATTCCATCAAAGTTTTGAGATGGCCATTTTGTTCAACGTAGTTTCAAGTTCTGGATATTATGTATTTGAGGATGACAAACCCCCGAGAGCCCCAGGGCAAAGGCTGTAAGTTATGCCCTGGGGGCATATAAGGTTTTCATAGATAGCATTGTCGTAGAAACTTCAAAAGGGGCTCATTCAATTAGAAATTGAGAGAGATAATGCCCTTTTTAATATTCGAAAGTGATTGGAGGATAACTAACCTCCTTCTCACGCTCACCATTTCCCCAAACACATCGAATCAAAACTTTCAGATAGCCATTTTTTTTAAATAGTTGAAAGTTTTGGAAATTAGGTCTTTGAAGATTACAACCCACCAAAGCCCTCAGGGTAAGGGTTGTAATGTATGCCCTGGGGCATATATGGTTGTTATAGAAAGCGTTGTCGTAGAAACGTCAAAAAGGGCTCAATAGATCAGAAATTGAAAGGGCTAGTACCCTTTTTAATAGTCAAAAATGATTGACGCGCAACTACCCCCCCTCTCACAACCACCATTTCCCCAGACACATTGAATCAAAATTTGGAGATGGCCATTTTGTTTAACGTAGTTTCAAGTTCTGGAAATTGGGTCCTTGAGGATGACAACCCCCAATAACTCTCAGGGCAAGGGTTATAAGTTATACCCTGGGGGCATATAAGTTTTTCATCATTGGGAATTGAGAAGGCTAGGGCCCTTATTAATAGTTAAAAGCGATCGGAAAGCAAGTGCACCCCCGCCCCTACACCTATCATTTCCCCAAACACTTCTGATCAACATTTTGAAATAGCCATTCTGTTGAACGTAGTGGAAAAACCTGGAAATTATGTGTTTGAGTATGACAAATAAGTTTTGTCATACTCAATACCTTTTTAAGTTTTTGAATTAAAAACTTAAAAAGGACTATTTCGATTGGAAATTGAGAGGGCTATCGCCCTTTTTAACACTCAAAAGTAACCAGAGGGAGAATTGCCCCCCCACGCCCACCATTTCCCCAAGCATTCCCGATCAACATTTTGATATGACCATTTTGTTCAACGTAGGTGAAAGGTCTTAAAATTATGTCTTTGAGGATGACAACCCTTCTCTTATAGCCCTCAGGACAAGGGGCGTAAGTTATGCCCGGGGCATTTAACGTTTTTGTAGAGATTTTTTGTCGTGGAAGCTTCAAAAAGGGTTCATTCAATTTGAAACTGAGGGGACCGGTGCCTTTTTTATTAGTCAGAAGTGATCAGAGAGCAAATGTCTCCCTCCACGCCTATCATTTCCTCAAACACTTCCAATTAAAATTTTGATATAGCCATTTTGTTAAGTCAATCAGAAAGGTCTGAAAATTATATCTTTGAGGATAACAAATCCGATTGGAGTGGAAGGGCTAGTGCCCTTTTTAATAGTCGAAAGTGATTGGAGGGAAACTCACCCCCCTCTCACGCCCACCATTTCCCCAAACTCATCCAATCAAAATTTTGAGATAGGAATTTGTTCAACGTAGTTGAAAGATGGAAAATTATGTTTTTAAGGAGCACACACCCCCACAGCCCTCAGAGCAGGGACTGTAAGTTATGCCCAGAGGGCATATAAGGTTTTTATAAAAAGAGTGTCGTAGAAACTTCAAAAAGGGTTTATTCGATTGGAAATTCAAAGGGTTAGTGGCCTTTTTAATAGCCGAAAATGATTGGAGGGCAACTAACCCCTCTCACGCCCACCATTTCTCCAGACACATCCTATCAAAATTTCAAGATAGAAATTTTTTCCAACGTCGTTGAAAGGTCCGGAAACTATGTCTTTGCGGATGACGCTCCCCCCACAGCCCTCAGAGTAAGGGTTGTAAGTCATGCCTTGGGAGCATATAAGGTTTTTATAGAAAGTATTGTCGTAAAAACTTCAAAAAGGGCTCATTCAATTGGAAATTCAAAGGGCTAGTGGTTCTTTTAAAAGTCGAAAGTGATTGGAGGGCAACTAACCCCACTCTCACGCCCACCGTTTCCCCAAACACATCCAATCAAAATTTTGAGATAGTCGGTTTGTTCCCACTAAATGCGAACTAAGCACAAATATTGCGTATGCGATTTGATATTTTACTGTGTGATTCTTGTTTTTTACTTTGACCAACTCCTTAAAAAATCCAGATGACTTGTGGAACTATCTACGAATTCTCAAATATATAAATAGAAAAGTTCAGTGCTGACAAGACTTATAAAATCCCCCTTTTTAGGGTAAAATTCCTAAAGGAATCCCTGAATGTCTTCCTCCTACAGGAAAGAATTGTCGAAAAAAGTTTAAAAATATCAAAATACTTACTTAAAACTTATTTTGACATTTCAGATCACCGCCCTCAAAAAAATTTTAATGGATTTAGTTCTTCTGCGATGACTATCAGTCTCGAAGCCTTCCTTTGTAAATACTAAAACTGAATCTAAAAACAAATTTTTAGGGTGGTGTGGCAACCTCCCTCATATTTAAGAGAGCTCTGGATCCAAATTTTCGTAGTAACAAAGTGTCAGTGAGAAGCGGTCATTGTCAGTAGAACCCAGTATTCTAAGAGAAAAGTTTTGATTGCAAGATGTGCATAAACAAAATCTACAATTTATGTTGATTTTAAATGTACAAGTCCATTCATTTTTAATTTGCACAACAAAAGCTATTAATATGATTAAATTTACATAATTTAGAAAAAAGGGGCTAATCACCTTCAAAAAAGGTTACAATCTTCTATGCAAAAAGAATAAAATAGGATATATTAGTGCTACCCATGCAATAAAGTGTTCCTTGTTGTTCAAAGAAACTTCCTTGTTTTTGACAATGACGGTTTTTGACAATGACGACTCTATTGGTGCACTTCTCATTTCGACCTGAAACAATTTTTTAGGTTTTTCAGGGAATCTTTTTGAAATTCCCACAAACTTGTTTTCACAGCAAACTTTTACCTTTAAGATTAATCGAAATCATAAGAACTATTCAGGAATCAGCAAAAAATGACAATTTTTATCGCTTGAAAGTTTTTTTCATAATTTTTTTTTCAAAATTTTGGTCACTATGGGCTCAACATAAGTAGAGATGGGGGCGCTACTCCTACGAGAACACCATATATGGGCATAGAGTCATTAGGGAGAATGATTGCCTAATCGGTCAAAGACCTCTTTCTCCAGGTGTGTTTTTGGCACGCTCTTAGCGAAGGTCAATGTTGCTATTGTTTCCGAGGCAAAATGCCAAGGTCAATGTTATTGTTGTTTTGAACAGAGTCATTAGAGAGAACACGTGGTTAATGGGGTCAATGTTGTTGTTGTAAGTGCACGCTCGAGGCAGATGTTATGATCCAGAAATAGTATTTGTTATTGTTATTCGAGCCAGATGTTATGAGGTTCCGAGAAACAGTTAATGACATTTCCTTCCTGTTCGAGGCGAATGTTATGATCCGAAAATAGTATTTGTTATTGTTTCCGAGCCAAATGTTACGAGTTCCCGGGAAACAGCTACATCCCCCTTCTCAGCCAATCAGAGGGCTCCTCCTTCGAAAGAGGCAACGTCACAGAGTTACCCCTCTCCCTTTCCTACACTTTGAATTTATGGCGCGAGGACAATCAGTTTCGTTAGTTTTTAGTTAGCAGAGTAATAACATGAGTGACCAAGTTGAGTTAGAAATATCCTTTTATTGCAACTGTTCTATTTGTAAAGGACATTTTCATGATTTTGAGTATTCGCATGAACCTACTGAATGTTTAGATAGCTTAGAGGGAGAGACAGATGAGAAGAATCTGGAGGAAACGAGAAGAAAAATTATATGTGACATGGAGAGAAATTTATACCGATTGCAAGTAAGCTCAGATAAAAGAAGGATGGATATGATAGAAAAGGAGGATCAAAAGAAGAGACTGGTAAAAGAGGGCTTTCTCTATAGTGCAAAAGACAACAGTGAAAACTCAAAGAAAAATGTGTATAGTGCAAGTTATAACTCGGTTTATTATGATGATTATGCTCCAAGAGAAGAGAAAAAGTGGCCCTTTAAGAGACAACATAAGAGGTCATTCTACGAAAAGGATTTTAAACAACAGAAACCATGGTGGAAGTGTTCTCATATACCATTTTACGATAAATCCCATTTTTGATATGCTTGATAAGTTTTATACCATATTCATACAATAAATTTGTTTCTGATATCTTAATTTTCTCATACTCGATATGCATAGAGTAAGGATACCAGCAGAGACTACGATACATGAATAGTTCAGATTGATTAGATCACCCCTTAGAGTGTTCTCAGTCCACAACCAAGTTTTCTATCAAAGATAACAAAAAATCATTTTTCTAATCTTTATTCATTTGACAAATCAATATTTATAATAGTTTTTATATACACAATCTCGGGTTCAATTATCAGAATATCTATGTCTTCATCCTCCACTACCACTATGTCTAGCAGAGGGGGTGGTATACATTCATTTTCAAACTCAGGTTCATCACCTATTGATATATCTAGGAGAAGAGGCATCTCCTCAAATAAATCCTCGCGTACTCCTATTGTAGGCAAACTAGGGGCCAACCGCTCGTCATCCTCTATGCAAAGACGACCTGAAGGCCCCCGCCGTACCAAGTCCTCAGATGTATATGAAAGACCGTCTTCAGTATAGTGCACTTCTAGCACGTCATCATCACTAGCATCAATTGCTGTACTAGCACGGAGAAGAAGCTCCTCCTCCTCAACTGTGAGCTCCCACTCACTCCATACATCCTAAAAGATTGAGAACGCTATGATCGAAAACTAGAGTTTCCTGCGGAAAACCTATATTAGTTCAGATTTTACGGGAATAGTTCATTTTCGAACCAATATATCTACCAAAAGTTCAGCACCTGAGTTAAACTAAGAGGTTTCAACTTCAGGAAAAAATTACATTCTGACAAGATTTGACAATTTACTAAATTTAAAGTATTGTTTAGTTTTAAAAATGTTTTCTGTCACTCATCATCATCTTTTATTCATTCACAAACAATACTAAAGAAAACCGCTTCCCACGGTTTATTGATTTTAAATTATTAAGAAGGATATTATTTCGTTGAAATATACATTTTACATTTTTAATTTTCATGCTTTTGATAATTATCTTGTCCTTCTGGTGTAAATTGCAGCTGAAGGCTTATCACAAAATCACAGTTTCAAGTTTTTTAATATACTAAAATTGAAGGAAGCTAGAAAATGTGAAAACTTCTTTTCATCCGAATATTCTTCAGAGCCCAACCTAACTACGATCTGAAAACAATAATATAACTTATAGTTGAACAAATTTTTTTAAAATATCTTTTTTCTGACATCATATGGAACATGCAAATTACTATAAGTAGTAACTAATTACTTCATTTTTAAAAAACTTATAATTAATTGAACCAACAATCCAAATTTTTTTGATATGGCAAACGAAAAAGAATATACATCTACCCGAGTCAAATAAAGGTCCAACCAATATTTTTGGTTATTCACACCCCCCCCCCCAAACAAGCAGTGCAGTTAAAACCTTCTTAGAATCTATACTTAGACCGTGAAACTAGAAGAAACTAAATTTTCTGTAAAGTTATGTCTAACGATAGACTTATTAGAGAGACAGAAACTCTTTTTCCACAACCCACAAGAGGATATTTTTTAAGTAAAAAGTAAAGAGCTGCTACACTAAATCAAAGATGAACAGAAATAATGTCGAATAATTTGTCAAACATAAACCTATATCCAATGATATATTTAATTGGGTGACAAAAACTTTTTCCACAAGAGGTTATTTTTCAATTAAAAGTAAAGAGCTGCTACACTAAATCAAAGATGAACAGAAATAATTGTTCAAAAGTAAACTTATGCATAATGATATATTTAATAGAGCAGTAAGTCTAGCTTTGAAAAGCGTGCTAGAACATCTAGAAAGAAGGTATCATATCTAAATTAGTATTTTTTTTATTAATATAGTAAATAAAATTATACCAAATAAAAAAAAAACAAAAAAAAAACAAAAAAGCAAAAGAAAAAACTCGATAGGCAAGCGCCCAACGGGCTTGAACCCTTACACAAATTTGAAGAATTTCCACATTCTGTTATACAACATATTTTGATGCTTCCGCGCAATTAATCTCATCAATTTTGTTAAGTTTGACTCATGGTAAAATATGATGTGTGCCCACTGCGGGCAAATATATCCCTTAACAAAAAAATACGCATGTGTCTACACAAAGAGACAGTTTTACTGTTATGGATATGATTCAATACTCACTACAAATCAAATGGGCTCTTAGTCTCCTTTCAAATGAATAGGAGTTCAACTTCTGAGCGATAAAAAATTATTTGACATAATTGGTAAGTGCTCGTATTGCCTAGGCAATTACTTGAGGTTATAGAGCGGATAGCTAAACCCAGTATTCCTCAAGATCCCCCCCCCAGGCTCCCAAAGAGCCCCCAGACCCCAAAGACTCCCCGGGCTCCCAAAGGCCCTTCCCCTGTCCCCAAAGGTCCACCGGGACTTCCAAAGGACCAATCGGTGCTCAAGGGCACCCCCCAGACCCCAAAAAGCCATACCCGAGCCCCCGAAGGCCCTCCACCGTCCACAAAGGTCCACCAGACCCACAAAGGTCCTCCCCCGGTCTCCAAAGGTCCCCGAACCCCCAAAGGCCCTCCCCTGATCCTCAAAGGCCGCCAGGCTTCCAAAGGATCCCCAAGCCCACAAAGACCCTTCCCCGATCTCCAAAGGCCTCCCCGGGCTCCCAAAGGCTCTCGTACCCTCAAAGACCCCCCCCCCCTTGCCCCCAAAGGACCCCCGAGCCCTTCCATTTCTCCCACCAAAGAGGATGCGCTAAGGTTTATTCTTTTTTTCATATCGCTTGACGAATAGACTATCTGGCATTACAAAGAAGGGAATAGAAAGAGCTCTGTCTTATAAGGTGCAATCGTTTATTATAACTGATAAATATTACTAATAAGGATCCTCTCATATTGGAGATAACGCGAACAAGACGAATAGTCTTACAACCCAAGCCTTGTAAGACCGTGGCTACCAGCCAATACAGTTTGCATTTTCGACACTATTTTGTGTCTCATTCTAGTAAATAAGTGACAATGAGGAGTAATTATTTAAATTATATTGTCTCTTAATTTAACTGTTAATTTAATTCCTGTTATTTGACATAATAAATTCGTAACGTATCGCACCATATCGAATATCACTAATAACGCTTAAGCAGAAATTCTTGTATTTTTCTTATTCATCTTCGCATTGAAGCGACACTCGATTACAGGTTCTTAGCAGCTATCGAACAGGAAGAAGGTAAAGCCGAGGTATTTTCTAATCTTCTTAAATCTACTAGTAGGAAGGTTAATAAGGATATATACACAGAGACATTAATGGGGGGGGGGATTTTGAAAATACTTATTGACTGCATTCTGCTTGAAAAATAACTATTTGGTATTTTCATCGAAAAATTCAAATTGTCCATTGCCCACCATAAGTTTTAGGAAATATATCTGACCCTCCCCTCTAACTTTTTCATGAATTGATACCATTTCTCATACGTAAATCAAAACAAGACGAAATCTAATCAGGAAGCTTCAAGCTATGGAATCCATAAGACAATTATTAAACCAAGTAAGACAGGGCTTTAAAGATTTTAAACAGTAAGTCTTTAAAAAGTCGAATGTTCGTTGAGAACAACACTATTAATAAAAAAAGATGCAGAAAATGTAGTGTAAGATAAGCACTGATAATTTAAAACACCCAGTGTAGGAAAGGAGTTTAAAGAAATATAGGAACATCATGGGAGTCAGTAAATAGTGAAACCTTTATCATATTAGGGCGAGGGACGAGCGTGTGCAGTTGTGTTGCCCTTTGCAGCTTGGTGTTGCCCTCTGGAGCTCTAAGTAGTTGTATTTATAAAGGTCTACAAAAGAAGTAGGCCTATGTCCAATCTCCACTTTGAAAAATATACAACTGTTTTGACACTCCTGGTCATTGGTGAACAGTTCTGCATAATCACCTTATATACTGAAACCAGTCGAAGTTTTGTAGCATAGATACATAGCCCCCCCCCCCCAAACTCAAAAATTTCTGAGGGGGGAGGGGGGACATATTTTCTTTGCATTTGAATATTTTCCTTCGGAAAACACACCGAAAAGCCATATTAAGAGCTATATTTGTGAGTTTTTCACCGATAATTCCTTTTTTAGCCATACCTTTATAATCAATGGAATATAGTTCTTTGTATTTTACGTATTTTTGGATGGAAAACACACTGAAAACACATATTAAGAGTTATATTTCATCATATTTTGCATATTTCCGTTGGAAAAAACACTGAAAAGCCATATTAAGGACTAATTTGTGAGTTTTTCACCGACAATTCCTTTTTTAGACATGCCTTTATAATCAATGGAATATAGTTCTTTGTATTTTACATATTTTTGGATGGAAAACACACTGAAAAGACATATTATTGTACTCACATCAAACTTTGGCGGGATTGCATTCGAAGAACCTTCCATTATTTTCTATCTTGTCCTTATTTCAATCTATACTGACTTTTAAACCCTTTCAAAGCACTAAATATAGTAAGCTAACGGTTATTTATTTACGAAATCGTGCAAACTGTTGATTTTAGGACAATAATTAGCTTTCTATATATCAATTAACACTCACTAGAATTGTAACTTTTCACTCGTGAAGAATGGTTTCAAAACAATACTTCTTACATTATATAGACTAATTGTGTCAAACGAGACATCTTTCAATGCAGATTAATTATTTGTTGCGTTCAATTTTTGTTTTGAACATAGGAAAGCATCGATGGGAGTGAGAATTTCTGTAAAACTATCAAAGATTGATCAACTCTGTGATTTCATACTTCATGTGTAATCAGAAAGAAAAAAGAAGAAAAATTGATAAAAGATATTTTGAAATATGCCCCAAATCAGAGCTATTACAACTTAAATGGGGCAAGGGGATGAGGGAATCAGGTTTAAGAATATCCTGGATATATCATTTCATATTATCTAGGTACTCACAGAAGGAGTCCACACAGAAACTTTGAAAAGGACTCATTTGATTGGGAATTAAAGCGGCTAGCATCCAATTCACAGGAGGGGCGTTAGGTTAGGTTCGGTTAAGTGGCCGGCCACTTAACCGAACCTAACCTAACCTAACCTAACCTAACCTAACCCGGCCACTTAACCGAACCTAACCTAACCTAACCTGCTAACCCTAGTTAGGTTAGGTAACCTAACCTAACCTGGGTTAGGTTAAGACCACTTAACCTAACCTAACCTATCCTGGGGATGGATAGTCCGACTGTGCCGCCTTCGGCCTGTGGCCCCTGGGGTTGGGATCGGCCACTTAACCTAATCTAACCTAGCCTAACCTGCTATTTCTAGACCTAACCTAACCTAATCTAGCCTAACCTAACCTAACCTCACAAATATAGCTCATAATATGGCTTTTCAGTGGAGGATTTTAAAATCCTCTGGAAAATTTGAGTTTGAGGTGAGGAGGGTGGGGGGATGCCTAAGTGATGCATACGTAGGTAAATATTTAAATATGTTGAAAATATGTTCCTAGAAATTAGTCTAACCTAAATTAACCTAACCTAACATAATCTAACCTAACCTAACCATACACCTAACTTTTTGTCTGTCTCTAACCTAATTCAAGGGATTTCAAGAGCGAGGGTTGAGGCGGTGGGGGAGCTCCACACCTAAGAACCTTTCTTTCTCGTACGTAGGCTAAGCTAGTCTATCCTAAATTAACCTAACCTAACATAATCTAACCTAACCTAACCATACACCTAACTTTTTGTCTGTCTCTAATCTAATCTAACCTAAGTGATGCGTACGTAGGTAAATATTTAAATATGTTGAAAATATGTTCCTAGAAATTAGTCTAACCTAAATTAACCTAACCTAACATAATCTAACCTAACCTAACCATACACCTAACTTTTTGTCTGTCTCTAACCTAATTCAAGGGATTTCAAGAGCGATGGTTGAGGCGATGGGGGAGCTCCACACCTAAGAACCTTTCTTTCTCGTACGTAGGCTAAGCTAGTCTATCCTAAATTAACCTAACCTAACATAATCTAACCTAACCTAACCATACACCTAACTTTTTGTCTGTCTCTAACCTAATCTAATCTAACCTAAGTGATGCGTACGTAGGTAAATATTTAAATATGTTGAAAATATGTTCCTATAAATTTTGAGTTTTGGATGGGGGGGGGCAGCCCCACACCTAAGAACTTTTCTTTCTAGTCTTGCATATTAAAGTTAAAACCATAGTTTTCACGCCCCTCCTGTGAATTGGATGCTAGCCGCTTTAATTCCCAATCAAATGAGTCCTTTTCAAAGTTTCTGTGTGGACTCCTTCTGTGAGTACCTAGATAATATGAAATGATATATCCAGGATATTCTTAAACCTGATTCCCTCATCCCCTTGCCCCATTTAAGTTGTAATACCTCTGATTTGGGGCATATTTCAAAATATCTTTTATCAATTTTTCTTCTTTTTTCTTTCTGATTACACATGAAGTATGAAATCACAGAGTTGATCAATCTTTGATAGTTTTACAGAAATTCTCACTCCCATCGATGCTTTCCTATGTTCAAAACAAAAATTGAACGCAACAAATAATTAATCTGCATTGAAAGATGTCTCGTTTGACACAATTAGTCTATATAATGTAAGAAGTATTGTTTTGAAACCATTCTTCACGAGTGAAAAGTTACAATTCTAGTGAGTGTTAATTGATATATAGAAAGCTAATTATTGTCCTAAAATCAACAGTTTGCACGATTTCGTAAATAAATAACCGTTAGCTTACTATATTTAGTGCTTTGAAAGGGTTTAAAAGTCAGTATAGATTGAAATAAGGACAAGATAGAAAATAATGGAAGGTTCTTCGAATGCAATCCCGCCAAAGTTTGATGTGAGTACAATAATATGTCTTTTCAGTGTGTTTTCCATCCAAAAATATGTAAAATACAAAGAACTATATTCCATTGATTATAAAGGCATGTCTAAAAAAGGAATTGTCGGTGAAAAACTCACAAATTAGTCCTTAATATGGCTTTTCAGTGTTTTTTCCAACGGAAATATGCAAAATATGATGAAATATAACTCTTAATATGTGTTTTCAGTGTGTTTTCCATCCAAAAATACGTAAAATACAAAGAACTATATTCCATTGATTATAAAGGTATGGCTAAAAAAGGAATTATCGGTGAAAAACTCACAAATATAGCTCTTAATATGGCTTTTCGGTGTGTTTTCCGAAGGAAAATATTCAAATGCAAAGAAAATATGTCCCCCCTCCCCCCTCAGAAATTTTTGAGTTTGGGGGGGGGCTATGTATCTATGCTACAAAACTTCGACTGGTTTCAGTATATAAGGTGATTATGCAGAACTGTTCACCAATGACAAGGAGTGTCAAAACAGTTGTATATTTTTCAAAGTGGAGATTGGACATAGGCCTACTTCTTTTGTAGACCTTTATAAATACAACTACTTAGAGCTCCAGAGGGCAACACCAAGCTGCAAAGGGCAACACAACTGCACACGCTCGTCCCTCGCCCTAATATGATAAAGGTTTCACTATTTACTGACTCCCATGATGTTCCTATATTTCTTTAAACTCCTTTCCTACACTGGGTGTTTTAAATTATCAGTGCTTATCTTACACTACATTTTCTGCATCTTTTTTTATTAATAGTGTTGTTCTCAACGAACATTCGACTTTTTAAAGACTTACTGTTTAAAATCTTTAAAGCCCTGTCTTACTTGGTTTAATAATTGTCTTATGGATTCCATAGCTTGAAGCTTCCTGATTAGATTTCGTCTTGTTTTGATTTACGTATGAGAAATGGTATCAATTCATGAAAAAGTTAGAGGGGAGGGTCAGATATATTTCCTAAAACTTATGGTGGGCAATGGACAATTTGAATTTTTCGATGAAAATACCAAATAGTTATTTTTCAAGCAGAATGCAGTCAATAAGTATTTTCAAAATCCCCCCCCCATTAATGTCTCTGTGTATATATCCTTATTAACCTTCCTACTAGTAGATTTAAGAAGATTAGAAAATACCTCGGCTTTACCTTCTTCCTGTTCGATAGCTGCTAAGAACCTGTAATCGAGTGTCGCTTCAATGCGAAGATGAATAAGAAAAATACAAGAATTTCTGCTTAAGCGTTATTAGTGATATTCGATATGGTGCGATACGTTACGAATTTATTATGTCAAATAACAGGAATTAAATTAACAGTTAAATTAAGAGACAATATAATTTAAATAATTACTCCTCATTGTCACTTATTTACTAGAATGAGACACAAAATAGTGTCGAAAATGCAAACTGTATTGGCTGGTAGCCACGGTCTTACAAGGCTTGGGTTGTAAGACTATTCGTCTTGTTCGCGTTATCTCCAATATGAGAGGATCCTTATTAGTAATATTTATCAGTTATAATAAACGATTGCACCTTATAAGACAGAGCTCTTTCTATTCCCTTCTTTGTAATGCCAGATAGTCTATTCGTCAAGCGATATGAAAAAAAGAATAAACCTTAGCGCATCCTCTTTGGTGGGAGAAATGGAAGGGCTCGGGGGTCCTTTGGGGGCAAGGGGGGGGGTCTTTGAGGGTACGAGAGCCTTTGGGAGCCCGGGGAGGCCTTTGGAGATCGGGGAAGGGTCTTTGTGGGCTTGGGGATCCTTTGGAAGCCTGGCGGCCTTTGAGGATCAGGGGAGGGCCTTTGGGGGTTCGGGGACCTTTGGAGACCGGGGGAGGACCTTTGTGGGTCTGGTGGACCTTTGTGGACGGTGGAGGGCCTTCGGGGGCTCGGGTATGGCTTTTTGGGGTCTGGGAGGTGCCCTTGAGCACCGATTGGTCCTTTGGAAGTCCCGGTGGACCTTTGGGGACAGGGGAAGGGCCTTTGGGAGCCCGGGGAGTCTTTGGGGTCTGGGGGCTCTTTGGGAGCCTGGGGGGGGGATCTTGAGGAATACTGGGTTTAGCTATCCGCTCTATAACCTCAAGTAATTGCCTAGGCAATACGAGCACTTACCAATTATGTCAAATAATTTTTTATCGCTCAGAAGTTGAACTCCTATTCATTTGAAAGGAGACTAAGAGCCCATTTGATTTGTAGTGAGTATTGAATCATATCCATAACAGTAAAACTGTCTCTTTGTGTAGACACATGCGTATTTTTTTGTTAAGGGATATATTTGCCCGCAGTGGGCACACATCATATTTTACCATGAGTCAAACTTAACAAAATTGATGAGATTAATTGCGCGGAAGCATCAAAATATGTTGTATAACAGAATGTGGAAATTCTTCAAATTTGTGTAAGGGTTCAAGCCCGTTGGGCGCTTGCCTATCGAGTTTTTTCTTTTGCTTTTTTGTTTTTTTTTTTGTTTTTTTTTTATTTGGTATAATTTTATTTACTATATTAATAAAAAAAATACTAATTTAGATATGATACCTTCTTTCTAGATGTTCTAGCACGCTTTTCAAAGCTAGACTTACTGCTCTATTAAATATATCATTATGCATAAGTTTACTTTTGAACAATTATTTCTGTTCATCTTTGATTTAGTGTAGCAGCTCTTTACTTTTAATTGAAAAATAACCTCTTGTGGAAAAAGTTTTTGTCACCCAATTAAATATATCATTGGATATAGGTTTATGTTTGACAAATTATTCGACATTATTTCTGTTCATCTTTGATTTAGTGTAGCAGCTCTTTACTTTTTACTTAAAAAATATCCTCTTGTGGGTTGTGGAAAAAGAGTTTCTGTCTCTCTAATAAGTCTATCGTTAGACAAAACTTTACAGAAAATTTAGTTTCTTCTAGTTTCACGGTCTAAGTATAGATTCTAAGAAGGTTTTAACTGCACTGCTTGTTTGGGGGGGGGGGTGTGAATAACCAAAAATATTGGTTGGACCTTTATTTGACTCGGGTAGATGTATATTCTTTTTCGTTTGCCATATCAAAAAAATTTGGATTGTTGGTTCAATTAATTATAAGTTTTTTAAAAAATGAAGTAATTAGTTACTACTTATAGTAATTTGCATGTTCCATGTGATGTCAGAAAAAAGATATTTTAAAAAAATTTGTTCAACTATAAGTTATATTATTGTTTTCAGATCGTAGTTAGGTTGGGCTCTGAAGAATATTCGGATGAAAAGAAGTTTTCACATTTTCTAGCTTCCTTCAATTTTAGTATATTAAAAAACTTGAAACTGTGATTTTGTGATAAGCCTTCAGCTGCAATTTACACCAGAAGGACAAGATAATTATCAAAAGCATGAAAATTAAAAATGTAAAATGTATATTTCAACGAAATAATATCCTTCTTAATAATTTAAAATCAATAAACCGTGGGAAGCGGTTTTCTTTAGTATTGTTTGTGAATGAATAAAAGATGATGATGAGTGACAGAAAACATTTTTAAAACTAAACAATACTTTAAATTTAGTAAATTGTCAAATCTTGTCAGAATGTAATTTTTTCCTGAAGTTGAAACCTCTTAGTTTAACTCAGGTGCTGAACTTTTGGTAGATATATTGGTTCGAAAATGAACTATTCCCGTAAAATCTGAACTAATATAGGTTTTCCGCAGGAAACTCTAGTTTTCGATCATAGCGTTCTCAATCTTTTAGGATGTATGGAGTGAGTGGGAGCTCACAGTTGAGGAGGAGGAGCTTCTTCTCCGTGCTAGTACAGCAATTGATGCTAGTGATGATGACGTGCTAGAAGTGCACTATACTGAAGACGGTCTTTCATATACATCTGAGGACTTGGTACGGCGGGGGCCTTCAGGTCGTCTTTGCATAGAGGATGACGAGCGGTTGGCCCCTAGTTTGCCTACAATAGGAGTACGCGAGGATTTATTTGAGGAGATGCCTCTTCTCCTAGATATATCAATAGGTGATGAACCTGAGTTTGAAAATGAATGTATACCACCCCCTCTGCTAGACATAGTGGTAGTGGAGGATGAAGACATAGATATTCTGATAATTGAACCCGAGATTGTGTATATAAAAACTATTATAAATATTGATTTGTCAAATGAATAAAGATTAAAAAAATGATTTTTTGTTATCTTTGATAGAAAACTTGGTTGTGGACTGAGAACACTCTAAGGGGTGATCTAATCAATCTGAACTATTCATGTATAGAAGTCTCTGCTGGTATCCTCACTCTATATATATCGAGTATATGAAAATTAAGATATCAGAAACAAATTTATTGTATGAATATGGTATAAAACTTATCAAGCATATCAAAAATGGGATTTATCGTAAAATGGTATATGAGAACACTTCCACATTGGTTTCTGTTGTTTAAAATCCTTTTCATAGAATGACCTCTTATGTTGTCTCTTAAAGGGCCACTTTTTCTCTTCTCTTGGAGCATAATCATCATAATAAACCGAGTTATAACTTGCACTATACACATTTTTCTTTGAGTTTTCACTGTTGTCTTTTGCACTATAGAGAAAGCCCTCTTTTACCAGTCTCTTCTTTTGATCCTCCTTTTCTATCATATCCATCCTTCTTTTATCTGAGCTTACTTGCAATCGGTATAAATTTCTCTCCATGTCACATATAATTTTTCTTCTCGTTTCCTCCAGATTCTTCTCATCTGTCTCTCCCTCTAAGCTATCTAAACATTCAGTAGGTTCATGCGAATACTCAAAATCATGAAAATGTCCTTTACAAATAGAACAGTTGCAATAAAAGGATATTTCTAACTCAACTTGGTCACTCATGTTATTACTCTGCTAACTAAAAACTAACGAAACTGATTGTCCTCGCGCCATAAATTCAAAGTGTAGGAAAGGGAGAGGGGTAACTCTGTGACGTTGCCTCTTTCGAAGGAGGAGCCCTCTGATTGGCTGAGAAGGGGGATGTAGCTGTTTCCCGGGAACTCGTAACATTTGGCTCGGAAACAATAACAAATACTATTTTCGGATCATAACATTCGCCTCGAACAGGAAGGAAATGTCATTAACTGTTTCTCGGAACCTCATAACATCTGGCTCGAATAACAATAACAAATACTATTTCTGGATCATAACATCTGCCTCGAGCGTGCACTTACAACAACAACATTGACCCCATTAACCACGTGTTCTCTCTAATGACTCTGTTCAAAACAACAATAACATTGACCTTGGCATTTTGCCTCGGAAACAATAACAACATTGACCTTCGCTAAGAGCGTGCCAAAAACACACCTGGAGAAAGAGGTCATTGACCGATTAGGCAATCATTCTCCCTAATGACTCTATGCCCATATATGGTGTTCTCGTAGGAGTAGCGCCCCCATCTCTACTAACATAGTTCTTTATTTGAACCTTAAGCCTACTATCTACAAAAAATCCTATGTTTCAAGAGAAGGATGGCCATACAAGAATGTTTGTTTTTTGTCTTTCCACCATGGGATGATAAAATTGAACCAGCATTCTGACATAATTAAAAGAGGACTCTTAAGAATGAACCTTTTAGATATGCTTTTCTTTTTAAGCAACAATAGAGGCCTCATCGTAGCAAAGTGCTATGTTCTGACAATGCCTCCCACGAAACCCTGATTTTGACCCAGCCATCGCCGAAATAACACTATTTTAGATTTAAATATTGAAAATTTTGAGAATTATTGAAAGGTGCTTATATTACATCACAGTCTCAGTGGTAATGACGAACGCAATAACACTTGTTTGACTGGCTAATTTTTTTTCCCCGAAAATATTAGTCTTTGCAACATTGACGCCGGAATTTTCTACGACCAAATTTTTGGCACAAACTTGGTCTTTATGTTCGTGTGAGTACTTTCACATTTTCTTGGGGGAGGGGGATGGTTAGGCAAACAAATGTACACTGATTGTATTGATAACAGTTCAAGAATCAGAGAAGAGGGTAAACTCCTCTAGGGGCTTTATTACCGTAAACCGAGGGGTGATGATGCTGAAATCCTTGATTAAGGTTCTGGGACGAGCTAAATAAAATCTTCAAGTTTATAATCCTCCTTAAAATACTCGTTTCATTTCAGAAAATACTCGTTATGTCACTGTTGCTGCACATTTTCGTGACAAAAGTCTATTGAACTCGGGTTTCCCTTTCAAGTAAATATTCGATAAAGGTAATTATTTTGTTTTTTAGCAGTAAAAAGTGAACTTTCATATATAATGAATCAGAAGAAGGAGGGACGAAGAAAAAGAAGAAGAAGGAGGAGGAGGAGGAGGAGTAAAGCACGAAGCCACCTAGGGGGAAGGCTGCAACATAAGAATTCCTGCCTACGTGCCGAGCCATATTTCCCAAACTCAGAAGGCCAAAGAGCTGAAATTCGGCATACAAGGGGGTTGAAACCTCCTTTTTTGGACTATCTAATACTTTATTATGCAGCTCTATTTCAAACAGTTATAATGTTTCTTTACAGTGGAAAGCCAGGCTACTAGTTTTTTCGATAAAAAAATATAATAATAACAATTTTTTAATAAATTTGAAAAAATGAAAATAAAAAACAAAAATTTACGAAAAAGAAAACTTTCAAAGAAATTTGAAGTACTATATTAAAACTTATGAAGAGCAGACATAAAGAACTACAATAATTTAAACTTAAAATTGCCAGAAATTACTGGATAACAAAATAGTCATTTGAATACATAAATCCTAAAACCAGTAAAAATTCCAATAGACACTCATGCCAAACTTAAAATGAGAAAAAATTACTACAAACAGAAGTTTGTCTACTGCCCCCTGCCGGACCATAATTTTTTAATGTCTATTGCGTCATTTGTGTAGAAGCGTACAGAAAATTATATGATTTTTGAACCGTGGGGTTTAATTTTTCAAAACATCGATGAAAAATAAAACATAAAGTGAAACCACTATAATATTATAATGACGACTAGAACGGATGATGAGAATAAACTAAATGTTTAATACATAATGATATTAGTTCCTGGAAAACCCAACAATTCAAGGTTTGATATATATATATATATATATATATATATATATATATATATATATATATATATATATATATATATATATATATATATATATATATATATATATATATATATATATATATTTTTTTTTTTACAAAAACGCTTTATTATTTAAAGTTATAATCACAAAAAGAATGTTTAAAATACATCTGGTCAAATAGTTCGTGGTAACAAACTCTAGTCAGGAGCGGTCCAATAGTAACCACAACTCTAAAAAACATAATTCTAATAAAAGTAGACACATTAAAAGAACTGGCTTTATATGCCAATTCCAATTATATAAGGTTCATTAAGTTTTATGTTACCCATCAAAAGCTAAGAGCGTGAAAAATGTTGCCTGATTTTCAAAAAAAGGAGAAGACATCCATAAAAAGTCAAGAAATCTTATTGGAAATTGCACCATCAGATTCAGAGTATCAGAGAACCCTATTTTGGAATTTTTAAACTCCCTTTTCTAAAAATATGAAATTTCGGTATTTTTTTGCCAGGAGATAGATCAAGGATCTGTGTTTATTATTTATTTTTTCTCTGTTCTTCTTAGGAGTGATCATATCGAATCAATGATCCTATCATATTGGAAGAAAGCTCATTTGAAGAGAAATCAAAAGCCATAGCCATTTTATTCATTATAGTTAAAAGCTCAAACAACTATGTCTTTGGGGATTACATGAGCCCCCGGACGAAGGGCCACAAGTTATGGAGTTTGCCCTTTATTTACATATAGTATTTATTATTTGAAACTATACAGATATTTTCAAGAGGGGGAATTTTCTTGCGATGAATTTTCTACGGGGAACTTTTCCCATTGGGAAGAAAGTTTCCAAGGTTAAACTCTCCAGTGGAACATTTACACGGGAGGAGTTGTCAGGATTTATGTACGAAATTCATTTCATTTGTCTTATTTTTTCGTTGGGAACCCCATTTTACATGTGGAAATCCTCTTTGGTATTATCCAGGGGAAAATTTCAGCAGAGTTGGAAATCTCTGGGAATTTTTTATGTGGGGGGGGGGATTTCCCACGAGATAAACTATCCATGGGGAACTATCATGAGGAGAAATTCTCAATGGGAGAATATTCCGCGGGAGAAAACTTTTACATTGGGAGAGGGATATCCGGGGGAAATTTTCAACACAGGGGGGATTTTGCAATGAACTGAAAACTGATCAGAAATTCAACACAAAAAATCAGTCGTTTTTCAAATGAAATTATGCTAAGGAGTATTTTTCAAGCAGAATCGTCAGAAAGAAGTATTCAAGGCGGAATTCACACCTAGGATGGAATTATCCCTTGGGAAGAATTTTTACGTGATTAAAACGTTCTATGGAAGAATTTTTCATCGGAGGGGAGTTTCCATGGAGGAGAAGTTTTATTTTCCGGGAAACTTTGAAAAATGATCAGAAATTAAAAAAAATAAGTTTTTTTCCACTGAAAGTAAGGAGCAACATTAAAAATTAAAACCAACAGAAATTATTCCATATATAAGGGAGGCGGCTCCTTCCTGTATACCCCACTTTTTCGTGGTAACGAACTGTAAGTAAGGAGCGACCCGGCTCAATGGTAACCAAAACTCTAAAAAACGGAATTTTGATACCAATAGATACATCAAAAGAATCAGATTTTAATGCTGATTTCAAATATATAAGTTTATCAAGTTTAGTCTTACTCATCAAAAGTTACGTGTCTGAGAAAATTTTGCTGATTTTAGAAAAAGGCGAAAAGACCCCCTAAAAGCTTTATAACCTTAATGGAAATTACACCATCATATTCAGCGTATCAGACAACCCTACTGTAGAGGTTTTAAGCACCTATTTTACAAAAATGTGGAATTTTGCATTTTTTGCCAGAAGAAAGATGCGTGTTTAATAGTTTTTTTTTTTTTTTTCAGGGGTGATCGTATCGACCCAGTGGTCCTAGAATATCTTGGGAAGGCTCATCGGAACGGAAATTAAAAGTTCTAGTGCCCTTTTTAATTGACCAAAAAAATGGAGGGCGTCCAGGCCCCCTCCCACGCTCATTTTTTCCCAAAGTCACTCGATCAAAATTTTGAGATAGCCATTTTGTTCAGCATGGTCGAAAATATGATAACTATGTCTTATAGGATGACTTAATCCCCCAAAGTTCCCGGGGGGAGGGCTGAAAGTTATGAACTTTACCCAATGTTAACATATAGTATTCGTTATTGGGAGGTATACAGGCGTTTTAAGGGGGGATTTTTTCTGGTAGGTTCGGGGGGTTGGGGTTGGGGGTTATATGGGAGGATCTTTCCATGAAGGAAGTTTTCATGGGGGAAGGGACATTTCTATGAAGTGGGTGAAGGATTTCCCAGCATTATTAAAGAAAGAGATCAGAAATTAAATAAAAAAAAAGCTTTTCATCTGAAAGTAATGAGCAACATCAAAACTTAAAACGAACAGAAAATATTACGTATGTCATTGGGTTCACCCCCTAGTCAATAGCTCGCTCTTTAAGCCAAAGATTTTTTTAGCACTTTCATAAGAGCTATTTATTCTAATTAACGGTCTTTGTGATTAAGGAGTCATTTTTAAAGAATTGGAACAAAACTCGAACTTTAGCTTAAAGAGCAAGGTATTGACTAGGGGGCGAACCCCCTAATATACGTATTAAAAATCTATGAATATAGAAATTCGTTACGTAAGTTAATTCGTAAGTTACGTTTATTTATTACTAATAAAACGTTCGTAAAAAAAAACCAAGTTTCGAGAAAGCCATTAAACCAAATAAAAGTAAAATTAATATGCAAATTTTGTTTTAATTATTCATGTACGGTGAGCCAAAATCAAAACCTGCATTAATTAAAAAACGGTCAAAAATTAAATAAAAAAAACAAGTTTTTTTAACTGAAAGTAAGGAACGACGTTAAAACTTAAAACGAACAGAAATTATTCCGTATATGAAAGGGGCTGTCCCCTCCTCAACGCCTCGCTTTTTACGCTAAAGTTTGACTTTCTCACAACTCTATTTTTTTTAAACAATAAAAAACTTTAGCGTAAAGGGCGAGGCGTTAAGGAGGGGACAGCCCCTTTCATATACTGAATAATTTCTGTTCGTTTTAAGTTTTAACGTCGTTCCTTACTGTCAGTTAAAAAAGTCTTTTTTTTATTTAAAAAATCACACTAAAGTTCGACCTTTGTTCCCAGTTATTTATGAACCATTACTGAAACACAAGGGCCGTTTAGTTAGAATAAGAGCCTTTTTTAAAAGTACTCAAAAACTTTAGCATGAAGAGAGGGTTATTGAAGGGGAAGGGCAACATCCCTTATACACGGAATAATTTCTGTTCGTTTTAAGTTTTATGTCGCTTGTTACTTTTAGTAGAGAAAACTTGTTTTTATATTTAATTTTCAGTATAGCGCAAATGATACATCTTCAGAATATTTACGGGAAGTAAGCGGGGAGGGGGAGTAGACAAACTCTTTTTAGGATTAATTTATTCATTTGTATCAGTATTTAATGTGTTTATGCTGGAATTGATATTATTTCTACCTCTGTTCTTTTGGGTTTCATTTCTTTTTTGGTACTAATTTAACTTCAAACTATGTTAAAAATTTAATTTTGCTCGTCATAACTTTTAATAATGCTCTATACTTCTCTTTGAAAGACCTTTTTTTCTAATTTTCAAGTTTATTTCTGTTCGTTTTCAATTACCGAAGTTTTATTATCGTATTGGTTGATATTACAGACATTTTTCTAGTTTTCATGTTTTTTCCTAAAGAATTAGAATATCGGGGTGTAATTTAAAATCTGAAATAGCAAAAGGTGATCTAAGTGTTGCTTTTGATTATATTCAACATAGTTATTTCATTATTTCCGTTCAATTTTAAATCCAATTTTAGGAACGTTCTTGTCTAAACATTTGATTCAACAGATATATCTTTATAATATACTCGAAAGCATCCTCCTGGGTGATAATTCAAAAGATTGCGTACGAGCGAAAAAGGAATGCGAGGAAAAAAATATACGTCAGAGGCATTACTTAGGTTTCTTAACTTCTGACTCTTTAAACACTCCATTTCGTGATGACGTGAGTGTATGCTTCGTGTGGCGTGGAAAAGCTGTTGTTTGACAACCTGAATTAAAGTATATGCACGTAATATCTTTTGATTCAAGCTAACAGCCCCCTCAAAAATCCCGAAGAATGAGCCGAACACCCTTAGCCGTTCCTAAGAAACTGCAGATACATCCTTTTGACAACCTTAATGTACATTCTTTTTTTTTATTTAGTTCAGCATCTTTTCTGAAAGTTTCAACTTAATACGCTTGACTGTTCATGAGACATTGCCATGAGATGTGCCAGTTTAATAACTTGGATCAGTACAGTATCTTTGGATTTAATTTAACATCTTCTTCAACATTCTCCAAAAGTTTCAGCTTGAAAACCTTAGCCGTTGTTGAGATATTGCAGATACACCAGGTTTCATCATCCGTAGCTCATTATCAACGGTTCAAGGCCTATAGGAGTATATTTGATTCTCTGTGTCGGAAGGTTAAGTCTCAATATTATCGTAGGAAATTTTCTGAATGTGGAAAGGATGTTAGGAAGACACTGTATTAATTAATTTAGTTCTTAGACCTACTCCCCCTTTGCCTTCAGTTCCAGCAACGCTGATAGTCGATGGTAAAACCGTCCAAGGAGAAAAAGATTTTCAGCTAGAGCTTACTTCTTATCTTGCTAATGTTTGGAATACAACTGCTTCTTCTGCAAGCTCTGCAACTTCTCGTTCAGATTTCAGAATCTTGGATCCCCAAGTTTAAAGTCAATAGTCTTGAACTCTGTTTCTAAGTTTGAAGTAGCTCGTATAGTGAATACTCTTAAAGGATCATCGTCTTCAGGGCCAGACATAATTCCTATAAGGGTTGTCCTTGCTATTCGGCCAGCTATTCTGTCACCATTGGCTAAGCTTGTCAATCTGTGTTTCAAAATAGGAATTTTCCCTGAATCTCTCAAGTAAGCTAAGGTTATAGTGCTGTATAAAGGTGGTTTTCGGAGTTATCCTGCTAATTATAGTCCAATTTCTCTACTATCTGTTTTCAGCAAAATTTTTGAGAAGGCTATGCCATCAAGCCTTCTTAGTTTTCTGGATGCAAAAGAATTTTTGCATGATTTCCAGTTTGGATTCCGAGCGCAGCTCTCTTGAATTTCATTCATTCGGCAATAGATTTTGGTCACAACCCGGCGGGTTTATTTTGGATGTTCGCAAACCTTTTGATTCTTTGACCCATCGGATTCTTCTTAGGAAAATATCATATATTGGTATAAGATCAAATACTTTCTCTTGGTTTGAGTCATATATTTCTGATGGGCTTATTTAAATTGATCCACTTTTCCGAAGCCTTTCTAAAATAGATTATGGCGTCCCTCCGGGATCTGGTTCCCCCCCTCCCCGTTTATTTCTGATTTATATTAATGATCTAATTTTGGCAGTCAAAAATACCAAGCCTCTAGCATGTTGCAAGCTATGTCATCCTGATGTTCGTTCGTGTTCCAATACTACTAAGAAGACTTTTTCGTTGCTTTTGCAGAAGACACCTCTCTTGGGACCCTTGGGAATACGGAATGTGATATCAAGTCTAACCTTGTGGCAATATTCGATAGAGTTGCTTCATGGTTTGATGCAAATTACTTGGCCTTGAATGTTTGCAAGTCACATTTTCTTATTTATTTCTCGAATTGGTATTGCTTTCCCTCAGCTTACACACCTTCAGGTAGCACAAGGCTCCTTGGGTAGACCAGAGAACCGGGTGGCCCGGTTTCTGGGTATCCTGCTTGATGAGAACCTTTCATTTAGAAGCCATGTAGCAATGATTAGGGCTAAGGTCTCAAGGAGTTTGGATATCCTTCAAAAACTCGGACACACATTTCCTGAATTTATTCTGAAGCTTCTTTTTTTCTGCCTTGTTCAGTCATATGTTTGGTATTGCCCCATTGTATGGATGTCTACTTTTCCTTCTACACTGCGGTCACTTTATGTCATGCATAATAAAGCACAGCGTCTGGTTAAGGACACCAACCGTTCTTCACCTAAACCGCTCTTAAATCTACAGTCTATTTACATTCTTTTTTGTGCTTCTTTTGTCATTCATCAGCTTCATGGCAATCTTCCGAAATCTCTTCAAAAAACTCCGTGTTTAGTTTTGATTCAGCTCCATATAGCCTTCGTTCTTCACATAATATTTGTTTTCCACCTACCACTACTATGCGGTCAGATTTCAATCCCCTCAATGCTAGTCAACAGGTTTGGAATTCCCTACCTTCTTCAGTACAGAGATGCCACACGTTTGGGACTTTTAAAAGGATTCTTTAGGATCATTTAGTTAAGAATCAAACAGAATAGCATCTTTTTATTATTTCCCCCCCCCCCCCTGAGATGTTGATGTCCCCTGAGTGTTTATTTCATGGTGTATGGTTGTCTTCCCTGCGTTTTGACTCCCAGGCCTCAGGTATGTTCTCTTTTTAATATTATTATTATTATTTATTGAAAACCTGTCTTATTACAAAAAGGAAATGACGTAGCACTATAAAAAAATAAATAAAAGCTAAAGATTACTATGCAACTATTACAATGTAACTAGTGTAGAAAGAGTAGGTTCCAAGCATGTTTTAACAACAAAAATGACGGAGCACAACGAAAAACTAAAAAAAAAACAAAAAAAAAAAAAATAAAATAGAAGGGCACTATACCTTCTAGGACGAAAGACAATTATAAAACCCAGAAATAATGAAGAACACAGGCACTTGTAACAAAAATGAAGAAAATGAATAAAATGAAGAAGAGGAGCTATGACAATGTAGATAGATGTGGCTAGTGTAAAAGGAGTTGTTTCTAAGCGGAGTTTGAAATCTTTTGTTTGTGTTTTTCTAAGAGCTTAACAACAGCTATAGCAGGATCTGCTATGTGAAGTCTATTGATGAGCTTTCGATTGCGTTTCCAAATTAGATATCTCAGTAAATATTTTGCGAAACGGAAGAAGGTTGAACGGATTTTCAATTTATCAACGTGTGTAAGAACCTTCCAGAAGGGTGCAATATAGAGGATGTGGGGGTTGACAATATAGAGCAACAATGGTGTATAAGGTTGACAGATAACGGCGATTAAAACGAAGCTTAGCAGAGACTATGGAAGCGTATGAAGCTGATATGCGGCGTTTGATGTATTCTGTTAAAAGATGACGAGTGTGAGAAATTGTATTTCCAATGGGAATGCCAAGATAAAGGATTTGGTCGGACGGGTGGATCTTTGAATTTCGAAGTACAATTTCATTAGGAAGTGGGCCTTTCCAAATAAAAAGGACTACGTCAGTATTTTCAGCGTTGAATTCAAGACCAGATTTTAAATATCCGGTTTGCAGTTTTTGAAATGTTTCAGGAATTTTGTATAGAGTTTGGCTAAGGTTAAAAATGTCATCAGTATAAGTGACTAAGGAGATATTATAACCAGAAAGAACGGAGGACATCTGACACTGATCTTGAGCCTCGAAGACGTAGTTATTGAAATAACAAGGTGAGGCAATGGCACCTTGCCTTGCTCCTTTCTTAACTGGCACAGTTCTATCCTGTGGCTTTGCGCTTTCAGCTTTCACAAGGGGAATTTTAAGTCGGACTCATAGCTTGGTATACATATCTCTTTGAGATCTGATGATAGCCGGACTTACTCCTCTTTTAGAAGCCCTTAAGAACATAAGGGGGTGGATCAGGTAGTCAACGGCGCGGCGAACATCGTGACTAGCCAAGGCGAGTGAATTACATGAGAGAGAAGCATTGAACGGTGCATTAGCAACAACCGTAAGGGCGCCCGCACAACCAATACCATGTTGAAAGCCAAATTGAAGGGGAGGCGTGTAACATTTTTCTTCTAGCTCTTTTATGAACACTAGCTCATAAGGCTTGCATAGGGTGGTTGATACAGTTTTGGATCTGAAAGATGTGCATTGACTGGAGGCTTTTCCTTTTTTCGAAATCGGAGAAAGATCTCCCACACAGAGTGTTGACAGAACCAAACCTAGAGTAAAAATCATTTGCAGTAATAAAGTGAGATGTTCTAAAAGCACAGTACCACCACACTTGATATGTAGAGCGTGAATTCCATCTATGCCTTGTGACTGCTTTGGTTTAAGGCGCATAATATCATCATTAACCGACATTACAGATACTATGTAATCAGAATCAGGGAAAGCATGCAAAAATTGGTCAAGCTCTTCAACATATGTCTGGTGGAGAAAATTCAGCCTCGTAAAAAGAATATCAATCTGATAAATGAATATTGGCAGTGGAAAGGGAAGTTTTGGGGATCCTGGGACGGATAGACGACCAAAGGAAATGAAGATTATCTGTGATTTTTTTGTGCTGTCTGTTCTGTGATTTGCTTACGGTGATTCTGAAGCTCCTTAGCAAATTTCTTCTTTGTTGCAATGCGGATGGAATTAACAAGATCGGACCGTGGTCGGTCGCATTCAATCCATAAATGTAGCCAAAACTCTGCTGAATCACGTGATTGAGAGATACTTTGATTTTCCTGCCACTTAGGAACAGTTCCTCAATGCCGACGCTTCAATGGAACAGCACGAGATTCTGCATATTGTAAAGCGTGGCATTTCTCTGCTCAATAAATATCAATGAGGATGCGTTTTTCCTTATCGGGCAACAGTGAGTGCTTGATCATCAGAACAAAGGGTATCTTAATCTTGGAAAGGATTATAGAAACACTATTCCAATACAATTCAGTGTTGATTGACGCCCAATTACGTACATACGACGGATTTGGTGTTTTTGGGTGATTGATAAGTACATGAGAAGTTTTATTTGGTCAAAAAGACAAGGATACGGGCAGGTGATCAGATGTTAAATAATCACAAAGAACCTTCGGTTGTGAGACATCTAAAAATAGAGAAGCGACAACATGGTCTATGTTGGATGTGGACGAGGAATTGGGAATGTATGTGAAATTTTTATCTTTGTCAACAACATTCAAATGATTATCAAATATTTCACAAACCAGAGAAAACGGGCAGATGGAGCAGTTAGGTTACAGTTAAAATCTCCAAATATTAGACATGCAGAATTACTAGAAATAATACTCGAAATACTTCTACATAACTTTTCAGAGGCAAGAGCGAAAATGCCCTCGGACGTATCATTATGGTAGTCAGTGGGCAAATAAATATTATAAATAAACACACTATCAACTTTAACAGCAAGAAAGTAATCACTAGATTCTACAAGCACTGAACGTAGAGCGGAATTCACGTAAGTCACAAGACCTCCCGACGGTCTACCGCCAGCACTATTTTATATGTTATTTGACTATTGTTATTTTTTTTCCCTATTTCACTTCTTAAATACTGTTTTTCACTACTATTTTCTTCATTACTTAAATACTTAAATTTACTTAAATTTACTAGAAGTTACTTAAAATTTACTAGAAATTTACTTAAATTTACTAGAAGTTTACGGAAGTTGAACCGTATCATCATCTTGAACCATTACTTAAATTTACTAGAAGTTACGGAAGTTGAACCATATCATCATCTAACTTAGGCTCCCTTCATCATCATCATCTAACTTAGGATGATTCCAGTGACTGCTGCAAAAGTTTATGTATATTACTGTAGGTTTCACTGTACTGTAGGTGTGTTTGGTCTTCGAAGGGTCAGGTGTAAAGTCTTCTTTGTAGTTCTATGGCAGCCTTCTCCGACAATATGGGGGTTCCATTAGAATAGGATTTCTAGTGTACCTAACTTTCTTAAAATGCGTTACTTCGATTTGATATTGATATTCGATTTGATATTAGATAGCAAAATTGTTTATGCAGAATTGATAAATTTTTGAAATTTTCAAAAATTTATTTATTTAAATCAAAAAGAGCGTGCATTTATAAACTAGTACGTCTTAAATTGACACAGATTATAAGTCACATTATCGTTATATAAGCCAAAAATAACTTTCTTAGGTAAATCTATTGTTTTGTCAGCGTATAGTTTTTTGGTGTTTCTTCTCAGTTGTTGCTTATATTGATTTTGTTGTTGTCGTTGTTGCATCCCCCTTGTATCCCTGGTCATGGAGCCTTTTGAGGGGTATTAAGAGTATTGCATTTCAAATCTGTATTTATTGGTGAATAAATTTATTTACTTACTTTCTTACACACTTTTGATAACCTGATGCACATACTGTCGTGCGATTTAACTATACATAACCTCAACATTTCCTAAATATTTCAACTTGATAGGCTAAGCCGTTGCTGGGATATTGTAGTGGCACCCTTTTGAAAGTCAGGATGTTCATAGTGTCTTTTTATTATACTCTTCAATTTTGGAGGTTAATTAAATGATTGAATTTGATTGAACTGAATTTAGTTCAACACCCCCCTACGATCCTCTTAAAGTTTCAGCTTAATAGCCTTGGTGGTTCCTGAGATATTTTAGATATACCAATTTTATAACCTTGATGCTTACAGTGTCTTCTGATTTAGTTCAACATCTCTTTTAGTGTTCCCCAAAAGTTTCAATTAAAAACCTTTAGTCCTCCCTGAGATATTGTTGATACAGCCTTGTAATAACATGCTGCATATATTTTCTTTCATTTAGCTAAACATCCCCTCAAAATTTATTGACAGTTTCCACTGTGTAACCTTAGCCGTTCCTGAGATATTGCAGATCCAGCATTTGAAAAACGGATGTGCATTGCGTCTATTGATTTAGTCCAGTATTCCCCTTAACTTTGCCTGCAAATTGAACAAAATACCCTGAGCCATTTCTGAGATATTGAAGATTAGTCCCATTGACAACCAGGATCCTAATATTGTGCTTTAATATTATTCAACATCGCAACATTAATTTGGGGGTCATGTTATGCACCTAGGCATATTTATCAGGCCTTTCAATTATTTTTAACAAAATAGATATCTCAAATTTTGATTGAATTTCCTTGGAGGGTATAGGGGGCAGTGGCGTAACTTTGTCAAAATCCTGGGGAAGGGGCCAAGTTGAAACCAATTTTCCCAAATCAAGTGAAAATGACAGTGAAATCTGAAAAAAGCAGGCCATATAGTATCATAAAGGTAAAGATATCAGAGGAGCGTTGCCTATAGTGAAGGCCAAACTCCTCCAATGTTTTATTATTTATTTATTTATTATTTTTTTCCTCAGAGGCACTTCTTATGGAAAGTGTCGTCGTAGAAACTTCAAAGGGGGCTCATTCGATTGGAAATCGAGAGTCCTAGTGCCCTTTTTAAAGGTCAAAAGTGATTGGAAGGCAACTAACACCCCTTCCACGCCCACCATTTCCTCAAATACATCCAATCAAAATTTTGAGATAGCCATTTTGTTCAGCATAGTTTAAAATTCTGGAAATTAGGTCTTTGAGGATGAAACAACTCCCCCCCTCACAGCCCTGAGGTCAAGTGTTGTAAGTTATGCCCTGGGGGCATATAAGGTTTTTATGGAAAGCGTTGTCGTAGAAACTTCAAAAAGGGATCATTTGATTGAAAATTTAAATGGCTAGTGTCCTTTTAAATAGTCGAAAGCTATTGGAAACTAACACCCCTTTCACGCCCACCATATCCCCAAACACATCCAATCAAAACTTTGAGATAGCCATTTTGTTCTACGTAGTTGTAAGTTCTGGAAATTATATTTTTGAGATGGACACTTCCCCCTCAGTCTTCAGGGCAAGGGAAGGAATGCTCGTATAAACTTCAGAGAGGACTGATTTGATAGGAAATTGAAAGTTCAAGTTCACGTTTTAAGCATCAAAAGATATTGGAGGGTAACCAGCCCCCCCCCCCCCACGCCCTTTTTTCACTAATGCATCCGATAAAAACTTTGTGATAGTTATTTTGTTAAAAATAGTTCAAAGATAATATAACATAAACTCAGGTGTCGACACAGCCCCCAGGGCCCGGGGGCAGGCGTTGTAAGTTATGCCCTGGGGGCATATATGGTTCTTATGGAAGGGATGCTCGTATAAACTTCAAAGAGGGATCATTTGATTGGAAATTGAAAGTTCTAGTTCACTTTTTAAGAACCAAAAGAGATTGGATGGCACCTAGCCCCCCCCCCCTCCACGACCTTTTTTTCTCAAACCCATCTGATAAGAACTTTGAGATAACTGTTTTGTTTTAGAAATAGTCCAAAGACCATATAGCGAAAACTCCGGGGTCGACACAACCCCCCAGTACGTGAGGGCAGGCGTTGTAAGTTATGCCCTGGGGGAATATATAGTTCTTATGGAAGGAATGCTCATAAGAACTTAAGAGGGATGATTTGATTAGAAATTGAAAGTTCTAGTACAGTTACCGAAAGTCAAAAGAGATTGGAGGACAACTACCCTCTTCAAGCTCCTTTTTTTCCGACTGCGTCCGATAAAATTTTGAGACAGCCATAAAGTTAAAAATTGTTCAAAACTCAGATAACAAAAACTCAGATGTCGGCAAAATATTTTGTGTCGACAAAACCCCCAGGGCCCGGGGGCAGGCCTTGTAAGTTATACCCTGGGGCATGTATGATTCTTATGAAAGGGATGCTCATATAAACTTCCGAGAGGGCTCATTTGATTGGAAATTGAAAGTTTGAGTTAAGTTTAAATAGTTAAAAGAGATCCGAGTGCAACTAGCCCCCCCACGCCTTTTTTCCAAACCCATCTGATGAAAATGTTGAAATAGATATTTTGTAAAAAAAAAAATATTTCAAAGGTCGGATAAGAAAAACTCCGGTTTCAATACAACCCCCCAGGGCCCGGGGGAAGGCGTTCTAAGTTATGCCCTAAAGGCATGGACGGGTCTTATGAAAGGGATGCTTGTACAAACTTCGTAGAGAGCTCATTTGATTGTAAATTAAAATTTCTAGTTCACTTTTTAAGAGTCAAGAGATTTAAGGGCAATTAGCCCCCCCACGCCCTTTTTACCCCAGACCCATTCACTACAAATTTTGAGATAGCCATTTTGTTCAGCGTAGTTGACTTCCAGATAGAAAATATTTTTTTGAGGAGGACACTCCCCCAGAACCCTCGGGGCAAGGGTTTTAAGTTATGCCCTGGGGGCATATAAGGTTTTTATAGACGACGTTGTCGTAGAAACTTTAAAAAAGGCTCATTCGATTGGAAATTCAAAGGGCTAGTGGCCTTTTTAATAGTCGAAAGTGATTGGAGGGCAACTAGCCCCCCCCCCCACACCAATCATTCCGCCAAACACATCCAATCAAAATTTTGAGATAGCCATTTTGTTTAGCGTAGTTGATTTTCAAATAGAAAATATCTTTTGGAGGAAGACACTCCCCCAAAACCCTCGGGGCAAGGGTTTTAGATTATTCCTGGGAGCATATAATGTTTTTATAGAAGGCGTTGTCGTAGAAACTTCAAAAAAGGCTCACTCGACTGGAAATTCAAAGGGCTAGTACCCTTTTTAATAGTCGAAAGTGATTGGAGGGTAACTAGCCCCCCCCCCCTCACACCCATCATTCTCCCAAACACATCCAATCAAAATTTTAAGATAGCCATTTTGTTCAGCGTAGTTGATTTCCAGATAGAAAATATGTTTTTGAGGAGGACACTCCCCCACAACCCTCGGGGCAAGGGTTTTAAGTTATGGCCTGGGGGCATCTAAGGTTTTTATAGATGGCGTTGTCATAGAAACTTCAAAAAAGGCTCATTTGATTGGAAAGTCAAACGGCTAGTGCCCTTTTTAATAGTTGAAAGTGATTGGACGGTAACTAGCCCCCCTCTCACGCCCACCTTTTCATAGGCAGCGCGCTAGCGCTGCCTAAGTAAAGAACGTTGTGGGCAAAATGTGTTGTTTTTTTTTTCTCCATGCCCAGGCACTTCGTATCGAAGGAGTCGTCGTATAAACTTCGAAAAGGGCTCACTCAGTTGGAAATTGGAGTGGCTAGTTAAATCGAAGCAAGCTACACGCAAGTTAAAAAAACAGTACTACACAAAAAACAGGGATAGCATCTTGAAAAGAGAAATACAAAGGTATTCAACCAAACAGGCGTATCTAGAAGTAAAAGTTGAGAGAGCAAAACAAAACAGCAAGGGGTGTTATCACAATGATGAAGTTTATAGACATATTATAATAAAGAACGACCCTTAGCTCATAGTAATTGAAATATTCATTAATAGTATACTCTATTAGAACCGTAATATACTTATATAGGAGATCTGCGCTGGTTCTGGGTTGCAGTGGTAGTCCGGGTTGCAGCGGAAGCTAGCAATCCGGGTTGCAGCGGTAGCTAGCAACCTATTAAGAGACGATCACGTCCAATGTTAAGAAATATAAAGACCCATAACTCCTAAAAAAAAGATTCAGATCTAAACAAGAAGTACACTATTAGAACCGCCTTGTCCAAAACTTATATATAGCAAACTTACCGTCCTTTGGCTTGAATAACAAAGAAAATATATTGGCTTGAGAAATCAAGGAAATTGACTTTAACCACGTTATTCTCCACAAACGGCATCTTTTTCTCTTTCTTTTTTTTCCACAGATAGCTTGGCACTGGAACGTCGTAGAGAGTTGTTCAATGGCTCATTTTAAAGGAAATTAATTGGGTTAAAAATCTTTTGCAACTAAAATAAATTATTTTTAAAATATGATAAATTTTTCCACTAAAAACTGTATTTTTGATGTCTTTTCATACTGCTATCTTTTCAAAGATATTTGATGTTTGAAGCAATCAAACAGTTCGTGGTAAAGTTGTATTTAAACCTTATACTCCATAGATAGCTTGGCACTGGAATATCGTAGAGAGTTGTTCAATGGCTCATTTTAAAGGAAATTAATAACATTCAAGGATGTATCCAGAGGGTTTAGTGGGTTTGAGCCCCCCTCCCCCAAAATTTTTGTCTGACTCATAATAACGAATATAAAATGAATATACCAAAATTGAATATAAACAAAATGTACAAAAATGAATATGAATAAGTTTTTTATGCGTTTTTGAAGTTTTTTTATATTAAGGATTTGTATAGTTTAATATAAACCGGGATTATGTCAATTTCCTTGGTATCATGGCTGTAGAGAATCTGAAACCTAGTAAAGAGCAAACCACGGCATACGTTAGTCCCGATTGCAGCGGTGGCTAGCAACCTTGTAAGAGACGATCAAGTCCCATACTAAGAAACACAATAACCCATAACTCCTAAAAATAATGTTGGATTGAAACACAAAGTACACTATTAGAACCACCTTGTTCGTAACTCCTATATAGGAAACTTATAGTCACTTGGATTGAACAACAAAGAAGATATGTTGGCTTGAAAAACAAGAAAAGCGGCTTGAACTGCGAAATTCGGCATCGACGGCATCTTTTTTTCCGTTTTTTATTTCTGCTCAGCTAGCTGGGCACTGGAATATCATAGAGAGCTGTTTAGTAGCTCATTTTAAAGTAAATTGCTACATATATTTCCTTTTGTAATTAAAAAAAGAAATAGTTTTTTACATAGTTAGCACCTTAAGCCAAAGCTGTCACGATGTATAAAATTCACGCTCTCCATATCAAAAATAGTAGTTATACACTTTTAGAAGAACTCACGTTACTACTGCAGATAATTTTTACACAAGGTTTGGTTCCATCAACATTCTGCGTGGGAATTTTTACTCCTATTCCGGAAAAACGAAAACTTTCAACCAATGTACATCTTTCAGACCCATAACCGTATCAACCAATTTATCCAAGTCTTTCGAAATACCGTTCATAAAAAAGCACAAGAAAATCTGCTAGAAGTCTTTACTTCACTTTGACTTACAGAATTAGCCAGCTGAAAGTTCAAACCGTGTTTATCTTACAGGTACAAGCGTAGTTAGAAAGGAGTTCTTCAAAATTAGAATTTACCAAAATAGTATGATTAAACACTGGTGCTGATAACGACCAACTGCAAATATCCTTTCCCCCTCCTGCGTTGTCAGATGCTGAAAAAAGTCTGCAATAATTTAACTAGATTAATAAAAATCTGTAAATCCTATATCCCAAAATCCCCAAAATATAGCCAAAATTTAAAAAAAAAAAAAAAAACACCGAAAAGGCCAAAAATGTCAAAACAAATATGTTCACTAATTTTCCAGCAGAAGATGTGTTCATGCATGATTTCATATTATACCAACATTTAGTTGCTAGATGCCGTAATTTGATCTTTTCTAAGTTTCGGATGACTCTACAACCGTGATACAGATGATCCCATTTGCCGTCTATAGACCATGTGCTTTACAATAAAGAACGAACTATAGTTCATAGTAACTGAAGTATTATGCAGTATCCAGGACGCAGTGGTAGCAACCAACCTGGGTTGCAGCGGTAGCTAGCAACCTAGTAAGTGACGATCACGTCCCATAGTGAAAAATAAAATAGCCCTTAACTCCAAAAACTAGAGTCAGAACAAAAACCCATACACCATTAGAACTGCCTTGTCCAATATCCTTATATACACCCCCAGAACAACAGACCGATATTCTTATATATTAAAGACAATCATTAGAACAACAAACCATTGCATTGGACTCAGTTAGCTGGGTGATTGTTTGAGGTGTAAACCTAGACCAATAAGGGTAGCTAAAGTAAAGGGCATAGGCAAATTGTCTGAAATAATGAAAATTCAAAATAAAAAGAAAGAAAAATGAGGTTAAAAGATAAGCGACAGCGGAGTCAAAACGTGCCAAAATTGAAAATGATAGTTATGATAATCGGTTTTGGAATTATGACAGGGATAAGGTCATCAATGCTTACCATACCTTTTGTTAATCAGCCTCTGTTAAAAAAACAAAGGTTCGGAGTTATGTTTTTCATAATGACAAAAGATAAGCCAAGGCAAAAGTTAGAGGTCCAATAACAAAAAATCGCAATTTTACAAAGGTGCTAATTCTAATTTAAGCTCATTTAAAATATCTAGTGGGTTGTAAAGGCACCACAAACAATTGAGCTTGTATCAACAGAAATATAATTTTTTTTTTTTATAGTCTGGAAAACAAGAAAAATATATTCTGGATTACTTAATTCATCTTTCAATTAAAAAAAACCATCCATCTTGCCTAATAGAACTTTCAAAATCCACCAAATCTCCTTCTGTTTTAGACGATTCTTTAGAAGTTTTTAATTGTTCCTTTCTTTCAAATTAGAATTTCGAGTTATCAAACCGTATAGTAAAGAACGAGCCAAAGGAAATCAAGCAACAGAGTCACTTAAATATGACATCATATCCATCCCGGAGAATCACCTTTTCAAAAGATGTACGAGTTATATTCTCCTGTCAAAAGATACGTGTCTACCATCATCTAGTGTATAAAGATACTGTTTTAGTTCAATATTGATTTCATTTTGTAATTATTGGATTTTATTTTATTGTTTTCTTTTGTTATCATAGGCAGCGCAATCGTGGTGCCTAAGTAAAGAACGATGTTGGCACAATGTATTTTTGTTTGGTTTCCATACCAGGGCACTTCGTAACAAAGGAGTTGTCGTAGAAACTTCGAAAAGGGCTCATTCGATTGGAAATTGGAGTGGCTAGTGCCCTTTTTAATAGTCGAAAGTGATTGGAGGGCAACGAGCCCCCTCCCTCACACCCATCATTCCCCCAAACACATCCAATCAAAATTTTGAGATAACCATTTTGTTCAGCGTAGTTGATTTCCAGATAGAAATTATGTTTTTGAGGAGGACACTCCCCCACAGCCTTCAGGGTAAGGGTTTTAAGTTATGCCCCGAGAATGATGTTGGCATAATGTATTATTTATTATTTTTTTCCTTTAGAGCAGGGCACTTCGTATCGAAGAAGTTGTCGCAGAAACTTCGAAAAGGGCGTATTCAATTGGAAATTGGAGTGGCTTGTGCCCTTTTTAATACTCGAAAGTGATTTCGACACCATTTCCCAAAACAAATCAAATCAAAATTTTGAGATAACCATTTTGTTCAGCGTAGTTGATTTCCAGATAGAAATTATGTTTTTGAGGAGGACACTCCCCCACAGCCTTCAGGGTAAGGGTTGTAATTTATGCCCTGGGGGCAAATAAGGTTTTATAGAAGTCCTGGTCGTAGAAACTTCAAAAAAGGCTCATTTGATTGGAAATTCAAAGAGCTAGTGCCCTTTTTATTAGTGGAAAGTGATTGGAGGGCAACTAACCCCCCTCTCACGCCCACCTTTTCCCCAAACACATCCAATCAAAATTTTTAGATAGCCATTTTGTTCAACTTAGTTTTAAGTTCTGAAAATTAGGTCTTTGTGGATGAAACCCCCTCCCCCCCCACAGCTCTCAGGGCAAGGGTTGTAAGTTATGCCCTGGGGGCATATAAGGTTTTTATAGAAAGCGTTGTCGTAGAAACTTCGAAAAAGGGCTCATTCGATTGGAAATTGAAATGACTAATGCCCTTTTTAAAAGTCAAAAGTAATTGGAAGGCAACTAACACTCCTTCCACGCCAACCATTTCCCCAAACACATCCAATCAAAATTTTTATATAGCCATTTTGTTCCATGCAGTTAAAGTTCAGGAAATTATATATTTGAGCAGGACACTTCCCCCACAGTCTTCAGGGCAAGGGTTATAAGTTATGCCCTGGGGGAACATAAGTTTTTATTGAAATCTTTGTCGTAGAAACTTCAAAAAGGGCTCATTCGATTGGAAATTCAAAGGTCTAGTGAACTTTTTAATAGTCGAAAGTGATTTGAGGGCAACTAACCCCCCCCTCACGCCCACCTTTTCCCCAAACACATCCAATCAAAATTTTTAGATAGCCATTTTGCTCAGCGTAGTTGATTTCCAGATAGAAATTGTGTTTTTGAGGAGGACACTCCCCCACAGCCTTCAGGGCAAGGGTTGTAAGCTATGCCCTGGGGGCATATAAGGTTATTATAGAACGCGTTGTCGTAGAAACTTCAAAAAGGGCTCATTCGCTTGGAAATGGAAATGACTAGTGCCCTATTTAATAGTCGAAAGTGATTTGAAGGCAACTAACATCCCTTCCACGCCCACAATTTCCCCAAACATATCCAATCAAAATTTTGAGATAGCCATTTTGTTCCACGCAGTTTAAAGTTCAAGAAATTATACCTTTGAGCAGGACAATCCCCCCACAGTCTTCAGGGCAAGGGTTATACGTTATGCCCTGGGGGTATATGAGTTTTTTATTAAAATCTTTTTCGTAGAAACTTTAAAAAGGACTCTTTCAATCGGAAATTCAAAGGGTTAATGCCCTTTTTAATAGTCGAAAGTGATTTGAGGGCAACTAACCCCCCCCCACGCCCACCTTTTCCCCAAACACATCCAATCAAAATTTTTAGATAGCCATTTTGTTTCACTTACTTTAAAGTTCAAAAAATTTTTGACAACCCTGCCTTAGGCATCTTCATATGGAAACCAAATTCAATCCATTAATAATATTTATTTTCTTAAATAGTTATACATTACAAATTTCAGTCTAAATATACGCAACAGTATCGAAACAAGATACAGATATATACGAACTGGAAACCAATATACGATTGCAAGTTTAAAAAGTCACACCAATCGCATGAAAATTCTTACATTATTATAATAAAGAACAAACTCTAGCCAATTCTAAAACTCTAGCAAACTCTGAGCTTGCTAAAATATCCGTTTCAAAAAACTTGAAACCTTCGATTATTGCGTTCATAATTTTTTCAAACTACTTGCTTTTCAAAAATAAACTATAGATCTTCCTAGATAACGCTTGTTTTTATGTTATGAATGACGCCATTGAAACAGATTAGAATGTGATTTTTATGTGACGTCATTACAGATGTAACATGAATGCAGCTTTTTACATTAGTGGATGACGTCATTAATATACTGATGTATATAAACATGACGCCAGTCATATGTATTTTCCCCTAAAATTAAGGCTCTACGAATTTTCTCGAACTCGTGACCTATATAGATCGATTTTTAGGCCAGGAAATCTTAGGATGTCAATTTCCCCCAAAATATTTGTTTATATATATAATATGAAAAAATTTTAGCAGGGCCCTTTCAGCATATTAAGGAGCAACGCGACTCAATAGTAACCGAAACTCTGAAAAACAAAATTTTGATACCAATAGATATATCAAAAGAATTGGCGTATTATGTTGATTTCAAATATATATAAGTTTCATTAAAATCAATCTCACCTATTAAAGGCTACGAGACTGAGAAAATTCACCTGATTTTCAATAAAAAGGGGGGTAACCCCTTAAAAGTCATAGCATCTTAATGAAAATCACCTTATCAGATTTAGCGTATCAGAAAATCGTATTGTAGAAGTTTCAAGCTCCTATCTGCAAAAATGTGAAATTTTGTATTTTTTGCCAGAAGAATGATCACGGATGTGCGTTGTTTTTTTTTTTTCTTTTTTCCAGGGGTTATCATATCAGCTAAGTGGTCCTAGAATTTCTTGAGAGAGCTCGTTCAAAAGGAAATTAAAAGTTCTAGTACGCTTTTTAAGTGACCAAAAAGATTGGATCCTAAGAAAAAAAGATGGATCCTCTCCCGCCTCCTTTTTTCCAAAAATCGTCCGATCAAAATTTTGAGATAGCCATCTCGTTCATCATAGTTAAAAAGCCCAATAACTATGAAATTTGATATAACATGATCACTCCCCCACAAAGTCCCAGGGAAATGTCTATATATTATAAAATTTGCCCATTGTTTGCGCATAGTTTTTGTTATTGGGAAGTATGCATACATTTTTGGGTGGGGGGGATGAATTTTCTGACGGGAGTTTTTCCACAGGAGAGCTTCTTCCGTGGAGGTGGGGCCATATTTCCCGGCATTTTTTAAAGATCGAAAATTATGTTTAAAAAACACATTTTTTCAACTGAAAGTAACGAGCTACATTAAAACTTAAAACGAACAGAAATTATTAAGTATTTGAAGAGGTTTGTCTCCTCATATACAACTTGCTCTTTACACTACAGTTTGAATTTTGTCCCAAATCTTCAAGAACGACTCCTGAGAAAAAAGGATTGTTTAATTAAAGCAATAAGGAGCTTTTTTGTAAAATAATATCAGATCAAAGCTTAGAAAATTAAATTAAAAATTAAAATTAAATTAAATTTGGTTTTAGACTTTTGCAGTTAGGGAAGGAGGCAGGGCTGGGTTGATTACGCACGGGGCCGGATTGGAATTTTTTGCAGGACTCTTTGAACATATAAAGTATTTTCGTAGAATTCAAATTAAGTATATATATATATATATATATATATATATATATATATATATATATATATATATATATATATATATATATATATATATAATATATATATATATATATATATATATATATATATATATATATATATATATATATATATATATATATATATACATATATATATATATATATATATATATATATATATTATATATATATATATATATATATATATATATATATATATATATATATATATATATATATATATATATATATATATATATATATATATATATATATATATATATATATATATATATATATATATATATATGTTGAAAGGGCGCTGCAAAAAAACTCCAATCCGGCCCCGTGCCTAGTCTTTCCGCCCCTGCCTCCTTCTAGTTTCACTACAAATGAGAGTTTGGCTACTGCCCCCTTCCCTAACTGTAAAAGTCTGAAGCCTACTGCGTCATTGGCGCTTCAGTGAAAATGAATTATATTACACATATTTTTGTTTCCAGTTATTACAGCATTGAAAATGAAAAAAAAAATACAGTGAAATAAAATCTTGAATTCATGAGCTTTCATGAATTAATATCATCATATATTAAATACTCAACTTGATTTTGTTAAATCTTTCCAAGACACATATTTATCTGTAAAGTACCAATGACGCAGTAAGTTTTAGACTCTTACAGTTAGGGGAGGAAGCAGTAACCAAACTCTTATTTGTTATTATTTTTATTTTAAGCTTGATTGACATATTCAATTTAAATTTTCCTCGTTTTAAGATTTGTGAACATTTATATTAGTACCTGTCGTATGTTCGTTTGATAAGATTGTTTATTCAATTTTTGTTCGGTTTGGGTTTGATTTTTTCTTTAACAGAAAACAATTATTTCGTTTTAAGCTTGATTTGTATATTAGATTTCAGTTTTACTCGTTTTAAGAGTTATTTAGTCATTTATATTAGTACGTGTTGTATGTTTCTTTACTATAAATACTTATTTAATTTCTGTTCGTTTTGGATTTCATTTTTTCTTTAACAGTGATTTCTGGTCTGTTTGAGTTTGAATTTTAATAGGTTTTTGTATCGGCTGATCTTAAGTTCAATTAGAGACGAACCTAAAACAATCAAGTAGCTAACTAAGTCCAATGCATGCAATGGTTTGTTATTCCAATGATCGTTTTTTAATATAATATAAAATTTTCAAAAGATGCTTGTATTATCTTCACGTTTAGTTACTATGTGCCATGGATTGTCCTTTACTAGATTTCAGCTTTATCCGATGATCGAGCCTTTATGTACTACCGCTGCAGCCCGGATCGGTCTGATCTTAGCTGATCTTTTCTCGGTCTGATCTGATCTTTGTTTGATGTAAAATTACAAACAATTGGCTTTAAACGATTGTTTGCCTGTTATTTCAAGCAAATTAATGGTCTTATGTCAATTCTAAGTTGTTGGTCAACCTTCTTAAGACCATAGGCGGGCGTGCCTTGTTTGCCTCTCATTCCAGGCAATGTAACGGTCCTATGTCAATTTTAAATTCTTGGTCAACCTGCAGAAGACTCTAGGCAGGCGTGCCTTTCCAAAAACTAACAAACAAGAATTTGTCCAATGAGAGAGTCATAATTACTCCCGCCATTTACCTGAGCAGCCATTAAAACATTTGCCTCTCAATTACTTGGTCAACTATCTGTCTTGGCTTTTCTCTTTCTACAATTAGCCATGTCTTTATGCAGCCTACTGCAAAATACTTGATTTTCAACTCAAAATCAACGGAATTCTTCTTGCATCCGTGATCTTTCTTCTTGCAAAAAATACAAAATTCCACATTTTTGCAGATAGGAGCTTGAAACCTCTGCATTAAGGTTCTGAAATACGCTGAATCTGATGGTGTGATTTTCATTAAGATTCTCTGACTTTTAAGGGGTGTTTTTCCTTTTTTGAAAATAAGGCAAATTTTCTTATATAAACTTATATATTTAAAATAAGCATAAAAATACAATTCTTTTGATATATCTACTGATAATTAAAATTCCGTTTTCTTAGGGTTTGGTTACTATTGAGACGAGTCGCTCTTACTATACAGTTCGTTACCACGAACTGCGTGATAGCCCAAAAGAGTTGATTAGCTCCTTCGCTCCTTCTAAGTCTCCTTCACGAACTGCACGAATTAAACTATAGTTTACTGAACTTAAAACTCTATCAACTGGCATTCTTAGCTTCTTTTCTTTCTGTAGGTTAAGCACGTATAATACCATGTTTGTATATCTGTGCTATATATAGGGAAGATACCGTCATAACCTCTGTACTCCTATCATGTATATACCTTCCGATATGATTTTAAATTAAATTACTTCATTTTATCGGCAAGTAATGTATGAAGCCAAAATATTACATTGTACCAACTGTATCGATCAACAAACTATTATTGTGCGATGGAGCACTATTGTCAAAGATTAGACTCCAACTGCTCATTCGAACTCCGATTAGTTTTCATGAATCTCTGCTAATGATAAATCCGAAGAGTATGGTTTTCTTGTGCATATACTTTTTGCAGGCAATTTAAAAGCGGTATTTTGAGACGTGCTTTTAAAATTTATTGCTCCGATTTTTGAGAATTATAAGACCTTGCTTTAAAGTAAGGAACACAGTTCTGTGTAATTTTGGAGTAATCAGAGTCTCTAGGTGACATTGTTTTTGGTGGATTAATGGCATTTATGCTCAAAAGACTCAGAAAAAACAGATTAAGCCAAATTTTCTGTTTTTTTTAAGTTAATTTAAAAACCTTTTCGAAAAAGAATTTTTCAGAGAAAAGTTAAGAGCCATGCTTAGCTTAACACTAGCAGAAATTCAGCCAAATAATGATTTAGACTCAACCAAAAGCTACTGTTAAAGAACAAATGAAACCCCAAAATGAACCAAAATTAAAATAGCCAAACACAAATGTCTGGTTAAAATAAAACATGAGGGTAACTAGCAGGGCCAGCGCAACTTATCCTGACGCCCTAAGCAAGATATTTGTTTACCCCCCCCCCCCACAATTACATCTTTTGTTTCCATTTTCCACCTCAACTGAACCCTTACCCAAAAGCACCACTTCCTTTTTTTTTGCACTTAACGAGACTGTTACATTAATTTACACACAATCACAAATTAAATATACAAATACAAACAATATAAAGAATACTTAACAAGGAAAATCTAACCTGTCTGGCTATTAGTACAACCATAATTATGATAGATAATTATACGCGAAACCCTTAGTGTCAGATTATTTATTTCATTAGGTACATAATAGGAACTTATCAAAGAAAATCGATAATTTTGCAGAAAATATAACTTTAATTCTAAAAGTTTCCGTAGATTATGGAGAAAAGTGAAAACTTAATAGAAAGAAGGTCTACAGTTCACAATTCAATTTTTCTTAATTTCATCTTTATGAAAGAAGTCACCAGTCCGTTCAAGTCGGTGTCTTCTGCCAAGTCTTGGTCTACTAATAGTGTGGCTAGTCCTTGAAGCCTTTCTTGCGTCATAGTGGATCGAATATAAATTTTAATTTGTTTTAATTTTGAAAAACTACGACATAGACACAACAACAGACACAGGCAAAGTCAGCAAAATCTGTAAGGCCACGGACAAATTTTGGGCACAATCTTTAAGGCCATTGCTTATGATGAAGTTAAGAACATCTTCTGTATTTGGATTCTTGGGCACTCTCGTAGCAATGGCTTGAGCTTCATTGCAAAGTTCGTGGCTTTCAATGTCTTTAGCTTCTTTGTTTGAGAGGAAATGTTGTAAATTCATACAATCGTCCATCAGGGACTTTGTTGTTGCGGCATTTCCTTGGATATTTTGTAGAGAAATCCGATTATAGAAGTAATCTCGTCTAACTTTTGAAATCTTTCATCCAGAGAAGAAATTGCAGTATCAAGAATGACAAAATGGAAATTGACTTTAAATCCGGGTTGCAGTGCTAGCTAGCAACCTAGTAAGAGACGATCACGTCCAATGTTAAGAAGCATAAAAACCAATAACTCCTAAAAAAAGTCAGATCAAAACAAAAAGTACACCACTAGAACTGCCTTGTCCGAAACCCCAGTATTGGAAACTTTCTGTCTCCTTGGCTTGAACAGCAAGGGAAATATATTGGCTTGAAAATCAAGAAAAATGGCAGCTACTACAACATTCTGCCTAAACGGCATATTTTTTTTCCACAGATAGCTTGGCACTGGAACATCGTAGAGAGTTGTTCAATGGCTCATTTTAAAGGAATTGTTTAAAGATCCATCAGTTCAAGAATTTATTTCACTGTGACTTTATTTTCATTTTCAATGCTGAAAGAACTGGAAAAGAACATATCTGTAATATAATTTGTTTTCAGTAATGCGCCAATGACGCAGTAGGCTTTTGGTTTTTATTTACAGTTAAGGAAGGGGGCAGTATCCAAACTATTGTTTATAGTGAAACTATATTCGTCTTGAACAACTTTAGAAACAACTAATAAATTAAACTGAATATTTGATGCATAATGTTATTCATTGCTGAAAGCTCATCAGTTCAAAATTTTACTATAATTTTAATGTTTATTTTCAATATTAAGTACAAAAGAAAACATTTGTAATAAAATTGGTTTTCAGTAAAGCGCCAATGACGCAGTAGGTTTTAGACTTGAAAAAAAAAGAAGAAATAAATAAATATTAAATAAATAATATATTGAAGGCTTATGGCTCTTTGTTTGAGGGAAAGCGAGAGTGTTGTCTCCAAATGATGTTCCACAGGAGAAAAATAAATGGAGACATTAATCACTATTAATTTGCCCTTCTCAAAACTATCCAAATCTTGTTTCTGCTGTAAAAATTTTAGCATACTGCGTAGGGCAATATCCTTCACTTTTTTTTAATCAGATTCATTCTGTTAGATTTTTTGTATTCTTAATTTCTCCATTTGTTTGGACGAAAATTTCTACTTTGAATTTCTAATGTGCAAAAATTTGGTGAGGAGAAACCCTAAGATTGATCTAAAGTTATAATTCTGGTATGCACCGAAGTCTATTTATATAAATTATGGGTTACTATCGCTCAGTCAGTAATTTTATATTTCGATTCAGTAACAAAATAGTTACCAGTCATTTTATAGTAAGTTTACCTGGCTATTAAAAACAAAGAAAAAAGAAAAAGAATTACAAAAGAGTAAAATTGAACGTTTATTCGTAACAAATGAACCGAAAGAATGCGTAAATTATACAAAAGAAACAGTAAAAAGAATCTTGTAATGAGACAGAATCTATCCATAGAATGGCCTTCCAAAACCACGGTAGCCGCCATATCCACCACGATAACCATAACCACCAAATCCACGATATCCATAGCCTCTGTATGGTCGATATCCTGGACAAATAAAAGCATTAAAATACAAGTATTACGATTGAAGTATTAACTAAAGAAAGTATAAAGAAAACAATAAAAGCACTCACCTATGCCATAATAATAAAAAAAAGTAATAACCTGGATCTTTGATAATTTATTGGACATCCGTCATAAATCCTGTTCATATAAGAAGAGGTGTGATTCTTAAATTTTTTTTTTTTTGCAAGAATCTGTGTTTTGTCCAAGAGCCGTGCTGGTTTTGCGGACGTCCTTGAGAAATTAAAGAAATGGTCGTGAAAAATAATGGTCGTGAAATGGTCGGCAAATTATTTGGAAAACGCTAGAGACTATGGGGAAAACTTTCAGGTTTCTGATTTCCAGTTTCTTCCTTTATTTTTAGCCTATTTTTCCTTAATGTTTATAGATATTGATTTTATTTTGTAGGTCAAAATCAGACTGTAAATTAAATTTCCCGTTTTTAGCTCTGATCGTTGTGAAGTTTTCTCTCAACAAACCAACAAATAAAGGAGTACAAACTGAGTGAAAGATAGACAAGTTTTTTCTTAATGGTTGCGAAACTGTAAAAAAATAAAATAAAAATAAAATAAAAATCTATGAAAACAAAATAAAAAGGAAAGGTGTCACCGTGATAGTGAGAGCGCAGAGGCCGAGTTTTGAGATAGTTATATTTTTCAATATAGTTCAAAGACCCCCCCCCTCACAGACCCTGAGGAAACTGCTGTAAGGTACAAAAATTTACCCATTGTTTACGTGTCGTATAGTGTTTGTTATTGGGGAGTATACAGAAATTTCTTAGGGGAGGAGGAAATTTTCTGCTTAGGGGAATTTTCTATATTGGACCTTTCCGTGGGAAAGGAAAGTTTATGGGGGTGAGCCATCCAGTGGAAATTTCACACTGGGGAATTCGCCAGAATTCCTTGACGAATTTTTTTTTTTTTTTTTTTTTTTTTTTTTTTTTTTTTTTTTTTTTTTTTTTTTATGTGTCTTACTTTGTCTTTGCCGACTAAATCTAACAAGTGGAAATGTTTTGGGATAATTTTCCATGGGGTAAGAATTCTCTGGAGGGATATACCATGGAGAAAGGAATTTTTTGCGGGAGTCATTCTCCATGGGGGAATTTTTCGTGGGAACAACTTTCCGCTGAGGATGGGATGATTTCCGGTAAAAATTTTCCATGAAAAGAGGGATATCTGACATGATTTCAAAATGGCAGAAATTAGAGTTTTTTTCAAATCAAAGCAAGCTAAAGAGTAGTTTTCAGGTGGAATCGTCCGAAGGGAATTTTCCAGAAAAGAGTATTTTACATGGGAGGAGCTTTGCTTTGGGGAATTTTCTGTTGGGGGGGGGGGAATTTTCCATGGAGCGAAGCTAGCTTTCTCGGTATTATTTGAAAAGCGATTAAAAATTAAATAAAAATCTAGTTTTTACAACTGAAAGTTTGGAGCAATATTAATACTTAAAACGAACAGACATCATTCCGTGTATGATGCGGTGATGGGGTTGTCCCCTCCATAATACCTTGGTCTTTGTGCTAAAGTTTGAATTTTTGTCCAAAATCGTTAAGAACGATATATATATATATATATATATATATATATATATATATATATATATATATATATATATATATATATATATATATATATATATATATATATATATATATATATATATATATATATAATATATATATATATATATATATATATATATATATATATATATATATATATATATATATATATATATAAATATATATATATATTACGCATATTCGGAAACCCGTCACACAAAAGATAAGAAGATGAACCAATAATAAAGAAATAAATATTGTAAGAAAAACATACAATGAACTGTAGTAATTAATAATGTGATGATAATCAATGATGATCACTGATGGTAAGCCGATTTTTTAAATGACAGAAATCACTATGAAAAGACGAATTTCATCAAAATTAATGAGTAACTGAGAAGAAATTAAAATGAGTAATCAAGTCAAACTTCAAACGCATTAAAGATGGACTACCGAGCCCAGAACATAAAGTGGTAAATTTTATGAACATTTGGCCGGCAGATACAATAAACTATCTAACTTTGAAAAAATATTACCTCCAAAAAACAGTCTATTTGCTGCATCTTCGTCATCATCAGTTAGTAGGTCTTGAGCATAAACTGAAAAAAAAGGTACGGTATTTACTTCAAGACATTATAATGAAGCAGTAACTGCCACAAAATGGATGCTATAGTTTTTAACTTTCTGAGGATGGCAATGCAGTTATAAGAATCTCGGTATATTTGCAAAAACTAAAAAAATCAAACAAATTGTGCAAACATTCATACGACATAGCAAAGGTGTGGTTGCCGAAGCTAAAGCAATAAACTGTTGGATAAAAACGACCATATTTAAATTATCTATTTATAGCAATTATCTATTATCTATTTAGAGCAAGATCAACTATTTATAGGTATACTTACCATTAAACAGATTACACCACGGCAAAGTGCCATGTTGTTCCAAAAACCCTAACAGTTTTACATACATTAATAAATTGAACAAAATGAACAAAAATAGAATCAAATAATCTACCAAACATACAAGTACCACAAATTCTACAACCCCTATGCTTTGTAAAAGCCAGAATATAATTTATACTATACAGAAAAAATTTCTTTTAAATGTTTTCACTTTTATAGCTTTAAGAAATTAAAAATTAATTATGATTTTAAGGAATAAATATCAGCATATATATATTAAACTGACAATGCGTATTCATTTGAATTTTTTTTCAGTAAAGTACAAATTATATTCTGGCTTTTAGAAAGCATAGGGGTTTTGAACCCTACTCATATTAATTTCCACTCATTTTGAGCTTGACTCTGTTATTTATTTTAATTTCCGTCCGTTTTGGGTTTCATATATTTATTAATACTGATTTACGGTAGTTGTATGCTTGGTAGATTATTTGATTCTATTTTTGTTCATTTTTGGTCTAATGGAGTTCTTTACTTTTTTCTGAAAAACTTATTTTGTGGGAAAATTTTCTCTTTTAATTAATAGCATAAAAAGAGAGATATGACAGAGTAAACACCAGTAAGCCTATTGTTTTCAACGCAAAAAAATGAACTTAATGAAATCAAATTACCGGAATTACATCTGTGACACATGAAACATTACAAAAGGAACATGACCCAGTATAAAATACCAAGCCTAATTAGCGTATTTGGAAAAGGCTTTTTAAGTAGTTTCATAATGCCTAGAGGACAAATGAACAACCTAGATCATCAAACGGGACAAGACCAATCCGAGTAGCTAAGGTAAAGGGTATTAAAATAATGTCTAAAGTAACGATAAATGAAAATGAAGTACAAATATATACAGTAAGAATACTTCCATCAGCAAAAATTACAACGAGTCAAAAATAAAAGTGAAGAACAAAAAAAAAACATACGGTTGGAAGATAAGCGGCAGCAAGAATCACAACTACTCAAAAACAAAAGCGAAGAGCAAAGAAATATAATGCTATAAGATATGCCATAGCGACAACAATGAAACATGTGGTTAAAAGATAAGTGGCAGTGAGAACTACAAGTAACCACGAAAAAACGAGTATCAGAACGTGTAAAAAAAGGAGCGAAAAATAGAATTATGCTGTTAGACAAGCGACGGCAAAAAATCAGAACGAGCCAAAAATGAAGGTGAAACTGAAATAAATTTTACGTTAGAAGAACAGCGCCATCACAATCTTCGACACCAAAAAAATGTGGCATAAAACCCAGTACAAACCTACAAAGACACCAAAAACTACGTAAATGCTGATTACAAGTCATTCGGACCCTTCAACGTTCTATTTGTCCCCTGGGGAGCAATCTGTTTTCTGAAGGAAAGAGTAGCAAGCAAAGCTGACTCAGTAGGAGGCTACTACTTACAACGAGAATCAATATATGCCTACCACAGCCTACGACATGCCGAGTGCCGAGGCCCGGCTTTAAAATCGGCTACACAGTTTTTTTTTTCTTAACTGGCATATTGACATTTCTGGGTTATTTAAGGTTTTTACGGAAGGGATGGTTGTTTAACTTTAGAAAAGGCTCAGTCTTTCTCCCTGAAAAAGACTATGTCAATGTAAAACGAACAGAAATTTATTAAAAAACTTGTTCGAAAAATCAGTTTTTTTAAAAAGTAAAGAACTCCATTAAACCAAAATGAACAAAGACAGAATCAAATAATCTACCAAGAATAAAACTACCACAAATCAGTATCAATAAATAAATGAAACCCAAAACAAACAGAGATAAAAATAAATAAGAGTCAAACTCAAAACGAGCAGAAATTAATATTAGTAGGGTTCTAAACTCCAAGCTTTCTAAAAGCCACAATATAATTTGTAATTTACTGAAAAAAATTCTTTTAAATGTTTTCACTTTTCTGACTTTATGAAATCAAAATTAGATTAAGATTCTAAAAAATAAATATCAGCATATGTATATTAAACTGGCAGTGCAGATTTTTTTCTGTAAATTCATTTGAATTTTTTTTCAGTAAAGTACAATTTAAATTCTGGCTTTCATAAGGCTTTGGCTTTAGAACCCTACGCATATTATTTTCTGCTCGTTTTGAGTTTGACTTTTATTTGTTTTAATTTCTGTTTGTTTTGGGTTTCATGTATTTATTGATACTGATTTGTGGTAGTTGCATTCTTGGTAGATTATTTGATTCTATTTTGTTTGTTTTGGCTTAATGGAGTTTGTTACTTTTTTTGAAAAACTTATTTTCTTGAAATTTTTTTTTTTTTAATTAATCATAGCAAAAAAACATACAACATGTACTAATATAAATGAATAAGTAAATCTCAAAACGAGTAAAGCTTAAGTTGAATATGCAAATCAAGCTTAAAACGAACAAAAATATTTTCTATTGAGGCATAAATGAAACCCAAAACGAACAGAAGTTAAATAAACAATCATAGCAAACAAACAAACAATGGTTACTAATATAAACGAGTAACTAAATCTTAAAACGAGTGAAACTTAAATTGAATATACAAATCCAGCTTGAAACAAACAAAAATCTCTACAAAGAAGAGTTTGGGTTTTGCCTCCTTCTTTCACTTTCTAAGTCTAAAGCAAACTACGTCATTAGTGCTTTACTGAAAACAAATTATATTACAAATATTTCCTTTTGTACTTATTACAGCATTGAAAATCAGCATAAAAATTACAGCAAATTAAATTTTGAACTGATGAGCTTTCAGTAATGAATGTCATTATGGATAAAATATTTAGTTTATTTTTATTAGTTCTTTCCAGGATCGTTCAAGACAAATGTAGCTTCACTACAAAAAGAGTTTGGATACTGCCCCCTTCCCTAACTATAAAAGTCTAAGGCTTACTACGTCATTGGTGCTTTACTGAAAACGAATTATATTACAAATATCTTCTTTTCCAATTATTACAGCATTGAAAATGAAAATAAAATTACAGTGAATACAATCTTGAACTGATGATCTTTCAACAATTAATAGCATTATATATCAAACATTCTGTTTGGTTTTGGTGTACTTTTCAAGGCTATTCAAGACACATATAGTTTTCAGTAAAGCGCCAATGACGCAGTAGGTTTTAGACTTTTACAGTAAAAGAAGGAGGCAACACCCAAACTCTTCTTTGTAGAGATTTTTGTTCGTTTCAAGCTGAATTTGCATATTCAATGTAGGTTTCACTCGTTTTAAGATTTATTTTTTCATTTATTTTAATAACTACCGTTTGTTTGCTAGCTATGATTGTTTATTTAATTTCTGTTCGTTTTGGGTTTCATTAGTGCCTCATTAGTAAAATTTTTTTGTTCGTTTTAAGCTTGATTTATATATTCAACTTAGGCTTTACTCGTTTTTAGACTTATATATTCATTTATATTAGTACCTGTTGTATGTTCTTTTTCCTATGATTGTTTATTTAATTTCTGTCCGTTTTGGATTTAATTTATTCTTTAATAGTAATGTCTGGTTGTTTTGAGTTTGAGTTATTGTAGGTTTTATTTCTTCTGATCTTAAGTTTAATATGGCCTTTACTTTTCTTTGGAAACTTTTTTTTCAGAATTTTTTTTTTTAGTATATCAAAAGGAAAAGACTATTAAAACTTTGTATTTACCAGCTGACTACAGTTGCTACATTTCAAAATTTTTTGAAGATAGCCTTAGCAAAACTTTACTTTCATTCGGAAAATCTTTTTTGGTACTTGTTAATTATTCAGAACACACTCAAGAATTTTGATCTGTAGATCAGTAAAAAACCGGTTTCACATTTCATAGCCACAAGACTTATTTATTTTGACAGAATGTTTTGGATTTATATAATTTGGCCTATATATTTGCACATTAGGGAGAGGGGGGGGGGGGTGCTGGTGAAGTATTTGGACAGCGTGAAGTTGAAAGCTATTTTTACTTCTTAATATGCAAAATAATTGTAGCTAAAACATATTGCATGCAGACCCGCTATACTCTACCCCCACCACTTCAAATGTGCAAATATATAGCCAAAATTATATAAGCCCAATGCATTCTTCTACTCGTCAACAGTCTTTGCTGCTATGAAACTGATTTTCTCAGACATTAAATTAAGATCAAAATTCTTGAGTATGTTTTGAATAATTAACAAGTGCTACTTTTTTTTATTTTGATCCCGAGAAGCATGGTCGTGGATGAGTGTTCGTATGCTGTTGTTGATCTTCTTTTTTCTTTTTTTTTTAGATCAGGTTTTTTTTTATGCCGAAATACTAGGTCTTAGAATACTTGGGAATGTCAAATTTGAACGGAAGATACAAAATAAAGTGTTATTTTTAAGGAGCAATCGCCCTGTCAGATCTCAAATTTGGGCCATGTTTGGTAAGCCTCAAATAGACCTGAAAATAACGCTTAGGTTCAAGCTTAGCATCTAGAGATGAGCATCTAGATTTAATAGTATTGTAAGTATGATTACTGATGTTACTGATATCCTTCTATTTCTCCTGGTAAAGCTTGACCTTGATATTTTAGAACACCGTCGTTCAGCATAGAAATTCTTTATTTATTAGTGGAATTGAACCAACTTAAATTGACTCAGTGTGTTTGTTACACTTCATTAAATTGATGAATGAAAAATATTGAAAAATTTATCTTTACTCGAAGATTAGTATTGTAGTATATCTGATTAAAAGCAAACAGATCAACTGACTTCCATAATAAATAAAATTAGTCTTACCGACGGAGAAAACAGAAATGACAAATAAAGTAAAAAAGGCTGCGAATTTCATCATTATGTGTTGAAGTTTGGCTTATATTCTCACTTATAAATTCAAAGAATAACTGCTGAAATTAGAAAACTGCTCGGCGAATTTATACCGATTATCGGCTATGGAACTAGCTAGCAATAACATTACGTTGGGTTTTTCACAAAATTATATGGTTACATAAATGCCTTGGCAAAATTGCGCAGTACCTCAGGTTTTTTTTTAATTACCTTTATGTCTATTATTGCACAATAGTTACGTACATTATCTTCAGAGCTATTTTGATTATTTACCCTCAATAATAAAATTGCTTTCAATAACATAACTGGGGTATAACAAAAATGCAATTTCTATTGTCTTCGACAAATAGTAGGTGAAAATTTGTCTGGTTTAAATTTTGTTAATTTCCTTCAGAAATAAAAAAAAAGTTTTCTTTTCAACTGAAAGTAAGGAGCATCATTAAATCTTAAAATGAACAAAAATCAATACGTATATGAAAGAAGTCGCCTCCTCCTTATCGCCTCGCTCTTTACGCAAAAGTTTGAATTTTTCCCAATTCTTCAATAGACTCCTAAAACAGAATTGTCGTTTACTTAAAACAACAAGAAGATTTTTTTTAAGCACTAAAAAATTTTAGTGTGAAGAGCGACGTGTTTAGGATGAGGCAACCCCCTTCATGTACATAATATTTTCTGTTGTTTTAATTTTTATTGTTGTTCAATTCTTTCAGTTGAAAAACTTGTTTCTATAAAATTTAATCATAGGCAGCGTAATAGCGTTGCCAAAGTAAAGAGCGAGGCGGACACAATACATTGTTTATCATTTTTTTTTTTGATTTTTAGACCAGGACGTTTCGTACAGACGGAGTCGTCGTAGAAACTTCGAAAAGGGCTCATTCGATTGAAAGTCAAGGGGCTAGTGCCCTTTTTAATAGTCAAAAGTAATTGGAGGGCAACCAACTCGCCTCCCAAGCTAATCATTTCCTCAAACGCATTCAGTCAACATATTTAGATAGACATTTTGTTAAGCATAGTTCAAAGGTCTGGAAATTATGTCTTTGAGGACGACAACCTCCGCATAGCCCAGGGACATAAAGATTTTTATAGAAAGAGTGGTTGTATACGCTTCAGAAGGGGCTTATTGGATTGGTAATCATAGGTATTTGTGCCCTTCTTAAGAGTCAAAGTAATCAGAGGACAGACCCCCCCCCCCCAAACGTCGTATTTTCCCAAAATATATCTGATAGAAATTTCGAGATGGCCATTTGTATTCGTAAAAAGATTCGATTGCAAATTGTAAGGGTTTATGCCCTTATTAATAGTCAAAAATGATTGGAATGCAACAACCCCCCCCCGCCCATCATTTCCCAAAATACATATAATCAAATTTTAGAGATAACCGTTTTTATCAACGTAGTTGACAGGTTTAGAAATTAGGTCTTTGAGGATGAAAAACCCCCACAGCAGTAGTAACCTATCTAGTACTTTGACACCTACATTCACGCCTACAAGAATATGCTCAAAAGTGTAATAGATACGAACCCTACATTCAAGCATACATTCACGCCTACAAGAATATGCAGCATGGTTTCACGTGGACATTGCAAAAAAACTGGCAACCTACAAAGTGCTCAAACACGTTTTGAAACTATAGTCAAGGTTATATAAGACAACCAGACTGGTTTTTGAGGCAACATCCGTTTTATGGACCAATCAGAGACAGCGCAGGTTGCTCAATATACGATAACTTCATTGGTGATTGGATTCAAATAAAAGGAATGGTTTTCATTACAATTCATATTAGTAAGAGAATTGAATTCAGAGAGAATTGTTTATTTGAGAGGATATTAGCTGAGAAAATGAGTGGTGCATTTACATTATTGGAAATTAATGATGGAGCCGGCAGCAGCAGCAATGATATACGAGTATCCAATGTGGCTGTGGAAATAACTGGAGGCTGTAGACTATGCCTTGAATGGGACGATATGTATGCTAGATACGTGATATCATTAAGCAAATTTAAGCAGGAGGAGCAACTATGTTTTGGTGCGAAACTGAATATTGTGCATATAAATAGACTTCGGGCAGCATTAGATGTGCTAGCGAAATATATTGATGAGAAAAAAATGCATCAGTGAATATTATTGTTGTAATTCTGCTCAATAAAATTGTTTCTAAATCAAAGGTATTTTTCTTTCTATAGTAGACTAGCATATATTTTTTAGAGTAAAAAAAATTCTGGTTAGTCTGAAGTTGATTGTGAGAGTGTTAGGACTCTAAAAAAATGGATAGATTTGAAAAAGAGCAAATCACGGGGAATCTAGTGCGTATGGAAAAACGTTTGATTCTAGATGATGATTTTCTAGAGCTGTCTATTCAAAGAAAGATATTTACTCAGGGAATGCTTGTCGATATAATGAAAACTTGTTCTCCATCATTAAACTATTGTATGAAGCTTTTACGTCATGGTCAAAATGCATTTACACAATTAATTGATATATTGATCACGACACGGCAAACCTATATTGTGGATATGCTTTTAAACATTAGTTTAGAAATTTAGGACTTTTTTCATGAGAAAGATTGGCGTTCAAGGATGATTTACTCCTCTCTCTCTCTCTCTATCCCAGTCCATTTGTTGCTGTTGGTAGCTCAGTTTCATTGTGGCAGTGAGAGTGTCAACACATGAAAAAATGTTCCATACATGCCCGCTATGTATGTACACACTGGGCAGCTGGTCATCATGTGAGAAATATACAATGATTGATGAGTATGATGAAAAGTGTAGATTATGCAACCCGTGTAAATTGCATAGAGGATATGCTGTACAAATTAAAGGTTGTAATTCCTGTCTTGAAGAGGTGTGTGTATCTCATCCTAGAGGGCACCTTTGCTCCAATTGCCACTATGATAAATGTAACTAATGGGAGAATACATATCCCGGTATGATTGGAAAGAATCCTAACCGTGATTTTAGTTTATTTCTACGAGATTGGTATCGTCGTGGTTTTAGATTGTTCTGGGAGGAGGAGCCGGGTCAACGATTCAACTGTTGGAACAACAAAAGAATATGGTTTCTACGTCATCGTTGTGAAGACAATGGGTGTTATGATTATAAGCCCACTGATTTTTATTTCTCTGTGACGGAGTGTCATTCGACGCTTGAGGACGCTTTTTGTGTAATTGCTTCAAATAAACAAATTGAAACATGTGAATTCTATAGAATGAATGAGAATAGTATCATTGACTATACAAAGAGATCTGACAAGAGTGAAGTTACACTCTACTGTAGAAAATGTGACCCTGACATTGCAGTACATCAGGATCAGTACACTGTGAATTCAGATAATCTACCTGCATTAGTTGTTGTCGAAAAATACCTATACCTAGTAGAAGATTGTTTGAGTGACATTCGCAAAAAGGGGTAAGGGATTTGCGGATTGGAGTGTAACTCGAGAGTAGTTTGTTATTAAAAAAATGGATGCTACAATCAGAATTGTTTGATTGACATTTGCAAAAAGGGGTAAGGGATTTGCGAATTGGATTCTATGAAGGTGGAAAAAAAAAAGAAAAAAAAGTGTTAAACTGATTATCAGTTAAGGTAACCCCTCGGGGTTGTTAACTCAGGCAATTGGTTATAAAGTTGAGACAACATCAATCTATGAAAATGGTTAATGATGATAGAATGACTTTGCGAGTTGACCTAGCTTTACCTCTCCGATGTATTCTGTATAATACACAAGTTGTGTTTGAACAGTGTTGTCAGTTTAAAATAGGGTCCAATGTTATAGTATACTGCAAAGTTGATACTAAGAGAGATGTAGATGGCAAGAAAATAATTTTAATAAAGAAATTCAGAACAAACCTTAGAAATCCTTGCAAATCAAGTAGTAAGGTGTATGTGAGTACGAACCATCAAGGATCATAAGCACCAATGACCCTAACCAGCAGAGACATCAACCCCCAAAGGTCTCCTATCCCCAAACTCGAAGGTTGCCCCCTCCCCTCCAACTTTTTGGCCCCCCTCCCCCAATTTTTTTTGATTTTTGTTTTGGCAATTGACATTTTTTCTGATAACAAGTATCATTCATTACCATCATAGCTTTCAAATGTGAAACTTAAGTCCATTTTTGGATCGAAAAATAAACTATTTCTGTAAAATCTGAGTTAATAAGGGTTTTTGACCGTAAACTCTAGTTTTTTGTAAGAAAATTATGAAAAATACAATTCTCTGGTTCAAATGTTAAACTTAAGTCCATTTTTGGATCAAAAAATAAAACTATTTCTGTAAAATCTGAGCTAATAAGTTTTTTGACCGTAAACTCTAGTTTTTTGTAAGAAAATTACGGAAAATACAATTCTCTGGTTCAAATTTGAAACTTAAGTCCTTTTTTGGATCGAAAAATAAACTATTTCTGTAAAATCTGAGTTAATAAGGGTTTTTGACCGTAAACTCTAGTTTTTTGTAAGAAAATTATGGAAAATACAATTCTCTGGTTCAAATGTGAAACTTAAGTCTATTTTTGGATCGAAAAATAAAACTGTTTCCGTAAAATCTCAGTTAATAAGGGTTTTTGACCGTAAACTCTAGTTTTTTGTAAGAAAATTATGAAAAATACAATTCTCTGGTTCAAATGTTAAACTTAAGTCCATTTATGGATCGAAAAATAAAACTATTTCCGTAAAATCTGAGCTAATTAGGGTTTTTGACCGTAAACTCTAGTTTTTTGTAAGAAAATTATGGAAAATACAATTCTCTGGTTCAAATGTTAAACTTAAGTCCATTTTTGGATCGAAAAAATAAAATATTTCCTTAAAATCCGAGTTAATAAGGGTTTTTGACTGTAAACTCTAGTTTTTTGCAAGAAAATTATGGAAAATATAATTCGTTGGCTCATAGGTGAAACTTAAATCCATTTCTTGTTAAGTCTCAGAGTGAATAAATTCGTTATCAACATCCTTTGTCAGATACATCAAATAAAATTAACAAAATCTAAATTTCAGAATGAATAAATTCATTATCAACATCCTTTGTCGGATATGTCGGATAAAATTGACAAAATCTAAGTATAAGAGTGAATATTTTTTTACAACATCCTTTGCCAGATACATCGAATAAAATTGATAAATATAAGTGTCAGAGTGAATAAATTTTTCTATCAAAATCCTTTGTCAGATACATCAAATAAAATTGACAAAATCTAAGTATCAGAGTGAATATTTTTTTTAACAACATCCTTTGCCAAATACATCGAATAAAATTGATAAAATATTAGTGTCAGAGTGAATAAATTTTTCTATCAACATCCTTTGTCAGATACATCAAATAAAATTGACAAAATCTAAATTTCAGAATGAATAAATGCTTCAACAACATCCTTTATCGGATATGTCGGATAAAGTTGACAAAATCTAAGAATCAGAGTGACTAAAATTTTTTATCAACATCCTTTTCTCGGATACATAGGATAAAATTGACAGAATCTAAGCGTCGGTGTGAATAAATTTTTTTTTATCAACATCCTTTGTCAGATACATCAAATATAATTGACAAAATCTAAATTTTAGAATGAATTAATTCATTATCATCATCCTTTGTCGGATATGTCGGATTAAATTGACAAAATCTAAGTATCAGAGTGACTAAATTCTATATCAACATTCTTTTCTCGAATACATAGTATAAAGTTGACAGAATCTAAGTGTCAGTGTGAATATTTTTTTTTTATCAACATCCTTTGTCAGATACATCAAATAAAATTGACAAAATCTAAATTTCAGAATGAATAAATTCATTATCAACATCCTTTGTCGGATATGTTGGATAAAATTGATAAAATATAAGTGTCAGAGTGAATAATTTTTTCTTATCAACATCCATTGTCAGATACATCAAATAAAATTGATAAAATCTAAATTTCAGAATGAATAAATGCTTTAACAACATCCTTTATCGGATATGTCGGATAAAATGACAAAATCTAAGTATCAGAGTGACTAAATTCTATGTCAACATCCTTTTCTCGGACACATAGGATAAAATTGACAGAATCTAAGTGTCAGTGTGAATAATCTTTTTTTATCAGCATCCTTTGTCAGATACATCAAATAAAATTGACAAAATCTAAATTTCAGAATGAATAAATTCATTATCAACATCCTTTGTCGGATATGTCGGATAAAATTGACAAAATATAAGTGTCAGAGTGAATAAATTTTTTTTATCCACATCCTTTTGTCAGATACATCAAATAAAATTGAAAAAAATCTAAATTTCAGAATGAAGAAATACTTTAACAACATCCCTTATCGGATATGTCGGATAAAATTTTATCCGGCATAACATAAAGACAACAAACATAACGACAAACATAAAGGAGGTTGTTAAAGTATTTCTTCAGTCTGAAATTTAGATTTTGTCAATTTTATTTCATGTATCTGACAAAAGGATGTTGATAAAAAAAAATTATTCACTCTGTCACTTATATTTTGTCAATTTTATCCGACATATCCGACAAAGGATGTTGATAATGAATTTATTCATTCTGAAATTTATATTTTGTCAATTTTATTTGATGTATCTGACAAAAGACGTTGATAAAAAAAATTATTCACACTGACGCTTAGATTCTGTCAATTTTATCCTATGTATCCGAGAAAAGGATGTTGATATAGAATTTAGTCACTCTGATACTTAGATTTTTTCATTTTATCCGACATATCCGATAAAGGATGTTGTTAAAGCATTTATTCATTCTGAAATTTAGATTTCGTCAATTTTATTTGATGTATCTGACAATGGATGTTGATGAAAAAAATTTATTCACTCTGACACTTATATTTTATCAATTTTATCCGACATATCCGACAAAGGATGTTGATAATGAATTTATTCATTCTGAAATTTAGATTTTGTCAATTTTATTTGATGTATCTGACAAAGTATGCTGATAAAAAAAAATATTTACACTGATACTTAGATTCTGTCAATTTTATCCTATATATTCGAGAAAAGGATGTTGATATAGAATTTAGTCACTCTGATACTTAGATTTTGTCAATTTTATCTGACATATCCGATAAAGGATGTTGTTGAAGCATTTATTCATTCTGAAATTTAGATTTTGTCAATTTTATTTGATGTATCTGAAAAAGGATGTTGATAGAAAAATTTATTCACTCTGACAATTATATTTTATCAATTTTATTCGATGTATCTGGCAAAGGATGTTGTTAAAAAAATATTCACTCTGATACTTAGATTTTGTCAATTTTATCTGACATATCCGATAAAGGATGTTGTTAAAGCATTTATTCGTTCTGAAATTTAGATTTTGTCAATTTTATTTGATGTATCTGACAAAGGATGTTGATAACGAATTTATTCACTCTGAGACTTAACGAAAAATGGATTTAAGTTTCACCTATGAGCCAACGAATTGTATTTTCCATAATTTTCTGACAAAAAACGAGTTTACAGTAAAAACCCTTATTAACTCAGATTTTACGGAAATAGTTTTATTTTTCGATCCAAAAAGGACTTAAGTTTCACATTTGAACCAGAGAATTGTATTTTTCATAATTTTCTTACAAAAAACTAGATTTTACGGTCAAAAACCCTTATTAACTCAGATTTTACAGAAATAGTTTATTTTTTCGATCCAAAAATGGACTTAACTTTCACATTTGAACCAGAGAATGGTATTTTCCATAATTTTGTTACAAAAAACTAGAGTTTACAGTCCAAAACCCTAATTAGCTCAGATTTTACGGAAATAGTTTTATTTTTCGATCCATAAATGGACTTAAGTTTGACATTTGAGCCAACGAATTCTATTTTCCATAATTTTCTTACAAAAACTAGAGTTTACGGTCAAAAACCCTTATTAGCTCAGATTTTACGGAAATAGTTTTACTTTTCGATCCATAAATGGACTTAAGTTTCACATTTGAACCAGAGAATTGTATTTTCCATAATTTTGTTACAAAAAACTAGAGTTTACAGTCCAAAACCCTAATTAGCTCAGATTTTACGGAAATAGTTTTATTTTTCGATCCATAAATGGACTTAAGTTGCACATTTGAGCCAACGAATTGTATTTTCCATAATTTTCTTACAAAAAACTAGAGTTTACAGTCAAAAACCCTTATTAGCTCAGATTTTACAGAAATAGTTTATTTTTTCGATCCAAAAATGGACTTAAGTTTCACATTTGAACCAGAGAATTGTATTTTCCATAATTTTCGTACAAAAAACTATAGTTTACGGTGAAAAACCCTAATTAGCTGAGATTTTACGGAAATAGTTTTACTTTTCGATCCAAAAATGGACTTAAGTTTCACATTTGAACCAGAGAATTGTATTTTCTATTATTTTCTTACAAAAAACTATAGTTTACGGTCAAAAACCCTTATTAGCTCAGATTTTACAGAAATAGTTTTATTTTACGATCCGAAAATGGACTTAAGTTTCACATTTGATCCAGAGAATTGTATTTTCCATAATTTTCTTACAAAAAACTAGAGTTTACGGTCAAAAACCCTTATTAACTCAGATTTTACAGAAATAGCTTATTTTTCGATCCAAAAATGGACTTAAATTTCACATTTCAACCAGAGAATTGTATTTTCCATAATTTTGTTACACAAAACTAGAGTTTACAGTCAAGAACCCTTATTAACCCAGATTTTACGGAAATAGTTTGATTTTTGATCCAAAAAAGGACTTAAGTTTCACATTTGAACTAGAGAATTGTATTTTCCATAATTTTCTTACAAAAAACTAGAGTTTACGGTCAAAAACCCTTATTAACTCAGATTTTACAGAAATAGTTTATTTTTTCGATCCAAAAATGGACTTAAGTTTCACATTTGAACCAGAGAATTGTATTTTCCATTATTTTCTTACAAAAAACTATAGTTTACGGTCAAAAACCCTAATTAGCTCAGATTTTACGGAAATAGTTTTATTTTTCGATCCATAAATGGACTTAAGTTGCACATTTGAGCCAACGAACTGTATTTTCCATAATTTTCTTACAGAAAACTAGAGTTTACAGTCAAAAACCCTTATTAGCTCAGATTTTATGGAAATAGTTTTATTTTTCGATCCAAAAATGGACTTAAGTTTCACATTTGAACCAGAGAATTGCATTTTCCATAATTTTCTTACAAAAAACTATAGTTTACGGTCAAAAACCCTTACTAGCTCAGATTTTACAGAAATAGTTTATTTTTTCGATCCAAAAATGGACTTAAGTTTCACATTTGAACCAGAGAATTGTATTTTCCATTATTTTCTTACAAAAAACTATACTTTACGGTGAAAAACTCTAATTAGCTGAGATTTTACGGAAGTAGTTTTATTTTTTGATCCAAAAATGGACTTAAGTTTCACATTTGAACCAGAGAATTGTATTTTCCATTATTTTCTTACAAAAAACCCTTATGTTATTTCTTACAAAAACCCTTATTTACGGTCAAAAACCCTTATTAACTCAGATTTTACAGAAATAGCTTATTTTTCGATGCAAAAATGGACTTAAGTTTCACATTTTAAAGCTATGATCGTAATGAATTATACTTGTTATCAGAAAAAATGTCAATTGCCATAAAAAATAAAAAAAAAATGGGGGGATGGGGGCAAAAAAGTTGGAGGGGAGGAGGCACCCTTCGAGTTTGGGGATAGGGGACCTTTGGGGGGTTGATGTCTCTGCTGGTTAGGGTCATTGGTGCTTATGATCCTTGATGGTTCGTACTCACATACACCTTACTACTTGATTTGCAAGAATTTCTAAGGTTTGTTCTGAATTTCTTTATTAAAATTATTTTCTTGCCATCTACATCTCTCTTAGTATCAACTTTTTAGTATACTATAACGTTGGACCCTATTTTAAACTGACAACACTGTTCAAACACAACTTGTGTATTATACAGAACACATCGAAGAGGTAAAGCTAGGTCAAATCACAATGTCATTCTATCATCATTAACCATTTTCATAGATTGATGTTGTCTCAAATTTATAACAAATTGCCTGAGTTAACAACCCCGAGGGGTTACCTTAACTGATAATCAGTTTAACCCTTTTTTTTCTTTTTTTTCCATCTTCATACAATCCGATTCGCAAATCCCTTACCCTTTTTTTGCAAATGTCAATCAAACAATTCTGATTGTAGCATCCAATTTTTTAATAACAAGCTACTCTCGAGTTACACTCCAATCCGCAAATCCCTTACCCCTTTTTGCAAATGTCAATCAAACAATCTTCTACTAGGTATAGGTATTTGTCGACAACAACTAATGCAGGTAGATTATCTGAATTCACAGTGTACTGATCCTGATGTACTGCAATGTCAGGGTCACATTTTCTACGATAGAGTGTAACTTCACTCTTGTCATATGTCTTTGTATAGTCAATGATACTATTCTCATTCATTCTATAGAATTCACATGTTTCAATTTGTTTATTTGAAGCAATTTCACAAACAGTGTTCTCAAGTGTCGAATGACACTCCGTCACAGCCAAATAAAAATCAGTGGGCTTATAATCATAACACCCATTGTCTTCACAACGATGACGTAGAAACCATATTCTTTTGTTGTTCCAACAGTTGAATCGTTGACCCGGCTCCTCCTCCCAGAACAATCTAAAACCATGACGATACCAATCTCGTAGCAATAAACTAAAATAACGGTTAGGATTCTTTCCAATCATACCGGGATATGTATTCTCCCATTGATTATTTTTATCATCGTGGCAATTGGAGCATAGGTGCCCTCTAGGATGAGAGTCACACACCTCTTCAAGACAGGATTTACTACCTTTAATTTGTACAGTATATCCTCTATGCAATTTACAAGGGTTGCATAATCTACACTTTTCATCTTACTCATCAATCAATGTACAATTCTCACATGATGACCAGCTGCCCAGTGTGTACATACATAGCGGGCATGTATGGAACATTTTTTCATGTGTTGACACTCTCACTGCCAAAATGAAACTGAGCTACCAACAGCAACAAATTGACTGGGATAGAGAGAGAGAGAGGGGAGTAAATCATCCTTGAACGCCAATCTTTCTCATGAAAAAAGTCCTAAATTTCTAAACTAATGTTTAAAAGCATATCCACAATGTCATTTTGCCGTGCCGTGATCAATATATCAATAAATTGTGAAAATGCATTTGGACCACGACGTAAAAGCTTCATACAATAGTCTAATGATGGAGAATCAGTTTTCATTATATCGACAAGCATTCCCTGAGAAAATATCTTTCTTTGAATAGACAGCTCTAGAAAATCGTCATCTAGAATCAAACGTTTTTCCATAAGCACTAGATTCCCCATGATTCGCTCTTTCTCAAATCTATCCATTTTTTTAGAGTCCTAACACTCTCACAATCAACTTCAGACTAACCAGAATTTTTTATACTCTAAAAATATATGCTTGTCTACTATAGAAAGAAAAATACCTTTGATTTAGAAACAGTTTTATTGAGTATAATTACAACAATAATATTCACTGATGCATTTTGTTCTCATCAATATATTTTGCTAGCACATCTAATGCTGCCCGAAGTCTATTTATATGCACAATATTCAGTTTCGCAGCAAAACATAGTTGCTCCTCCTGCTTAAATTTGCTTAATGATATCACGTATCTAGCATACATATCGTCCTATTCAAGGCATAGTCTACAGCCTCCGGTTATTTCCACAGCCACATTGGGTACTCGTATATCATTGCTGCTGCTGCGGGCTCCATCATTAAGCTCCAATAATGTAAATGCACCACTCATTTTCTCTACTAATATCCTCTCAAATAAACTATTCTCTCTGAATTCAATTCTCTTACTAATATGAATTGTAATGAAAACCATTCCTTTTATTTGAATCCAATCACCAATCAAGTTATCGTATATTGAGCAACCTCCGCTGTCTCTGATTGGCCCATAAAACGGATGTTGCCTCAAAAACCAGTCTGGTTGTCTTATATAACCTTGACTATAGTTTCAAAACGCGTTTGAGTACTTTTTAGGTTGCCAACTTTTTTGCAATGTCCACGTGAAACCATGCTGCATATTCTTTTAGGCGTGAATGCACGCTTGAATGTAGGGTTCGTATCTATTACACTTTTGAGCATATTCTTGTAGGCGTGAATGTAGGTGTCAAAGTACTAGATAGGTTACTACTGCTGTGGAGGTTTGTCATCCTCAAAGACCTAATTTCCAAACCTGTCAACTACGTTGATAAAAACGGTTATCTCTAAAAGTTTATTATATGTGTTTTGGGAAATGATGGGCGGGGGGGGGTTGTTGCATTCCAATCATTTTTGGCTATTAATAAGGACATAAACCATTACAATTTCCAATCGAATCTTTATACGACAACAAATGGCCATCTCGAAATTTCTATCAGATATATTTCGGGAAAATACGACGATTGGGGGGGGGCCTGTCCTCTGATTACTTTGACTCTTAAGAACGGCACAAAGACCTCTGATTACCAATCCAATAAGCCCCTTCTGAAGCGTATACAACCACTCATTCTATAAAAATCTTTATGTCCCCGGGCTGTGCGGAGGTTGTTGTCCTCAAAGACATAATTTCCAGACCTTTGAACTATGCTGAACAAAATGGCTATCTAAAAATGTTGACTGGATGCGTTTGAGGAAATGATGGGCTTGGGAGTCGAGCTGGTTGCCCTCCAATTCCTTTTGACTATTAAAAAGGGCGCTTTAGTTTCAATCGAATGAGCCCTTTTCGAAGTTTCTACGACGACTCCGTCTATACGAAATGTCCTGGTCTAAAAAAAAAAAATTATAAACAATACATTGTGTCCGCCTCACTCTTTACTTTGGCAACGCTATTACGCTGCCTATGATTAAATTTTATAGAAACAGGTTTTTCAACTGAAAGAAGGGAACAACAATAAAAATTAAAACAACAGAAAATATTATGTATATGAAGCGGGTTGCCTCATCCTCAACACGTCGCTCCTCACACTAAAATTTTTTAGTGCTTAAAAAAAATCTTCTTGTTGTTTTAAGTAAACAACCATTCTGTTTTAGGAGTCGTTATTGAAGAATTGGGACAAAATTCACACTTTTGCGTAAAGAGCGAGGCGATTAGGAGGAGGCAACTTCTTTCATATACGTAATAATTTTTGTTCATTTTAAGATTTAATGCTGCTCCTTACTTTCAGTTGAAAAGAAAACTTTTTTTTTATTTCTGAAGGAAATTAACAAAATTTAAACCAGGAAAATTTTCACCTACTATTTGTCGAAGACAATAGAAATTGCATTTTTGTTATACCCCAGTTATGTTATTGAAAGCAATTTTATTATTGAGGGTAAATAATCAAAATAGCTCTGAAGATAATGTACGTAACTATTGTGCAATAATAGACATAAAGGTAATTAAAAAAAAAAACCTGAGGTACTGCGCAATTTTGCCAAGGAATTTATGTAACCATACAATTTTGTGAAAAACCCAACGCAATGTTATTGCTAGCTAGTTCCATAGCCGATAATCGGTATAAATTCGCCGAGCAGTTTTCTAATTTCAGCAGTTATTCTTTGAATTTATAAGTGAGAATATAAGCCAAACTTCAACACATAATGATGAAATTCGCAGCTTTTTTCACTTTATTTGTCATTTCTGTTTTCTCCGTCGGTAAGACTAATTTTATTTATTATGGAATTCAGTTGATCTGTTTGCTTTTAATCAGATATACTACAATACTAATCTTCGAGTTAAGATAAATTTTTCAATATTTTTCATTCATCAATTTAATGAAGTGTAACAAACACACTGAGCCAATTCAATTTGGTTCAATTCCACTAATAAATAAAGAATTTTTATGCTGAACGACGGTGTTCTAAAATATCAAGGTCAAGCTTTACCAGGAGAAATAGAAGGATATCAGTAACATCAGTAATCATACTTACAATACTATTAAATCTAGATGCTCATCTCTAGATGCTAAGCTTGAACCTAAGCGTTATTTTCAGGTCTATTTGAGGCTTACCAAATATGGCCCAAATTTGAGATCTGACAGGGCGATTGCTCCTTAAAAATAACACTTTATTTTGTATCTTCCGTTCAAATTTGACATTTCCAAGTATTCTAAGACCTAGTATTTCGGCATAAAAAAACCTGATATAAAAAAAAAGAAAAAAGAAAATCAACAACAGGATACGAAAGTAGAATGTATCTATTGAATACTACCAGTCCTATAGGAAAACATTTCTAACGGTCCTATAGGAAGACATTTCTACCGGTCCTATAGGAAGACATTTCTACCGGTCCTATAGGAAGACATTTCTACCAGTCCTATAGGAAGACATTTCTACCGGTCCTATAGGAAGACAGCTCTACCGGTCCTATAGGAAGACATTTCTACCGGTCCTATAGGCAGACATTTCTACCGGTCCTATAGGAAGACATTTCTACCGGTCCTATAGGAAGACATTTCTACCGGTCCTATAGGAAAACATTTATAATGGTCCTATAGGAAGACATTTCTACCGGTCCTATAGGAAGACATTTCTACCGGTCCTATAGGAAGACATTTCTGCCGATCCTATAGGAATTACCATTCTATTTGCGTGAAGCTATAGGAAAACATTTCCAGAGCATGTACTTATGGATTTGGGTGGATTATGTTCCCTCCCATGCTATTCTATAGCGCTATATTCCTTCCACTGTTATTCTATGGGACCTCTACACGTGATTAAACACGTTTTGAAACTACATACTATTTGCTTATGTCCCGTTGGTACCTTTCCAAACGAGCGGGGATTCCCCGCCGGTTTCTAAACATTGCAAAAAAAGATAGCAGTATGAACGGGGGATTCCCCACACAAGTTTGTTTCAACTCCAAGTTTTTCAACCAGACTGTTTTTTGAGCCAACATCTGTTTTTTAGGAGCCAATCAGGGACATCGGTGGTTGCTCAATATACGATAAAAAGGGGAATTAATTTGTTGTTTCTAAGGGGAATTATTGATTCACGAAAGGGGAATTAATTTGTTGTCTCTAAGGAGAATTATTTATTCACGAAAGGGGAATTAATTTTTTGTTTCTAAGGGGAATTATTGATTCAAGAAAGGGGAATTAATTTGTTGTTTCTAAGGGGAATTATTGATTCAAGAAAGGGGAATTAATTTGTTGTTTCAAAGGGGAATTATTGATTCAAGAAAGGGGAATTAATTTGTTGTTTCTAAGGGGAATTATTGATTCAAGAAAGGGGAATTAATTATTTGTTTCTAAGGGGAATTATTGATTCACGAAAGGGAATTATAAATGACATCACTTGTTCCCTAGGAATTATACGGGACTCTAAAGAGATAAATTAATATTCTATTTTTAAATACGGGTTCATTGATCTTTAAGTCGGAGAGATAAATTGATATTCTAGCGAAACTTTAATAGTGTAGCTAGGAACATTTATGAGACGAAAAGATTAACGGGGGAAAGGGTTTCCTAGGAATTTCAAATGTGACAGCGCAGTGATGCCAAAACAAAAGGAACACGTAGAAATTACGTTTAGGGATTATTTGGGTGAAACCGTTTTAGGCATTTTAGGGAATTAGCCTATTTGGGCGAAACAGTTTGAGACATTGTTAAATAAGATTGGCTGAAATAAAAGTGGAACTTTTAAAATCACAGCAACTGAAGGTCAGTAAATGATTGCTTTTGTTTTTTTTTAAACACGACTGGCTGAAACAAAAGCAGAACTTTTAAAATCACTACTGAAGGTTAGTAAATTATTCCTTTTTTTTTTTTGTTAAACACGATTGGCTGAAATAAAAGCGGAACTTTTAAAATCACAACAACTGAAGGTCAGTAAATGATTCCATTTTTTTTTGTTGAACACGATTGGCTGAAACAAAAGCGGAACTTTTAAAATCACAACAACTAAAGGTCAGTAAATGATTCCTTTGTTTTTTTTGTTAAACACGATTGTTGAAACAAAAGCAGAACTTTTAAAATCACAACAACTGAAGGTCAGTAAATAATTACATTGTTTTTTTTTGTTAACCACGATTGGTTGAAATAAAAGCGGAACTTTTAAAATCACAACTGAAGGTCAGTAAATAATTCCTTTGTTTTTTTTTGTTAAACACGATTGGCTGAAATAAAAGCGGAACTTTTAAAATCACAACAACTGAAGGTCAGTAAATAATTCCTTTGTTTTTTTAAACACGACTGGCTGAAACAAAAGCAGAACTTTTAAAATCACTACTGAAGGTTAGTAAATTATTCCTTTTGTTTTTTTGTTAAACACGATTGGCTGAAATAAAAGCGGAACTCTTAAAATCACAACAACTGAAGGTCAGTAAATAATTCCTTTGTTTTTTTGTTAAACACGATTGGCTGAAATAAAAGCGTAACTCTTAAAATCACAACTCAAGGTCAGTAAATAATTCCTTTGTTTTTTTTGTTAAACACGATTGGCTGAAATAAAAGCGGAACTTTTAAAATCACAACAACTAAAGGTCAGTAAATAATTCCTTTTTTTTAAACACGATTGGCTGAAATAAAAGCGGAACTTCTAAAATCACAACAACTGAAGGTCAGTAAATGATTCCTTTGTTTTTTTTGTTAAACACGATTGGCTGAAATAAAAGCAGAACTTTTAAAATCACAACAACTGAAGGTCAGTAAATAATTCCTTTATTTTTTTTAAACACGATTGGCTGAAGTAAAAGCAGAACTTTTAAAATAACAACGTTGTTTTTTTTGTTAAACACGATTGGCTGAAATAAAAAAGCGGAACTTTTAAAATCACAACAACTGAAGGTCAGTAAATGATTCCTTTGTTTTTTTTTTGTTAAACACGATTGGCTGAAATAAAAGCGGAACTTTTAAAATCACAATAACTGAAGGTCAGTAAATAATTCCTTTGTTTTTTTGTTAAACGCGATTGGCTGAAACAAAAGCAAAACTTTTAAAATCACAACAACTGAAGGTCAGTAAACAATTCCATTGTTTTTTTTTGTTAAACACGATTGGTTGAAATAAAAGCGGAACTTTTAAAATCACAACAACTGAAGGTCAGTAAATGATTCCTTTGTTTTTTTTTTGTTAAACACGATTGGCTGAAATAAAAGCGGAACTTTTAAAATCACAACAACTGAAGGTCAGTAAATGATTCCTTTGTTTTTTTTAAACACGATTGGCTGATACAAAAGCAGAACTTTTAAAATCACAACAGAAGGTCAGAAAATAATTCCTTTGTTTCTTTTTTGTTAAACACGATTGGCTGAAATAAAAGCGGAACTTTTAAAATCACAACAACTAAAGGTCAGTGAATAATTCCTTTGTTTTTTTGTTAAACACGATTGGCTGAAATAAAAGCGGAACTTTTAAAATCACAACAACTGAAGGTCAGTAAATGATTCCTTTGTTTTTTTTGTTAAACACGATTGGCTGAAATAAAAGCGGAACTTTTAAAATCACAACAACTAAAGGTCAGTAAATAATTCCTTTGTTTTTTTTGTTAAACACGATTGGCTGAAATAAAAGCGGAACTTTTAAAATCACAACAACTGAAGGTCAGTAAATGATTCCTGATTCCTTTGTTTTTTTTTGTTAAACACGATTGGCTGAAATAAAAGCAGAACTTTTAAAATCACAACAACTGAAGGTCAGTAAATAATTCCTTTATTTTTTTTAAACACGATTAGCTGAAATAAAAGCAGAACTTATAAAATAACAACTTTGTTTTTTTGTTAAAAACGATTGGCTGAAATAAAAGCGGAACTTTTAAAATCACAACAGCTGAAGGTCAGTAAATAATTCCTTTGTTTTTTTTGTTAAACACGATTGGCTGAAATAAAAGCGGAACTTTTAAAATCACAACAACTGAAGGTCAGTAAATAATTCCTTTGTTTTTTTTTGTTAAACACGATTGGCTGAAACAAAAGCAAAACTTTTAAAATCACAACAACTGAAGGTCAGTAAACAATTCCATTGTTTTTTTTTGTTAAACACGATTGGTTGAAATAAAAGCGGAACTTTTAAAATCACAACAACTGAAGGTCAGTAAATGATTCCTTTGTTTTTTTGTTAAACACGATTGGCTGAAATAAAAGCGGAACTTTTAAAATCACAACAACTGAAGGTCAGTAAATGATTCCTTTGTTTTTTTTAAACACGATTGGCTGATACAAAAGCAGAACTTTTAAAATCACAACTGAAGTTCAGAAAATAATTCCTTTGTTTCTTTTTTGTTAAACACGATTGGCTGAGATAAAAGCGGAACTTTTAAAATGACAACAACTGAAGGTCAGTAAATGATTCCTTTGTTTTCTTTGTTAAACACGATTGGCTGAAATAAAAGGAGAACTTTTAAAATCACAACAACTGAAGGTCCAGTAAATAATTCCTTTGTTTTTTTTGTTAAACACGATTGGCTGAAATAAAAGTGGAACTCTTAAAATCACAACTCAAGGTCAGTAAATAATTCCTTTGTTTTTAAAAAAAAAATTGGCTGAAACAAAAGCGGAACTTTTAAAATCACAACAACTGAAGGTCAGTAAATAATTCCTTATTTTTGTTAAACACGATTGGCTGAAATAAAAGCGGAACTTTTAAAATCACAACAACTGAAGGTCAGTGAATAATTCCTTTTGTTTTTTTGTTAAACATGATTGGGTGAAATAAAAGCGGAACTCTTAAAATCACAACAACTGAAGATCAGTAAATAATTCCGTTGTTTTTTTTTTGTTAAACACGATTGGCGGAAATAAACCGGAACTTTTAAAGATCACAACAACTGAAGGTCAGTAAATAATTCCTTTGTTTTTTTGTTAAACGCGATTGGTTGAAATAAAAGCGGAACTTTTAAAATCACAACAACTGAAGGTCCAGTAAATAATTCCTTTGTTTTTTTTTGTTAAACACGATTGGCTGAAAAAAAGTGGAACTCTTAAAATCACAACAACTGAAGGTCAGTAAATAATTCCTTTTTTTTGTTAAACACGATTGGCTGAAATAAAAGCGGAACTTTTAAAATCACAACAACTGAAGGTCAGTAAATAATTCCTTTTGTTTTTTTGTTAAACACGATTGGGTGAAATAAAAGCGGAACTCTTAAAATCACAACAACTGAAGATCAGTAAATAATTCCGTTTTTTTTCAAACACGATTGGCGGAAATAAAAGCGGAACTTTTAAAGATCACAACAACTGAAGGTCAGTAAATAATTCCTTTGTTTTTTTTGTTAAACGCGATTGGTTGAAATAAAAGTGGAACTTTTAAAATCACAACAACTGAAGGTCCAGTAAATAATTCCTTTGTTTTTTTTTGTTAAACACGATTGGCTGAAAAAAAAGTGGAACTCTTAAAATCACAACAACTGAAGGTCAGTAAATAATTCCATTGTTTTTTTTAAACATGATTGGCTGAAATAAAAGCAGAATTTTTAAAATCACAACGTTGTTTTTTTGTTAAACACGATTGGCTGAAATAAAAGCGGAACTTTTAAAATCACAACAACTGAAGGTCAGTAAATGATTCCTTCGTTTTTTTGTTAAACACGATTGGCTGAAATAAAAGCGGAACTTTTAAAATCACAACAACTGAAGGTCAGTAAATAATTCCTTTGTTTTTTTTTGTTAAACACGATTGGCTGAAATAAAAGCGGAACATTTAAAATCACAACAACTGAAGGTCAGTAAATAATTCCGTTGTTATTTTTTTGTTAAACACGATTGGCTGAAATAAAAGCGGAACTTTTAAAATCACAACAACTAAAGATCGGTAAATGATTCCTTTTGTTTTTTTTTGTTAAACACGATTGGCTGAAATAAAAGTGGAACTTTTAAAATCACAACAACTAAAGGTCAGTAAATGATTCCTTTGTTTTTTTTTCTTAAACACGATTGGTTGAAACAAAAGCAGAACTTTTAAAATCACAACAACTGAAGGTCAGTAAATAATCCCTTTTTTTTGTTAAACACGATTGGCTGAAATAAAAGCGGAACTTTTAAAATCACAACAACTGAAGGTCAGTAAATAATCCCTTTGTTTTTTTTTGTTAAACACGATTGGCTGAAATAAAAGCAGAACTTTTAAAATCACAACGTTGTTTTTTTTGTTAAACACGATTGGCTGAAATAAAAGCGGAACTTTTAAAACCACAACAACTGAAGGTCAGTAAATGATTCCTTTTTTTTATTAAACACGATTGGCTGAAATAAAAGCGGAACTTTTAAAATCACAACAACTGAAGGTCAGTAAATAATCCCTTTGTTTTTTTTGTTAAACACGATTGGCTGAAATAAAAGCGGAACATTTAAAATCACAACAACTGAAGGTCAGTAAATAATTCCGTCGTTTTTTTTGTTAAACACGATTGGCTGAAATAAAAGCAGAACTTTTAAGATCACAACAACTGAAGGTCAGTAAATAATCCCTTTGTTTTTTTTTGTTAAACACGATTGGCTGAAACAAAAGCAGAACTTTTGAAAACCCAACAACTGAAGGTCAGTAAATAATTCCTTTTGTTTTTTTTTTGTTAAACACGATTGGCTGAAATAAAAGCGGAACATTTAAAATCACAACAACTGAAGGTCAGTAAATAATTCCTTTGTTTTTTTGTTAAACGCGATTGGTTGAAATAAAAGCGGAACTTTTAAAATCACAACAACTGAAGGTCCAGTAAATAATTCCTTTGTTTTTTTTTGTTAAACGCGATTGGTTGAAATAAAAGCGGAAATTTTAAAATCACAACAACTGAAGGTCAGTAAATAATTCCTTTTTTTTTGTTAAACACGATTGGCTGAAATAAAAGCGGAACTTTTAAAATCACAACAACTGAAGATCAGTAAATAATTCCGTTGTTTTTTTTTTGTTAAACACGATTGGCGGAAATAAAAGCGGAACTTTTAAAGATCACAACAACTGAAGGTCAGTAAATAATTCTTTTGTTTTTTTGTTAAACGCGATTGGTTGAAATAAAAGCGGAACATTTAAAATCACAACAACTGAAGGTCAGTAAATAATTCCTTTGTTTTTTTGTTAAACGCGATTGGTTGAAATAAAAGCGGAACTTTTAAAATCACAACAACTGAAGGTCCAGTAAATAATTCCTTTGTTTTTTTTTGTTAAACACGATTGGCTGAAAAAAAAGTGGAACTCTTAAAATCACAACAACTGAAGGTCAGTAAATAATTCCTTTTTTTTTGTTAAACACGATTGGCTGAAATAAAAGCGGAACTTTTAAAATCACAACAACTGAAGGTCAGTAAATAATTCCTTTTGTTTTTTTTTGTTAAACACGATTGGGTGAAAAAAAGCGGAACTTTTAAAGATCACAACAACTGAAGGTCAGTAAATAATTCTTTTGTTTTTTTGTTAAACGCGATTGGTTGAAATAAAAGCGGAACTTTTAAAATCACAACAACTGAAGGTCAGTAAAGAATTCCTTTTTTTTGTTAAACACGATTGGCTGAAATAAAAGCGGAACTTTTAAAATCACAACAACTGAAGATCAGTAAATAATTCCGTTGTTTTTTTTGTTAAACACGATTGGCGGAAATAAAAGCGCAACTTTTAAAGATCACAACAACTGAAGGTCAGTAAATAATTCTTTTGTTTTTTTTGTTAAACGCGATTGGTTCAAATAAAAGCGGAACTTTTAAAATCACAACAACTGAAGGTCAGTAAATAATTCCTTTGTTTTTTTTTGTTAAACACGATTGGCTGAAAAAAAGTGGAACTCTTAAAATCACAACAACTGAAGGTCAGTAAATAATTCCGTTGTTTTTTTTAAACACGATTGGCTGAAATAAAAGCAGAACTTTTAAAATCACAACGTTGTTTTTTTTTGTTAAACACGATTGGCTGAAATAAAAGCGGAAGTTTTAAAATCACAACAACTGAAGGTCAGTAAATGATTCCTTTGTTTTTTTGTTAAACATAATTGGCTGAAATAAAAGCGGAACTTTTAAAATCACAACAACTGAAGGTCAGTAAATAATTCCTTTTTTTTTGTTAAACACGATTGGCTGAAACAAAAGCAGAACTTTTAAAATCCCAACAACTGAAGGTCATTAAATAATTCCTTTGTTTTTTTTTGTTAAACACGATTGGCTGAAATAAAAGTGGAACTCTTAAAATCACAACAACTGAAGGTCAGTAAATAATTCCGTTTTTTTTTTGTTAAACACGATTGGCTGAAATAAAAGCGGAACTTTTAAAATCACAACAACTAAAGATCAGTAAATGATTCCTTTTGTTTTTTTTTGTTAAACACGATTGGCTGAAATAAAAGTGGAACTTTTAAAATCACAACAACTAAAGGTCAGTAAATGATTCCTTTGTTTTTTTTTTCTTAAACACGATTGGTTGAAACAAAAGCAGAACTTTTAAAATCACAACAACTGAAGGTCAGTAAATAATCCCTTTTTTTGTTAAACATGATTGGATGAAATAAAAGTGGAACTTTTAAAATCGCAACAACTGAAAGTCAGTAAATAATCTCTTTGTTTTTTTTTGTTAAACACGATTGGCTGAAATAAAAGTGGAACTTTTAAAATCACAACGTTGTTTTTTTTGTTAAACACGATTGGCTGAAATAAAAGCGGAACTTTTAAAATCACAACAACTTGACTTACTTGACTTAAGGCTCCTGCCGAGGGTTCGGCGTAGAGAACGATGAGACTAGGCGCCTCCAGGTTGACCTATCGCTTGCCAGGATCGCAGCTTCTTCCACCGGGATGTGGGCTTGGGTGAGGAATTCATCGGCTTTGTCTTTCCACCTAGTGTGTGGGCGTCCTCTTGGTCGTTTCCATCCGTGTAGGGTAGGGTCGAAGTCAAATGCAACCCGTGCTGGGGCGTCGCGTGGCATGCGAAGGAGGTGGCCGTACCACCGAACAGTACGCTGGGCAAGCTGCGTTGAGAAAGGAGTTTGAGCCGTACGTGATAGGAGAGTCTGGTTGCTAACGAGGTCAGTCCAATGAAGTCTTTCGATTCTTCGGAGATGTTTCATCTGAGCGACATCGACGGCGCTGAGGATAGATTGGGCAGCTGGCCACGTCTCCGCTCCATACAGCAGGACGGTGCTGACTGACGCATTGTAGATGCGCATTTTGGTAAATCGGCTTATGTTTGGCTTTCGCCAGATGCTGCTAAGCCTCCCAACAAGTGCTGAAGCCTTGGCAATTCGAGATGTAAGCTCTTTTGTGATCAAGCCATCATTCGACAGAATAGATCCCAGGTAAGTGAAGTCTTCAACCACATCTACTCGGTTGCTTCCGATGTTGACTTCCTTTACAGTAGAACGGGACGTGGGGGGCTCAAGGAGCATAACTTTGGTTTTCTGCCAGTTGAACTTCAGTCCAACTTTCGAGGCTTCTTCTGAGAGCACCTGGAGAGCTTTGGTCATCTTATCGACGGTGCTCGCAACTAGCGCTATGTCGTCGGCGAAGTCAGCATCAGAGAGTACCCGGTCTCCGAACTGAAGACCGAATTGAAGGCGATTCATCGTGCTGGCCATAACATGGTCCATGACACAGTTGAAAAGCTCGGGAGCGGCGGCACAACCTTGGCGGACGCCAGTCTTCACCGGGAATGTGGGACTGCGTCTTCCATTGACCTGCACGCAGCTTTCCGTATCCTCATACAGCTTTTCAAAGAGTGAGCAATATTTCTTGGGTAGACCCGTAGTTCTTAGTATCAGCCAAAGTGAACGGCGATCAACAGAATCGAAGGCAGCCTTAAAGTCCACGAATGCGATGTACGCTTTTTGGTGGAACTCCCGCGTCTTCTCGATCAACTGGCGCATAGTAAACATTTGCTCCGTCGTCGACCTGCCGGGCATGAATCCGGCTTGCTGGACTCTTCTCTTTCTACGCAAAAAGGTGGAACACCTGTCCAGGAGTGACATGGCGAAGAGTTTACCAGGAACGGAGAGAAGCGTGATCCCACGATAGTTGGAGCAGATTTGACGGCTGCCCTTACTTTTCCAGAGCGGCAATATGATGCCAGCACGCCAGTCATTCGGTATGCTTTCCGTCGTCCATACAGCTGAGAAGATTATCTGGAGCCACAGAATCATCGCTGCACCCCCGTACTTGAGGAGTTCTGCAGAAATACCACAGACGCCGGGGGCTCGGTTATTATTTAACCGTTTTACAGCATTTTGGATCTCAAAGGTGGTAAACGGTTGCGATACGAGGCAGGAAGTAGCCTCGGGTGTGGTCATTGCTGCTTCAATCAGATCAGGGTCGGGATGAGCAACTGCCTCGGCATTCAGAAGCGTTGAGAAGTGACTGCTCCAGGCAGAGAGTTGGCCTGCATCGTCATCCGGCATGCTTCCGTCAGCAGAAAAAACACGACTCACGGTGGAAGTCTTCCCTTCCGTCAGCTCGCGGAGGTGTTTGTAGAGGGAGCAGATGTCTCCTTTTCTCGAGGCATCTTCAAGATCGCTGGCTTTCTTGTCGACAAAGGTCTTCCTATCACTGTGCAGTAGGCTATTGCGCAGGCCATTGAGTCGTCTGTACTCTGGCATATTCTTTGCTAAACGGGCCTTCCGGCGCAGCTCGATTACAGACAGAGTCTCCTGGGATATCCAGGGTTTATTCTTGTGTCTGCTGCGGCCAATGGTTCTGCCAGCAGAATCGAGTATATTATCTTTGAAAGACTTCCAGGCTACTTCAGGGTCGTCCAGAACTTGGAGGCAGCTAAACCGGTTAGAGATATCGAGAGCATACTTCTGTTGCATCTGAGATGTAGCCAGACTACTCAGATCGAGCTTGGGAGGCCGTCTTTCTTGTCCTTGTGCTCTCAGGCGTAGCCTGAGTGTGGCGACTACCATCCTATGGTCTGTGTTTCCAAGCTCGGCCGACCTATAAGTCCGGCAATTTGTTATCGACGAGCGCCAGCGACCCGAGATCATAACATAATCGATCATCTTCTTTGTCTGGCCGTCATTACTATACCAAGTGTATTTGTGTATATCTCGTCTCTGAAAGAGCGTGTTTGAAATAACCAGATTATGCATGTTGCAGAGCTGGAGGAGTCTTTGTCCGTTGTCATTCAGTGAATCTGGAGTCACAGGGCCGAGAACACTTCTCCACACGCCCTCCCTGTCATTTACCGTCGCGTTAAGGTCTCCCAGAAGAGTGATGATGTCGTGGGGTGGGACTCTAGACAGGGTCGCTGAGAGCTCCGCATAAAACTGATCCTTCACTTCCGCAGGGCTAGGATTGGTGGGAGCATAGCATACAATAATTGTCCACTTTCCATGCTTGTGCTGGAGCTGAGCCATCAGTATTCTATCTGAAATTTGTTTATAGGAGAGAAGGCATCTCTTGGCTCTAGCGTTCAGCGCGAGGCCTACACCATTTGTCTTGCTTTTTGGGTCACCAGACCAGATCAGGTGATATCCTTCACCAATATCCTCGGACTCTCTTCCGACAAGGCGGGTTTCCGTTAAGCCAGCCACAGCTATATTGAAGCGTTTTAGCTCATAGGCAAGCATTGATTTAGCTCCAGGAAAGTTGAGTGTGAGTACGTTCCAGGTGGCGAGTCGTATTCTACCCTCGTCAATAAGGTTCATTCGATGGTCTGAAATCGGTCCAGGGACATGCTGGGGTCGTGGAAGGTAAAGGGGGGGTAGGTCATCCGAGGCAGTATCATCATTTTTCGTTGCGGTAAAATTTTCGGGTGGAGGGTTGCAGGCCCAACCGACCCTAGGCCTGGGATCTAATTAGAGCTAGGACTTGCCTAGATACTGAAAGTCCCTGGGGTGGGCTCCACCCACCTCATAAGGTTGAGGCTGCCCATTAACATGGAGCGTTTAGTTAGGGAAAACCCCATATCCAGAGGCACGTGGTCAGCAGACATAGTCTGCCTCATTCCGGACGAACTCCATTCGCCTTTAAAATCACAACAACTGAAGGTCAGTAAATGATTCCTTTGTTTTTTTTGTTAAACACGATTGGCTGAAATAAAAGCGGAACTTTTAAAATCACAACAACTGAAGGTCAGTAAATAATCCCTTTGTTTTTTTTGTTAACAACGATTGGCTGAAATAAAAGCGGAACATTTAAAATCACAACAACTGAAGGTCAGTAAATAATTCCGTCGTTTTTTTTGTTAAACACGATTGGCTGAAATAAAAGCAGAACTTTTAAGATCACAACAACTGAACGTCAGTAAATGATTCCTTTTGTTTTTTTTGTTAAACACGATTGGCTGAAACAAAAGCAGAACTTTTGAAATCCCAACAACTGAAGGTCAGTAAATAATTTCTTTGTTTTTTTTTTGTTAAACACGATTGGCTGAAATAAAAGCGGAACTTTTAAAATCACAACAACTGAAGGTCAGTAAATAATTCCTTTGTTTTTTTTGTTAAACACGATTGGCTGAAATAAAAGCGGAACTTTTAAAATCAAAACAACTAAAGGTCAGTAAATGATTTCTTTTGTTTTTTTTTTGCTAAACACGATTGGCTGAAATAAAAGTGGAACTTTTAAAATCACAACAACTAAAGGTCAGTAAATGATTCCTTTGTTTTTTTTTCTTAAGCACGATTGGTTGAAACAAAAGCAGAACTTTTAAAATCACAACAACTGAAGGTCAGTAAATAATCCTTTTTTTTTGTTAAACACGATTGGCTGAAATAAAAGCGGAACTTTTAAAATCACAACAACTGATGGTCAGTAAATAATCCCTTTGTTTTTTTTTTTGTTAAACACGCTTTGCTGAAATAAAAGCGGAACATTTAAAATCACAACAACTGAAGGTCAGTAAATAATTCCGTTGCTTTTTTTTGTTAAACACGATTGGCTGAAATAAAAGCGGAAATTTTAAAATCACAACAACTGAAGGTCCGTAAATGATTCCTTTTGTTTTTTTTGTTAAACACGATTGGCTGAAACGAAAGCAGAACTTTTAAAATCCCAACAACTGAAGGTCAGTAAATAATTCCTTTGTTTTTTTTTGTTAAACACGATTGGCTGAAATAAAAGCGGAACATGTAAAATCACAACAACTGAAGGTCAGTAAATAATTCCTTTGTTTTTTTGTTAAACACGATTGGCTGAAATAAAAGCGGAACTTTTAAAATCACAACAACTGAAGGTCAGTAAATGATTCCTTTTGTTTTTTTTGTTAAACACGATTGGCTGAAACAAAAGCAGAACTTTTAAAATCCCAACAACTGAAGGTCAGTAAATAATTCTTTTGTTTTTTTTTGTTGAACACGATTGGGTGAATTAAAAGCGGAGCTTTTAAAATTACAACAACTAAAGGTCAGTAAATAATTCCTTTGTTTTTTTTTTTTTAAACACGATTGGCTGAAATAAAAGCGGAACTTTTAAAATCCCAACAACTGAAGGTCAGTAAATAATTCCTTTGTTTTTTTTTTGTTAAATACGATTGGCTGAAATAAAAGCAGAACATTTAAAATCACAACAACTGAAGGTCAGTAAATAATCCTTTTTTTTTGTTAAACACGATTGGCTGAAATAAAAGCGGAACTTTTAAAATGACAACAACTGAAGGTCAGTAAATAATTCCTTTGTTTTTTTTTGTTAAACACGATTGGCTGAAATAAAAGCGGAACATTTAAAATCACAACAACTGAAGGTCAGTAAATAATTCCGTTGCTTTTTTTGTTAAACACGATTGGCTGAAATAAAAGCGGAAATTTTAAAATCACAACAACTGAAGGTCCGTAAATGATTCCTTTTGTTTTTTTTGTTAAACACGATTGGCTGAAACGAAAGCAGAACTTTTAAAATCCCAACAACTGAAGGTCAGTAAATAATTCCTTTGTTTTTTTTTGTTAAACACGATTGGCTGAAATAAAAGCGGAACATGGAAAATCACAACAACTGAAGGTCAGTAAATAATTCCTTTGTTTTTTTGTTGAACACGATTGGCTGAAATAAAAGCGGAACTTTTAAAATCACAACAACTGAAGGTCAGTAAATGATTCCTTTTGTTTTTTTTTGTTAAACACGATTGGCTGAAACAAAAGCAGAACTTTTAAAATCCCAACAACTGAAGGTCAGTAAATAATTCCTTTGTTTTTTTTTTGTTGAACACGATTGGGTGAATTAAAAGCGGAGCTTTTAAAATTACAACAACTAAAGGTCAGTAAATAATTCCTTTGTTTTTTTTTTAAACACGATTGGCTGAAATAAAAGCGGAACTTTTAAAATCCCAACAACTGAAGGTCAGTAAATAATTCCTTTGTTTTTTTTTGTTAAATACGATTGGCTGAAATAAAAGCAGAACATTTAAAATCACAACAACTGAAGGTCAGTAAACAATTCCATTGTTTTTTTTGTTAAACACGATTGGTTGAAATAAAAGCGGAACTTTTAAAATCACAACAACTGAAGGTCAGTAAATCATTCCTTTGTTTTTTTTGTTAAACACGATTGGCTGAAATAAAAGCGGAACTTTTAAAATCACAACAACTGAAGGTCAGTAAATGATTCCTTTGTTTTTTTTTTAAACACGATTGGCTGATACAAAAGCAGAACTTTTAAAATCACAACTGAAGGTCAGAAAATAATTCCTTTGTTTTTTTGTTAAACACGATTGGCTGAAATAAAAGCGGAACTTTTAAAATCACAACAACTGAAGGTCAGTAAATGATTCCTTTGTTTTTTTTTGTTAAACACGATTGGCTGAAATAAAGGAGAACTTTTAAAATCACAACAACTGAAATTCCAGTAAATAATTCCTTTGTTTTTTTTGTTAAACACGATTGGCTGAAATAAAAGTGGAACTCTTAAAATCACAACTCAAGGTCAGTAAATAATTCCTTTTTTTAAACACGATTGGCTGAAACAAAAGCGGAACTTTAAAAATCAAAACAACTGAAGGTCAGTAAATAATTCCGTTTTTTTATTTGTCAAACACGATTAGCTGAAATAAAAGCGAAACTTTTAAAATCACAACAACTGAAGGTCAGTAAATAATTCAATTGTTTTTTTTTAAACACGATTGGCTGAAATAAAAGCAGAACTTTTAAAATCACAACGTTGTTTTTTTTGTTAAACATGATTGGCTGAAATAAAAGCGGAACTTTTAAAATCACAACAACTGAAGGTCAGTAAATGATTCCTTTGTTTTTTTGTTAAACACGATTGGCTGAAATAAAAGCGGAACTTTTAAAATCACAACAACTGAAGGTCAGTAAATGATTCCTTTGTTGTTTTCTTAAACACGATTGGCTGAAATAAAAGCGGAACATTTAAAATCACAACTACTGAAGGTCAGTAAATGATTCCTTTTGTTTTTTTTGTTAAACACGATTGGCTGAAATAAAAGCGGAACTTTTAAGATCACAACAACTGAAGGTCAGTAAATGATTCCTTTTGTTTTTTTTGTTAAACACGATTGGCTGAAACAAAAGCAGAACTTTTGAAATCCCAACAACTGAAGGTCAGTAAATAATTCCTTTGTTTTTTTTGTTAAACACGATTGGCTGAAATAAAAGCGGAACATTTAAAATCACAACAACTGAAGGTCAATAAATAATTCCGTTGTTTTTTTTTGTTAAACACGATTGGCTGAAATAAAAGCGGAACTTTTCAAATCAAAACAACTAAAGGTCAGTAAATGATTTCTTTTGTTTTTTTTGCTAAACACGATTGGCTGAAATAAAAGTGGAACTTTTAAAATCACAACAACTAAAGGTCAGTAAATGATTCCTTTGTTTTTTTTCTTAAACACGATTGGTTGAAACAAAAGCAGAACTTTTAAAATCACAACAACTGAAGGTCAGTAAATAATCCCTTTTTTTGTTAAACACGATTGGCTGAAATAAAAGCGGAACTTTTAACATCACAACAACTGAAGGTCAGTAAATAATCCCTTTGTTTTTTTTTTTGTTAAACACGATTGGCTGAAATAAAAGCGGAACATTTAAAATCACAACAACTGAAGGTCAGTAAATAATTCCGTTTTTTTTTTGTTAAACACGATTGGCTGAAATAAAAGCGGAAATTTTAAAATCACAACAACTGAAGGTCCGTAAATGCTTCCTTTTGTGTTTTTTTGTTAAACACGATTGGCTGAAAAAAAAGCAGAACTTTTAAAATCCCAACAACTGAAGGTCAGTAAATAATTCCTTTGTTTTTTTTTGTTAAACACGATTGGCTGAAATAAAAGCGGAACATTTAAAATCACAACAACTGAAGGTCAGTAAATAGATCCGTTGTTTTTTTTGTTAAACACGATTGACTGAAATAAAAGCGGAACTTTTAAAATCACAACAACTGAAGGTCAGTAAATGATTCCTTTTGTTTTTTTTGTTAAACACGATTGGCTGAAACAAAAGCAGAACTTTTAAAATCCCAACAACTGAAGGTCAGTAAATAATTCCTTTGTTTTTTTTGTTAAATACGATTGGCTGAAATAAAAGCGGAACATTTAAAATCACAACAACTGAAGGTCAGTAAACAATTCCATTGTTTTTTTTTGTTAAACACGATTGGTTGAAATAAAAGCGGAACTTTTAAAATCACAACAGCTGAAGGTCAGTAAATAATTCCTTTGTTTTTTTGTTAAACACGATTGGCTGAAATAAAAGCGGAACTTTTAAAATCACAACAACTGAAGGTCAGTAAATGATTCCTTTGTTTTTTTTTAAACACGATTGGCTGATACAAAAGCAGAACTTTTAAAATCACAACTGAAGGTCAGAAAATAATTCCTTTGTTTTTTTTTGTTAAACACGATTGGCTGAAATAAAAGCGGAACTTTTAAAATCACAACAACTGAAGGTCAGTAAATGATTCCTTTGTTTTTTTTGTTAAACACGATTGGCTGAAATAAAAGCAGAACTTTTAAAATCACAACAACTGAAGGTCAGTAAATAATTCCTTTGTTTTTTTTTGTTAAACACGATTGGCTGAAATAAAAGTGGAACTCTTAAAATCACAACTCAAGGTCAGTAAATAATTCCTTTGTTTTTTTAAACACGATTGGCTGAAACAAAAGTGGAACTTTAAAAATCACAACAACTGAAGGTCAGTAAATAATTCCGTTTTTTATTCGTCAAAAACGATTGGCTGAAATAAAAGCGGAACTTTTAAAATCACAACAACTGAAGGTCAGTAAATAATTCCATTGTTTTTTTAAACACGATTGGCTGAAATAAAAGCAGAACTTTTAAAATCACAACGTTGTTTTTTTTGTTAAACACGATTGGCTGAAATAAAAGCGGAACTTTTAAAATCACAACAACTGAAGGTCAGTAAATAATTCCTTTGTTTTTTTGTTAAACACGATTGGCTGAAATAAAAGCAAAACTTTTAAAATCACAACAACTGAAGGTCAGTAAATAAATCCTTTGTTTTTTTTGTTAAACACGATTGGCTGAAACAAAAGCAGAACTTTTAAAATCACAACAACTGAAGGTCCGTAAATAATTCCTTGGTTTTTTTCTTAAACACGATTGGCTGAAATAAAAGCGGAACATTTAAAATCACAACAACTGAAGGTCCGTAAATGATTCCTTTTGTTTTTTTTGTTAAACACGATTGGCTGAAACGAAAGCAGAACTTTTAAAATCCCAACAACTGAAGGTCAGTAAATAATTCCTTTGTTTTTTTTTGTTAAACACGATTGGCTGAAATAAAAGCGGAACATGTAAAATCACAACAACTGAAGGTCAGTAAATAATTCCTTTGTTTTTTTGTTAAACACGATTGGCTGAAATAAAAGCGGAACTTTTAAAATCACAACAACTGAAGGTCAGTAAATGATTCCTTTTGTTTTTTTTGTTAAACACGATTGGCTGAAACAAAAGCAGAACTTTTAAAATCCCAACAACTGAAGGTCAGTAAATAATTCCTTTGTTTTTTTTGTTGAACACGATTGGGTGAATTAAAAGCGGAGCTTTTAAAATTACAACAACTAAAGGTCAGTAAATAATTCCTTTGTTTTTTTTTTAAACACGATTGGCTGAAATAAAAGCGGAACTTTTAAAATCCCAACAACTGAAGGTCAGTAAATAATTCCTTTGTTTTTTTTGTTAAATACGATTGGCTGAAATAAAAGCAGAACATTTAAAATCACAACAACTGAAGGTCAGTAAATAATCCTTTTTTTTGTTAAACACGATTGGCTGAAATAAAAGCGGAACTTTTAAAATCACAACAACTGAAGGTCAGTAAATAATCCCTTTGTTTTTTTTTGTTAAACACGATTGGCTGAAATAAAAGCGGAACATTTAAAATCACAACAACTGAAGGTCAGTAAATAATTCCGTTGCTTTTTTTGTTAAACACGATTGGCTGAAATAAAAGCGGAAATTTTAAAATCACAACAACTGAAGGTCCGTAAATGATTCCTTTTGTTTTTTTGTTAAACACGATTGGCTGAAACGAAAGCAGAACTTTTAAAATCCCAACAACTGAAGGTCAGTAAATAATTCCTTTGTTTTTTTTTGTTAAACACGATTGGCTGAAATAAAAGCGGAACATGTAAAATCACAACAACTGAAGGTCAGTAAATAATTCCTTTGTTTTTTTGTTAAACACGATTGGCTGAAATAAAAGCGGAACTTTTAAAATCACAACAACTGAAGGTCAGTAAATGATTCCTTTTGTTAAACACGATTGGCTGAAACAAAAGCAGAACTTTTAAAATCCCAACAACTGAAGGTCAGTAAATAATTCCTTTGTTTTTTTTTGTTGAACACGATTGGGTGAATTAAAAGCGGAGCTTTTAAAATTACAACAACTAAAGGTCAGTAAATAATTCCTTTGTTTTTTTTTAAACACGATTGGCTGAAATAAAAGCGGAACTTTTAAAATCCCAACAACTGAAGGTCAGTAAATAATTCCTTTGTTTTTTTTTTGTTAAATACGATTGGCTGAAATAAAAGCAGAACATTTAAAATCACAACAACTGAAGGTCAGTAAACAATTCCATTGTTTTTTTTGTTAAACACGATTGGTTGAAATAAAAGCGGAACTTTTAAAATCACAACAACTGAAGGTCAGTAAATAATTCCTTTGTTTTTTTGTTAAACACGATTGGCTGAAATAAAAGCGGAACTTTTAAAATCACAACAACTGAAGGTCAGTAAATGATTCCTTTGTTTTTTTTTTAAACACGATTGGCTGATACAAAAGCAGAACTTTTAAAATCACAACTGAAGGTCAGAAAATAATTCCTTTGTTTTTTTGTTAAACACGATTGGCTGAAATAAAAGCGGAACTTTTAAAATCACAACAACTGAAGGTCAGTAAATGATTCCTTTGTTTTTTTTTGTTAAACACGATTGGCTGAAATAAAGGAGAACTTTTAAAATCACAACAACTGAAATTCCAGTAAATAATTCCTTTGTTTTTTTTTGTTAAACACGATTGGCTGAAATAAAAGTGGAACTCTTAAAATCACAACTCAAGGTCAGTAAATAATTCCTTTTTTTTAAACACGATTGGCTGAAACAAAAGCGGAACTTTAAAAATCAAAACAACTGAAGGTCAGTAAATAATTCCGTTTTTTTTATTTGTCAAACACGATTAGCTGAAATAAAAGCGGAACTTTTAAAATCACAACAACTGAAGGTCAGTAAATAATTCAATTGTTTTTTTTTAAACACGATTGGCTGAAATAAAAGCAGAACTTTTAAAATCACAACGTTGTTTTTTTTGTTAAACATGATTGGCTGAAATAAAAGCGGAACTTTTAAAATCACAACAACTGAAGGTCAGTAAATGATTCCTTTGTTTTTTTGTTAAACACGATTGGCTGAAATAAAAGCGGAACTTTTAAAATCACAACAACTGAAGGTCAGTAAATGATTCCTTTGTTGTTTTCTTAAACACGATTGGCTGAAATAAAAGCGGAACATTTAAAATCACAACTACTGAAGGTCAGTAAATGATTCCTTTTGTTTTTTTTGTTAAACACGATTGGCTGAAATAAAAGCGGAACTTTTAAGATCACAACAACTGAAGGTCAGTAAATGATTCCTTTTGTTTTTTTTGTTAAACACGATTGGCTGAAACAAAAGCAGAACTTTTGAAATCCCAACAACTGAAGGTCAGTAAATAATTCCTTTGTTTTTTTTGTTAAACACGATTGGCTGAAATAAAAGCGGAACATTTAAAATCACAACAACTGAAGGTCAATAAATAATTCCGTTGTTTTTTTTGTTAAACACGATTGGCTGAAATAAAAGCGGAACTTTTCAAATCAAAACAACTAAAGGTCAGTAAATGATTTCTTTTGTTTTTTTTGCTAAACACGATTGGCTGAAATAAAAGTGGAACTTTTAAAATCACAACAACTAAAGGTCAGTAAATGATTCCTTTGTTTTTTTTTCTTAAACACGATTGGTTGAAACAAAAGCAGAACTTTTAAAATCACAACAACTGAAGGTCAGTAAATAATCCCTTTTTTTGTTAAACACGATTGGCTGAAATAAAAGCGGAACTTTTAACATCACAACAACTGAAGGTCAGTAAATAATCCCTTTGTTTTTTTTTTGTTAAACACGATTGGCTGAAATAAAAGCGGAACATTTAAAATCACAACAACTGAAGGTCAGTAAATAATTCCGTTGTTTTTTTTGTTAAACACGATTGGCTGAAATAAAAGCGGAAATTTTAAAATCACAACAACTGAAGGTCCGTAAATGCTTCCTTTTGTGTTTTTTTGTTAAACACGATTGGCTGAAACAAAAGCAGAAGTTTTAAAATCCCAACAACTGAAGGTCAGTAAATAATTCCTTTGTTTTTTTTTGTTAAACACGATTGGCTGAAATAAAAGCGGAACATTTAAAATCACAACAACTGAAGGTCAGTAAATAGATCCGTTTTTTTTTTTGTTAAACACGATTGACTGAAATAAAAGCGGAACTTTTAAAATCACAACAACTGAAGGTCAGTAAATGATTCCTTTTGTTTTTTTTGTTAAACACGATTGGCTGAAACAAAAGCAGAACTTTTAAAATCCCAACAACTGAAGGTCAGTAAATAATTCCTTTGTTTTTTTTGTTAAATACGATTGGCTGAAATAAAAGCGGAACATTTAAAATCACAACAACTGAAGGTCAGTAAACAATTCCATTGTTTTTTTTGTTAAACACGATTGGTTGAAATAAAAGCGGAACTTTTAAAATCACAACAGCTGAAGGTCAGTAAATAATTCCTTTGTTTTTTTTGTTAAACACGATTGGCTGAAATAAAAGCGGAACTTTTAAAATCACAAAAACTGAAGGTCAGTAAATGATTCCTTTGTTTTTTTTTTTAAACACGATTGGCTGATACAAAAGCAGAACTTTTAAAATCACAACTGAAGGTCAGAAAATAATTCCTTTGTTTTTTTTGTTAAATACGATTGGCTGAAATAAAAGCGGAACTTTTAAAATCACAATAACTGAAGGTCAGTAAATGATTCCTTTGTTTTTTTTTGTTAAACACGATTGGCTGAAATAAAAGGAGAACTTTTAAAATCACAACAACTGAAGTTCCAGTAAATAATTCCTTTGTTTTTTTTTGTTAAACACGATTGGCTGAAATAAAAGTGGAACTCTTAAAATCACAACTCAAGGTCAGTAAATAATTCCTTTGTTTTTTTTAAACACGATTGGCTGAAACAAAAGTGGAACTTTAAAAATCACAACAACTGAAGGTCAGTAAATAATTCCGTTTTTTATTCGTCAAACACGATTGGCTGAAATAAAAGCGGAACTTTTAAAATCACAACAACTGAAGGTCAGTAAATAATTCCATTGTTTTTTAAACACGATTGGCTGAAATAAAAGCAGAACTTTTAAAATCACAACGTTGTTTTTTTTGTTAAACACGATTGGCTGAAATAAAAGCGGAACTTTTAAAATCACAACAACTGAAGGTCAGTAAATGATTCCTTTGTTTTTTTGTTAAACACGATTGGCTGAAATAAAAGCAAAACTTTTAAAATCACAACAACTGAAGGTCAGTAAATAAATCCTTTGTTTTTTTTGTTAAACACGATTGGCTGAAACAAAAGCATAACTTTTAAAATCACAACAACTGAAGGTCCGTAAATAATTCCTTGGTTTTTTTCTTAAACACGATTGGCTGAAATAAAAGCGGAACATTTAAAATCACAACAACTGAAGGTCAGTAAATGATTCCTTTTGTTTTTTTGTTAAACACGATTGGCTGAAATAAAAGCGGAACTTTTAAAATCACAACAACTGAAGGTCAGTAAATAATTCCTGAATTTTTTTTGTTAAACACGATTGGCTGAAACAAAAGCACAACTTTTAAAATCACAACAACTGAAGGTCAGTAAATAATTTCTTTGTTTTTTTTGTTAAACACGATTGGTTGAAATAAAAACGGAACTTTTAAAATCACAACTGAAGGTCAGTAAATAATTCCTTTGTTTTTTTTTGTTAAACACGATTGGCTGAAATAAAAGCGGAACTTTTAAAATCACAACAACTAAAGGCTAGTAAATAATTCCTTTGTTTTTTTGGTTAAACACGATTGGTTGAAACAAAAGCAGAACTTTTAAAATCACAACAGCTGAAGGTCAGTAAATAATTCCATTGTTTTTTTGTTAAACACGATTGGTTGACATAGAAGCGGAACTTTTAAAATCACAACTGAAGGTCAGTAAATAATTCCTTTGTTTTTGTTTTGTTAAACACGATTGGCTGAAATAAAAGCGGAACTTTTAAAATCACAACAACTGAAGGTCAGTAAATAATTCCTTTGTTTTTTTTGTTAAACACGATTGGCTGAAATAAATGCGGAACTTTTAAAATCACAACAACTGAAGGTCAGTAAATAGTTCCTGTGTTTTTTTTGTTAAACACGATTGGCTGAAACAAAAGCAGAACTTTTAAAATCACAACAACTGAAGGTCAGTAAATAATTCCTTTGATTTTTTTGGTTAAACACGATTGGCTGAAATAAAAGTGGAACTTTTAAAATCACAAAAACTGAAGGTCAGTAAATAATTCTTTTGTTTTTTTTGTTAAACACGATTGGCTGAAACAAAAGCAGAACTTTTAAAATCACAACTGAAGGTAAGAAAATAATTCCTTTTTTTTGTTAAACACGATTGGCTGAAATAAAAGCGGAGCTTTTAAAATCACAACAACTGAAGGTCCAGTAAATAATTCCTTTGTTTTTTTTGTTAAACACGATTGGCTGAAATAAAAGCGGAACTCTTAAAATCACAACTCAAGGTCAGTAAATAATTCCTTTGTTTTTTTTTAACAAGATTGGCTGAAACAAAAGCGGAACTTTAAAAATCACAACAACTGAAGGTCAGTAAATAATTCCTTTGTTTTTTTGTGTTAAAAACAATTGGCTGAAACAAAAGCGGAACTTTTAAAATCACAACAACTGAAGGTCAGTAAATAATTCCTTTTGTTTCATTGTTAAACACGATTGGCTGAAATAAAAGCGGAACTCATAAAATCACAACAACTGAAGGTCAGTAAATAATTCCTTTGTTTTTTTTGTTAAACACGATTGGCTGAAATAAAAGCGGAACTTTTAAAATCACAACAACTGAAGGTCAGTAAATAATTCCATTGTTTTTTTTTTAAACACGATTGGCTGAAATAGTAGCAGAACTTTTAAAATCACAACGTTGTTTTTTTTTGTTAAACACGATTGGCTGAAATAAAAGCGGAACTTTTAAAATCACAACAACTGAAGGTCAGTAAATGATTCCTTTGTTTTTTTGTTAAACACGATTGGCTGAAATAAAAGCGGAACTTTTAAAATCACAACAACTGAAGGTCAGTAAATAATTCCTTTGTTTTTTTTTTGTTAAACACGATTGGCTGAAACAAAAGCAGAACTTTTAAAATCACAGCAACTGAAGGTCCGTAAATAATTCCTCTTTTTTTGTTAAACACGATTGGCTGAAATAAAAGCAGAACATTTAAAATCACAACAACTGAAGGTCAGTAAATAATTCCCTTGTTTTTTTTGTTAAACACGATTGGCTGAAATAAAAGCGGAACTTTTAAAATCACAACAACTGAAGGTCAGTAAATGATTCCTTTTTTTTGTTACACACGATTGGCGGAAATAAAAGCGGAACTCTTAAAACACAACAACTAAAGGTCAGTAAATGATTCCTTTGTTTTTTTTTGTTAAACACTATTGGCTGAAATAAAAGCGGAACTTTTAAAATCACAACAACTAAAGGTCAGTAAATAATTCCTTTGTTTTTTTGTTAAACACGATTGGCTGAAATAAAATGGGAACTTTTAAAATCACAACAACTGAAGGTCAGTAAATAATTTCTTTGTTTTTTTTGTTAAACACGATTGGCTGAAACAAAAGCAGAACTTTTAAAATCACAACAACTGAAGGTCAGTAAGTAATTCCGTCGGGCGGCCCCCCCCCCTTTCATTGGTCTCTGCGCGCCGGAGACCAATGAAAAATCTCAAAAATTCCTCTTGGGGGGGGGGGCTGCCCGACGGAATTATTTACTGACCTTCAGTTGTTGTGATTTTAAAAGTTCTACTTTTGTTTCAGCCAATCGTGTTTAACAAAAAAAACAAAGGAATTATTTACTGACTTTCAGTTGTTGTGATTTTAAAAGTTCCGCTTTTATTTCAGCCAATCGTGCTTAACAAAAAAAAACAAAGGAATTATTTACTGACCTTTAGTTGTTGTGATTTTAGAAGTTCCGCTTTTATTTCAGCCAAACGTGTTTAACAAAAAAAACAAGGGAATTATTTACTGACCTTCAGTTGTGATTTTAAAAGATCCGCTTTTATTTCAACCAATCGTGTTTAACAAAAAAAACAATGGAATTATTTACTGACCTTCAGTTGTTGTCATTTTAAAAGTTCTGCTTTTGTTTCAACCAATCGTGTTTAACAAAAAAAAACAAAGGAATCATTTACTGACCTTTAGTTGTTGTGATTTTAAAAGTTCCACTTTTATTTCAGCCAATCGTGTTTAACAAAAAAAACAAAAGAAATCATTTACTGACCTTTAGTTGTTGTGATTTTAAAAGTTCCGCTTTTATTTCAGCTAATCGTGTTTAACAAAAAAAAACAACGGAATTATTTACTGACGTTCAGTTGTTGTGATTTTAAATGTTCCGCTTTTATTTCAGCCAATCGTGTTTAACAAAAAAAACAAAGGTTTTATTTACTGACCTTCAGTTAATTTCGGAGACCACACTGCCTTTCCATGACGATAAATAAAAGTTCAAATAGGGATAAAATCCTTTTAATAGACAGTGAATGATAACAGTGATAGAAATTCACAAAAATACCAGATATTTCGGTCACATATACAGTGAGCGTCATCAGTAGTAAAACTACTGTCTATCAAAAGGATTTTATCCCTATTTGAATTTTTATTTATGACCTTCAGTTGTTGGGATTTTAAAAGTTCTGCTTTTGTTTCAGCCAATCGTGTTTAACAAAAAAAACAAAAGGAATCATTTACTGACCTTCAGTTGTTGTGATTTTAAAAGTTCCGCTTTTATTTCAGCCAATCGTGTTTAACAAAAAAAACAACGGAATTATTTACTGACCTTCAGTTGTTGTGATTTTAAATGTTCCGCTTTTATTTCAGCCAATCGTGTTTAACAAAAAAAGGGATTATTTACTGACCTTCAGTTGTTGTGATTTTAAAAGTTCTGCTTTTGTTTCAACCAATCGTGTTTAACAAAAAAACAAAGGAATCATTTACTGACCTTTAGTTGTTGTGATTTTAAAAGTTCCACTTTTATTTCAGCCAATCGTGTTTAACACAAAAAAAAGAAATCATTTACTGATCTTTAGTTGTTGTGATTTTAAAAGTTCTGCTTTTGTTTCAACCAATCGTGTTTAACAAAAAAAAACAAAGGAATCATTCACTGACCTTTAGTTGTTGTGATTTTAAAAGTTCCACTTTTATTTCAGCCAATCGTGTTTAACAAAAAAAACAACGGAATTATTTACTGACCTTCAGTTGTTGCGATTTTAAATGTTCCGCTTTTATTTCAGCCAATCGTGTTTAACAAAAAGAAACAAAAGAATGATTTACTAACCTTCAGTTGTTGGGATTTTAAAAGTTCTGCTTTTGTTTCAGCCAATCGTGTTTAACAAAAAAAAAAACAAAAGGAATCATTTACTGACCTTCAGTTGTTGTGATTTTAAAAGTTCCGCTTTTATTTCAGCCAATCGTGCTTAACAAAAAAAAACAACGAAATTATTTACTGACCTTCAGTTGTTGTGATTTTAAATGTTCCGCTTTTATTTCAGCCAATCGTGTTTAACAAAAAAAAAACAAAAGGAATCATTGATTTTAAAAGTTCCACTTTTATTTCAGCCAATCGTGTTTAACAAAAAAAACAACGGCATTATTTACTGACCTTCAGTTGTTGTGATTTTAAATGTTCAGCTTTTATGCCAGCCAATCGTGTTTAACAAAAAAAAACAAAGGGATTATTTACTGACCTTCAGTTGTTGTGATTTTAAAAGTTTCGCTTTTATTTCAGCCAATCGTGTTTAACAAAAAAAAACAAAGGAATCATTTACTGACCTTCAGTTGTTGTGATTTTAAAAGTTCCGCTTTTATTTCAGCCAATCGTGTTTAACAAAAAAAACAACGTTGTGATTTTAAAAGTTCTGCTTTTATTTCAGCCAATCGTGTTTAAAAAAAAACAATGGAATTATTTACTGACCTTCAGTTGTTGTGATTTTAAAAGTTCTGCTTTTGATTCAACCAATCATGTTTAACAAAAAACAAAGGAATCATTTACTGACCTTTAGCTGTTGTGATTTTAAAAGTTCTGCTTTTATTTCAGCCAATCGTGTTTAACAAAAAAAAACGAAAGGAATCATTGATTTTAAAAGTTCCACTTTTATTTCAGCCAATCGTGTTTAACAAAAAAAACAACGGCATTATTTACTGACCTTCAGTTGTTGTGATTTTAAATGTTCCGCTTTTATTTCAGCCAATCGTGTTTAACAAAAAAAACAAAGGAATTATTTACGGACCTTCAGTTGTTGTGATTTTAAAAATTCTGCTTTTGTTTCAGCCAATCGTGCTTAACAAAAAAACAAAGGAATTATTTACTGACCTTCAGTTGTTGTGATTTTAAAAGTTCCGCTTTTATTTTAGCCAATCGTGTTTAACAAAAAAACAAAGGAATCATTTACTGACCTTCAGTTGTTGTGATTTTAAAAGTTCCGCTTTTATTTCAGCCAATCGTGTTTAACAAAAAAAACAAAGGAATTATTTACTGACATTCAGTTGTTGTGATTTTAAAAGTTCTGCTTTTGTTTCAGCCAATCGTGTTTAACAAAAAAAACAAAGGAATTATTTACTGACCTTCAGTTGTTGTGATTTTAAAAGTTCCACTTTTATTTCAGCCAATCGTGTTTAACAAATAAAAAAATGGAATTATTTACTGACCTCCAGTTGTTGTGATTTTAAAAGTTCCGCTTTTTTTTCAACCAATCGTGTTTAACAAAAAAAAGGAATTATTTACTGACCTTCAGTTGTTGTGATTTTTAAAAGCTCCGCTTTTATTTCAGCCAATCGTGTTTAACAAAAAAAAATAAAGGAATTATTTACTGACCTTCAGTTGTTGTGATTTTAAATGTTCCGCTTTTATTTCAGCCAATCGTGTTTAAAAAAAAACAATGGAATTATTTACTGACCTTCAGTTGTTGTGATTTTAAAAGTTCCGCTTTTATTTCAGCCAATCGTGTTTAACAAAAAAAACAACGGAATTATTTACTGACCTTCAGTTGTTGTGATTTTAAATGTTCCGCTTTTATTTCAGCCAATCGTGTTTAACAAAAAAACAAAGGAATTATTTACTGACCTTCAGTTGTTGTGATTTTAAAAGTTCCACTTTTATTTCAGCCAATCGTGTTTAAAAAATAAAAAAATGGAATTATTTACTGACCTCCAGTTGTTGTGATTTTAAAAGTTCCGCTTTTTTTTCAACCAATCGTGTTTAACAAAAAAAAGGAATTATTTACTGACCTTCAGTTGTTTTGATTTTTAAAAGTTCCGCTTTTATTTCAGCCAATCGTGTTTAACAAAAAAAACAAAGGAATTATTTACTGACCTTTAGTTGTTGTGATTTTAAAAGTTCCGCTTTTATTTCAGCCAATCGTGTTTAACAAAAAAAAACAAAGGAATTATTTACTGACCTTCAGTTGTGATTTTAAAAGTTCCGCTTTTATTTCAACCAATCGTGTTTAACAAAAAAACAAAAGAATTATTTACTGACATTCAGTTGTTGTGATTTTAAAAGTTCTGCTTTTGTTTCAGCCACTCGTGTTTAACAAAAAAACAAAAGGAATCATTTACTGACCTTCAGTTGTTGTGATTTTAAAAGTTCCGCTTTTATTTTAGCCAATCGTGTTTAACTAAAAAACAACGGAATTATTTACTGACCTTCAGTTGTTGTGATTTTAAATGTTCCGCTTTTATTTCAGCCAATCGTGTTTAAGAAAAAACAAAGGAATTATTTACTGACCTTCAGTTGTTGTGATTTTAAAAGTTCTGCTTTTGTTTCAACCAATCATGTTTAACAAAAAAAAACAAAGGAATCATTTACTGACCTTTAGTTGTTGTGATTTTAAAAGTTCTGCTTTTATTTCAGCCAATCGTGTTTAACAAAAAAAAAAAACAAAAGGAGTCATTGATTTTAAAAGTTCCACTTTTATTTCAGCCAATCGTGTTTAACAAAAAAAACAACGGCATTATTTACTGACCTTCAGTTGTTTTGATTTTTAAAAGTTCCGCTTTTATTTCAGCCAATCGTGTTTAACAAAAAAAACAAAGGAATTATTTACTGACCTTTAGTTGTTGTGATTTTAAAAGTTCCGCTTTTATTTCAGCCAATCGTGTTTAACAAAAAAAAAACAAAGGAATTATTTACTGACCTTCAGTTGTGATTTTAAAAGTTCCGCTTTTATTTCAACCAATCGTGTTTAACAAAAAAACAAAGGAATTATTTACTGACATTCAGTTGTTGTGATTTTAAAAGTTCTGCTTTTGTTTCAGCCACTCGTGTTTAACAAAAAAACAAAAGGAATCATTTACTGACCTTCAGTTGTTGTGATTTTAAAAGTTCCGCTTTTATTTTAGCCAATCGTGTTTAACTAAAAAACAACGGAATTATTTACTGACCTTCAGTTGTTGTGATTTTAAATGTTCCGCTTTTATTTCAGCCAATCGTGTTTAAGAAAAAACAAAGGAATTATTTACTGACCTTCAGTTGTTGTGATTTTAAAAGTTCTGCTTTTGTTTCAACCAATCATGTTTAACAAAAAAAACAAAGGAATCATTTACTGACCTTTAGTTGTTGTGATTTTAAAAGTTCTGCTTTTATTTCAGCCAATCGTGTTTAACAAAAAAAAAAAAACAAAAGGAGTCATTGATTTTAAAAGTTCCACTTTTATTTCAGCCAATCGTGTTTAACAAAAAAAACAAAGGAATTATTTACGGACCTTCAGTTGTTGTGATTTTAAAAGTTCGGCTTTTGTTTCAGCCAATCGTGTTTAACAAAAAAAACAAAGGAATTATTTACTAACCTTCAGTTGTTGTGATTTTAAAAGTTCCGCTTTTATTTTAGCCAATCGTGTTTAACAAAAAAACAAAGGAATCATTTACTGACCTTCAGTTGTTGTGATTTTAAAAGTTCCGCTTTTATTTCAGCCAATCGTGTTTAACAAAAAAAACAAAGGAATTATTTACTGACATTCAGTTGTTGTGATTTCAAAAGTTCTGCTTTTGTTTCAGCCAATCGTGTTTAACAAAAAAAACAAAGGAATTATTTACTGACCTTCAGTTGTTGTGATTTTAAAAGTTCCACTTTTATTTCAGCCAATCGTGTTTAACAAATAAAAAAATGGAATTATTTACTGACCTCCAGTTGTTGTGATTTTAAAAGTTCCGCTTTTATTTCAACCAATCGTGTTTAACAAAAAAAAGGAATTATTTACTGACCTTCAGTTGTTGTGATTTTTAAAAGTTCCGCTTTTATTTCAGCCAATCGTGTTTAACAAAAAAAAATAAAGGAATTATTTACTGACCTTCAGTTGTTGTGATTTTAAATGTTCCGCTTTTATTTCAGACAATCGTGTTTAAAAAAAAACAATGGAATTATTTACTGACCTTCAGTTGTTGTGATTTTAAAAGTTCCGCTTTTATTTCAGCCAATCGTGTTTAACAAAAAAACAACGGAATTATTTACTGACCTTCAGTTGTTGTGATTTTAAATGTTCCGCTTTTATTTCAGCCAATCGTGTTTAACAAAAAAAACAAAGGAATTATTTACTGACATTCAGTTGTTGTGATTTTAAAAGTTCTGCTTTTGTTTCAGCCAATCGTGTTTAACAAAACAAACAAAGGAATTATTTACTGACCTTCAGTTGTTGTTATTTTAAAAGTTCCACTTTTATTTCAGCCAATCGTGTTTAACAAATAAAAAAATGGAATTATTTACTGACCTCCAGTTGTTGTGATTTTAAAAGTTCCGCTTTTATTTCAACCAATCGTGTTTAACAAAAAAAAGGAATTATTTACTGACCTTCAGTTGTTGTGATTTTAAAAGTTCCGCTTTTATTTCAGCCAATCGTGTTTAACAAAAAAAAACAAAGGAATTATTTACTGACCTTTAGTTGTTGTGATTTTAAAAGTTCCGCTTTTATTTCAGCCAATCGTGTTTAAAAAAAAAAAAAAAACAAAGGAATTATTTACTGACCTTCAGTTGTGATTTTAAAAGTTCCGCTTTTATTTCAACCAATCGTGTTTAACAAAAAAAACGAAGGAATTATTTACTGACCTTCAGTTGTTGTGATTTTAAAAGTTCTGCTTTTGTTTCAGCCACTCGTGTTTAACAAAAAAAAAACAAAAGGAATCATTTACTGACCTTCAGTTGTTGTGATTTTAAAAGTTCCGCTTTTATTTTAGCCAATCGTGTTTAAGAAAAAAACAAAGGAATTATTTACTGACATTCAGTTGTTGTGATTTTAAAAGTTCTGCTTTTGTTTCAGCCAATCGTTTTTAACAAAAAAAACAAAGGAATTATTTACTGACCTTCAGTTGTTGTGATTTTAAAAGTTCCGCTTTTATTTCAGCCAATCGTGTTTAACAAATAAAAAAACGGAATTATTTACTGACCTTCAGTTGTTGTGATTTTAAAAGTTCCGCTTTTATTTCAACCAATCGTGTTTAAAAAAAAACAAAGGAATCATTTACTGACCTTCAGTTGTTGTGATTTTTAAAAGTTCTGCTTTTATTTCAGCCAATCGTGTTTAACAAAAAAAAAACAACGGAATTATTTACTGACCTTCAGTTGTTGTGATTTTAAGAGTTCCGCTTTTATTTCAGCCAATCGTGTTTAACAAAAAAACAAAGGAATTATTTACTGACCTTCAGTTGTTGTGATTTTAAAAGTTCCGCTTTTGTTTCAGCCAATCGTGTTAAAAAAAAAAAACAAAGGAATTATTTACTGACCTTGAGTTGTGATTTTTAGAGTTCCGCTTTTATTTCAGCCAATCGTGTTTAACAAAAAAAAAACAATGGAATTATTTACTGACCTTCAGTTGTTGTGATTTTAAAAGTTCTGCTTTTGTTTCAACCAATGGTGTTTAACAAAAAAAAACAAAGGAATCATTTACTGACCTTTAGTTGTTGTGATTTTAAAAGTTCTGCTTTTATTTCAGCCAATAGTGTTTAAAAAAAAACAAAGGAATTACTTACTGACCTTCAGTTGTGATTTTAAAAGTTCCGCTTTTATTTCAACCAATCGTGTTTAACAAAAAAAACAATGGAATTATTTACTGACCTTCAGTTGTTGTGATTTTAAAAGTTCTGCTTTTGTTTCAACCAATCGTGTTTAACAAAAAAAAAACAAAGGAATCATTTACTTTAGTTTTTGTGATTTTAAAAGTTCCGCTTTTATTTCAGCCAATAGTGTTTAACAAAAAAACAAAAGGAATCATTTACTGACCTTCAGTTGTTTTGATTTTAAAAGTTCCGCTTTTATTTCAGCCAATCGTGTTTAACAAAAAAAAAACAACGGAATTATTTACTGACCTTCAGTTGTTGTGATTTTAAATGTTCCGCTTTTGTTTCAGCCAATCGTGTTTAAAAAAAACAAAGGAATTATTTACTGACCTTGAGTTGTGATTTTAAGAGTGCCGCTTTTATTTCAGCCAATCGTGTTTAACAAAAAAACAAAGGAATTATTTACTGGACCTTCAGTTGTTGTGGTTTTAAAAGTTCCCATTTTATTTCAGCCAATCGTGTTTAACAAAAAAAAACAAAGGAATTATTTACTGACCTTTAGTTGTTGTGATTTTAAAAGTTCCGCTTTTATTTCAGCCAATAGTGTTTAACAAAAAAACAAAGGAATTATTTACTGACCTTCAGTTGTGATTTTAAAAGTTCCGCTTTTATTTCAACCAATCGTGTTTAACAAAAAAACAATGGAATTATTTACTGACCTTCAGTTGTTGTGATTTGAAAAGTTCTGCTTTTGTTTCAACCAATCATGTTTAACAAAAAAAACAAAGGAATCATTTACTGACCTTTAGTTGTTGTGATTTTAAAAGTTCTGCTTTTATTTCAGCCAATCGTGTTTAACAAAAAAACAAAGGAATTATTTACTGACCTTCAGTTGTTTTGATTTTAAAAGTTCCACTTTTATTTCAGCCAATCGTGTTTAACAAAAAAAAAACAACGGCATTATTTACTGACCTTCAGTTGTTGTGATTTTAAATGTTCCGCTTTTGTTTCAGCCAATCGTGTTTAAAAAAAACAAAGGAATTATTTACTGACCTTGAGTTGTGATTTTAAGAGTTCCGCTTTTATTTCAGCCAATCGTGTTTAACAAAAAAACAAAGGAATTATTTACTGGACCTTCAGTTGTTGTGATTTTAAAAGTTCCCATTTTATTTCAGCCAATCGTGTTTAACGAAAAAAAAACAAAGGAATTATTTACTGACCTTTAGTTGTTGTGATTTTAAAAGTTCCGCTTTTATTTCAGCCAATAGTGTTTAACAAAAAAACAAAGGAATTATTTACTGACCTTCAGTTGTGATTTTAAAAGTTCCGCTTTTATTTCAACCAATCGTGTTTAACAAAAAACTATGGAATTATTTACTGACCTTCAGTTGTTGTGATTTGAAAAGTTCTGCTTTTGTTTCAACCAATCATGTTTAACAAAAAAAACAAAGGAATCATTTACTGACCTTTAGTTGTTGTAATTTTAAAAGTTCTGCTTTTATTTCAGCCAATCGTGTTTAACAAAAAAAAACAAAAGGAATCATTTACTGACCTTCAGTTGTTTTGATTTTAAAAGTTCCACTTTTATTTCAGCCAATCGTGTTTAACAAAAAAAACAACGGCATTATTTACTGACCTTCAGTTGTTGTGATTTTAAATGTTCCGCTTTTATTTCAGCCAATCGTGTCTAACAAAAAAAAAACAAAGGAATTATTTACGGACCTTCAGTTGTTGTGACTTTAAAAGTTCTGCTTTTGTTTCAGCCAATCGTGTTTAACAAAAAAAACAAAGGAATTATTTACTGACCTTCAGTTGTTGTGATTTTAAAAGTTCCGCTTTTATTTTAGCCAATCCTGTTTAACAAAAAAACAAAGGAATCATTTACTGACCTTCAGTTGTTGTGATTTTAAAAGTTCCGCTTTTATTTCAGCCAATCGTGTTTAACAAAAAAAACAACGTTGTGATTTTAAAAGTTCTGCTTTTATTTCAGCCAATCATGTTTAAAAAAAACAATGGAATTATTTACTGACCTTCAGTTGTTGTGATTTTAAAAGTTCCGCTTTTATTTCAGCCCATCGTGTTTAACAAAACAAACAACGGAATTATTTACTGACCTTCAGTTGTTGTGATTTTAAATGGCCCGCTTTTATTTCAGCCAATCGTGTTTAACAAAAAAAACAAAGGAATTATTTACTGTGATTCAGTTGTTGTGATTTTAAAAGTTCTGCTTTTGTTTCAGCCAATCGTGTTTAACAAAAAAAAAACAAAGGAATTATTTACTGACCTTCAGTTGTTGTGATTTTAAAAGTTCCGCTTTTATTTCAGCCAATCGTGTTTAACAAATAAAAAATGGAATTATTTACTGACCTCCAGTTGTTGTGATTTTAAAAGTTCCGCTTTTATTTCAACCAATCGTGTTTAACAAAAAAAAAGGAATTATTTACTGACCTTCAGTTGTTGTGATTTTTAAAAGTTCCGCTTTTATTTCAGCCCATCGTGTTTAACAAAAAAAACAACGGAATTATTTACTGACCTTCAGTTGTTGTGATTTTAAAAGTTCCGCTTTTATTTCAGCCAATCGTGTTTAACAAAAAAACAAAAGGAATTATTTACTGACCTTCAGTTGTTGTGATTTTAAAAGTTCCCCTTTTATTTCAGCCAATCGTGTTTAACAAAAAAACAAAGGAATTATTTACTGACCTTCAGTTGTTGTGATTTTAAAAATTCCGCTTTTGTTTCAGCCAATCGTGTTTAAAAAAAAAACAAAGGAACTATTTACTGACCTTGAGTTGTGATTTTAAGAATTCCACTTTTATTTCAGCCAATCGTGTTTAACAAAAAAACAAAGGAATTATTTACTGGACCTTCAGTTGTTGTGATTTTAAAAATTCCGCTTTTATTTCAGCCAATCGTGTTTAACAAAAAAACTAAGGAATCATTTACTGACCTTCAGTTGTTGTGATTTTAAAAGTTCCGCTTTTATTTCAGCCAATCGGGTTGTAATGGGATCAATTTTCAAAAACCCCAAAATCTTCCAATTAAAGTTACCTAAGTAAAGAATAAAATCACCCAAAATGTGAACCTGAAAAATTCAAGTAACCTGCAGATCGAGCAAGACTCAAGCTTTCAATATAACATAGTGAAACAAATGTATCTAATTATACATTGTAATTATACTTTGTAACAAACATCGTAAGAATCTTTCCCACAGAAAATTCAATAAATAAATCTGCCCTTGTGTCGCCAATGAATGCAATAAATATCAGTTTGACCAAATCTTATATGACAGCCAACCAACAATGTAATTTGAATCTTAAGAGCTCGAAGTACCAAACTATCAAGAGGGCAAAGTTTATTATACAAAAAAATAGTCACTCAAGATGCAAAATATCTTTGTTGCATTGTTCTGGAAACTAAGTTTAGAACTAGGTATCTCAATGTAATTAAATCGTATTATCCTTTACCAACTTTCACAGAAGTAAATTAAAAGTCTTCTGAAAATTAAACGACACCCTGCTAGCAAAATGTTACAGTGTAAAACTTTGTTCGTTCCAAAAAAATTCCAAAGTGTTATTATAAAAAGTTATAAATTGTAATTAAAGTTACAATGTAGAACTTTGCTTTGTTAGAAAAATTCCAAAGTGATATCTTAAAAGTCATAAACTTTAATTAAACCCAAGTTGCCCATTGGTGTAGACCCATCCAATAGTAATGTAGGACAAATGGTGGATCCAATAGGGACTGTAAAATATACTTGTGAGTAACGCCCGTATGTAACCTCTGGCGAAATTGGAAAGAGTAGATAGTTAGGACTTAGCAATTTTGCGCCAGTCTTAGAGCTGTCTCAGATGAGTCCGAGAGTGAGTTTAGAGCCAATCTTTTATGTGCTTACTATAACTTTCATTTGATCTAGAAACTGTCTTATCGAACATTATTTGTATTGCTACAGTTAACAATTCATTTTGGTGCCTTTTACTGCAAGTGTATTGATATAACCGAAGCTCTGTGACAATTATGTGAGTAGTAATAAATACATTACTTTCTTATTTTATTCTCTCTATGTTAACATTTCTCGAGACAGTCAGTCCTTGTGGCTCCACTTGCTCTTAAGGGAATCTGAACTTTTTAATCTGATTTCAGTCTAGTATGACCATTATTGCAAGCTCCCCATTTGAACCGCTAATTTAAGCTCCCCACACACGAAGTTCCGTCTCAGGTATACCATTTGCAAACCGCCAACTAAGAGTTTAACCGTAGATCACCTATAGAAACAGTCAACTGAAAAATTCATTTACAGAGTGACAATTCAGAGTATAAGAAGAACAGGAAAAATTCTTTTTTTGAGAACCAAATTCTTTTATTAAACCCCCCCCCCATTAGAATGTTTTATTGAAAACCCAAACTAGAATTCTTTCTACATAAAACCCCCCCATTAGAATTGGCGCGGTCGGTAGGAAGGAGCAAAACACAAGGACAAAATTTTCAACAAAAAAAGATTATCGAGAAATATTAAACATAGGGAAAGTGTTTTGTGCATGCTTTGAAGTGAATTATTTTATTAAGCTTAAGTCCCCTTAAAATAATAACAAAAATATAATTTAGACGTGCCAAAGTTAAGTTATATAAAAAAAAAAACAGTGCCGAATTTTAATTTTTTTAAAAAAAACAAAAACAAAATGTCGTTAGATCAAAACGAACAATTATTAAAGCAAAAACTCATTGCCAAAACAGTGGAAATTTCAAAATCGCTTCCTTCATATAACGGTGGTTCAGACGTAGACGAATTTATTATTCAATTAAACCAATTCGTAGAAGTGACTCAAACGGACTTAAAATCATTAGTAGGCATGCTATTAATGAGACTTAAGGGGCAAGCATTAACATTCCTGAAATAAATAGAACAAACAATAGGGGAAGATAACAACCTCCCAATAAACTCAATTGAAAAATTGCTAAAAGCGTTCAGAGAAAGATTTGTTGAAACCAGTTCAACACACAAATTAAAGCATGGTACGGTATGTTTCGATGAAACACAAAATGTTAGGGAATACCTACACAAGGTAATGGTATCAATTGAGGCAAAATACGGAAAAGAATCGGGTCCTTTATACGATAAAATTGTACTTAATGCTTTCATGCAAGGATTAAGCCCCAAACTATACCGAATGTTAATATAAAAAAATATTCAAACATTAGAGCTAGCAGTTCAGGAAGTAGAGAGAATGATTGAAATTGACTCGATTGTGGCAAATCACAATAAGTCAAGAATAAATAATGTAGAAAGTTCAACTCCGGGACGATCACGAGGGATTTCCCCAGGATTTTTTTCGAGAGATAATTCACCCAAACCGAACCAAAATAGGTCTCCAACCCCTACGAGGCAAAGAATGGTACGTTTTGTCCCCACGAATACAACAAACTACGTACAGAACCCCCCAATTATATGCTATGCATGTAATAAACAAGGACATATTGCCAGAGAATGCCGTACTAAAAACAAATATACACCAGCAACCCCAAATTTTAGTAATCGTTTGTTCGGGAGAACAAACTCAAATGCCAATGGGTCAGGAAACTATAGAAATAACCCCCTACGTCTCCCATCGTTCCGCAACCCGTACCAACAAGAATTCGCGTATTCAAATCCTTCCCAATATACGCCTCCCCAACCCTATTCCAATCCTTCACCCAACCGACAAAATAATTATCGGTTCCCCAACGCAAACACGCGACAAAACATGTACCAATTTAATTCACGGACGGTGTATCCAACTAGGTTCAACAGGAATACAAGCGATAACAGAGGATATTTTTTCCCGACGGGAAATGAAAGAAATATTTCGGGAAACGAAAGAAATTTTTCGTCAATACAAAAAGAACAAATGCCACGAGCCGTCGGCACGAGAAATCCTAACCCACGCAATTATGCGTGGCAACCAAGACAATCAAATGTCAATCAACTCGGAACTTCAATTGCTAGTGAACCAATTCACTTCCCTCCGAACCCCAATGTCAAACACCCACTTATCAAATAAATGCACAGGGAAACGAATTAGGCCCCCAAGAAAATTAACCGGGACCCCGAAGGCCAGTATTTTTTATAGGTCCCTTCCAGTAATTGTACCCTCTTTGAGTGATAATAATGACATATTACCTATATTGAGTGACTTTAATGTGGCAAATATTATTTCAAAGCGTTAATAGATTCAGGTGCGTCAGTTAACATAATAAATTCGAATGTATTTAATAGACTCCCAATATATATTAAGCGACGGAAAAATTACAATATTCCCAGTTTAACTAGTGTCACAGGTCATAGGCTGGAGGCTATAGGCTCCATACGTTTGGATGTGACAAAAGATAATAGAATCTTTCCTACAAACTTCATAATCTGCAAAAATTTCCTATATGAGGCAATAATTGGTGCTAAATGTTTAAAATCTAATAAAGTTTTATTAGATATAGCAAATAACAGACTCGTGTATCCATACGATTCTAATCTCCAACGCGTGGAGAGAGGGGAAGCAACAGTGAATAGAATAAAATCTTTTGTACCCTATCTCTCGTATCGTGGGAGAAAATCAAGCAGCAAATGGATCGAGTCAATAAAAGCAAAAATGGGAAAAATGCAGGAGTATAGACAAACGGAAATAAAGAAAATAGTTGAATTATGGAATGAAATAATAAATCTAAATACTATTGTAAGGGGACATGACTTGGATTTGCCCTTACAATCAACCCCAAAAGCGGAAGACTTGACGCAACAAAGCGCCAACCTTAACTTAATAGAAAATAACTCGGAAGAAAAATATTATGGATTTTCAATCCGTAAAACAAAAATCCCCCCAAATACTATGCAAAGAGTTCAAATCTCTCAAATTTTCACCCCCGTAAATGACAATTCCGAAATTTGGTTTGTATCCCCGTATAAAGAAATCCCAGAAAATTTGTTTTGTGAAGAACAAATCATTTCATATGATAAAGGAGAACGGTTTTATTTGGTTGACTAATACACACGAAAATGATACAATCACATTAAAAAGGGAACATGCCTCGTTGAAATACAAGTTATTTCTGAACACGAGCTAAACAAATGGAGAAACTTCAAGGAAAGCTTAGTTAATAGCATTGGTGTTAGCAATCCAAAGAATAAGTACCCCCTAACAAAACCTCAATTTTTGGAAAAATTTAAACTAGATCATATCCAAGATACGCAATTAAAAGAAAAATTATGTGAATTGCTCTTGAATTTTAGAGATATTTTTTCTACGTGTGAGGAAGATATTGGGTTGATACCTTTCTACGAACATTCTATCCAAACCACAGGGTTGCCCGTAGCTAAACAGCCCTATCGCATCCCTCATCCCTACAAAGGCTGGTTAAAAAATAAAATCCGCGAATTAGAAAGAAACAATATTATACGGCCAAGTATAAGCCCGTATTCAGCCCCCGTTATACTAGTACCAAAAAAGAACAAGGACCTTAGACTCGTAGTAGATTATAGAGCCTTAAATAAGCAGGTAGTTAGTGACAAATTTCCCCTCCCCCGAATTGATGAAATCCTAGACTCCATTTCAACAAAGAACAAAATTTTTACATCTCTTGACCTCACGCAAGGTTATCATCAGGTTAAGATAGCAGATAATGACGTTTATAAAACGGCTTTTTCAACAACGGAATGTGGTTCTTATGAATATTTGAGGGTACCCTTCGGACTCAAAACTAGTTCAAGTGCATTATGTAGACCTCTGTTACACTTATTACGAGGTATAGAAAATATTATCCATTTTGTGGATGATGTAATTTGCGTGGGAGAAACACCAGAGGACCATTTAAACACTCTAACCAAAGTTTTCGAAAAATTCAGAGAGGGTAATCTGATATGTAGACCTGAAAAAGTAAATTTGTTTCAATCCGAAATAAAATTCTTAGGAATGATAGTGACCCAAGGTCAAATATCACCGGACCCTGAGAAGATAAAATGTGTAGAGAATCTTAAGCCGCCAAAAACTATGAAACAATTAAGAGGCATTATTGGTTTAACCAGTTATTTTAGAAAGTTCATACGCAACTACGCCCAAATTGCCAAGCCCTTAACGGACTTGACTAAAGGGGACGGCAAGACTATCACCTGGTCGAATGAAGCTCAAAATCCATTAGATACTCTCAAGAAAGCTCTTATTTCTGAACCAATATTAGCGTTACCAGACTTTGAAAAAGGAGTATTTGTGGTTACCACTGATGCTTCAGCTCTAGGTATCGGTGCAATCCTTTCCCAATTAATCCCCGTGGAAAACAACCCCGAATCCCAACAGGACCCCCCTCAATATATAGAGAATGTCATATGCTATTCAAGCAGAACTTTAACCAAAGGTGAAAGAAGTTATTCAGCAACGGATTTGGAGTTACTATCTATAATTTATCATTTAGATAAATTTAAACATTATTTAGTAGGTCGAAAATTTAAGCTGCGTTCGGATCATAAAAGCTTACAGTACCTAAGCACATTCAACAATCCAACTGGAATCTTAGCTAGATGGATAATGAAAAGCCAAGATCTGGATTATGAATTTGAACATGTGACCGGTAAACAAAATGCCCCCTGGGATTTCCTGAGTAGATACCCTGAGAATGACCTCTCAGATAATGAAACTAAACAAATAAATGCCATTAATCCCAACAAACGAAAACACAAGAAGAATAAACCTAAAATCCCAACAGAAGAGAACGAAATTACTTGTAGCCCCTAATCCCTAGCCAATATTAAAAGAAACCAAGTTAAGTATGAAATGTGTTTGACTGTCATTAATTATTTTGTGAATTCAGATACTCTCCCCGATAAGTTCAAAGCCCTGAGGCGGGAAATACACAATTTTTATTACGACTTGGACGAGGAAATCCTTTGCAGGGTAGTAACAGGTGAAACAAATAGAAATCAAACCTTAATAATCCCAGTACTCCCCCAAAGCTTAATAATACCTGCCTTCGAATATTTTCATTCAGAAATAGGTGGAATCTTGGGTGTAGCTAAAACCTTTCACAAGTTAAAACAATATTTTTATGTTCCGTCGGCATTAACAAAACTTAAGGATTATATAAACACATGTGAAGCGTGTAATTTAAGGAAAAATCCCCAAACGTACCCAAATCCCCCGATGGGAAGAGTGCCAGTAGCAAGGTTTCCCTTCGAAATCGTATCATTCGACCTATATGGTACGAGTGGAGGATTACCTGTTTCTAATAGAGGTCATACTTGCGTTCTCTCAGTAATAGACCATTTTACCGGCTTCACTTTTGCCAAAGCATTGAAAAATCAAGGTGCATATGCCACAAGTAAAGCGTTAGCAAAAGTATTTTTAAAATTTGGTGTTCCTCACCAGGCTATTAGTGACAACGGAACTACCTTCGTTTCTAAAGTAACAAAAGATTTAATGATTTTCCTTAAAATCGAAAAATTATTAACCTCTCCCTACCATCCCCAAGCTAATGGAAAAATTGAAAATAAGCACAAAATATTCTCCAATTTCTTGAGTATTTATACAAAGGACAATCGAAAAGATTGGGATTTATATCTACCTTACCTAACTAATGTAATTAATACCGCGTACTCAGAAACGACTAAGGAAAGTCCATTTTTTCTTTTGTTCGGACGCGATTTTAAAATACCTTATCAAGAAATTATAGAATCAAGACAATATTACAATAATACAGATGACTATAAGCAAGATTTTATAAATAGGATGAGAAAAACCTATAAAATAGTTAGACAAGAGCTAGAAAAATGTAAGATGAACCAAGAGTTGAGAAATGAGTACAAAATTAAAGGGAATATAAATTTTAAGGTAGGAGATTGTGTGTACCTAAAAAATGAGACAAAGCTAGAAGGCAAAAAACTTTCCAATAAATATTCAGGACCCTACAGAATAATCAAAAAATATGACAACGATTTTACTTTTAAAATGATAAACCCATATAATGGGAGAACATATAAGGCACATGTTAGCCGTATAAAAGGAGCCAAGTACCCAATTAGATGGGCGCCCAAACCCTCATCTTCAGATTCATCAAACGCGGAAAACGAATTTCCTAAGTCGAGTAAGCCGAATTAAAACCCTTCAATTTTAAACAGAACTACTTTGAGAGTCGTAGCGACGAGGAAGATTTTGAAGAATTTTTGGCCATGAAAAATTTAGTCATTCCTAAAAGAAAATCCTTAATACCTGTACCAATAAGAACACCAAAAGGACCAAAGAGTTCATCTTCAGAAAGCTCAGAGGAAGAATTAGATTATACGCTATCTCCAAATACCCAATTTTTCCCAGACAGAATTTCAACCCCATGTCCCCCCAAAAGATTTCCTGATGACATGGTATCCCCAGCAACCCCGATAGAAAGACCCCTCTCGTTACAGGATGAATTAAACAGAGCTATGGAAACACCGGGTGCAAAAATAAGGAAGACCCCACCCAGGGATACAAATAAAGGAAAAACAAAAAGTTTGAGAGAAGCCATGGACATTATAAATTATCCGATAAAAACAAGGCAAAGTACCTTGCCTTGGACACAGGAACACCCTGAAGATGAAAACTTGGGACAATACCATCACATAACGGTATCTAAAGTAAAACCCAAGGAATCTCCCTCCTGGAAACAGACCATGCTACGAAATACACCTCACCCCCTGGAAGATATGGCATTCAAGCAGTGGAGACATTCTCCAACAATATTTGACTCCTCCCAGAGTTCCCAAGAATCTTTTAACTCCCCCGAAACAGGACTTCAGCGTGAGGAAATGGAAAACAAACCCTCCACCTCCAGAGGAGATGAGATATATGAAGCAAGGGCAGGTGATTCCCCTAAATCTCAAAGGACAACCCAGAAATCCCCAATGATAAATCTTCAGGAACTAGTTCTACTGAATCCGATGATGAGCCTCAAGATGCACATAAACAAAAACCTACTTCGGCTACCTCCCATGCAAAACAGGCTAAGGCGAAAGGCCAAAAATTCCTTTTGAAACAATACAAGAAATTTGACCTAATCTCTATGGGAAAGTCAAAAAAGAGTAAAACGCCAGAAAACGAACAGGAAGTTACCACGAAATCTGGCAGAATAAGCAAGAGACCAGATAAATGGAAATTTGTCTAGGAATAAAGTACCCCAAAAACTTATAAAGCAATATTAAATCGAAATGAGCAATCTGAAAAAAAACATAAAACAAGGGTGTATGAGTAAAATATTACAATTAAAGCTATCCATAAAAGGTCGAAAGAAGTTAATAGTCAATTTTTCCAGACAGACTAAATCCCGGCTTGGTAAAGAACCCCGAAGATAGAAGAAGAACAAGAATTGTTCAAACCCTCCTCCAAAAGAAAAATACCTAGTGCAACCCCTGTTACAGACAGAACAAATATGGATCAGCTATTTCAAATACGATCGAAACTCCTAGAAGCATCGGCCCAATCGATAAAAGAAAAATTAAAAATTGAGAATATGATAGGAACCATACTTAAATCCCTTAGCGAGGTTAAGGCATCCCAAGAAAGAATGAACAAGAAAATAAATGAGATCTTAGTAACTAAACAAATAGACAAATTAGTTGAGGCCCAGTTTATGGAAGTGAAAGAACAAACCGCCAAAATCCAGGACGAAATGGAATCGATAAGCGATGCCACGCTTATGCAAGAATATAATTATCCCGACAAAATCCTAAAATTACAAGTATTACACGATAAAATGCAGGAAATTGGTGAAAAAGTACAAGAATATAGAAATAGTACTGTTCTATCCGCGACAATGGCAATACAAGAATTCCTGGCACCCCAAAGGGCAAAGATCCTAGACTTGCAGCATAAATACGACCACTTAAAAGCACAGAAAGAAATAATTCAGCTGCAACAGGACAGCTTAAAGAAACAACTAAAGGAGAACCATGCCGAAATCACCAGAGAACTACAAAAACAAAAAGAATTCTGCTCAAATTTAGAGAAGATAGTTGCAACATATTTTACAGTTGAAGTTAACCTACCCCTCAGTTCCCATTTGGAAAATCTGCTTGCTAACAATTGCAACGAAGGACCATCACAACCTGTGTATTTTGTAATCCCAAACCAAGCCCACCATAATATAAAACCACAAGAAGAAACTATTCAACAGGATCCTCCAACGGACAATAACATAATTATGAGGACCCAGTACCCCGACGCCCAAGAGAAAGCTACTACGGGCCAAAGTTCCCTAGAAGTCTCTGCACCACAAGGAATACCCAAAACACAACCATTACCAGAAGATACGGAAAACTAGGGAATATCAAACGTGGGAATTAATTGAACTCAAAAGAATGAGGTAAAAATATATATATTTCTACGAGGTAAAAAATTCTACATTTCCACTAGCCAAGAATATAATGTTTCCCTAATAGTAATAAAAAAAAGAAGAAAATAAATATATTACAAATTCAGTCATAAGGGAGAAAGTGCGGTAGATAGCCATCCTAGCCTTACCCGGGACATGTAAACATCCCCTTGGGTAGCCCCCGGAGTAATAAACCCGAGGATCACAGGGGATTGCTTGGTGAGACGATTTAGTTCAGTGCACGAGGATCAAATCCGTGTGCTGAGTTCGGTCGTCTATCAATCCATAACCTCAAACCACTATAATCCAAAATTTACTTTTAATTTTAATAAAGTATTCGGATCGGCGCTTGAATACTCAACTTGGCAACCGATCCGGGGGCCTTCGGTGTGTCGTTCCTCCAAAGGCTTGGTTGTTTGTATTCGGATGTTCGATAAGCTGAGAGTTCCTCAGGATAGATTCTACCCCTTCGGAGATCAATTTTATGGGATTTTTTTCCCTCAAAAATCAAATACGGAATCAAATAATACGAAATCTAATCAAATACGGAATTTCAAAATGTACTAAATTTAATCACAAGAAAAGATGACCGGAAATAACCACCACCCAAACTTGCCGTAAAGGCTATAAAACACCAAACAGCTTAAAATATTCAGTCAAAAAAGTATATGCGCGAGTTATTATCGTATTAATCACCCAGCCAAGAAACAATTAGGAAAACAGGTAATTAGCGGCAATGTAATAATCAAGCAGTTAGCTAAATATATGAATATATATATATATATATATATATATATATATATATATATATATATATATATATATATATATATATATATATATATATATACGTATGTATATATATATGTATATATATATATATATATATATATATATATATATTATATATATATATATATATATATATATATATATATATATATATATATATATATATATATATATATATATATATATACGTAAGAGTAGTAACAATGCGAGGCATGATTTACCTGCATATAAGCATACAATAATTAACCAAATTATAGATATAGGACCTTTGTCAATCTAAATAACAGAAGCAGGCCTCAGTCATTATATTAACTGAAGATTTTGCCAAAAAATTAACTAATCGAAACTAGTTATAAGTAAAATTGTACCTTTTCTTGATAAAATAGTGAATATTTAATCCGCGTATAAGATTTATGGTGGTGTGAAGATTAGGTTATCAAGAGGAGACCATCCCTGACCAGCAAAAAAAAGGTTCATCTAAGCCTTAAAAAAAAAAAAAAAAAATTCAATTATTCAAAGAAACCCCCCAAATCCCCAAAAAAATTATATTTTCGCAATTTTACTGAACCAATACCATTTCTTTTAGCGTTAAAATTATTTATGCAAATCATGTGGTCCTATGCAAAGTGCTAATCCTTGGAAACTATGTCACGCCAGTAACTACGCCATGCGTTCCAAAAATTCAAACAAACAATAATGGTAGATTGATAGACTTGCTTACGTGTTCCTCCGACCAAAACCACGAAGTCCAATGCATTCCAAAAATTACAAAAGCTAAAACGACGAAATTTGGTCACACACCCCCCCCCTACCCCCGTGCGTTTCATTTGTTTTACCTCAAAAATGCACTTACCAACCAATTACAAAAGAAAATACCCTTAATACCGGTAGAAGGCACAGTTGTCACATTAAGATTATTTATTTACCCCAACGTGCACCATGCGTACTAGTTGGCCTCCACTCAAATCCAAAGAGTAGGAATAACTCTAGTTTCCCCTTAAATATTAATGCAAATTTTCGTTATTATAGACAAAGAGTTCTTAATCAATCAGAACAACAAAGGCAGTCCTTACTATTCCTTCAAATCCTTTCTTATATTTAAGAAATCACAAACCAATTTTCCAAAATAAGGCTAGTTAAATTGTACAATTTTTTCAGCAACCAATTTTCACAATTTATTAGCAACCAATTTTCACAATAAAACTCAAAAAGGGTTTAGTGCAAGTAGAAATTAGAATGAATTCTTCCAAATAAAAGTCAGCAAAAAAATAAGGGGCCTACAAATGACACCAAGCATCTTTCATAAATTAAATAGAAAAAATAACGTCGTGATTCTTCAAGAAGAATGATACTATTTTACCTCAGATGTCATTAATCGTGTATACAGTTCAATTGACCCCATGTAAAACGTCGATTCGATGATTTCCAACGATAATCAAAGCCTGTAATTTCCAAACGCAGTTGAAACCACTAAGATTTATGAAAGTATAGTCAAATCACCTAAGCATAATGTCCTCGAGTTAAATTGCCTTCACTTTTCATCTTATCATTAACAAGAAAAATATTTGACCCGTGTACTGTCGTGTACTCTGAGTTAATTGCATACCTATGATTAATAGTCTTTTCGCCTAAAAACTAAGAATTAAATTACAATACCAAAATGTTTCTCAAATATAAAAAAAACGCCAACACCTGCAGCAAAAAAATTGGCCCTGATAAAAATGAGGAGATTAGAAAATATAGTTTGATATCAAAAGTTGATATCTACGATATATCCTTAACCATATATTTGATCGTATATTGATTATAGAGTGGTGTGGCATAATAGAAAATAAATAAAATAATATACAGTTCCATTCCGAAACCTAAATGAACAAAGAAAATTAATTGCTAGAAAATTGACGCAAAACGAAAATTTTAGTAACCCTAAAAAACATAAAAATAAATCGAAATTGTAGAACTTAAAATATTAATTTTGACACGTAAATTTCAACCTACAAGAATGCGATATAATCCTTAATAGGAAATATATCCACAAATACGAATAAAACCACGAAGGCAGTGCGATTCTTCAGTAAAAAAAAAGCCCAATATATACGTGGAACAAAAAATAAACCCTAAAAGAAAAAGTATTTTTTTGTGGCCCAGCCTATTTTGTGGTCTAGCCTATTCGGTTAAATGAATTTCTTGAATGGCATAATTAAATATTAATTCACATATCCTCTAAGTCAAGAGTGACAAACATTAAAGAAAAACCCTTTCATAAAGCCGAAATACGTGAAAATAGCTATCAAAATTCCAAAATATCGTACCAAGGAGTCAAATTTAAAATAGAATTAAGACAAAAAAACCGCATATTGATTAATACTTCAACTTTTGATCACCAACTACAGAGAATATGTTTCCCTAATAGATAATTGTTGTACCATAAATTAAAATCGTAACTAACGAGAGCTAAATAACACCTTAGTGTTGCAATAGATAGCAAAAGCAGTAGAACGCTTACAGCCGATAGGCAAAGGACATATAACCACCAAAAACCCTAAAAATTGCAGCAATAAATTCAACCAATTTTACCTTAAATCGAATTAAAGCATACAAATGAACCGCGCAATTAGAGTATAAAAATAACCTGTTATAAAAGAATAACAAAAAAAAAACTTTTCCCTAGGCCAGACAATTTCTTAACTTTGGAGGGGTTTTGAACTGTGATTGGAAGATAATCATGACCGGAAAAACCAAATGCGAACCTAATGTTGAATAAAACTATTCGCTTACGATCCTGCAGCCAATCATATATTACATATATATAAGACGAATAATTTACTAAAAATAGCCTGCCAGAAGGGTAAAACATAAAAACCAATCAATTAATTCCTAAAGTATCATAATTCCCAAGGTATTTAAACGACAATCACATAACATGTGTCGTAAAAGTGACCCATAAATTCAATGTGGCGCTATAAAAATGACAACGTGCAGTTAGGCTAATAGCTACTTGACAATAGCAGATATATTCTGCTCCAGAAATGTAATTCAGGTTCTGTGGGTTCTCATAAAAGACACAAACCGCGCAACATACAGCTAAAGACGAGTAGGACTAAATTAAACCAATATAGGCCTGTCAAAATACGGACTAATAACCAAAATAATTCCGAAATCAAGTAATGCAAGAAATAACCAATTAATGCAAAAAGAAGAAAATCCTTCCAAAAATTGGCGTTAGTCATAAATACTCATATCACAAGACAGTATTTAATAATTTTTACTAACCTTATAAGCCAGTTACGACCTCAGGTCCCTGCTAACCCTTGATTCCCCCAATAAGTAATATGGCATAGTAAAACACATTTTATTCACAAAAATCAAGCTTTGTGAAAGCACGGTATTTAAGAGTTCGGAGAATGCGCACTCACTAGTGAGCATGTACTTAACTAAAATTAATAGAAGAAAACGAACATTTATACGAAGTATGAATAAATCAAGGGTAATTTCTAATGCAATTGAGCGAAAGTTAAAGCCATAAAGGAGAGCAAGCGAATAGATTTTAACACCTGTAAAGTACTTTCACCCATTGTTCAGAAACATGTTTCAAAGACCCTAAATCAAAAGATAGATTAAAACTAAATTTTCAAACTTTCTCCTTAAATCAAGCTTTAAGGAAACTCTCAAGTGGCACCCTCGTGGCATCAAACGCAAATATTTTCTAACTTTCATTTGGGAAATGCAAAAGAATTAAATTCACAATTCATATGGCTTATAACAAATTACAAAACTCTTAAGTAATACCGCGTTAGATAATAAGTATCTCTACCACGTGGCGTTAACCCCGTCACGGAAGATGAACAACTTGACACCTTAAAAGTAAATGAGTTTCCTTTTAACTTATTTGAACAGAAATACTTAGTCTCGACTAGCAAGTCTTAGTATTTCACCTACTTAGAATAAATCCAAAATACACTGAAATAAGAAATTTAACCCTGCATATACAAAAAAAATTCATTCAACTCGAACAATAGCTATCAAAGTAAGCGAGTAAGAAAGGATCGCCTTCGATACAAAATAAATTAACTCCCTTTAATTAAGTGTGTACAAAACTGGAAAAAATAAACTAATAAATATTTTAATCACAGTGGTCAAAACTAAATAAAATATAAAGATAAATGAAAATACATTACAGTTTAATAGCCGAGCTTTTGGAATACCTTAAAAAATAAGTCTATATTTTCAAAAGGCCTTAATGAAATTTATTGAAACCATGGACGTTTTAAAAAAAGATTGTTTAAAAAGAAAAATTTGCCTCGTTAACTATAGATTACTTAAGAAATTTTTTTTTTGTTGCGAATAAGGATTCAACAAGTATAGAAATTGAATGCCACATTAAAATTATAGCAGAAAACTCCAGAGTTTCCCTCAAACTGATCGACAGATATAGCATTAACTAGAATATACTAACGAACAATATAATACAACCCTTTACATAACTACTTAAGCCCAAAAGCCCACTTTAACCAGGTAAAAGATACTCTTAGCTAAAAATCAGTCGTATACCCCTACCGCCTCGGATGGTAACATTTTTTTTTTGTCTCGACGATCAATAAAAGTACAGTATACATGGCAATTCTAATTCATAAAAGCAAAATAAAATAACAGTCAGCGGACAGCACCATAAAATACCTTAAAATGGTATAGGAAAAATGACTTAAATATCCACATGACATACAATAGTGAAAACGGCTGAACCCCCAAGCATAGGAGGTTAGAGCCAAGGATAGACATGGCGTATATTGTCCCACCATGCAATCACTTGACTTTTACCCTCTGATGAGAAAAAGTTAAGTGGATACGAGACTCGGTTGCACAGCAAGACGTTGCTTGGCAAGCACTACAACTGCTTATTCGTCAAACTTCTTATACAGATGGCCCCTCAGTCATGGGAAGCTGTGGCCTGGGGGAAACGGTGGATGGTGTCCATATAACATCCCATTTCCATTAGGGCCTGGCTCTCTTATGAGGAACGACCAGGCAGTTACAAAAAGTGATCATCACATAATGAAAAACTACGATTTTGTAGTTGGACAAAACTACCCTAAAATATGGGGACTCCTTGGTCAACGGTAGTGACCTGTGGCGCTTATATCGCATTTGTCATTATTGTTTGGCCGGGGAACTCTCACGAGAAGATCAACTCATCCGTCTATGAAAAGAAACCCGCAAAAATTACCCTACCTAGCCCCCAACATTAGAAGAAAATGTGATAACGCAAATGAGCATTCAAGAATGTGGAAATTAAAATGGACAAAAATTCCGATACGTGGGGAATAGGTTGGCATGGCGCTGGGACTCGAGTGGTTTAATTTTGTGTTCAGGTGCCATGTTAAAATATTTCTTACGAAGACCAACTCAAATAGGAAAAGGAACCCAAGGATACCAGTGAAAGTTAAATACCATAAATTAGAAGAGCCAACTAAAAACAGCTATAAATAATAACAAATATCATCAAATTGAAGGCACCTAACTAATCCATTATTATACCTTAAATCATTATAACCATTTTATATTAAGTAATCATTTATTTCATAATTACTGATAAATTTTACATAAGAACGCATTTCCAGATACGGTGTATAAGTAACCTTCAACCACTGGTTAAGGGAATCACCAAAACAAGCGACCATACGGTATGTTGCTTATATTAGCCCAAAATCTAGTAGAACAATTTACAAAAAAATAACCATGATAAGATACCCAAGCCATCAACAATTAAATAATCGTAGACTAGAAAATGTAATCTCATGGAATCTTAAGAAAAGACATAGTGTACGCAACATTAATGATCCGTTAAGGGAATGGGGACATGTAGATAATTTAATGAAAGAAGAGGAACTTATCAAAGCAGTAGAAAATCTTGACTGTCCAAAACTATATTATTTTCTAAAATCTCAAAAGACAATGTTGGAACAAAGAATGATCCTAAGATTAACGGCAAGCCTAGTGCTTTATAATTTTAGTGCACGTGCAATGACAAGAACACTAGAGCACACTAGACGAAGTGCCAACCTGGCCTTCCGAATTTTAGTACAACATATCCCAACAACAAAGTATAGCTCGTTGTCTAAATATATCACCGACAATATTTGGTACGATCAAGATGATAACAATATAACTACAATTTGGTCCATCAAATTTCTCTCCATATTAATAGACCAGGGACATATGTTAAAAGGTGAAAGCTTTCTTAAAATCTTATACGTCAATTGTGTAAATAACACGTATCTAAATCCGATAAACCCTTCAATGGGATCCGCAATTTTTCAAGTTACCCCAAGAGAATATAAAGACATAAAGAAAATAACCCTGAATTTCTTCCAAGAAGATGAAAATTTTGGAAGAAAAATAGTGCCTGGGTTAGACGTAATCGTACGTGAGCAACTATGCTGTTGCCAATCACACGTAAATTTAAGTTTCTCCGTAGTAAGAATAAAAAATGACCCATTGTCATTATCTCAGTTGTGCCGGAAAGTCATTCGTCAAAATATGCGAAGGAATGACATAACCGCTACTCTGGAGGGCCTGCACCTCCCAAACCAACTATTAGTGTATTTAATGTACCTAAATATACCTGAAAACGGTAAAAATGATATAGTATTTGAACTCCAAATCCTCAGCTCAAATGTTTCGTCATGGGAAAATTATCGACTACTCGATATTCTTACATCTCCAAATTCAAAGGCGGCACTGCCGGATGATGCACCCATATTGAAATTAAAACCCAACGTCAGTGGAATAAACTATATATATAAATAATCTCGTTAAAATGAATGATAAAAGAACCCTATAATATTACCTGAAGCGTTATAACTATGAAAATCGATTATTATCACAATTAAAAAAAAAAGTGCATCATAGACCAGTATTGTATTAATATTTATGGAACTATGAATTAGAGTAAATATCACGAGATCTAAATACACTATCAATATATTGACAAAAAGGTAGTTTCTCGAAAATCTCTATACTTTTAAGCCTATAAATCGACCGCAAAGTCGTTAAATTAGAGTACGGAGCTTTAGGAAATCGAATTACGTTCGAACACACAAATAGCCAGGTGCAAGGTGGCACCGGTGAAAAAGTAGTTCAACCTTGACCTGAAGTTACCTTGTTTTCCACTCAAAGTAATAATTCATTATTGGTTAATATGGAGCTTTAGATGACTCGAATTACGGTCGAATGAATGAGTACCCGATGTATTGAGGAAATGCCGGTAAAAAGGTAGTTTGACCTCGACCTAGAGTGTACCATGACTATAACCAATCTTAAAAAGTTAACTAGACAAAAGTCAATAGAAACTACCTCCTTTTGGCCATTGTTCTGAAATGTTCTGAAAGGACCAAATAAAGAAATGACCAAAGCAATTATTGATACAGAGTTCATATGTATAAAGCACGCCAAAAAAATGTTATATACTCAGCGGCAATGATTATTGTGAATAAATCAGGGGAAGAAGTCTTTGCGAAAAAAATGGAACGTCAAATACGATTTAAGAAAATATGACGAAAAATCGTATAGTTTCGGAATACGATTGGCAAAAAAAACCCAAATATCGATCCATAACAGGAAAATTGGGAATAAAATACAATGCGAGAAAGGATTAGTACCTTCAATATATGTAGAAGCCATGTGGCTAACGACGTTAGCTGTTCGCGTAACAATGCAATCTATATTCAAAACCCTAAAGAATAAAATCAAAAAAATTAGGAATAGATTACATTGCAAGATAAATTAACACATATTAATTTTAGAATTAGACAGGAAGGTGCGATTAACGGATGCCATCATAATTTTCATTGTTCACGCAGTGGCCCAAGACGTCATAAAGCAGGAAATCATACCTAAGCATGGGAACTACCCCCAAAATAGTCATAATGCATGAGAAATATGAATTCTCCTATTCACAAGGAGACCGGAGATTATCACATACGTGGAACCGATGTGGAGCGTCTCCAGCTCCTTCTAAAGGAATATTTAGTCATTAATGAGACTGAAGCTCATTAATTCCCCTAACCATGAGAATTTTGTTGATCCAAGTTATGGAAAAATTATGAGACCACGGTGACAGGACCCGAAGAAAGATCACATTGAGCCAAGTGAGATGCAAAACCTAAACCCGGAACTCCCTGATAAATATTAAGCAAAAAATAATGGAGGACATGATCGAGCGAATGGGAGTAGAGGTCCTCATTCGCGCCATGTCCAGTCCCAAATTTTCACTAAATTTTTTTGTGCAAGCCCATGCAGCTGCAAAAATATACTTATTAAGCGGCATGGACGCGCATAAACAGTAAAGATTTGAAAATTTATAGTAAATCGAGACCTCTCATAAAAAAAAACCATGTAACCTACCTCGCATATAGTCCTATAATAGAAAATTAAATGCTAAGGTAGATGAGTGTTGAATAACATTTAAAAGCGTGTTGAATATTAATATGTGTCAAATGCACATATATACATGTATATATATAATCACCAAATTTTGGAAATATCGTATAGTGTTATTTTTTTGCAGACACAATTATTTTCCTAGTTTTACCTAGTTTATCTCGTAATAATTTAGTGATTGCTGCAATATGCATGTAAAAGCATGAAAATTGCCATTATTTGTTTTATCTTTGAATTTAACCGTAACTGTATTAAAATTGATATTATTCATATAACTAATCACGACTATTATTTCAAACAATAGTCCCCACATGGTATCATATAAATTGCATATTATTGCTGTATGTGTCGTAACTTGTGTAATTATAAAGAGCATATGATTCTGCCCAGATATTTATATTCTAGGAAGCAGAGTAACCAGTGCAAATTAATTATTGGTGTGCCAGCAGGCAACACGGATACAACCCAGTAGCATCTACTTTCATCATTCGTCAACCACCGACGATTACTCACCAAGGAAACCCCTGAAGACAATATTCTGATGACAATCCAAGTCACCCAAGCCTAGTACCAGGTAACACGATTCCAAACAATATTGACAAACCAAGAATAACCCTAGAGTCAATCCCTCAAAGATTATATATCTTAAGCCCCAAATCAAAGACAATATGCTGAACCGATATAAAAAGCTGAAGTTTTGACTCTATCCAATCATTATTACATGTCACAAAACCAATCCATCCACCATGAGAAAAACCAAACATGATCAATTTAATGGGAAATATAAACTGTACGTGCTAAAATTCTTTTCCCAAAATGAAGTGTTCAGAGAAGAAAACCAACCAGTTGTTATTGTTTTAATCTCCATAATCAAGCCCTCAATGACTGTGTATCATTTAACGGGGAATCAAAGACAATGCGTCGAGCCAAGGCCCTAAGATCAAGTTTTGATCCTGCCATAGTTAACGTTAAATGTCGTAACACAGCCCATAGTCCAAATAAAAGATGGACTGAACATGAACAATTTACGGGAAACACAGACTGTACGAGTATTAGATTTTCCCAAAAATTAAAGTGTCCAAGAAGAGATACCCAGCCCAGCGATCAAGGTACCCATTTCATGTAATCAATTCCCCAAGAGTTATATACCTAGTAAACAATAAAAGAAGAACTGAACGTGATCAATTTACGGAAAACACAGACTGCACGAGTATTAGATTTTCCGAGGATAAAAGTGTCCAAGAAGAACTACCCAACCAGCGATCAAGATACCCATTTCGTGTAATCAATTCCCCAAGGGTTATGTACCTAATAGACATTACCTGTGACATCAACCCTACGTATTTCACATGACAAGCCATGCACGGACGATTTTGTGCAATAGTCATAATTATGAACAATGTAAACGCTCATCCCAAGGAACAAGTGCCAAAAAGCGAAACACCAAGAAGACAAACCATAAACAATTAGCCAAACTAGTAATTAATTGAATGGAAGCCCAAAGTAAGAGTGATAACGTATGTGAGTATTATAGACACGTAGAATGATGAAGTAAGTGTGAAGTCCTATGTATCTAACTTGTAACTTTAATAAATATTGTTAAACTTATCATAAAACAGATGAAAACCAGTGCAAGCTACCTTATCCCAGTGTTGCAATCAAACATTCAGTTAAAAAAAAAACTTTAATGTGTAAAATTTTTTTCTTGCAAACTATTTTAATTCATACATATCAGTGTATTGTATTTAGATGTTTTAGATGTAGATAGATGTTTTTGAAGTCAAATACCTATCGTACCAATATAGCGTCAGGTGGAAGTATAAACTAACATTAGAAGTAGCGAATATGTACCACGCTAAGTAATTAAGTAATTACAAAAACAGAACTTAATTAGTTAAAACCATGTAGAAGTATAAGCACATCAGGTGAAGGAATTTTAATATTAGGTGAAGGAATAATAATATAACCGTACCAATATAGCGTCAGGTGGAAGTAAAGTCAAGTGTTAAAAAAGGCAAATATATACAATTTTCTGCGATAAGATGATCATATCAGGTGGAGGAATTTTGATATTAGGTGGAGGAATAATAATTATCATGTAATCATATAATCTTATGTGTTAGTCAATAGAGACTCTTTGGCCCTTTCGCCAAATAGAGTGAGTAGGTGATAGACTTTAAAGTAATGTTGTCATATATATAGTCTAATAGAGCAATCGGAGATATGGAACAAAGATATAAATTTTGCCAAAGCAGAACTAATTCAAGTAATGAGTAATAAGATAAATTCTTTAAAAAAAAAAAAATCAAAATTTGAAAGTACAAAGAGAGTAGCTTAACACAACGATGAGGACATCGTTAAGAATGGGAAGGATGATATGTAATGGGATCAATTTTCAAAAACCCCAAAATCTTCCAATTAAAGTTACCCAAGTAAAGAATAAAATCACCCAAAAAATGAACCTGAAAAATTAAAGTAACCTACAGATCGAGCAAGACTCAAGCTTTCAATTTAACATAGTGAAACAAATATATCTAATTATACATTGTAATTATACTTTGTAACAAACATCGTAAGAATCTTTCCCATAGAAAATCCAATAAATAAATCCGCCCTTGTGTCGCCAATGAATGCAATAAATATCAGTTTGACCAAATCTTATATGACAGCCAACGAAAATGTAATTTGAATCTTAAGAGCTCGAAGTACCAAACTATCAAGAGGGCAAAGTTTATTATACAAAAAAATAGTCACTCAAGATGCAAAATATCTTTGTTGCATTGTTCTGGAAACTAAGTTTAGAACTAGGTATCTCAATGTAATTAAATCGTATTATCCTTTACCAGCTTTCACAGAAGTAAATTATAAGTCTTCTGAAAATTAAACGACACCCTGCTAGCAAAATGTTACAGTGTAAAACTTTGTTCGTTCCGAAAAAATTCCAAAGTGTTATTATAAAAAGTTATAAATTAAAATTAAAGTTACAATGTAGAACTTTGCTTTGTTAGAAAAATTCCAAAGTGATATCTTAAAAGTCATAAACTTTAATTAAACCCAAGTAGCCCATTGGAGTAGACCCATCCAATAGTAATGTAGGACAAATGGTGGATCCAATAGGGACTGTAAAATATACTTGTGAGTAACGCCCGAATGTAACCTCTGGCGAAATTGGAAAGAGTAGATAGTTAGGACTTAGCAATTTTGCGCCAGTCTTAGAGCAGTCTCAGATGAGTCCGAGAATGAGTTTAGAGCCAATCTTTTATGTGCTTACTATAACTTTCATGTGATCTAGAAATTGTCTTATCGAACATTATTTGTATTGCTACACTTAACAATTCATTTTGGTGCCTTTTACTGCAAGTGTATTGGTATAACCGAAGCTCTGTGACAATTATGTGAGTAGTAATAAATACATTACTTTCTTATTTTATTCTCTCTATGTTAACATTTCTCGAGACAGTCAGTCCTTGTGGCTCCACTCGCTCTTAAGGGAATCTAAACTTTTTAATCTGATTTCGGTCTAGTATGACCATTCTTTCAAGCTCCCCATTTGAACCGCTAATTTAAGCTCCCCACACACGAAGTTCCGCCTCAGGTATACCATTCGCAAACCGCCAACTAAGAGTTTAACCGTAGATCACCTATAGAAACAGTCAACTGAAAAATTCATTTACAGAGTGACAATTCAGAGTATAAGAAGAACAGGAAAAAATTCTTTTATTGAGAACCAAATTCTTTTATTAACCCCCCCCCCCCCATTAGAATATTTTATTGAAAATCCAAACTAGAATTCTTTTACACAACCCCCCCCCCTCATTAGAGTGTTTAACAAAAAAAAACAAAGGAATTATTTTCTGACCTTCAGTTTTGATTTGAAAAGTTCTGCTTTTGTTTCAGCCAATCGTGTTTAACCAAAAAAAACAAAGGAATTATTTACTGATCTTCAGTTGTTGTGATTTTAAAAGTTTCGCTTTTTTTTAGCCAATCGTGTTTAACAAAAAAAAAAACAAAGGAATTATTTCCTGACATTCAGTTGTTGTAATTTTAAAAGTTCTGCTTTTGTTTCAGCCAATCGTGTTTAACAAAAAAAACACATGAATTATTTACTGACCTTCAGTTGTTGTGATTTTAAAAGTTCCGCTTTTATTTCAGCCAATCGTGTTTAACAAAAAAAACAAAGGAATTATTTACTGACCTTTAGTTGTTGTGATTTTAAAAGTTCCGCTTTTATTTCAGCCAATCGTGTTTAACAAAAAAAAGGAATTATTTACTGACCTTCAGTTGTGATTTTAAAAGTTCCGCTTTTATTTCAACCAATCGTGTTTAACAAAAAACAATGGAATTATTTACTGACCTTCAGTTGTTGTGATTTTAAAAGTTCTGCTTTTGTTTCAACCAATCGTGTTTAACAAAAAAAAACAAAGGAATCATTTACTAACCTTTAGTTGTTGTGATTTTAAAAGTTCCGCTTTTATTTCAGCCAATCGTGTTTAACAAAAAAAAAACAAAGGAATTATTTACTGACCTTCAGTTGTGATTTTAAAAGTTCCGCTTTTATTTCAACCAATCGTGTTTAACAAAAAAAAACAACGGAATTATTTACTGACCTTCAGTTGTTGTGATTTTAAATGTTCCGCTTTTGTTTCAGCCAATCGTGTTTAAAAAAAAAACAAAGGAATTATTTACTGACCTTGAGTTGTGATTTTAAGAGTTCCGCTTTTATTTCAGCCAAGCGTGTTTAACAAAAAAACAAAGGAATTATTTACTGGACCTTCAGTTGTTGTGATTTTAAAAGTTCCCATTTTATTTCAGCCAATCGTGTTTAACAAAAAAAAACAAAGGAATTATTTACTGACCTTCAGTTGTTGTGATTTTAAAAGTTCCGTTTTTATTTCAGCCAATAGTGTTTAACAAAAAAAAACAAAGGAATTATTTACTGACCTTCAGTTGTGATTTTAAAAGTTCCGCTTTTATTTCAATCAATCGTGTTTAACAAAAAAAAAACAAAGGAATCGTTTACTGACCTTCAGTTGTTGTGATTTTAAAAGTTCCGCTTTTATTTCAGCCAATCGTGTTTAACAAAAAAAACAAAGGAATTATTTACTGACCTACAGTTGTGATTTTAAAAGTTCCGCTTTTATTTCAACCAATCGTGTTTAACAAAAAAAACAAAGGAATTATTTACTGACCTTCAGTTGTTGTGATTTTAACAGTTCTACTTTTGTTTCAGCCAATCGTGTTTAACAAAAAAAAACACAGGAATTATTTACTGACCTTCAGTTGTTGTGATTTTAAAAGTTCCGCTTTTATTTCAGCCAATGGTGTTTAAGAAAAAAAACAAAAGGAGTCATTTACTGACCTTCAGTTCTTGTGATTTTAAAAGTTCTGCTTTTATTTCAGCCAATCGTGTTAAACAAAAAAAAACAACAGAATTATTTACTGACCTTCAGTTGTTGTGATTTTAAATGTTCCGCTATTATTTCAGCCAATCGTGTTTAAGAAAAAAACAAAGGAATTATTTACTGACATTCAGTTGTTGTGATTTTAAAAGTTCTGCTTTTTGTTTCAGCCAATCGTGTTTAACAAAAAAACAAAGGAATTATTTACTGACCTTCAGTTGTTGTGATTTTAAAAGTTCCGCTTTTATTTCAGCCAATCGTGTTTAACAAAAAAAAAACAGCGGAATTATTTACTGACCTTCAGTTGTTGTGATTTTAAATGTTCCGCTTTTGTTTCAGCCAATCGTGTTTAAAAAAAGGAAATATTTACTGACCTCGAGTTGTGATTTTAAGAGTTCCGATTTTATTTCAGCCAATCGTATTTAACAAAAAAACAAAGGAATTATTTACTGGACCTTCAGTTGTTGTGATTTTAAAAGTTCCCATTTTATTTCAGCCAATCGTGTTTAACAAAAAAAAACGAAGGAATTATTTACTGACATTTAGTTGTTGTGATTTTAAAAGTTCCGCTTTTATTTCAGCCAATAGTGTTTAACAAAAAAACAAAGGAATTATTTACTGACCTTCAGTTGTGATTTTAAAAGTTTCGCTTTTATTTCAACCAATCGTGTTTAACAAAAAACAATGGAATTATTTACTGACCTTCAGTTGTTGTGATTTTAAAAGTTCTGCTTTTGTTTCAACCAATCATGTTTAACAAAAAAAACAAAGGAATCATTTACTGACCTTTAGTTGTTGTGATTTTAAAAGTTCTGCTTTTATTTCAGCCAATCGTGTTTAACAAAAAAAACAAAAGGAATCATTTACTGACCTTCAGTTGTTTTGATTTTAAAAGTTCCACTTTTACTTCAGCCAATCGTGTTTAACAAAAAAACAACGGCATTATTTACTGACCTTCAGTTGTTGTGATTTTAAATGTTCCGCTTTTATTTCAGCCAATCGTGTTTAACAAAAAAAACAAAGGAATTATTTACGGACCTTCAGTTGTTGTGATTTTAAAAGTTCTGCTTTTGTTTCAGCCAATCGTGTTTAACAAAAAAAAAACAAAGGAATTATTTACTGACCTTCAGTTGTTGTGATTTTAAAGGTTCCGCTGTTATTTTAGCCAATCGTGTTTAACAAAAAAACAAAGGAATCATTTACTGACCTTCAGTTGTTGTGATTTTAAAAGTTCCACTTTTATTTCAGCGAATCGTGTTTAACAAAAAAACAACGTTAAGATTTTAAAACTTCTGCTTTTATTTCAGCCAATCGTGTTTAAAAAAAAACAATGGAATTATTTACTGACCTTCAGTTGTTGTGATTTTAGAAGTTCCGCTTTTATTTCAGCCAATCTTGTTTCACAAAAAAAAAACAACGAAATTATTTACTGACCTTCAGTTGTTGTGATTTTAAATGTCCCGCTTATATTTCAGCCAATCGTGTTTAACAAAAAAAACAAAGGAATTGTTTACTGACATTCAGTTGTTGTGATTTTAAAAGTTCTGCTTTTGTTTCAGCCAATCGTGTTTAACAAAAAAAAAACAAAGGAATTATTTACTGACCTTCAGTTGTTGTGATTTTAAAAGTTCCGCTTTTATTTCAGCCAATCCTGTTTAACAAATAAAAAAAATGGAATTATTTACTGACCTCCAGTTGTTGTGATTTTAAAAGTTCCGCTTTTATTTCAACCAATCTTGTTTAACAAAAAAAAGAAATTATTTACTGACCTTCAGTTGTTGTGATTTTAAGAGTTCCGCTTTTATTTCAGCCAATCGTGTTTAACAAAAAAACAAAAGGAATTATTTACTGACCTTCAGTTGTTGTGATTTTAAAAGTTCCGCTTTTATTTCAGCCAATCGTGTTTAACAAAAAAAAACAAAGGAATTATTTACTGACCTTCAGTTGTTGTGATTTTAAAAGTTCCGCTTTTGTTTCAGCCAGTCGTGTTTAAAAAAAACAAAGGAATTATTTACTGACCTTGAGTTGTGATTTTAAGAATTCCGCTTTTATTTCAGCCAATCGTGTTTAACAAAAAAACAAAGGAATTATTTACTGGACCTTCAGTTGTTGTGATTTTAAAAGTTCCGCTTTTATTTCAGCCAATCATTTTTAACAAAAAAACAAAGGAATCATTTACTGACCTTCAGTTGTTGTGATTTTAAAAGTTCCGCTTTTATTTCAGCCAATCGTGTTTAACAAAAAAAACAAAGGAATTATTTTCTGACCTTCAGTTTTGATTTGAAAAGTTCTGCTTTTGTTTCAGCCAATCGTGTTTAACAAAAAAAACAAAGGAATTATTTACTAACCTTCAGTTGTTGTGATTTTAAAAGTTCCGCTTTTATTTTAGCCAATCGTGTTTAACAAAAAAAAAACAAAGGAATTATTTACTGACATTCAGTTGTTGTGATTTTAAAAGTTCTGCTTTTGTTTCAGCCAATCGTGTTTAACAAAAAAAAACACAGGAATTATTTACTGACCTTCAGTTGTTGTGATTTTAAAAGTTCCGCTTTTATTTCAGCCAATCGTGTTTAACAAAAAAACAAAGGAAATATTTACTGACCTTTAGTTGTTGTGATTTTAAAAGTTCCGCTTTTATTTCAGCCAATCGTGTTTAACAAAAAAAACAAAGGAATTATTTACTGACCTTCAGTTGTGATTTTAAAAGTTCCGCTTTTATTTCAACCAATCGTGTTTAACAAAAAAAACAATGGAATTATTTACTGACCTTCAGTTGTTGTGATTTTAAAAGTTCTGCTTTTGTTTCAACCAATCGTGTTTAACAAAAAAAACAAAGGAATCATTTACTGACCTTTAGTTGTTGTGATTTTAAAAGTTCCGCTTTTATTTCAGCCAATCGTGTTTAACAAAAAAAACAAAGGAATTATTTACTGACCTTCAGTTGTGATTTTAAAAGTTCCACTTTTATTTCAACCAATCGTGTTTAACAAAAAAAAACAACGGAATTATTTACTGACCTTCAGTTGTTGTGATTTTAAATGTTCCGCTTTTGTTTCAGCCAATCGTGTTTAAAAAAAACAAAGGAATTATTTACTGACCTTTAGTTGTTGTGATTTTAAAAGTTCCGCTTTTATTTCAGCCAATAGTGTTTAACAAAAAAAAACAAAGGAATTATTTACTGACCTTCAGTTGTGATTTTAAAAGTTCCACTTTTATTTCAACCAATCGTGTTTAACAAAAAAAACAAAGGAATCATTTACTTACCTTCAGTTGTTGTGATTTTTAAAAGTTCTGCTTTTATTCAGCCAATCGTGTTTAACAAAAAAAAACAACGGAATTATTTACTGACCTTCAGTTGTTGTGATTTTAAAAGTTCCGCTTTTATTTCAGCCAATCGTGTTTAACAAAAAAAAAAAAGGAATTATTTACTGACCTTCAGTTGTTGTGATTTTTAAAAGTTCCGCTTTTATTTCAGCCAATCGTGTTTAACAAAAAAAAAGCAAAGGAATTATTTACTGACCTTCAGTTGTTGTGATTTTAAAACTTCCGCTTTTGTTTCAGCCAATCGTGTTTAAAAAAAAACAAAGGAATTATTTACTGACCTTGAGTTGTTATTTTAAGAGTTCCGCTTTTATTTCAGCCAATCGTGTTTAACAAAACAAACAAAGGAATTATTTACTGGACCTTCAGTTGTTGTGATTTTAAAAGTTATGCTTTTATTTCAGCCAATCATGTTTAACAAAAAAACAAAGGAATCATTTACTGACCTTCAGTTGTTGTAATTTTAAAAGCTCCGCTTTTATTTCAGCCAATCGTGTTTAACAAAAAAAAACAAAGGAATTATTTTCTGACCTTCAGTTGTGATTTTAAAAGTTCTGCTTTTGTTTCAGCCAATCGTGTTTAAAAAAAACAACAAAGGAATCATTTACTGACCTTCAGTTGTTGTGATTTTAAAAGCTCCACTTTTATTTCAGCAAATCGTGTTTAACAAAAAAAACAAAGGAATCATTTACTGACCTTCAGTTGTTGTGATTTTAAAAGTTCCTCTTTTATCTCAAACAATCTTGTTTAACATGAAAAACAATGGAATTGTTTACTGACCTTCAGCTGTTGTGATTTTAAAAGTTCTGCTTTTGTTTCAGCCAATCGTGTTTAACAAAAAAAACAAAGGAATTATTTACTGACCTTCAGTTGTTGTGATTTTAAAAGTTCCACTTTTATTTCAGCCAATCGTGTTTAACAAAAAAAAAACAAAGGAATCATTTACTAACCTTCAGTTATTGTGATTTTAAAAGTTCCGCTTTTATTTCAGCCAATCGTGTTTAACAAAAAAAAACAACGTTGTGATTTTAAAAGTTCTGCTTTTATTTCAGCCAATCGTTTTTAACAAAAAAACAAAGGAATTATTTACTGACCTTCAGTTGTTGTGATTTTAAAAGTTTCGCTTTTATTTCAGCCAATCGTGTTTAACAAAAAAAAATGGAATTATTTACTGACCTTCAGTTGTTGTGATTTTGAAAGTTCCGCTTTTATTTCAGCCAATCGTGTTTAACAAAAAAACAAAGGAATTATTTACTGACCTCCAGTTGTTGTGATTTTAAAAGTTCCGCTTTTATTTCAGCCAATCGTGTTTTGACCTTCAGTTGTTGTGATTTTAAAAGTTCTGCTTTTGTTTCAGCCAATCGTTTTTAACAAAAAAAAACAATAAAGGAATTATTTACTGACCTTCAGTTGTTGTGATTTTAAAAGTTCCGCTTTTATTTCAGCCAATCGTGTTTAACAAAAAAAAACAACGTTGTGATTTTAAAAGTTCTTCTTTTATTTCAGCCAATCGTGTTTAAAAAAACAAAGGAATTATTTACTGACCTTTAGTTGTTGTGATTTTAAAAGTTCCACTTTTATTTCAGCCAATCGTGTTTAACAAAAAAAATGGCATTATTTACTGACCTTGAATTGTTTTGATTTTAAAAGTTCCGCTTTTATTTCAGCCAATCGTGTTTAACAAAAAAACAAAGGAATTATTTACTGATTTTCAATGCCGCAATTATTGGAAAAGAAGATATTTGTAATATAATTCGTTTTCAGTAAAGCACCAATGACGTAGTAAACCTTAGACTTTTACTGTTAGGGAAGGGGGCAGTATCCAAACTCTTTTTTGTAGTGAAGCTACATTTGTCTTGAACGATCCTGGAAAGAACTAATAAAATTAAACTATATATTTTATACATATTGACATTCATTGCTGAAAGCTCATCAGTTCAAAATTTAATTTTACTGTAATTTTTATGCTGATTTTCAACGCTGTAATAAGTTCAAAAGGAAATATTTGTAATATAATTTGTTTTCAGTAAAGCACCAATGACGTAGTTTGCTTTAGACTTAGAAAGTGAAAGAAGGAGGCAAAACCCAAACTCTTCTTTGTAGAGATTTTTGTTTGTTTCAAGCTGTATTTGCATATTCAATTTAAGTTTCACTCGTTTTAAGATTTAGTTACTCGTTTATATTAGTAACCATTGTTTGTTTGTTTACTATGATTGTTTATTTAACTTCTGTTCGTTTTGGGTTTCATTTATGCCTCAATAGAAAAATATTTTTGTTCTTTTTAAGCTTGATTTGTATATTCAACTTAAGCTTTACTCGTTTTGAGATTTACTTATTCATTTATATTAGTACATGTTGTATGTTTTTTTTTATATGATTAATTAAAAAAAAATTTCAAGAAAATAAGTTTTTCAAAAAAAGTAACGAACTCCATTAAACCAAAACAAACAAAAATAGAATCAAATAATCTACCAAGATTGCAACTACCACAAATCAGTATCAATAAATACATGAAACCCAAAACAAACAGAAATTAAAACAAATAAAAGTCAAACTCAAAACGAGCAGAAAATAATATGAGTAGGGCTCTAAAGCCAAAGCCTTATGAAAGCCAGAATTTAAATTGTACTTTACTGAAAAAAATTCAAATGAATTTACAGAAAAAATCTGCTGTCAGTTTAATATACATATGCTGATATTTATTTTTTAGAATTTTAATCCAATTTTGATTTCTTAAAGTCAGAAAAGTGAAAACATTTCAAAGAATTTTTTTTCAATAAAGTACAAATTATATTCTGGCTTTTAGAAAGCTTGGAGTTTAGAACCCTATTAATATTAATTTCTGCTCGTTTTGAGTTTGACTCTTATCTATTTTAATCTCTGTTTGTTTTGGGTTTCATTTATTTATTGATACTGATTTGTGGTAGTTTTATTCTTGGTAGATTATTTGATTCTGTTTTTGTTCATTTTGGTTTAATGGAGTTCTTAACTTTTTAAAATACTTATTTTTCGAACAAGTTTTTTAATAAATTTCTGTTCGTTTTACATTGACATAATCTTTTTTAGGGAGAAACACTCAGCCTTTTCTAAAGTTAAACAACCATCCCTTCCGTAAAAACCTTAAATACCCCCCAGAAATGTCAATATGCCAGTTAAGAAAAAAAAAACTGTGTAGCCGATTTTAAAGCCGGGCCTCGGCACTTGGCATGTCGTAGGCTGTGGTAGGCATATATTGATTCTTGTTAGAAGTAGTAACCTCCTACTGAGTCAGCTTTGCTTGCTACTCTTTCCTTGGGAAAACAGATTGCTCCCCAGGAGACACATAGAACGTTGAAGGGTCCGAATGACTTGTAATCAGCATTTACGTAGTTTATGGTGTCTTCGTAGGTTTGTACTGGGTTTTATGCCACATTTTGTTGGTGTCAAAGATTGTGATGGCGCTGTTCTTCTAACGTAAAATTTATTTCAGTTTGACCTTCATTTTTGGCTCGTTCTGATTATTTGCCGTCGCTTGTCTACTAACAGGATAATTCTATTTTTCGCTCTTTTTTTTACACGTTCTGATACTCGCTTTTTCGTGGTAACTTGTAGTTTTCACTGCCACTTATCTTTTAACCAAATGTTTCATTGTTGTCGCTGTGGTATATCTTATAGCCTTATATTTCTTTGCTCTTCGCTTTTGTTTTTGAGTAGTTGTGATTCTTGCTGCCGCTTATCTTCCAACCGTATATTTTTTTTTGTTCTTCACTTTTATTTTTAACTCGTTGTAATTTTTGCTGATGGAAGTATTCTTACTGTATATATTTGTACTTCATTTTCATTTATCGTTACTTTAGACATTATTTTAATACCCTTTACCTTAGCTACTCGGATTGGTCTTGTCCCGTTTGATGATCTATGTTGTTCATTTTTCCTCTAGGCATTATGAAACTACTTAAAAAGCCTTTTCCAAATACGCTAATTAGGCTTGGTATTTTATACTGGGCCATGTTCCTTTTGTAATGTTTCATGTGTCACAGATGTAATTCCGGTAATTTGATTTCATTAAGTTCATTTTGTTGCGTTGAAAACAATAAGCTTACGGGTGTTTACTCCAGTAAGTTTTTCAGAAAAAATTAATAAGTTTTTCAGAAAAAAGTAAAGAACTCCATTAGACCAAAAATGAACAAAAATAGAATCAAATAATCTACCAAGCATACAACTACCGTAAATCGGTATTAATAAATAAATGAAACAAATTAAAATAAATAACAGAGTCAAGTTCAAAATGAGTGGAAATTAATATGAGTAGGGTTCAAAACCCCTATGCTTTCTAAAAGCCAGAATATAATTTGTACTTTACTGAAAAAAAATTCAAATGAATACGCATTGTAAGTTTAATATACATATGCTGATATTTATTCCTTAAAATCATAATTAATTTTTGAGTTCTTAAAGCTATAAAAGTGAAAACATTTAAAAGAAATTTTTTCAGTAAAGTATAAATTATATTCTGGCTTTTACAAAGCATAGGGGTTGTAGATTTTGTGGTACTTGTATGCTTGGTAGATTATTTGATTCTATTTTTGTTCATTTTGTTCAATTTATTAATGTATGTAAAACTGTAAGGGTTTTTGGAACAACATGGCACTTTGCCGTGGTGTAATCTGTTTAATGGTAAGTATACCTATAAATAGTTGATCTTGCTCTAAATAGATAATAGATAATTGCTATAAATATATAATTTAAATATGGTCATTTTTATCCAACAGTTTATTGCTTTAGCTTCGGCAACCACACCTTTGCTATGTCGTATGAATGTTTGCGCAATTTGTTTGATTTTTTTAGTTTTTGCAAATATACCGAGATTCTTATAACTGCATTGCCATCCTCAGAAAGTAAAAAACTATACCATCCATTTTGTGGCAGTTATAATGGAAGTAATATACTGCTTCATTATAATGTCTTGAAGTAAGTACCGTACCTTTATTTTTCAGTTTATGCTCAAGACCTACTAACTGATGATGATGAAGATGCAGCAAACAGACTGTTTTTTGGAGGTAATATTTTTTCAAAGTTAGATAGTTTATTGTAACTTCCGGCCAAATGTTCATAAAATATACCACTTTATGTTCTGGGCTCGGTAGTCCATCTTTAATGCGTTTGAAGTTTGACTTGATTACTCATTTTAATTTCTTCTCAGCTACTCATTAATTTTGATGAAATTCGTCTTTTCATAATGATTTCTGTCATTTAAAAAATAGGCAAACCATCAGTGATCATCATTGATTATGAACACATTATTAATTACTACAGTTCATTGTATGTTTTTCTTTCAATATTTATTTCTTTATTATTGGTTCATCTTCTTATCTTTTGTGTGACGGGTTTCCGAATATACGTATATATATATACATATATATATATATATATATATATATATATATATATATATATATATATATATATATATATATATATATATATATATATATATATATATATATATATGTGTGTTTATATATATATATATATATATATATATATATATATATATATATATATATATATATATATATATATATATATATATATATATATATATATATATATGTATATATATATATATATATATATATATATATATATATATATATATATATATATATATATATATATATATATATATATATATATATATATATATATATATATATATATATATATATATATATATATATATATATATATATATAATATATATATATATATATATATACTATATATATATATATATATACATATATATATATATATATATATATATATATATATATATATATATATATATATATATATATATATATATATATATATATATATATATATATATATAAAAACTCTAAGCTAAGACTCTAAGCTAAAACTCTAAACTCTTAACTATATCTAAACTAAACTAGAACTGTAACAAAAACTCTAAGCTAAGACTCTAAGCTAAAACTCTAAACTCTTAACTATTACTAAACTAAACTTCAACTCTAACTAAACTCTAAGCTAAGACTCTAAGCTAAAACTCTAAACTCTTAAATAAAACTAAACTAAACTAGAACTTTAACAAAAACTCTAAGCTAAGACTCTAAACTCTTAACTATAGCTAAACTAAACTAGAACTCTAACTAAAACTCTAAGCTAAGACTCTAAGATAAAACTCTAAACTCTTAACTAAAACTAAACAGAACTAGAACTCTAACTTAAGCTCTTAGCTAAGACTCTAAGCTAATACTCTAAACTCTTAACTAAAACTAAACTAAACTAGAACTCTAAGTAAAACTCTAAGCTAAGACTCTGAGGTAAAACTCTAAGCTCTTAACTATAACTAAACTAAAATTGAACTCTAACTAAAGCTCTAAGCTAAGACTCTAGGCTAAAACTCTAAACTCTTAACTAAAACTTAAATAAACTACAACTTTAACTAAAACTTTAAGCTATCACTATAAGCTAAAACTCTAAATCCTTAAGTATAACTAAACTAAACTTCAACTCTATCTAAAACTCTAAGCTAAGACTCTAAGGTAAAACTCTAAACTCTTAACTAAAACTAAAATAGAACTCTAACAAAAACTCTAATTTAAGACTCTAAACTCTTAACTATAGCTAAACTAAACTAGAACTCTAACTAAAACTCTAAGCTAAGACTCTAAGATAAAACTCTAAACTCTTAACTAAAACTAAACTAAACTAGAACTCTAACTAAAGCTCTTAGCTAAGACTCTAAGCTAAAACTCTAAACTCTTAACTAAAACTAAACTAAAATAGAACTTCAACAAAAACTCTAAGCTAAGACTCTAAGGTAAAACTCTAAACTCTTAACTAAAACTAAACTAAACTAGAACTCTAACTAAAACTCTAAGCTAAGACTCCAAGATAAAACTCTAAACTCTTAACTAAAACTAAACTAAACTAAAATAGAACTCTAAGTAAAACTCTAAGCTATGACTTTAAGATTAAACTCTAAACTCTTAACTATAACTAAACTAAACTTCAGCTCTAACTAAAACTCTAAGCTAAGACTCTAAGGTAAAACTCTAAACTCTTAACTAAAACTAAACTAGAGCTTTAACAAAAACTCTAAGCTAAGACTCTAAGCTAAAAACTCTAAACTCTTAACTAAAACTAAACTAAACTAGAACTCTAACTAAAGCTCTAAGCTAAGACTCTAAGCTAAAACTCTAAACTCTTAATTAAAACTAAACTAAACTAGAACTCTAAATAAAGCTCTTAGCTAAGACTCTAAGCTAAAACTCTAAACTCTTAACTAAAACTAAACTAAAATAGAACTCTAAGTAAAACTCTAAGCTATGACTCTAAGGTAAAACTCTAAACTCTTAACTAAAACTAAACTAAACTACAACTCTAACTAAAGCTCTTAGCCAAGACTCTAAGCTAAAACTCTAAACTCATAACTATAGCTAAACTAAACTAGAACTCTAACTAAAACTCTAAGCTAAGACTCTAAGCTAGAACTCTAAACTCTTAACTAAACTCTTTACTAAATTTCAACTCTCAGGTTAATAATTGAAAAGTGCCTCAGTTATTAAATACCTAAATAAAACTCTAAACTCTTAACTAAAACTAAACTAAACTAGAACTTCAACAAGAACTAAAAGCTAAGACTCTAAGCTAAAGAACTCTAAAGTCTTAACTAAAACGAAACTAAATTAGAACTCTAACAAAAACTCTAAGCTATGAGTCTAAGCTAAAACTCTAAACTCTTAACTATAACTAAACTAAACTATAACTTCAACTAAACTCTAAGCTAAGACTCTGAGGTAAAACTCTAAACTCTTAACTAAAACTAAACTAAACTAGAACTCTAACAAAACTCTAAGCTAAGACTCTAAGGTAAAACTCTAAACTCTTAACTAAAACTAAACTAGGGCTTTAACAAAAACTCTAAGCTAAGACTCTAAGCTAAAAACTCTAAACTCTTAACTAAAACTAAACTAAACTAGAGCTCCAACTAAAGCTCTAAGCTAAGACTCTAAGCTAAAACTCTAAACTCTTAACTAAAACTAAACTAAACTAGAACTCTAACTAAAGCTCTTAGCTAAGACTCTAAGCTAAAACTCTAAACTCTTAACTAAAACTAAACTAAACTAGAACTCTAAGTAAAACTCTAAGCTATGACTCTAAGGTAAAACTCTAAACTCTTAACTAAAACTAAACTAAACTAGAACTCTAACTAAAGCTCTTAGCTAAGACTCTAAGCTAAAACTCTAAACTCTTAACTATAGGTAAACTAAGCTAGAACTGTAACTAAAACTCTAAGCTAAGACTCTAAGCTAAAACTCTAAACCCGTAACTAAACTCTTTACTAAATTTCAACTCTCAGGTTAATAATTGAAAAGTGCCTCAGTTATTAAATACCTAACTAAAACTCTAAACTCTTAACTAAAACTAAACTAAACTAGAACTTCAACAAAAACTAAAAGCTAAGACTCTAAGTTAAAAAACTCTAAAGTCTTAATTAAAACTAAACTAAATTAGAACTCTAACAAAAACTCTAAGCTATGAGTCTAAGCTAAAACTCTAAACTCTTAACTATAACTAAACTAAACTGTAACTTCAACTAAACTCTAAGCTAAGACTCTGAGGTAAAACTCTAAACTCTTAACTAAAACTAAACTAAACTAGAACTCTAACAAAACCCTAAGCTAAGACTCTGAGGTAAAACTCTAAACTCTTAACTATAACTAAACTAAACTTCAACTCTAACTAAAGCTCTAAGCTAAGACTCTAAGGTGAAACTCTAAACTCTTAACTAAAACTTAACTAAACTACAACTTTAACTAAAACTTTAAGCTATCACTATAAGCTAAAACTCTAAATCCTTAAGTATAACTAAACTAAACTTCAACTCTATCTAAAACTCTAAGCTAAGACTCTAAGGTAAAACTCTAAACTCTTAACTAAAACTAAAATAGAACTCTAACAAAAACTCTAATTTAAGACTCTAAACTCTTAACTATAGCTAAACTAAACTAGAACTCTAACTAAAACTCTAAGCTAAGACTCTAAGATAAAACTCTAAACTCTTAACTAAAACTAAACTAAACTAGAACTCTAACTAAAGCTCTTAGCTAAGACTCTAAGCTAAAACTCTAAACTCTTAACTAAAACTAAACTAAAATAGAACTTCAACAAAAACTCTAAGCTAAGACTCTAAGGTAAAACTCTAAACTCTTAACTAAAACTAAACTAAACTAGAACTCTAACTAAAACTCTAAGCTAAGACTCCAAGATAAAACTCTAAACTCTTAACTAAAACTAAACTAAACTAAAATAGAACTCTAAGTAAAACTCTAAGCTATGACTTTAAGATTAAACTCTAAACTCTTAACTATAACTAAACTAAACTTCAACTCTATCTAAAACTCTAAGCTAAGACTCTAAGGTAAAACTCTAAACTCTTAACTAAAACTAAACTAGAGCTTTAACAAAAACTCTAAGCTAAGACTCTAAGCTAAAAACTCTAAACTCTTAACTAAAACTAAACTAAACTAGAACTCTAACTAAAGCTCTAAGCTAAGACTCTAAGCTAAAACTCTAAACTCTTAACTAAAACTAAACTAAACTAGAACTCTAACTAAAGCTCTTAGCTAAGACTCTAAGCTAAAACTCTAAACTCTTAACTAAAACTAAACTAAACTAGAACTCTAAGTAAAACTCTAAGCTATGACTCTAAGGTAAAACTCTAAACTCTTAACTAAAACTAAACTAAACTACAACTCTAACTAAAGCTCTTAGCCAAGACTCTAAGCTAAAACTCTAAACTCTTAACTATAACTAAACTAAACTAGAACTCTAACTAAAACTCTAAGCTAAGACTCTAAGCTAGAACTCTAAACTCTTAACTAAACTCTTTACTAAATTTCAACTCTCAGGTTAATAATTGAAAAGTGCCTCAGTTATTAAATACCTAACTAAAACTCTAAACTCTTAACTAAAACTAAACTAAACTAGAACTTCAACAAGAACTAAAAGCTAAGACTCTAAGCTAAAGAACTCTAAAGTCTTAACTAAAACGAAACTAAATTAGAACTCTAACAAAAACTCTAAGCTATGAGTCTAAGCTAAAACTCTAAACTCTTAACTATAACTAAACTAAACTATAACTTCAACTAAACTCTAAGCTAAGACTCTGAGGTAAAACTCTAAACTCTTAACTAAAACTAAACTAAACTAGAACTCTAACTAAAACTCTAAGCTAAGACTCTAAGGTAAAACTCTAAACTCTTAACTAAAACTAAACTAGGGCTTTAACAAAAACTCTAAGCTAAGAATCTAAGCTAAAAACTCTAAACTCTTAACTAAAACTAAACTAAACTATAGCTCCAACTAAACTCTAAGCTAAGACTCTGAGGTAAAACTCTAAACTCTTAACTAAAACTAAACTAAACTAGAACTCTAACTAAAGCTCTTAGCTAAGACTCTAAGCTAAAACTCTAAACTCTTAACTAAAACTAAACTAAACTAGAACTCTAAGTAAAACTCTAAGCTATGACTCTAAGGTAAAACTCTAAACTCTTAACTAAAACTAAACTAAACTAGAACTCTAACTAAACTCTTAGCTAAGACTCTAAGCTAAAACTCTAAACTCTTAACTATAGGTAAACTAAGCTAGAACTGTAACTAAAACTCTAAGCTAAGACTCTAAGCTAAAACTCTAAACCCGTAACTAAACTCTTTACTAAATTTCAACTCTCAGGTTAATAATTGAAAAGTGCCTCAGTTATTAAATACCTAACTAAAACTCTAAACTCTTAACTAAAACTAAACTAAACTAGAACTTCAACAAAAACTAAAAGCTAAGACTCTAAGTTAAAAAACTCTAAAGTCTTAATTAAAACTAAACTAAATTAGAACTCTAACAAAAACTCTAAGCTATGAGTCTAAGCTAAAACTCTAAACTCTTAACTATAACTAAACTAAACTGTAACTTCAACTAAACTCTAAGCTAAGACTCTGAGGTAAAACTCTAAACTCTTAACTAAAACTAAACTAAACTAGAACTCTAACAAAACCCTAAGCTAAGACTCTGAGGTAAAACTCTAAACTCTTAACTATAACTAAACTAAACTTCAACTCTAACTAAAGCTCTAAGCTAAGACTCTAAGGTGAAACTCTAAACTCTTTACTAAAACTTAACTAAACTTCAACTCTAGCAAAAACTCTAAGCTAAGAGTCTAAGCTAAAACTCTAAACTCTTAACTATAACTAAACTAAACTTCAACTCTAACTAAAAATCTAAGTTAAACTCTAAACTCTTAACTATAACTAATCTAAACTTCAACTCTAACTAAAACTCTAAGCTAAGACTCTAGGCTAAAGTTCTAAGCTAAAAGCTCTAAACTCTTAACTATAACTAAACTAAACTTCAACTCTAACTAAAGCTCTAAGCTAAGACTCTAAGGTGAAACTCTAAACTCTTAACTAAAACTAAACTAAACTACAACTTTAACTAAAACTCTAAGCTAAGACTCTAAGCTAAAACTCTAAACTCTTAACTAAAATTAAACTAAACTAGAACTCTAACAAAAACTCTAAGCTAAGACTCTAAGCTAAAACCTTAAACTCTTAACTAAAACTAAACTAACCTTCAGCTCTAACTAAAACTCTAAGCTAAAACTCTAAACTCTTAACTAAATCTAAACTAAACTAGAACTTCAACAAAAACCTTAAGCTAAGACTCTAAGCTAAAACTCTAAACTCTTAGCTAAAACTAAACTAAACTAGAACTTTAACTAAAACTCTAAGCTAAGACTCCAAGATTAAACTCTAAACTCTTAACTAAAACTAAACTAAACTAGAACTCTAACTAAAACTCTAAGCTAAGACTCTAAGGTAAAACTCTAAACTCTTAACTAAAACTAAACTAAACTAGAACTCTAACAAAAACTCTAAGCTAAGACTCTGAGCTAAAACTCTAAACTCTTAACTAAAACTAAACTAAACTTCAGATCTAACTAAAACTCTAAGCTAAAACTCTAAACTCTTAACTAAAACTAAACTAAACTAGAACTTCAACAAAAACTCTAAGCTAAGACTCTAAGCTAAAAACTCTAAACTATTAACAAAAACTAAACTAAACTAGAACTCTAACAAAAACTCTAACACATGTTTCATTGTTGTCGCTGTGGTATATCTCATAGCCTTATATTTCTTTGCTCTTCGCTTTTGTTTTTGAGTAGTTGTGATTCTTGCTACCGCTTATCTTCCAACCGTATGTTTTTTTGTTCTTCACTTTTATTTTTAACTCGTTGTAATTTTTGCTGATGGAAGTATTCTTACAGTATATATTTGTACTTCATTTTCATTTATCGTTACTTTAGACATTATTTTAATACCCTTTACCTTAGCTACTCGGATTGGTCCCGTTTGATGATCTATGTTGTTCATTTGTCCTCTAGGCATTATGAAACTACTTAAAAAGCCTTTTCCAAATACGCTATTTAGGCTTGGTATTTTATACTGGGCCATGTTCCTTTTGTAATGTTTCATGTGTCACAGATGTAATTCCGGTAATTTGATTTCATTAAGTTCATTTTGTTGCGTTGAAAACAATAAGCTTACTGGTGTTTACTCTGTCGTATCTCTCTTTTTATGCTATTAATTAAAAGAGAAAATTTTTCCACAAAATAAGTTTTTCAGAAAAAAGTAAAGAACTCCATTAGACCAAAAATGAACAAAAATAGAATCAAATAATCTACCAAGCATACAACTACCTTAAATCAGTATTAATAAATAAATGAAAAAAATTAAAATAAATAACAGAGTCAAGCTCAAAATGAGTGGAAATTAATATGAGTAGGGTTCAACTAAACTAGAACTCTAACTAAAACTCTAAGCCAAGACTCTAAGGTAAAGCTCTAAACTCTTAACTAAAACTAAACTAAACTAGAACTCTAACAAAAACTCTAAGCTAAGCATCTGAGCTAAAACTCTAAACTCTTAACTAAAACTAAACTAAACTTCAACTCTAACTAAAACTCTAAGCTAAAACTCTAAACTCTTAACTAAATCTAAACTAAACTAGAACTTCAACAAAAACTCTAAGCTAAGACTCTAAGATGAAACTCTAAACTCTTAACTAAAACTAAACTAAACTAGAACTTCAACAAAAACTCTAAGCTAAGACTCTAAGCTAAAAAACTCTAAACTCTTAACTAAAACTAAATTAAAATAGAACTCTAACAAAAACTCTAAGCTAAGACTTTAAGGTAAAACTCCAAACTCTTAACTAAAACTAAATTAGAACTCTAACAAAAACTCTAAGCTATGAGTCTAAGTTACAACTCTAAACTCTTAACTATAACTAAACTAAACTAGAACTCTAACTAAACTCTAAGCTAAGACTCTGAGGTAAAACTCTAAACTCTTAACTAAAACTAAACTAAACTAGAACTCTAACAAAAACTCTAAGCTAAGACTCTAAGCTAAAACTCTAAACTCTTAACTATAACTAAACTAAACTTCAACTCTAACTAAAGCTCTAAGCTAAGACTCTAAGGTGAAACTTTAGACTCTTTACTTAAACTTAACTAAACTAGAACTCTAACAAAAACTCTAAGCTAAGACTCTAAGCTAAAACTCTAAACTCTTAACTATAACTAAACTAAACTTCAACTCTAACTAAAACTCTAAGTTAAACTCTAAACTCTTAACTATAACTAAACTAAACTTCAACAACTCTAACTAAAATTCTAAGCTAAGAATAGTCTAAAGTTCTAAGCTAAAAGCTCTAAACTCTTAACTATATCTAAACTAAAATTCAACTCTAACTAAAACTTTAAGCTAAGACTCTAAGGTGAAACTCTAAACTCTTAACTAAAACTTAACTAAACTACAACTTTAACTAAAACTCTAAGCTATGAGTCTAAGCTAAAACTCTAAACTCTTAACTAAAACTAAACTAAACTAGGACTCTAACTAAACTCTAAGCTAAGACTCTGAGGTAAAACTCTAAACTCTTAACTAAAACTAAACTAAACTAGAACTCTAACAAAAACTCTAAGCTAAGACTCTGAGGTAAAACTCTTAACTCTTAACTATAGCTAAACTAAACTTCAACTCTAACTAAAGCTCTAAGCTAGACTCTAGGCTAAAACTCTAAACTATTTACTAAAACTTAACTAAACTAGAACAAAAACTCTAAGCTAAGAGTCTAAGCTAAAACTCTAAACTCTTAATTATAACTAAAATAAACTTCAACTCTAACTAAAACTCTAAGCTAAGACTCTAAGCTAAACTTCTAAGCTAAAAGCTCTAAATTCTTAACTATAACTAAACTAAACTTCAACTATAACTAAAACTCTAAGCTAAGACTCTAAGGTAAAACTCTAAACTCTTAACTAAAACTTAACTAAACTACAACTTTAACTAAAACTCTAAGCTATGACTCTAAGCTAAAACTCTAAATTCTTAACTATAACTAAACTAAACTTCAACTCTAACTAAAACTCTAAGCTAAGACTCTAAGGTAAAACTCTAAACTCTTAACTAAAACTTAACTAAACTACAACTTTAACTAAAACTCTAAGCTATGACTCTAAGCTAAAACTCTAAATTCTTAACTATAACTGAACAAAACTTCAACTCTAGCTAAAACTCTAAGTTAAGATTCCCAGGTAAAACTCTAAGTTATTAACTAAAACTAAACTAAACTAGAACTCTAACTAAAACTCTAAGTTCAGACTCTAAGCTAAAACTCTAAATTCTTAACTAAAACTAAACTTCAACTCTAACTAAAACTCTAAGCTAAGACTCTATGGTAAAACTCGAAACTCTTAACTAAAACTTAACTAAACTACAACTTTAACTAAAACTCTAAGCTATGACTCTAAGCTAAAACTCTAAATTCTTAACTATAACTAAACAAAACTTCAACTATAACTAAAACTCTAAGTTAAGATTCCCAGGTAAAACTCTAAGTTATTAACTAAAACTAAACTAAACTAGAACTCTAACTAAAACTCTAAGCTAAGACTCTGAGCTAAAACTCTAAACTCTTAACTAAAACTAAACTAAACTTCAGATCTAACTAAAAATCTAAGCTAAAACTCTAAACTCTTAACTAAATCTAAACTAAACTAGAACTTCAACAAAAACTCTAAGCTAAGACTCTAAGATGAAACTCTAAACTCTTAACTAAAACTAAACTAAACTAGGACTTCAACAAAAACTCTAAGCTAAGACTCTAAGCTAAAAAACTCTAAACTCTTAACTAAAACTAAATTAAAATAGAACTCTAACAAAAACTCTAAGCTAAGACTTTAAGGTAAAACTCCAAACTCTTAACTAAAACTAAATAAGAACTCTAACAAAAACTCTAAGCTATGAGTCTAAGTTACAACTCTAAACTCTTAACTATAACTAAACTAAACTAGAACTATAACTAAACTCTAAGCTAAGACTCTGAGCTAAAACTCTAAACTCTTAACTAAAACTAAACTAAACTAGAACTCTAACAAAAACTTTAAGCTAAGACTTTGAGGTAAAACTCTAAACTCTTAACTATAACTAAACTAAACTTCAACTCTAACTAAAGCTCTAAGCTAAGACTCTAAGGTGAAACTTTAAACTCTTTACTTAAATTTAACTAAACTAGAACTCTAACAAAAACTCTAAGCTAAGAGTCTAAGCTAAAACTCTAAACTCTTAACTATAACTAAACTAAACTTCAACTCTAACTAAAACTCTAAGTTAAACTCTAAACTCTTAACTATAACTAAACTAAACTTCAACAACTCTAACTAAAATTCTAAGCTAAGAATAGTCTAAAGTTCTAAGCTAAAAGCTCTAAACTCTTAACTATAACTAAACTAAAATTCAACTCTAACTAAAACTCTAAGCTATGACTCTAAGCTAAAACTCTAAATTCTTAACTATAACTAAACTAAACTTCAACTCTAACTAAAACTCTAAGCTAAGACTCTAAGGTAAAACTCTAAACTCTTAACTAAAACTTAACTAAACTACAACTTTAACTAAAACTCTAAGCTATGACTCTAAGCTAAAACTCGAAATTATTAACTATAACTAAACTAAACTTCAACTCTAACTAAAACTCTAAACTATGACTCTAAGCTAAAACTCTAAATTCTTAACTAAAACTAAACTAAACTTCAACTCTAACTAAAACTCTAAGCTAAGACTCTATGGTAAAACTCTAAACTCTTAACTAAAACTAAACTAAACTAGAACTCTAACAAAAACTCTAAGCTAAGACTCTAAGCTAAAACTCTAAACTCTTAACTATAACTAATCTAAACTTCAACTCTAACTAAAACTCTAAGCTAAGACTCTAAACTCTTAACTATAACTAAACTAAACTTTAACTCTAACTAAAACTCTAAGCTATGACTCTAGGCTAAACTTCTAAGCTATAACTCCTAACTAAAACTAAACTTGAACTCTAACTAAAACTCTAAGATAAGACTCTAAGGTAAAACTTTATACTCTTAACTATAACTAAACTAAACTAGAACTCTAACAAAACTCTAAGCTAAGACTTTAAGCTAAAACTCTAAACTCTTAACTATTACTAAACTAAACTTCAACTCTAACTAAGACTCTAAGCTATGACTCTAATCTAAAACTCTAAACTCTTAACTAAAACGAAACTAAACTAGAACTTTGAAAAAAACTCTAAGCTAAGACTCTAAGCTAAAACTCTAAACTCTTAACTAAAACTTAACTAAACTACAACTTTAACTAAAACTCTAAGCTATGACTCTAAGCTAAAACTCGAAATTATTAACTATAACTAAACTAAACTTCAACTCTAACTAAAACTCTAAACTATGACTCTAAGCTAAACTCTAAATTCTTAACTAAAACTAAACTAAACTTCAACTCTAACTAAAACTCTAAGCTAAGACTCTAAGGTAAAACTCTAAACTCTTAACTAAAACTAAACTAAACTAGAACTCTAACAAAAACTCTAAGCTAAGACTCCAAGCTAAAACTCTAAACTCTTAATTATAACTAATCTAAACTTCAACTCTAACTAAAACTCTAAGCTAAGACTCTAAACTCTTAACTATAACTAAACTAAACTTTAACTCTAACTAAAACTCTAAGCTATGACTCTAGGCTAAACTTCTAAGCTATAACTCCTAACTAAAACTAAACTTGAACTCTAACTAAAACTCTAAGATAAGACTCTAAGGTAAAACTTTATACTCTTAACTATAACTAAACTAAACTAGAACTCTAACAAAACTCTAAGCTAAGACTTTAAGCTAAAACTCTAAACTCTTAACTATTACTAAACTAAACTTCAACTCTAACTAAGACTCTAAGCTATGACTCTAATCTAAAACTCTAAACTCTTAACTAAAACGAAACTAAACTAGAACTTTGAAAAAAACTCTAAGCTAAGACTCTAAGCTAAAACTCTAAACTCTTAACTAAAACTAAACTAAACTAGAACTCTAACAAAAGCTCTAAGCTAAGAATCTAAGCTAAAACTCTAAACTCTTAACTAAAACTAAACTAAACTTCAACTCTAAATAAAACTAAGCTATGACTCTAGGCTAAATTCTATGCCAATGGGTTAAAGGAAAAACTGGAAAAATGTTGGATAATTTCTAACTCTAAAAAATACAGTCTGAAAAAACTTAAAAAGAATTCAAAAAATGGAGGGTGGAATGGATGGGCTTTGGGGGTCTTTGGGGGTCCGGGGGGGGGGGGGGGGGGGGGGGCTTTTGGGGGTCCGGGGGTATTTGGGGGCTCGGAGGGGCTCGGAGGCCCTTTGGGGACCCGGGGGCCTTTGGGGACCCGGGGGTTCTTTTGAGAACCGGGCGGCTTTGGGAGCCGTTTGGGGACCCGGGGGGCTTTTGGGGTCCGGGGGCCTTTGGGGCCCGGGGGTCCCTTTGGGGTTGGGGTAGGGGACCTCACAACACTGTTCAAATGGAACTTGTGTATTATAACAACCATAGAGTTTCACCCCAAATCATCTTCTAAATCATCTTCTAAAATCATCTTCTAAAATGTCTCAAATGGTTTCGCCCAAATAATCCCCTAAAATGTCTCAAACGGTTTCACCCAAATAATCCCTAAAAGTAATTTCTGCGTGTTCCTTTTGTTTCGGCATCCTTGCGCTGTCACCTTTGAAATTCCCAGGAAACCATTTCCCGGGTTAATCTCTTCATCTCAGAGGTGTTCTCAGCTACACTATTATGGCTTCGATAGAATTCCCGAATTTAAAACTAAGCCTAAAGATGAGTGAAGCCATAATTAAAAATCGAATATCAATTTATCTCTATCACTAAAGACCATTTATCCCTCAGACCTAAAGATCAAAGAAGCCATATTTAAAAATAGAATATCAATTTATCTCTGTCACTAAAGACCTGATATCTCTCAGACCTAAAGATCAAAGAAGCCATAATGTTTCTTAATTCCTCTTTCATGGATCAAAAATTCTCCTCGATTATGCAAATCAATTTCTCAGAAATCTAGTTCCCCTTCGATTAAGTAAATCAATTCACAGAAATTCTCTCCTCTTCGTGGACCGATAATCCTTGAATAAATTATAACCTGTCGGTGTTAGACTCAATTATAGATGGCAGCACACGGCCCCGTCTGCGCTGGCACGGCATTCCTACTAGTTACCTAATTAATTTTAGGAAAACCTTTATTAAACCACTGTGAAAGATAGGTAATAAGAGTGAGGGTGATATGTTATTGTGGCATTGGTCAGGTCTCTTTAGTTAGCAAATTAATTAGTTATATGATACTTTTTAGACTGAGAAATCCTGTAGACAAAGTTTTAAGAGAAGAACAGTGCGGTTTTAAGAAAGGTAGAGGATGGGTCGACCAAATTTCAACTCTCAGGTTAATAATTGAAAAGTGCCTCAGTTATTAAATACCTAACTAAAACTCTAAACTCTTAACTAAAACTAAACTAGAACTTCAACAAAAATTAAAAGCTAAGACTCTAAGCTAAAAAACTCTAAAGTCTTAACTAAAACTAAACTAAATTAGAACTCTAACAAAAACTCTAAGCTATGAGTCTAAGCTAAAACTCTAAACTCTTAACTATAACTAAACTAAACTATAACTCTAACTAAACTCTAAGCTAAGACTCTGAGGTAAAACTCTAAACTCTTAACTAAAACTAAACTAAACTAGAACTCTAACAAAAACTCTAAGCTAAGACTCTGAGGTAAAACTCTAAACTCTTAACTATAACTAAACTAAACTTCAACTCTAACTAAAGCTCTAAGCTAAGACTCTAAGGTGAAACTCTAAACTCTTTACTAAAACTTAACTAAACTTCAACTCTAACAAAAACTCTAAGCTAAGAGTCTAAGCTAAAACTCTAAACTCTTAACTATAACTAAACTAAATTTCAACTCTAACGAAAAATCTAAGTTAAACTCTAAAATCTTAACTATAACTAATCTAAACTTCAACTCTAACTAAAACTCTAAGCTAAGACTCTAGGCTAAAGTTCTAAGCTAAAAGCTCTAAACTCTTAACTATAACTAAACTAAACTTCAACTCTAACTAAAACTTTAAGCTAAGACTCTAAGGTGAAACTCTAAACTCTTAACTAAAACTTAACTAAACTACAACTTTAACTAAAACTCTAAGCTAAGACTCTGAGGTAAAACTCTAAACTCTTAACTAAAACTAAACTAAACTAGAACTCTAACAAAAACTCTAAGCTAAGACTCTAAGCTAAAACCTTAAACTCAACTAAAACTAAACTAACCTTCAGCTCTAACTAATACTCTAAGCTAAAACTCTAAACTCTTAACTAAAACTAAACTAAACTAGAACTTCAACAAAAACCTTAAGCTAAGACTCTAAGCTAAAACTCTAAACACTTTACTAAAACTAAACTAAACTAGAACTCTAACTAAAACTCTAAGCTAAGACTCCAAGATTAAACTCTAAACTCTTAACTAAAACTAAACTAAACTAGAACTCTAACTAAAACTCTGAGCTAACACTCTAAGGTAAAACTCTAAACTCTTAACTAAAACTAAACTAAACTAGAACTCTAACTAAAACTCTAAGCTAAGACTCTAAGCTAAAACTCTAAACTCTTAACTAAAACTAAACTAAACTTCAGCTCTAACTAAAACTCTAAGCTAAAACTCTAAACTCTTAACTAAATCTAAACTAAACTAGAACTTCAACAAAAACTCTAAGCTAAGACTCTAAGCTAAAACTCTAAACACTTTACTAAAACTAAACTAAACTAGAACTCTAACTAAAACTCTAACACAGGTTTCATTGTTGTCGCTGTGGTATATCTTATAGCATTATATTTCTTTGCTCTTCGCTTTTGTTTTTGAGTAGTTGTGATTCTTGCTGCCGCTTATCTTCCAACCGTATGTTTTTTTTTTCTTCACTTTTATTTTTAACTCGTTGTAATTTTTGCCAATGGAAGTATTCTTACTGTATATATTTGTACTTCATTTTCATTTATCGTTACTTTAGACATTATTTTAATACCCTTTACCTTAGCTACTCGGATTGTCCCGTTTGATGATCTATGTTGTTCATTTGTCCTCTAGGCATTATGAAACTGCTTAAAAAGCCTTTTCCAAATACGCTAATTAGGCTTGGTATTTTATACTGGGCCATGTTCCTTTTGTAATGTTTCATGTGTCACAGATGTAATTCCGATAATTTGATTTCATTAAGTTCATTTTGTTGCGTTGAAAACAATAAGCTTACTGGTGTTTACTCTGTCGTATCTCTCTTTTTATGCTATTAATTAAAAGAGAAAATTTTTCCACAAAATAAGTTTTTCAGAAAAAAGTAAAGAACTCCATTAGACCAAAAATGAACAAAAATAGAATCAAATAATCTACCAAGCATACAACTACCGTAAATCAGTACTAACAAATAAATGACACAAATTAAAATAAATAACAGAGTCAAGCTCAAAATGAGTGGAAATTAATATGAGTAGGGTTCAAAACCCCTATGCTTTCTAAAAGCCAGAATATAATTTGTACTTTGCTGAAAAAAATCCAAATGAATACGCATTGTCAGTTTAATATACATATGCTGATATTTATTCCTTAAAATCATAATTAATTTTTGAGTTCTTAAAGCTTTAAAAGTGAAAACATTTAAAAGACATTTTTTCAGTAAAGTATAAATTATATTCTGGCTTTTACAAAGCATAGGGGTTGTAGAATTTGTGGTACTTGTATGCTTGGTAGATTATTTGATTCTATTTTTGTTCATTTTGTTCGATTTATTAATGTATGTAAAACTGTAAGGGTTTTTGGAACAACATGGCACTTTGCCGTGGTGTAATCTGTTTAATGGTAAGTATACCTATAAATAGTTGATCTTGCTCTAAATTGATAATAGATAATTGCTATAAATAGATAATTTAAATATGATCGTTTTTATCCAACAGTTTATTGCTTTAGCTTCGGCAACCACACCTTTGCTATGTCGTATGAATGTTTGCGCAATTTGTTTGATTTTTTTAGTTTTTGCAAATATACCGAGATTCTTATAACTACATTCCCATCCTCAGAAAGTAAAAAACTATATCATCCATTTTGCGGCAGTTATAATGGAAGTAATATACTGCTTCATTATAATGTCTTGAAGTAAGTACCGTACCTTTTTTTCAGTTTATGCTCAAGACCTACTAACTGATGATGATGAAGATGCAGCAAACAGACTGTTTTTTGGAGGTAATATTTTTTCAAAGTTAGATAGTTTATTGCATCTGCCGGCCAAATGTTCATAAAATAAACCACTTTATGTTCTGGGCTCGGTAGTCCATCTTTAATGCGTTTGAAGTTTGACTTGATTACTCATTTTAATTTCTTCTCATCTACTCATTAATTTTGATGAAATCCGTCTTTTCATAATGATTTCCGTCATTTAAAAAATCGGCTTACCATCAGTGATCATCATTGATTATGATCACATTATTAATTACTACAGTTCATTGTATGTTTTTCTTTCAATATTTATTTCTTTATTATTGGTTCATCTTCTTACCTTTTGTGTGACGGGTTTCCGAATATACGTATATATATATATATATATATATATATATATATATATATATATATATATATATATATATATATATATATATATATATATATATATATATATATATATATATATATATATATATAATATATATATATATATATATATATATATATATATATATATATATATATATATATATATATATATATATGTATATATATATATAAACTAAAACTTTAAGCTATGTCTATAAGCTAAAACTCTAAATTCTTAACTATAACTAAACTAAACTTCAACTCTAACTAAAACTCTAAGCTAAGACTCTAAGGTAAAACTCTAAACTCTTAACTAAAACTAAACTAAACTAGAACTCTAACAAAAACCTTAAGCTAAGACTCTAAGCTAAAACTCTAAACTCTTAACTAAATCTAAACTAAACTAGAACTTCAACAAAAACTCTAAGCTAAGACTCTAAGCTAAAAACTCTAAACTCTGAACTAAAACTAAACTAAACTAGAACTCTAACAAAAACTCTAAGCTAAGACTCTAAGCTAAAAACTCTAAACTCTTAACTAAAACTAAACTAAACTAGAACTCTAACAAAAACTCTAAGCTAAGACTCTAAGCTAAAACTCTAAACTCTTAAATAAAACTAAACTAAACTAGAACTTTTACTAAAACTCTAAGCTAAACTAAACTAGAACTCTAACTAAAGCTCCAAGCTAAGACTCTAAGCTAAAACTCTAAACTCTTAACTAAAACTAAACAAAACTAGAACTCTAACTTAAGCTCTTAGCTAAGACTCTAAGCTAAAACTCTAAACTCTTAACTAAAACTAAACTAAACTAGAACTCTAAGTAAAACTCTAAGCTAAGACTCTGAGGTAAAACTCTAAACTCTTAACTATAACTAAACTAAAATTGAACTCTAACTAAAGCTCTAAGCTAAGACTCTAGGCTAAAACTCTAAACTCTTAACTAAAACTTAACTAAACTACAACTTTAACTAAAACTTTGGTTCATCTTCTTACCTTTTGTGTGACGGGAGGGAGGGAGGAATGGATGGTCTTGGGGGGTCTTTGGGGGTCCGGGGGGGGCTTTTGGGGGCCCGGGGGGTTTTTGGGGGCTCGGAGGGGGCTCGGGGCCCTTTGAGGACCCGGGGGCCTTTGGGGAACCAGGGGCCTTTGGGAGCCCTTTGGGGACCCGGGGGGCTTTTGGGGTCCAAGGGCCTTTGGGGCCTGGGGGGCCCCTTGGGGTTGGGTTAGGGGACCTCACAACACTCTTCAAATGGAACTTGTGTATTATAACAACCATAGAGTTTCACCCCAAATAATCTTCTAAGTCATCTTCTAAAATCATCTTCTAAAATGTCTCAAATGGTTTCGCCCAAATAATCCCCTAAAATGTCTCAAACGGTTTCACCCAAATAATCCCTAAAATTAATTTCTGCGTGTTCCTTTTGTTTCGGCATCCTTGCGCTGTCACCTTTGAAATTCCCAGGAAACCATTTCCCGCGTTAATCTCTTCATCTCATAGGTGTTCTTAGCTACACTATTATGGCTTCGATAGAATTCCCGAATTTAAAACTAAGCCTAAAGATGAGTGAAGCCATATTTAAAAATCGAATATCAATTTATCTCTATCACTAAAGACCATTTATCCCTCAGACCTAAAGATCAAAGAAGCCATATTTAAAAATAGAATAACAATTTATCTCTGTCACTAAAGACCTGATATCTCTCAGACCTAAAGATCAAAGAAGCCATAATGTTTCTTAATTCCTCTTTCGTGGATCAAAAATTCTCCTCGATTATGCAAATCAATTTCTCAGAAATCTAGTTCCCCTTCGATTAAGTAAATCAATTTCACAGAAATTCTATCCTCTTCGTGGACCGATAATCCTTGAATAAATTATAACCTGTCGGCGTTAGACTCAATTATAGATGGCAGCACACGGTCCCGTCTGCGCTGGCACTGTCATTCCTACTAGTTACCTAATTGATTTTAGGAAAACCTTTATTAAACCACTGTAAAAGATAGGTAATAAGAGTGAGGGTGATATGTTATCGTGGCATTGGTCTGGTCTCTTTAGTTAGCAAATTAATTAGTAATATGAAACTTTTTAGACTGAGAAATGCTGTAGACAAAGTTTTAAGAGAAGAACAGTGCGGTTTTAAGAAAGGTAGAGGATGGGTCGACCAAATTTCAACTCTCAGGTTAATAATTGAAAAGTGCCTCAGTTATTAAATACCTTTCGTCCTCAGTTTTATAGATTATAAGCAAGAGTTTGATTTTGTTGATAGAAGAGCTTTAACAAATTTCTTATCCTTGCATGGTATACCAGACAAATACATCTAGTGCTATGTACGAGAATAACAGTGCTGCGGTAAAGGTAGGAAATAAGGTTAGCAGTTGGGTTTCTATTAGATCGGGACTTAAGTAGGGTTGTGTTATATCCCCCGTTACATGGATTATTTTGACGGACTTTGTCTTAAAGAGCATAAGAAAGGTAATGGTAGACCACAGAATCAAATGAGGAGGAAAAACTCTCCTAGACTCAGATTATACTAATGATTTAAACATCCTAGATGAAAATGTGAGTAAAATTAAATATCTTTCAGAGGGTTTGTGAGTTCAGGGTGCTTGAAGAGGTTTGAAAATTAATGTTAAGAAGACTAACATGTTAGGGCTAGGAATAAGTGAAGATAGAAAGGTTACGTTGGGTAACAAAAAGATTGATCAGGTGGACAGCTTCACTTATCTTTGTAGTATTATTAGTAATGACCGTGGAAGCAGTGAAAATGTTAAAAGTAGATTAGTCTTAGGGTGTTTTTTTCAGAATTAAAAGAAGTTTGGAGGAATAATCAGATAAGTCTACAAACCAAGATTAGAATATTGGAAGTTACAGTGATGACAGTGATCAAATATGGCTCTGAAGCATGGGGGCTCCAAAAAGTGGATAAAAGTTTGCTGGATGTTTTCCAGAGAAATTGCCTACGGATTGTGAAACCGGCTGACTGACTGTATTGCAAAAAGTAGGCTGTACGAAAAATGTGGTTCAATCCCGTTTTCTAGGGTTATAATGAAAGAAATATTGAGATGGCTAGAGCAAGTTCTGTGATGAAGGATGATAGATTGCCGAAGATTGTCCTTTTCTCCCAACCATCTAGGGCTAAACGGAAAGCAGGTCGTCCTCGTCTGGGGTGGGAGGATGTCATACAGAAATATTTAAAGGAAATGGGAAGATACTGGGAGGATGTAAAGAGGGAGGCTTTGAATAGGGGAGATTTGGATGGAGGAGGAGTGTGCGCAGCTGTGTTGGCCTCAGGCGGCATGGCGCTGTGGTGAGTTGTTAGTGATAGCAGTAGTAATTTAAACAATTGCAAGGTCATATTGTCTCTGTAATACTCTATGTAGCCTAATTCTGGAGCGAAAGGATTTTCAGGAGCCAATAGCTCCTGAGTCAATTGGGATGGGTTTCAGGAATCCTTTTTTGCAAGAAAATACTGAATATAGTCCTGCAAAACGCAAACCTGCTTGCCTTCTTCCTTAGCTATTAGTTCTCCTTTAGATGTTCTAGATGTTAAGTTTTACTATTTTCAATTACATAAGTATTCGTTGAAAATTCTTCGACAAATTTGCAGAAAAAGTATGGTTACCTTTACTTCATCACTAATATTCATTTCAGATTCTTTTTAAAACTTGTCTACAGACGAAACCTTAGAAAACTGTTGCATTCCTGTTTATTCAGGGGTAAAATCTATGTAAGAAAAACAACGCTAAAATTAACACTAAATTGTGTTCTTAAGAAGAGGGTTGAAAAAATGAAACAAAGGCCAAACTTAGCAAGTTTGTCCACGATATCCATAGCCACCGTAGCCACAATATCTTTCCCCGTAGCCACCATATGAACGACAATATCCACCAAAACCTCAATAACCGAAAATAGAAATTACTCAGTTGCTGCGGATTAAACGAAATGCAAACATCGAATTACACGAATCGTCGTCTCGCAAGTGCGGATTTGTTTCAGGTTTCAATATTTGGGGATAGTACAGTATTGTCTGCTGAGTAAAAAAAAAGATAAACTTATTCACGGAAGGTGCCATAGTAATTAAGATAAATGAAAGAGAAGCGTGTATCTATGCCCATCATTCTTTTGTTTGTATCATGAATTGTTATAGAAGTACTTTTACAAAGGAACATGTTTTTAGACAGATTAAATGGCAACATGATTATTAATTGGTATTTCAAGTATTTTGTATTTTTATAATAAGTTCTTAAAGTATATGAATAGTATCCTGAGTACTGATGCTAAGAAAAAAATAAGTTCCAATAGCCAATCCAATTGTAGCGATGAAAGAAAGATATTTGTGGCTATAAAAGAAAATTGTTGGGGTGAAAGAAAAGGACTGGGCTTAATTGTGGTCATAAATATTGACCGCGTCAAATCGAATATCGTACCTTGAAGCCGTGAACTTACACCTTATAAGTTCTCCGATAGCGCCGCTTATAGCGCTAAAGATCGTGCCAACAAGGCTTACGCCACCCTCAATTAATGAGAGAAAATAAAATGTGTAGCCATATAGATGTGACCTCTTCTCCTCGAGCTATCTGGAGATCAGATTCCTTGGGAACGTGCCTTAGGAGACATGCGAACTAATTAGCTATCATTAGGCTAGATACGGAAATATAAAATGAAATAAACATAGGTAAAAAGCAATGGATTTATTGAGACATACATATTTAGGTGAACAGCAGTAGGTCACTTCAAATGACACAACGGTGACTGAGATACAACAATGAGAGAATTGCAAAGCTTGAACATCGAAAAAGTTCTATCTAAATGGTCTTGAATCTGATTTACGAATCCTCCAAAAAAGCACATTTACCCCACTATCAAACGTAGTTTTTTGTCCTGCGCTCTAAGAACTGGCTCACAATTGGCTCAAGTGGCCCAAGGATGCGAACCCTTCGTCCAATAAATTGTCTTAAATATTTCTGATGATTCAAACGTTCACACGGCTTTTATAATTTAAACTTCCTTAGAAATATTGTGCATAGCATATTTTTTATTGCCCGCTGTTTTAGCGAAATCCAAAGCTTGGATAGCGCCGTTCTTTGTCTGAGGCTAACTGCAGTTTTTCTCTTTGCTGATTAAGGAATTTTCATTTTTGATACTAGATTTAACTTAATTTTAGGAAGTCGGAATTATCTTTAGAAAGAAGGAATTTGTATTTTGAATATATCGCATTTTGCTCACGGTACATATTACCCGTCCCATTAATTAATGACGTCCCGTCATTATGACTTGCTTGCCTCTGGGCTTTTGAAATGTTCGCAATTTATTAACTATTTCTTCTACATAATTATTTTATATTTATGTTATGGCTTAATCAGGAGTGCTAAAAATTTTCTCTATTACTTTTCTTATTTTATTCTACACCCCTATCTAAAATTCGTCTACCGGACTACGATTGTTCATGGTTCTAGGCTAGCTACTATGCTAAAGATATTTTTTTTTCTTCTAAATCTAACACTGATTACTTTTACATTCCAAAAAGGTTGGGGCTATTCTACCTTTACATAAGATTTTTTTGAATTCACTTTTTACAAGGCTTTTTTTATTTTGCTGTCTATATGGCATACTACTTTCTATCTATGCTACATTAAATGAATAGCTCGACAACACTACACATAACTCTATCTGGACATCTAACACTACATACAAGAACGATTTAAAACACACAATATTTGGTTTACCATGTTCACTGGTAACATTAAAACACTTCCACTGGGGATGTTTGCTACGCAATGTTAATGATAGGATATTGGGATTTTCGAGTTATCAAAGTTATTAAGAAGTAACATATGTAAATTCACATCTATTTCATCACCATTCGAGTCTTTAACGTACTCAATCCTTCTGTTGTAAATTATTGTCCTTCACTCTTTTCGTCTTGGCAAAATTTTTGAAGCACTTACGTTATGGTTTCTTCATGGGACAGTTCAAGCATGATTGTGTTCACACGACAAGATTTCTCTGATTGTCAACTGGGAAATGATGCTTCCAATTACAGGTGTGGGAATATTCTATCAGAGTTCATTCTCACCTGCTTTTCTTCTCAGCATATCATATTTGGGATATTTTGAGGCACACAGAGAATGTATTCTCGTATAAAATTGTTCATTTGTGCATTTAGGGATCACAGTTCTCTTATAAAATTGTTAGTTTATGGCCTGCGTCTATCAACTTTTGCGGTGATTCCTAGGTTAATCACAGGGGAATTGAAGTTTGGATTTGGAACAGGTCGACATCAAACTGTAGTGACTCCTTCAACATATTGTCTTTAACTTGTGGGAGGGGCATATTGTCACTGAGGGGTTGGTCACTGGGGTTAATTTTGGTTTCCAGGTCCATTTTTCAGAAATTATCTCGTAACCTTTATGGGGTAACAGAGATATGAACTTTCCACACAGAGGGGATAGGATGGATTTCGAGCAATGGTCGAAAGGGATTCGACGCGTAAATCTGTGACACATAAATAGTTTTTGGGGTCATCAAATATCATAACTATACGGTCACATGGTATATGGGTCCATAATGATTATCAAAGGCGATATTTATGTACTTATGTCTTGTACTGATCGATGGGGTTCTCAGAATTTATGTGATTATGTAGTTCGATAGTGCACTGGATACTGAGATTCAAATATAATGTTACCTGATACGTAATATGGCTTATGGTCGAGGGAAACAACGATCATAGGTAACTGTTGTTTTCGTAGACGTAGCTGGGATGAAAATTGCCTGGAGTGTATGGTGAGTACTCTTCGTTGGTTGAGGTATGATGAAAATAGATGCTGCTAGGTTGTATCTGCGCTGGACTATGCATTGTGGTAATCGATTTCCAATATGTTGATCCACTTCCTGTAATAAAAATAACGAGGCAGAATCACACGTTCTTTAAAGTAAATACTCATAGTACAAATAAGTTACGTATCGAGTGGGTACATTTTAGGGTGGCGATTACCCCACAAGATAATATAAAAAGATACACTGATATAACTATATAACGTTGGTTATAATAAAACGACATAATTCCCATTGGGAAATCTAAAACAGGGATGTCTTCAAATTTGTTTTGAGAAAGGAAACAACGATATAGGGCTTATTTAATTCTTCAATGCTTATAAATTAAACATAATTTACTCTACAATATTAAGTTTGAGGTCTAATTTTACAACATATTTCATGCCTGCATTGTTCACGTACGTCCGTGCTGTTTAAGAAACGCATATTGGAGCGTCGTAACCGCACGGTTTTACGTAAACGACACTACAATGAGGGAACAAGACATAGCAAGGACGAGTGGAGACCTCTATACCCACTCGTTTTCTCATGTCTTCCCTTTTTCTTGGCTTACACATTCTCATGGGGTTCCGGGGTTAACCTCTGCATTTCAGCCGTTTTCCCGTGTTCTTCTCTTGGTTTTCGCCTTCTTAGTCTCAGGATTTTTCCGTAATTACAAGTCAATATGGTTCTTAGGGTCAGGGAAGTCGCGAATACGAAACATACGGCCAATAGTATGTTCCACCAGAAATTAGTCGATTCTTTGGGTTCATTCGTGTTTCTTTCTAGTCTTGTTGCTTGTTGAAACAAGGTCTCGAAGGGGTTTGAGTCCAATTTCATAAAGATCTTCTTTGCGTCATGGCTAGCTAGCAATGAATTTTCATGCTTGAATATTACTCCATGTTTTACAATATCTTGGGCCACTGCGTGAACAACGAGGATTATGATGATATTCTTAAGCCTCATTTTATTTTTTGTTTCTAGAATTAACTTATGATTAATTTTACCCGTTTTTTTGCAAAATTCATTTGTTCACTACTTTGTTATTATTATATTTTTTCAAGAGCATTTAAATTTTTAACTTAGGTTATTTGTTTATTATATAATCATTTTGTGGCATTGGCCAAAGAAAACTGATTTGTAGGCGTAAAACAGAATAAATATTTCAGGATTAGATAGGTTAGGAAAGTAAAGTTAGGACTTCCAAGCTTTATTCTGGTCATGATATACCTCTATGACTGGTTTGGATATAACTTTAAAGCATAGCTAGTAATCGCTATACAATTTAATTTTACATTATATTTCTCGAGTAAAAAACACATGAATAAGCAAGCGTGGAGCACATAATTACACTGGTATCCTATTTTATGTGTAGGCCTAAAATAATTATAATCTACACTAAGGCAAAATAGTTTATATATATGAGATTAATTTCTTCCACGGTTACCTACTAATAGGTAGTTTTGAGTTTAGAATCTTCTCTATTAATTTTCTTGTTATTATTTTTATAGGCGTCTCTTTTTCTTTGGTAAGTTTTCATACGTTTCACAAATAATTTACTACCAAGGGATTTAAAATTTGTCTTTACATTAATTAGGGATATTTCCATCTGTCAGGTTTTCTAACCGTTCTTCCTGACTGTGTCGTTATTTTTCCTCTGTTTCTTGCGGTTTTTCTTTTTTGGTTCTGCCTGCGAAATAAGATCAAACTTTTTGTATTGTTTTTTCAAAAATTCTTGCCCTTTTAATTTCGTTTGTTTCGCGTGTGCGGCTGCTGAAGTCGGTCTTGATTTCCCTATTTCTTTAACTACTATATGGTCTGATTCGCTGTCAGATTCTTCGGGACTAGTTCCCGACGAATCCGGATTAGAACTTTTAGAGGTGGTACTTTTTGAGATATCACCTGCCCTTCCTTCATAAATTTCTACTCCTCTGGAAGTAGAAGGTTTATTCTCTAAGTCCTCGCCTTGAGTTTTCAACTCGGGAGATTTGAAAGATTCTTGAGAGCTTTGGGAGGAGTCAATAGTTTTTGAGGGGTTCCTCCACTGTTTGAATGCCATGTCTTCAGGGGGATGGGGCATTTTTTGCACTAGGGTTTCCCTCCATGAAGTCCACTGTTTAGGCTTGACCTTGGACACAGTTACATCATGATATTGTCCTTGCTGGTCATCCTTGGGAGATTTATTCTCGGGTAATGTACTTTGACTCGTTTTTATGTGGAAATTTATTAAATCCATAGCTTCTCGCAGGTTTGTTTTAGTTAAATCTTTGGGGGGAGTTTTCTTTACAGTAATACCGGGGGTTTCTATAGCTCTGTTTAATTCTTCCTGCAATGACAGGGGCCTTACTATTGGTGTTGCAGGGGAAACCATATCGTCTGGAAAACGTTTTGGGGACAAGGGGTCGAAATTCTATCGGGGAAAAATTGGGTTTTTGGAGACATTGTATAATCTAGATCTCCTGCGCTCGCCGACGAATAACTTTTTGGATCTTTTGGTGTTTTTATTTCAGGAAAAAATCCTGGTATTAGGGATTTTTTCTTAGGAATAACTAGATTTTTCATTGCTAAAAATTCTTCAAAGTTTTCCTCATCACTGTCATCTTCAAAATAATCTTGTTTAAAATTAAGGGGTTTTAGCTCTGCCAATCTTGATCTAGGGGGCTCATTTTCTGAATCGGACGAATCTGTAGAGGATGGATGTGATACCCATCTATCTGGAAATTTGACTCTTTTTATTCGGCTAACATGAGCCTTGTAAGTTTTTCCACTATCGGGGTTCTCCATTTTAAAATATAGTCGTTATCGTACTTTTTGACTATTCTGTACGGTCCAGAATATTTGTTGGAAAGTTTTTTTCCTTCCGTTTTTGCCTCGTTTTTTAGGTAGACGCAGTCTCCTACTTTGAAATCTATATTTTCATATGACCTTGTATCACTACTACTCCTAAAAATTTAATTTTAGGTTGAAATAAATTTACTTTCTCAGGCCGAAATTTAAAATGCCCTGTCTGAACTTCTTGAAGACCTTAGCTAATGTTGCTAAGTGTTGTTCAGTGTTTTCTCCCACGCATATGACATCATCAACAAAGTGAATTATATCCTTTAATTCTCTTAACAGGTGTAATAGGGGTCTACATAGCACGCTTGAACTTGTTTTAAGTCCAAAAGGTACCCTTAAGTATTCATATGAACCACATTCACATGTTGAAAATGCAGTTTTATGGACATCTTTTTCAGCTATTTTCACTTGGTGGTAGCCTTGGGTAAGGTCCAAAGAAGTAAAAATTTTGTTTTTGCTTGAAATAGAGTCAAGAATTTCATCTATGCTTGGTAAAGGAAATTTATCGCTAACTACTTGTTCGTTGAGGCTCTGTAGTCTACTACAAGTCTAAGGTCACCATTCTTCTTTGGTACTAAGATCACTGGTGCACTATACGGACTTATACTTGGACGTATAATTTCATTTTTTCTAATTCATGAATTTTATTTTTTAACCATTCTTTGTGCTTATATGGCACACGATATGGCTGTTTTGCTACGGGATTACCAGTCGTTAAAATCGAGTGTTTATAAAATGGTATCAGTCCGATGTCATCTTCAGATGCGGAAAATACATCTCTAAAATTCCATAATAATTCGCACAATTTTTTCTTAAGTTCCATGTCTGTAATTTGATCCATATTAAGTTTGTTTAACAATTGCGATTTAGTTAGAGGATATTTGTTATGTGAGGTTTTAATGCCGTTAACTAGGTTTCTTTTAGAATTTTCCCATCTATTTAAATCATTCTCCGTTAAAACCTGGATTTGAACTAAACACGTCCCCTTTTTTATTGTAATTGTATCATTTTCGTGGTTATTAGTTACCCAAATAAAACCTTCTCCTCTGTCGTAAGATATAATCTGTTCCTCACATAGCAGATTTTCAGGAATTTCGTTTGATGGTGTCGCAAACCATATTTCGGATTTGCTAACCACTGGTTCAATCATCTGTGATATTTGAATTTTTTGCATTGTTTTGGGAGGGACTTTTGTTTTCCTTATTAGGAATCCGTAATATTTCTCTTTATTTTCACTGTTTATTAGATTCATACTGGCACTATGCTGCGCCATTGCGGCATCTTGTGGTGTCACGTTGGGTTTTACTATGTTTTTCCATAATTCCGCTATTTTCTTAATTTTGTTCGACCTGTACTGTCGCATATCTCCTATTTTTATTTTTGCGGATTCAATACTTTTATTATTTAAATTTACTTCATCTCTGCAATGTCTTTCAGAATAATTGGACGAGTTTCTGATTATTCCTTTTCCTCTTTGTGAGACATGAAGTTCAAAAGATTGGGCCATTATACCGTCAGAAATTTTGTCTACTTTTAAGTTGTCTTCGTAACCTTTGTTACGATTTATTAAGGTAGAAATTTTTTACCCCAACCTTAGCTGGGTAGACAAGCCTCTCGTTTGCTACGTCTAAGAGTACTCTATTAGACCTTAAGAAATTTGCACCTATTATTGCTTCATATGGAAAGTTATCGCATATTATAAAATTTGTCGAAAATATCCTATTTTCCCTTTTTACGTTTAGGCAAATCGAACCTCTTGCATCCACTTTATGTCCTGTCACACTAGTTAAATTGGGATTCTTAAAATTTATTTGTTGTCTAATATGGGGAGGCAACATATTAAATACGCAGGAGCTTATGATATTGACTGTAGCTCCGCTGTCAACTAAGGCTTTAAAGTAAATGTTTTCTACACAGAAGTCATTAAATATAGGCAACCTATTATTATTATCACTACAAGACGGCACTACCATTGTTTTGGACCTATTAAATATTCTAGGCACCCTCTGGGTCCAATTTATATTTCTGAGGGGCCTGAAACGTTTCCCTGAGGATTTATTTTATGTGTCGGTGCCTGTAATAGATATTCGGTGCCTGTAATCCTACCGACAACGCCATTTGTAGCGATGAAAGAAAGATATTTGTGGCTATAAAAGAAAATTGTTGGGGTGAAAGAAAAGGACTGGGCTTAATTTTGGTCATAAATATTGACCGCGTCAAATCGAATATCGTACCTTGAAGCCGTGAACTAACACCTTATAAGTTCTCCGATAGCGCCGCTTATAGCGCTAAAGATCGTGCCAACAAGGCTTACGCCACCCTCAATTAATGAGAGAAAATTAAATTTGTAGCCATATAGATGTGACCTCTTCTCATCGAGCTATCTGGAGATCAGATTCCTTGGGAACGTGCCTTTGGAGACATGCGAACTAATTAGCTATCATTAGGCTAGATACGGACATATAAAATGAAATAAACACAGGTAAAAAGCAATGGATTTATTGAGACTTACATATTTAGGTGAACAGCAGTAGGTGACTTCAAATGACACAACGGTGACTAAGATACAACAATGAGAGAATTGCAAAGCTTGAACATCGAAAAAGTTCTATCTAAATGGTCCTGAATCTGATTTACGAATCCTCCAAAAAAGCACTTTTACCCCACTATCAAACGTAGTTTTTTTCCTGCGCTGTGAGAACTGGCTCACAATTGGCTCAGGTGGCCCAAGGATGCGAACCCTTCGTCCAATAAATTGTCTTAAATATTTCTGATGATTCAAACGTTCACACGGCTTTTATAATTTAAACTTCCTTAGAAATATTGAGCGAAGCATCTTTTTTATTGCCCGCTGTCTTAGCGAAATCCAAAGCTTGGATAGCGCCGTTCTTTGTCTGAGGCTAACTGCAGTTTTTCTCTTTGCTGATTAAGGAATTTTCATTTTTGAAACTAGATTTAACTTAATTATAGGAAGTCGGAATTATCTTTAGAAAGAAGGAACTTGTATTTTGAATATATCGCATTTTGCTCACGGTACATAATTCAATTCATTTTTCTCTTTTTTCAATGAATTACTAGTTTAAGCATGCGATTTTCTCTGATACAGTTACTAATACAAAAAAAATTGCATGATTGGACCTATTTGACTAAAAAGCTTAAAAGAACTAGTGGGCTCCTTGCTATCTATGTTGACTTAAATATGCAAAAATAAGGTTCTAATTAGCCAGTGGTTTCTTGCAAACAGTAAATATGATGTTAGATGATTAAAAACAGATTCTGAACAGAGTAGATAAGGATTCTATGAAAGCACCAGCCTTCATCAATTGCATTTAAAGAAGTTTTAGATAGAAAATGACTTATTATTTAATTAGAAAAAGCAAAGTGATGTTTGGGATTATCTCTATATCTCATTTTTAGTGCCACTGTATGGAATATTTGGAAAAAGCGGGTTTTTTAATTAATATTCTTTTTTATCTTTTGTTCTCGTATGTTTTATCCATTCTATACTTAGTTTTTTTTGGAGCCCACCACTACGATCAACTGCAAAACGTGATCTGGAGGTATTTTGCGTTTAGAATTGGAATCTCTTTTATCCTAAATATGTTTTTTCGACGGCTATGGTCACGCGATTCCATTTTTCTGTTCTCGGTGCATGAATAACTTGAAAATTTAAGCGTGGGCCTTACCTGAATATCTGAAATGGGCTTCAGCATCCTCATTTCCTTCAATAAATGCATTTTCAGAAGGAGTAACTACATCATTCTGGGCATTCTGAGCTTTAGCTAGAAAAGCAATAAATTTAGCTGATAAAGGTGACACGTATTTTTGAAAGAGAAATAAAAGAAAAGTCCAATAAGTTATGATTGCAAACTAACAATTCTATAATTAGATTGATTGAATGGGTAGGTGAATGAAAAATACAATTTAAATTATGAGCATCAAAGTGAAAAAAACGAAAAAACTAGAGATTTTTGTTGTGACTTAGACCTTTTTGATTTTTACTGTTTATTTGGCAAAATATAATATATCCCTAATTCTGGGAATTCATTTTATGTGTCAAGCTTCTTGGTTATAAATCCTTGTTTAATTTTTTCTTTTCTTTCCCATTTTCAAGCTAGTTTTAAAAGCTATTTATTCTTTTTGTTTAGTTATTTGGTCTTTTTTTACACTATTCCATTGATATTATTAAACATTTAATTGAATTTTCATTTTTACAATGAGAATTTTTTGGAGGGGGCTGGAGGTTGCTATAAAATTATTCATACTTGAGGGCAGTAGCGGTGCATCTATATATTTCAGGTAGACAAAACCTGTCAGACAACTTTCTGCAGCTACGTCCATTTCTGGGCCAACCTAGACACGTTTTGTTGGTCAACAGCCAAGCCGGACATATTTCTGCCTTAATATATACTAATGGGGCTCCATTATATAGTGAGTTGAATGTCATAGCTTTTCTAAAATACCTGTCCGTCTTGGCTACAGATTAAAATATTCAAATTTTTTTAGTGTAAAATACAGGTACAAGTTATAATTTTGTACAGTTTGAATAAGTCTTTCAAAGAGTCAAATATATTATTTGCTTTTGATTATTTTTTGGACTGTTAGTAATATGGAGAATTCGAAGAGAATGCTTGTGAGTAATTTTTTTCTTATATTATAATGAAAACAAAGAATCCATTTTGTTTTGCCATTAAGTCATCACTGTCCTATATTAGACGTATATGTAAATATGCTTGTATCAGATGGTTGAATAACAACGATTAACTATCACTTATGTTAATTCTTCTTTGATTAGCGTTGTAGGGACTTATCAAGCAGTTTCATCAGAAACCTTTTTTCAGGTATAACGCTGTTAATCGATCTATCTGTGATGAAATTTTCTGCTATATTAAAAATTGTAAAATACAGGGAGCATTTCAAAAGTGCTAATAGCTTTAGTGTAAGGAGCATGGTATTGAGGAGGAGGGGGTGCCCCTTCATAGCCGGAATAAATCTGTCGAAACTAATACGCAAATTGTGTTATAATTTTTTTATGCATCTTATTTGTATTATTCTATAGGTTGAGTCCATCTTAGGGGGTGCTCATCCTTTTTATGATTAAGGAGCTTAACCAGATAGAAATTTGAGTGAATTTATTCCCTAAGTTTGAATCTTGTTTCTTACTTTCAGTTGAAAAAGCATACATTTTTTTAAAGTGCTAATAGCTTTAGCTTAAAGAGCTTGGTATTGAGATAACAGTTTACGGATTGACCTTCTTAATTGATTTTAGCTATGTGCTGAGTTTGCAAGTGTTTTTCAATCACGTTAATAATGAATGGTAGATTTGTATTTTAATTTCTTGGACGTCGATGCAACAGGCTATGACGTATTATCGAGAGCATAGCTTTCAATTTAACGATCTAAAATAAGTGATTCAAAATGTGAAACTTACTAAGAACCTTATCTCTTTTCAGAGGTTAAGAGAGGGATTGTTTAATTTAAATAGAAAGTCTTTTCAAAAGTATAAACAGCTTTATCGTAAAGAGCATGATATTGAGACCGCACATATGCCACATTCAGACTTTTTTTCTTTTTAAAACTGCTTTAATTTAAGAATTATTTCTTTCTTTCATTCTATGGGATGAAAGAGATAGATTATTTGACTCCGTCTTTGGGTTTTAGATGATGAAAAAAATTAAATTCAATTTTTTTATTTAAGGAAAATGTTGGACTATATCCGAACCAGAAAATACTGAAGCTGGATGAAAATGCGAAATCAAATACTGAAATGAAATATCTCGAGTTGATTGCTTCAAAGAATATGTGCAGGAAATCAGTAATTATGTATGCACCTCCATGTGAAGATGCTGACCAGGTCAACACCGAGCAGATAGCTAATGATGCGTCTCAGATGAAGCCATCCAATGACTATCTTGACATAAATGTAAGTGGATTTGTCAACTAGTTGCATATATTAAATCATGGGGTGATTGTAGAAAAAGAGAGGGAGGGAATGTGGGCACAAAAAATTCTATTTCTATTATGCTATGCATAAATGAAAGTCATTAATAATTTTTTTTCTTCATTTTTATAAGGCACTAGCAATTTCACAAGGAAAAGCGATTACGAGTGATAAGTTAGCGTCAACTTAGGGGTAAGATACTCCTTATTACATTGTATATTATAGCATTCATCGATTCTTCTTGTAGTCTTAATAATTTAAAATTAACTAGTTGCGTGTATTAAAAAATGGGGTAATTGTAGAAAAAGAGGGGTAGGGGGCGTGGGCAGAAAATTTCTATTTCTATTATATTATGCATAAATGAAAATCGTTAATATTTTTTTTCTTAAACTTTATAAGGCACTAGCAATTTCGCAAGGAAAATAGATCACGAATGGTAAATTAGCGTCAACTTAGGGGGCAGATACTCCTTTTTATATTTTATGGTATAGCATTCAGTAATTCTTGTTTTAGTCTTAATAGTTTAAAATCAGTTAGTTGCGTATATAAAGTCATGGGGTAATTATAGATAAAGAGGGGTGGTGGGGGACGAAAAAATTCTTTTTTCTATTTTACATAAACGAGAACAATGTTGATTAGTAATTTATTTTTAGACTTTATAAAATAGTAGATATATCACATGGAAAATAAATCCTGTTTTTATAGATTAACATCGGTGAATTATCGCCTCCATCATCATCAACTTAAAGATCAGATATTTTCATTGAACCTACACCGATACTAACACCGCTAATTGATTTTCGAGATAGTGCTTTAATTGATAATGACTTAGAATGGCGAAGGGGGTTTTTGAATGACTGTTTTGGGGATATAGCTAGCCTGGACAACTTAACCTGTGACACAGACCTGAATGAGGACCCGAAAGGGACAAATAATCTTATAAAATAATATTTAGGGGATATCCCCCGAACTGCATTTGAACCGGGTTCAGTAGGTAGTTTTATCCATGCCGATACATATTAAAATCAAGGTGTGTCAAATGACGATTTTGGGTGGGTTGATCAGCTCTTCCCAAACACACGCATTATTCTCGACGGTTTTACTCGTGAGTTAATTGAAAACCCTCCCCCAATCTTTGAATGAACACAGATAATGCAGACAAAATTGAATTTCAAAATAATTTGAAATAGCTGATCGACTTAGCCCACACATATTGGAAGATATGCTTAGTGAATTGGGAGATTTCACACCGCACCCCATCCTTCTTATTGAGATTGAACAGAGTGGTAGTGGTATTGAATTGGGAGATTTTAAACAACGCCCCTCCCCCTCATTGAGATTGAACAGAGTGGTGATGATGATATTGAAACATCACCGACACCAGCAATTACACTACCGGATTTTTATCTGTCAAACTCTTTCTTGCACCATAACAATGTTTATACAGCCGTTTTCGGTGATCCTTTTAATTCTTTAATGTCGGGGGCATAGTAACAGATCCCCTGGCTATTACAAACTCCTACATGAACAAGATTCGAGCCCTTCTTGAACAACAGATGTGGGAGTGGGGAGGGAGGGACAGCTTAAAAACGTCAATAGTGCTAAAATTGGTTTGTTTAAATGAAAATAGGGGCGAGTCAATGTTTTTACATACAGAGATGCTACCAATTCGCCCACATTTGGAAAATTATGAAGAGGCATTTTTGGAGTGGCTTGACAGCATCGTCACTAAACTGGAAAATTATAATGAGGGGGTAGTGGGTCGGTGATTATCTTTTTTGAGAATTTTAATGTTAATATTGTAAATTTACAATCTATTTTATGTTAAGAGGTGGAAATAGGGAGAGGGGTATTGAATTAAAATATTATTCAGATTTAAAGGGGTGTCGAGGTGTGCAACGAATCTGTTTCGATACTAGGCTACCGTGTTTCAAGTATGAATTTTTCATCTTGGCCTTCTGACCTCTAATTGAAAATGCTTCTAAGACAAATTTGGACAAATTGGCAGCTAATGGGGATAGGTAGAAGTTTCCTAAAGTAGATTTCAATTGTTTAAATGGTCAATTTCCCGTGACACTAAAGGGGATAGATATTTTTGAGCGGGCTAATGAATATTTAAAGTTTGGGGTTAGGGTTTTACTGTATGAAACAGAATTTGAGGAGGGTGACCAAAGTAATAAAAAGGGGGTAATGTTTCAAGTTTTATATCCGTCGATTGAATCACTGAAGAACTTGGTATGGCTTCTATACACGCCTCCTTCAGAGCCTGATTCAATTGGACATTTTAATCCAATTACAGACATTAGTAGGGTTTTAAGTGATGGTAAAAATTGCGGTGGAGTACGCTACTACTATTCAACATGTTTGTCCAGATTTTGGACTGATTTAAAGCTAAAGCATCACATGAGCAACTGTAAACGTCATTAATACCAGGCTGTGGAAACGGTTAGTGGTGATAGAGCGATCTTGCGTTTTAAAAATTTCCAGAACTCGCTCTTGCAGAGTAACAAGATCGCTTTGGACTGTAAGGCCAAACTTACGGAGGTGAACGATTCGTCAAATCCAAATAGTGTTAAGATGCATGAAGCCAGTGGAGTCTCTTACGCTCATGCTCAAAGAGACTCTAGCAATACCATGCAAGTGTTAGATGTAGTTGAGTCGTTGGGTGGGGATGAATTTATGCGCAGAGCATGAACTAAACTCATTATAACAGCAAATGACGCAATTCCACGGTTGCGCCATACATATTACCCAATGATTCTATCACCAGGTGACAGAGTGGCCATTAAAAATTGTAAAATATGTTGGATTTGTAAGGATGAATTTGATGATGGTTCGGGGAATGGGGGTAAGAGGAAGGTGATCGATCGCGATCATTTGTGGCAGAAAATTTCATCGGGAGGGAGTAACTTTCGTGGGGTGGCACATCAATCGTGCAATATAAACCTTAGGCAACAATATTTCGTACCTGTTTTTATACACAGTTACGATCTGAAGTTTATTTTACCGGCGTTGGCACACATGGCGAAGGGTGGAGTTGTAGATGACGCATGGGTAGATGGTTCTTTTTTCTATAATATCATTACCAAATCATCTGAGAAGTTGCTGCTTCTAGAATTCCAGTGAAAAACAGTAGATAAGGGTAATACTTGCCTGAATAAAATCCGTTTTTAGACTCCTCTAGTTTTTTCCCCAAGTCTCTAAGCCAATTGATTCATGTAGAGAAAAGCGACAATTTTTGTACTTTCCCCCTCCTTAAACAACGCTTCCCAGATGATGAAATGGCTGATCTATTAACGTGCAAGGGCATATACGGATATGATTACTAAAACTCTGCCTCAAGGCTAGATGAGGTGTCATTACCACCTATCGAAGCATTTTACAATTCCCTTACCGATAGTCAATGCACCACAGCCGACTATGAATTTGCCAAGAGGGTTTGGGCAAAGGGAGAATGTAAAAATTGGTGGGATTAAATAAAAATTGTTTTTTCTGATTGTTTTAATTGTAAAGTGCCCTTGTGTTAAAAATAAACGAAAATATGATTCTTTATTGGTTTCGCTGTTGTTGTTGTTTTTGAATGGAGTAGCAATAAGGAAGTTATTTATTCATTACTCATCTATAGTTTCCAGTTAGTTATAGGTCAGCTGTTGAAGTGAAGAGCAATATGTATCAATTTAAAACACCATTCAGGTCATTTCCTTGTGGTCCATCAATGTCAGACAAAAAGACACTCTTAACTAAAATAATTTAAAATTGTGATAAAATTTTTATGGAAAAGTCGAAAAAAATCTACTATTGCAACAGTAGTTGGTAGGAGTCGCATGATAACCTAAAACTGCAGCTAAGATTATTAGTGAAAAAGCTTTATGTTTCATAGAAAGGAGAAGTGACTTTCCTTATCAATAAGGCACAAGAAGTACCATAGTGATAAATCATGTGAAAACAAAAGGAATGTAAAGAAGGTGGAGAAAGCATTAAAATATGAACTAAGGAGGTGTGAAGTGGAGGCTATGGATAAAATTTCTGAGGATCTGGAAGATGCAGCTAGACAGCGTAATATTAAAATATTGTACTGGCATGATATCAAATTCAGTGGGAGTAGTCAATGCGGACTTGGCCCAGTTAAAGATAGGAATGGGGCTGCAATTAGCGATAAGGAAAAAACTAAAGAGAGATGGGCCGAACATTTTGATAATTCGTTTAACCGAGATAGAGTTGAAGGAAGATATATAGAGGAAAATGAAAAAGTTTGTGATACATTGGATGTGAAGAAAGATTTGTTTTGTGAGGAGGAATTAGCGACAATACTAAAAGGACTAAAAAATAATAAGGCTCTAGGTGCTGATAGGGCGCTCTAATTAGTTTCTTAACTATGGTGGCTCTGAGGTTAGAAATAAGTTACTGAAGATTATGAATAGGATTTTGAAAAGGGGGAAGTACCTAATAATTTTAGGAAAACCTTAATTAAGCCACTTTATAGGAAAGGTGATAAAAGTGAGTGTGGTAATTATCGAGAAATAAGTCTGGTCTCTGTAGGTAGTAAATTACTTAGTAATATGATACTTTTCAGACCGATAGATGCCATGGACAAAGCTTTAAGAGAAGAACAGTGCGGTTTTAGAAAATGTAGAGGATGTGTCAACCAAATTTTCACTCTTAGATTAATAATTGAGAAGTGCCTGAGTTTTCAAACACCTTTGGTTCTCAGTTTTATTGATTATGAGCCAGCGTTAAATTCTGTTGTTAGAAGAGCTTTAGTAAAGGTTTTATCCTTGTAGGGTATAGCAGACAAATACATTAAAGGGATTAGTGCTATGTACGAGAATAATACTACTGTGGTTAAGGTAGGAAATGAGGTTAGCAGCTATTTTTGTATTAAATCAGAAGTTAAGCAGGGTTGTGTTCTATCCCCCTTTATATGGATTATTTTGATGGACTTTTTCTTAAGGAACACAGGAAAGGCAATGGGAGACGACGGAATCTAATGGGGAGGAAAAAGTCTCCTTGAATAAGGTTATGCTGATGATTTAGGCATCCTATGTGAAAGTGTGAGCAAAATGAATGAGGTCTTAGAGTTTTTACGAGTTCAGGGTGCTAGAATAGGTTTTAAAATTAATGTTAAGAAGACTAAGTCACTAAGGCTAGGAATAAGTGAAGATGAAAAGATGAAGTTGGGTAATGAAAAGATAGATCAGGTGGACAGCTTCACTTACCTTGGTAGTATTATTAGTAAAGATGGTGGGATCAGTGAAGATGTCAAAACTAGAATAGCCAAGGCTCAGGGTATTTTTTCACAGTTAAAAAAAGTTTGGAAGAATAGAAAGATAAGTCTGCAAACCAAGATTAGAGTATTAGAACTACAGTGATGACAGTTGTCAAATATGGCTGAGAAACATGGGCGCTCCAAAAAGCGGAGGAATATTTGCTGGATTTTTTCCAGAGAAATTGCTTAAGGATTGTTCTGGGTACCCGGCTGACTGACCGTATTTCAAACATTAGGCTATACGAAAAATGTAGTTCAATACCGCTCTCTAGGGATATAATGAAAGAGAGGTTGAGGTGGCTGGGGCCTGTTGTGCGAATGAAGGATGACAGATTGCCGAAGACTGTTCTTTTTGGCCAACCGTCTAGGGCTAAACAGAAAGCAGGCTATCCTCTTCTGGGATATGAGGACTTCATAAAGAAAGATTTAAAGGAAATGGGGAGTTCATGGGCGGGTGTAAAAAGGGAGGCTTTGAATAGATTGGGATGGAGGAGGAGCGTGCGTAGCTGTGTTGACCTCAGGCGGCTTGGTGCTGCGGTGAGTTGTTATTATTATTATTATTATTAGTAGTAGTAGTAGTATTGCTACATCTGTGCAGGTACAATTCATACGGGGACTTGATGTTTTTGACACTATTGAACCAAACTCTTGGCTGATTATTGACAATTTGGATGAGTCCATTGAACAATAGTCCCAGGAAATGCTTTAGTTGTTTACTATTCGCTCAGATCATGAACAGATCTCCGTTACTCTAGTTCTACACAATCTGTCTTATCAGACCAAATGTATGAGAACACTTGCTTTAAATTGTACCTACTATATCATCTACAGAGTTGTTCGTGATTTTAGTTCTCTAATAGCTCTCAACAAACAAAGATATCCTGGGGTTCCAAAATTTCTACTTTCAGCATACAATCAGGCAACTAATAAACCCTATGGCTACATTCTATTGGATCTTAATTAAAATACACTCGAGGATTTATGTATATTTACAGATATTTTTGACAATTAAATTACAGTATATCTTCCCGTGAACAGTAAAAAAGGCTATGAGTTGCCACCATTATACTGAAGAAACTACATGAAAATAGAAATTTATTTTCCGTTCTAAGCACTGCAAAACCGCCACTTAGGAAAGCCATACTCAAACACGGTATTGACAATGATTTCATTAATCTAATATCTGAACTTGTTTAAATTTAACCGAGGGCAATGTTCAACTGCCAGAAAGTAGTTAAGCAACAGGCAAAGCAACATCGTTCCATTGTTCGTGCCTTAGCTTGAAAAAGGAAGAACAAAACTTTAGAAGGAAATGACTTCTCCAAGCGGGTGGTAGCTTTTTTAAAATTTTTCTGCCAATAATTGCAGGACTTGTAAACAGTTTTCTCTAGATGGCGAAACCCTAAAAATTAACCCCAATAGAACCTGCTCTTTCACAAATGGAACAAATTGAGGACAATCTGAGTAAATTCATTAACGATGAGAATATTGGTGATGATAAAAAACTGCTTTAACTTCAAGTTGAACTTCGACGAAGGGACAAACATAAGCCCTATCGTGTGAGACCAGTCAATGTAAGTGTCGTTGATCACAAAAACAAAAAATCCCTTCAAGGTTCTGCTGCTACGGCTAGAACAATAACACAATTAAAGGAGGAAGAACTGAATCCAATAGTTTCAAGCATTGGAAATATAATGCCACAATATTATCGTGAACAAAGTAAAAGACTCATAACATATCTCATGGAAAGTTGTCAAGATCATATTCAAGTTGATAGCAACGGGAAACAAATTATAATTCAAGGGAAGATTTATAATCTAATTAACTTAATTTTATGATATGGTTACAGATTGTAAAGGAATTTTATCATTTGACAGTCTATCTATACAGCTTTTTAAGTTCATTCCTACCGTTTTTCTCACCTGTTAACAATGAAACGATTCATCTCAATGATAATCTTTGAGATGTTCTTGGCTTTAAGCAGAACATGATCAGTGGTTTCACCTGGGACTCTTGTATATTTTTTTCTGCGTCCTTTGTGGAGACATCGAGAGTTAGTAGTTCAAATTTCTGTTTTCAAGTGTTTTATGAACGAAAAAGCACCCATGAATATGTTCATCACTATAATTTAAAGCATTTTCAGTATGTTCCCGTAAAAAATTTATATTTGGAACTCTGTCAGTTAACTCTAAGACGTGAATTGGGTTATCCTCTACCAATAACAAAAGGTTTGGCTGTGATTAAATGTCATTTTCGACCCGCCTTTGCTTAAGATGAACAATAGAATAATTCCATTTTTCTGTCCTGACATTGATTGTTATGTTGGTGCTCTGAGTACTCGTCAAATAGGTCATGGATTGGACTATTACAAGGGGCATAAAACAATGTCTGGCTATGGTCTTGGTAGTTAGTTTTGTAGCGTGATCAAAATTCAAAAAACCACAATTTCCTTTGTAAACTTCTTTCCTTTCAATTTAAAAAATTTCGTATAAAAAACAGAACCGCTTAAACTATCAGCCTAAAACCATGAAACCTATAGAAGTCAATCAAAAATGCTCTCCCTAACATGTTCCCCCTTAAATGGGTACCCCCTAATAAGATCCCAATTTTTGAAAAAAATTAATATAGACCATATCCACGACGCGGAATAAAGACAAAAATTATGTGGATTACTGTGAAATTTTACATATGTATTCTCCACTTCTTAGGAAAAAATTGGATTGATACCGTTCTATGAACACTCTATACAAACTACAGGGTTATCTGTGGTCAAAAAGCCCTACGGTATTCCCTACTAGCCCAAAAATTGGTTAAAGAATAAAATTTGTGAATTCGAAAGAAATAATATCATACGCCCAAGTATAAGTCCGTATTCGGCTCCTGTAATACTAATTCCAAAAACAAATGATGATCTTAGACTCGTAGTTGATTATAGACCCCTAAATAAACAGGTAGTTAGTGATAAATTTCCCCTGCCGCAAATTGACGAAGTCCTCGATTCCGTCTAAAATAAAAATAAAATGTTTACCTCCTTTGATCTTACCAAGATCACACCAAGTAAAAATAGCAGATAATGGCGTTTACAAAATAGTATTTTCGACAATTGAATGTGGCTCTTACGAATATTTAAGAGTACCCTTTGGACTTGGAACAAGTTCAAGCGCGTTATGTAGACCTCTGTTGCACTCGTTGCGAGGCTTGAACAATATCACACACTTTGTAGATGATGTAATATGCATAGGAGAGAACGCGCAAGATCACTTAGAAACATTAACTAAAGTTCTTGAGAAATTTAGAGAAGGCAATTTGAAATGCTGGCCCGTAAAAGTGAACTTCTTTCAACCAAAAATCAAATTTTTGGGTGTTGTAGTGACCCAAGATAAAATTTCACCAGATCCGGAGAAGATAAAAAGTGCTTACCTCTGAGCCTGACTCTTTTTGATCATTTTTTATGATAATTCAAGAAAAATGTATATTTACTTACCATCATAATTCTTTTGTTGTTCTCCATTAAAAAAACAAATAAGTTTGATTATAATAGGCCTAATACAAGCTCTATTAATCAACTGATCCCGTAAGACCAATTTGTTCTATATTTATAGCAGAAAAACACGAATATAAGCCATCCAGCTGTAAACCAGTATTTCTAGAATGAGACCATCCTTTTAACATGTAATATAAAAAATTTGAATTTTGAATATTGAACCAGGAAAGAAAAAACATGTTATGATGATGGATGAACGAACTTGCTAAAGCATATATTCTCTAAACCAGTCTGATTGCATTTCAAAATCTCATCCATAGCTCCAAATATAACATGTTTGATCACTTTATGGGTCTATAATATAAAGGGATTGGTCGCTGTTTGCAATGTGCTCGTCAGACCAATAGATGAATGACCGTGGTAAGGCATGTTCGTCCCGCTGTTCGTCCCGCACCTTGTATTGCCTTAGTACTTGTGCCCTGGTCTAAACAAAAAAACAATTATACATTTTACCCACATCGATATTTACTATAAAAACGTCAAGCCTTCCAATCACTTTCGACAATTAAGAAGGGCACTAGCCCTTCCAATTTCCAATCGAATGAGTCCTTTTTGACTTTCTATGACAACGCTTTCTATAAAAACTTTATGTGCCCCCAGGGCATAAATTACAACCCTTGCCCTGAAGGGGTTGTCATCCTCAATGACCTAATTTCCAGATAAAAAACTAAATAGGTAAGCCATACATATAATTCGAAAAGCATTTACCGAGAAATAAATATCATCTCCATTTAGTCTGTTCATCTTTAAAGCTATTTCAAAACTGTTTCTATTAACACATCAAATAGCAGTATATATACAAAAAATATGTCATTGAACGATTGCTCCAAAATTCTTGTTTTTAAATATCTGTATGCTAACATTTAACTAGGACAAGGCCTAGATGACATGACTAGTATATGCAACTTTCACCCATATCTGACTATATCTTCTCTACTATGACCTGAAAGGTCTTCTGGTTAGTCCTATTTAAAAACCTTCCTATGTAAGCTGCAGAAATCCTTGCTATGTGTGTCATGGGAATCCTTGGTATGTGTGTCATGGAGATCTAGGGTGTCATGAAAATACTGGGTACTGGGTTATGGGGGGTATTATGACGATGCTACTCCTGGGGGCAGATAAAGTTTTATATGATGGTCGTATAATCTTCAGAGTTTGTTCATTTGATTGGAATTTGAAAAACCTAGTTACCTTTTCATGAGTCAAAAGGAATCGGTGGGTATATACTCCCCCGACACCTTTTTTTTCCCATATGCATCCGATCAAAATTTTTAGATGGCCATTTTTTTTAAGTAGTCCAATGATCCAATGACAACCCTTCCGAATCCCGGGGGAAGGGATGTAGCTTATGGCCAGGGGGCATAAAAAATTTTTATGTAAGAGGTAGTCGTATAAAGTTCGGAGGGGACTCAATTGATTACACCAGGTAGCAAAAAAAAAACTTTTTGAAAATCGTCCAGGGTTTTACAGCTGATTTAGACTAATTTTGATGCTCTGAGTCTGAAAATGACCTTGGTTTTTTCAATCAGGTCCAAATTTTTGTTATAGAAATTAAAAAAAAAATCAATTTGTGAAAAAAAAAAATTCAGCGGATCATCAGCTGAGAAACTCTTGACTATTCTTTCTGTTTTCCTCAAGAAATAATCGTCAATACATTAAACTTTAATTTTATTTATTCCATCAAAATTGATAAGCATAATTCATAATAGTAATAAGAAAATGAGCGTTATGTGACTCAAAATTTTTGAGTTCACAGCATAAATCGGTATTTCTTTGATTCCCGAGTGTGAGTAGCAGCTGGGGTGTCTGTTCTCAGCGACCAGCAGTAGTCCGCCATTACGACTGCTCCCCATCTTCCCTGGTACCTTTCTTTTATTTGGCATGTGTCCTGGTGGAACCTTTCTCCCTGCTCGTCGCTCATCACCCCAAGGTTTTCAGGAAACGTCTCAATAAGTGAGAACAATATGTGCATCTTTATACTCATCAAACACCTGAGTTTTTGGAAGGCCTCTATCATGCTGCTGACGAGTATGACATGGTTTGCTGTCTTTGTTTTCCCCAAGAAGTTTTTCACCATCTACACAATCGATTTCCACGCAGTACATTTTAGTGTTTTCATTGAGTTTTCTAACTTTGTGTCTTGTAGGAGCTGCCGTATCTGTGGGTCATCGAAAATATAGGCCTCCAGCTTCTCAACGGTCAGTCAAATAAAGGCTCAGCACAGGTAGGTGAAGCACCTCCCATCCTTGTCCAGAGCACGCGTTAACTGCTTAATTAATCCTAGCTTCATGTTTAGCGGTGGGATGAATATCTTCTCCCTGTCAACAAGAGGTTCGTTTATTGTGTTTCTCGCCCCAGTTACTAACTGCTCGTGTCCCAGCCACCCTTTCTTTACATAGTACTGGGATCTGTCTCGACTGTTCCATCTAGATATAAAGCATGGTTACGTCGTGAACCTGGACTGCTGACCAAGTTCATCGTCTTGAATTTGACACATTTGATTCATTGGTGATTCTCATATTGGATTTCATCGAGCACGTACTTCACTGCTTCATAACTTTCTTTGACAGTTGTGGAGTGCACAAGAGGGATTGAGGTGAATTGGTTTCCGTTGTGGAGGAAGCATATTTATAGCTCTTCAGATTAACCTATGGCTGTATCTCAAAAAGTTGACCTGACAGAGCAAAATGAATGTAATATTCGGACTCAGAACGCCGAAATTAGTCTAAATCAGATGAGAAACCCCTGGCGATTTTTTGGCTGTTACCCAGTGTTATAAATTGAAAGTTCTAGTTCCCTTTTTAAGAGTTGGTGGGGCAACTAGCCTAACCCCACCAACGCTAAGGCCATAAGGCTCCAAGGGTATTTTTCTTATAGGCACTTCATGTGGAAGGTATAGTCGTATAACCTTCAAACTAGGCTCATTCGATTAGAAGTCGGAAGCTATAATGCCCTTTTTAAGAGTCCAAAGTGATCGGAGGGCAAATAGCCCCCCCCCCCTACGCAATTTTCCCCCAAATATATCCAATAAAATAGTTTAAAAAGTCAAAGATCAGACTACAAAAGCTGCGGGGTCGACAAAACCCTCTTGGACCCACGGACAGGCGTTATAAATTCTGCCCTGGGGGCAAATAGGGTTCTTCTGGAAGGGCTTCTCGTATAATTTTTAGAGGGGGTTCACTTGATTCGAAACTTAACAGTATACCACATTTTCTAAGAGTCAAAAAAGATCGGAGGTCAACTAGTCCACCCTCATGCCCTTTTCCCTCAAACCAATCTGATAAAAATTTGATATAGCTATTTTATTGAAAATAGTTCAAATATCAGATAAGAAAACTCCGGGGTCAACACAACCCCCCAGTGCCAATTGGCCTTTTTTTTAATATATGGCCCGGGGGCATTTAAGGTTTTTATGCAAGGAGTGGTCGTATAAAGTTCGGAAATTGCTCATTTGATTGGAAATTTAAAGTTCCAGCTGCCTTTTTAAGAGTCAAAGGTGATCGAAGGGCATCCATCCCCTGTCACTCACATCCTCTTTTCCTTGAATGCATCCGACCAATTTGAGATAGCCCTTTTCTTTGAAATAGTCCAAAGATCAGATAGCAATTCTAGGGGGTCAACATAACCCCCTGAGACCGGGGGAACTAAGGGTTGTAAGTTTTGCCCTGGGGGAATGTAGGATTTTTATGGAATCGGTGGGCGCATATACTTTGGAGAGGACTCGAATGACAATAAATTAAAGTTTTAGTTCCCTTTTTAAGAGTCAAAATCGATCAGTTGGCAACTAGCCCCCCCCCTCCACCAACCCTCTTTTTCCCGAAATGCGTCCGATCTAATTTTTTATATGGCCATTTTGTTCCAAACAGACAAAAAATCTTATAACAAAACTCCAGGGATATCACAGCCCCCACCCCCGAACCTGGGAGAAAGTGTTAAAAATTAAGCCCTCGCAATATACCAGGTTTATACGGAAGAGATGGTAGCATAAACTTCGGAGGGGACTCATTTGATTGTAAATTTGAATCTCTAGTGCCCTCTTTAAGAGTCAAAAGCTTTCGGAGGGCAACTAGCCCCACACTTCCAAGGCCCTTTTCCCCCAAATGTATACAATAAAAATTTTGAGACACTCTTTTTGTTCAAAATTGTTTAGAGTTAAATAAAAAAAAATGTTGGGGTTGACACAGCCCCCAGAGTCTGGAGCAAGTGTTGTAAGCTATGCACCGGGGACATATAAGGCGTCAAATAGGTCATGGATTGGACTATTACAAGGGGTGTAAAAATATGTCTGGCTATGGACTTGGTAGTTAGTTTTGTAGCGTGATCAAAATTCAAAAAACCACAATTTCCTTTGTAAACTTCTTTCCTTTCAATTAAAAAAATTCCGTATAAAAAACAGAACCACTTAAACTATCAACCTAAAACCATGAAACCTATAGAAGTCAATCAAAAAATGCTCTCCCTAACATGTTCCCCCTTAAATGGGTACCCCCTAATAAGATCTCAATTTTTGAAAAAAAATAATATAGACCATATCCATGACGCGGAATTAAGACAAAAATTATGTGAATTACTGTGAAATTTTAAAGATGTATTCTCCACTTCTTAGGAAAAAATTGGATCGATACCGTTCTATGAACACTCTATCCAAACTAAAGGGTTACCTGTGGCCAAACAGCCCTACCGTATTCCCTACTAGCCCAAAAATTGGTTAAAGAATAAAATTTGTTAATTAGAAAGAAATAATATCATACGCCCAAGTATAAGTCTGTATTCGGCTCCTGTAATACTACTTCCAAAAACAAATGATGATCTTAGACTCGTAGTTGATTATAGATCCCTAAATAAACAGGTGGTTAGTGATAAATTTCCCCTGCCGCAAATTGACGAAGTCCTAGATTCCATCTCAAGTAAAAATAAAGTGTTTACCTCCTTGGATCTTACCAAGATCACACCGAGTAAAAATAGCAGATAATGGCGTTTACAAAATAGTATTTTCAACAATTGAATGTGGCTCTTACGAATATTTAAGAGTACCCTTTGGACTTAGAACAAGTTCAGGTGCGTTATGTAGACCTCTGTTGCACTAGTTGCGAGGCTTGAACAATATAATACACTTTCTGGATGATGTAATATGCGTAGGAGAGAACGCGCAAGATCACTTAGAAACATTAACTAAAGTTCTTGAGAAATTTAGTGAAGGCAATTTGAAATGCTGGCCCGTAAAAGTGAACTTATTTCAACCAAAAATCAAATTTTTGGGTGTTGTAGTGACCCAAGATCAAATTTCACCAGATCCGGAGAAGATAAAATGTGTATAAAACCTTAGGCCCCCGCGGATTATAAAACAGTTTCGAGGAATTCTTGGATTGACTGGTTAATTTAGAAAATTCATACGCAGTTACACCCAAATTGCAACACCCCTAACAGAATTAAATAAAGGGAACCCCAAAACATTACCTGGTCCCAAGAAGCCCAAACTTCCTTAGAATGTCTCAAAAAAGTGCTTACCTCTGAGCCAATATTATCATTGCCTGATTTCGAAAATGGAAAATTTGCAGTCACGACAGACGCCTCTGTCAAGGGTATTGGGGTAACTCTTTCTCAAATATTTCCTGTGGAGGGCTCGGATGAAGAGAGAGTTATATGCTACTCAAGCAGAACCTTATCCCAGGGTGAAAGCAATTATTCTGCCACACAATTAGAATTACTATCCATAATCCATCACTTGGATAAATTTAGACCTTATTTAGTTGGTGGGAAATTTAAACTTTGCTCGGACTACAAAGGCTTACAATACCTACACTCGTTCAAAAAACACAGGAATTATAGCTAGGTGGATAAAGAAAATCCAAGACCTAAGTTATGAGTTTGAATATTTGAAGGGTAAACAAAACGCCCCTTGATATTCCTTGAGTAGATTCCCCAAGAATATCCCACCAGACAATGAAAATGAAGAAATAAATGCAATCAGCCCAAAAATAAACGAAAATACAAGAAGAATAAACCTAAGATTAGAATAGGTGAAAATGAAAATAACCATTGTCCCTTATACTTGGCAAATATAACAAGGAACCAAAATAAAGATGAAATGTGCTAACCTTATAAATTGTTTTATGAATCACCATGCACTACCGGATAAATTCAAATCACTCAGAAGAGTAATAGATAATTTTTATTACGATTTAGACGAAGAAATCCTTTGCCGGATCGTAACAAACGAAACTAATAGAAATAAAACCACAATAATCCATGTGTTACCCTAAAATTTAGAAATACCTGCTTTGGAATTCTTTCATTCGGATACAGGCGGACACTTAGGAATAACGAAAACTTTTCACAAATTAAAACAATATTTTTTCGTTCCATCAGTTTTAACTAAACTTAACGACTATATAAATGGATGCGAATCATGTAACCTCAGAAAAAGTTCCGAAACTTATCCCCACCCCCCAATGGGAAGAATCCCAATAGCAAGATTCCCATTCGATATTATTTCTTTTTATTTATATGGAAGAAGAGGAGGTTTACCTGTTTCCAACAGAGGACACACGTGTGTGCTCAGCGTAATTGACCATTTCTCAGGATTTACTTTTGCAAAAGCATTAAAAAATCAAATCGCGTAGGCCAAAAGCAAGGCATTGGCAAAATTATTTTTGAATTTTGGGATACCAAATACGGTATTAGGTGATAATGGAAGCAATTTCGTTTCCAAAGTAACCGAAGATTTGATGAGCTTTCTTAACATAGAGAAATTAGAATCATCCCCCTATCACCCACAACAAATGGTAAAATAGAAAATCGCCACAAAATAGTCTCGAATGTCTTGAGTATTTATACAAAGAATAATAGGAATGACTGGAACGAATTCTTACCATATTTAACCAACGTGATTAACACCGGGTATTTAGAAATAACCAAAGAAAATCCTTTTTATTTATTATTTGGCCGTGACTTTAAATACCGCATGAAGAGATTATTGAATCCAGACAGTATTACAATAATACAGAAGATTACAAACAGGAGTTTATAAACACAATGATAAAGACTTACAAGATGGATAGACAAGAATTAAGAAAATCAAGAGTAAGTCAAGAGCAGACATACTTACCCCACGTTAAGAGAGATATAAATTTCAAAGTGGGAGATTGCGTATACCTAAAAAACGTAGCAAAAGCCAAAGGCAAGAAACTCTCCAATAAATATACAGGCCTGTACAGAAAAATAAAAAGTATGATAACGGTTTTACTTGTAAAATGGTGAGCCCTGAGACTGGGAGAAATTATAAAGCACATGTTAGCCGGCTGAAACGAGCCAAGTTTCCAGAAAGATGGGTGTAGCAACCCACGACCACTGATTCATCAGACGCAAAAAATCCCCTTAGGTCAAAATTGGCAGAAGAAAACCTTTCAATTTCAAACAGGGCCTGTTTGAAAATGATAGTGACGAAGAAAACTTATACGAATTCTTAGCAATCGAAAACCATGTTGTTTCCAAAAGAACACCCAGAATAACAGTTGAGATACACACGTCAAAGAGCCCCAAGGGCTTGTCTTCAGAAAGTTAAGAAGAGTTAGACTATGCACTATCCCTCAATTTTTCTCAAGAATCTATCCCTCAAAGAATTAGATATACACTAAAAACTCAATTTTTCACAGATAGGATTTCCATCCCTTGTCCCCCTAAGAGATTCTCAGATGACATGGTATCGCCAGCAACCCCAATAGAGAGACCTCTATCACTACATGATGAATTAAATAGAGCCAAGGAGATCCCTGGCAACAAAATAAAGAAAACTCCTCCCAAAGACCCAAATACGAAAAACTTAAGAAAAGCCATGGATATAATAAGCTTTCCCATGAAAACAAGGCAAAGCACTTTGCCCTAAAACCCACAAACCCCTGAAGACGTCAGTCCAGGACAATATCGCGATATAACAGTATCCAAAGTTAAGCCTAAAGAATGGTCCTCCTGGAGAGAGACCATGGTACAAAAAATGCCCCAACCCCCGGAGGACATGGCATTTATACAATGGAGGCAACCCTCGAAAAGAATTGATTCTTCCCAAAGTTCTCAAGAATCTTTTAACTCTCCCGTGTTAAGGGTTCAACAAGAGGAATCGGAAAATAAACCTTCCACTTCAAGAGGAGAAGAAATATATGAAGGACCGGCAGGTGCCACCCCAAAATCGCAGAGTACCACTCCCAAATGTCCTAATGATGAGTCATCAGAGACCAGCTCCACAGGATCTGACAGTGAATCAGCCCAAGAGGAATCCCAGGGCAGAGAAAAATCAAAACCTACTTCAGCGGTGGCCCGCTAAGGAAGATAGATTGAAGGATCAAAAATTCCCATTAAAACAATACAACAAGTTTGATCTAAGATTAATGGCAAAGCCTAAAAAGAATAAACATCAAGAAAGCAAAGAAGAAATTACCACAAAGTCGTGTAGGGTAGTTAAAAAACCAGACAAATGGAAATACGTCTAGTGACTAAATAACTAAAAGTTCTGAAAATAGCGTTTAATACAAATTTTTATAGCCATCAAACAAGGCGAAATGTGCGAAAGAGAATTGTTCATTAATTTTATTTCTCATTTCAGTTGTTCGGATAAGAGATTGGGATTAGAAGTAGAGTGAAACTAATAATTAACCTTTACCCATAGCTAGTAACACCGGAATCACGGATCATATTGCCCCCGACGACACCTCGACATTAGTTGGACAGAAACCCCTGAATTTAGCCTTCGAACAAGAATCGTTTGACATCTCCTCTAGAACCTAGCGCTATCCTTCTATTGACGTAACAACTATGGAACAATTATTCTTGAGGTGCTCGAAGCTCATAGAAGCCATTGCACAAATGAAGAAAGAGATATTGAAGATTGATAAAATGATAAAAGCTATTCTTGAATCCCTATGGAAGGTTAAGGCATCTAAAGAAAAAACAAACAAGGAAATAAATGAGATCCTTGTAGCTAAACAGATGAACAAGCTGATTGAGAATGAATTTATGGAAGTCAAAAAACAGGCCTAAAAAATTCAAAATGAAATAGAATCCTTTAGCGACGTTACACTTATCAGCGGATATAATTACATTGATAAGCTCCTAAAACTCCAAGGCATATATAATAAAATGCAAGACATCAGCAAAAGACTGGAAGATTACCGGACCAAAAAGGTTGTGAGTTTAAAAGCAGCAGTACAAGAAGCACTAGTTCCTGAACAGATCAAACTTCAAAACATAAAGCAAGAATTAAACCACTTGGAGGGACAGAAGAAAATAATCAAACTCAGACAGGAAAACTTGGAAAGTTACCGAAACAAACATAAGAAAAAAATTGCTTCCAGAATAATGGGTAGATACTGGGGTGACAAAAGCTATAATGAAAAAATTGAATTCTCTGCGAGGTTCTACCGAAAAAACGCATAAGGACAAAGGGGAAAATTACATTCAGAAATACAAGAATATGGCAAAAATGCAGACTGACCTTTGTAAATTGAGAAACATTTTACGTATGTTTAACCAGGATCATAAAAAGTATTCAAAATTACAGATTAAACCAAATCACTAAAGAATCATATTTTCTTTTATTATTATATGCATAAAAGTAATAGCACTTTGTAAATAATACATTAAACATGAAAAAAGCACATTAAACAAGAAAAATACACTTTTTTCATTTATTTATTTATTTATAACAAAAATACAACATTTATTTTACATAAGCACTAGAAAAACACTTTAATAAACACACTTTTTTTATTTATTTATAAAAAATACAACATTTATTAAAATATACACACACTTGAAATAATAACACATTTTTATTTTGAAATGTGGTCCCCCCGGGGGCGGCCGCTTCGGCGGCCAGGAAGTGCCACGGGTGGCCGAGAAGCGCCGCGGGCCCGCTGCGGTGGGCCGGAGGCTGTAGGGGGCATTAAATAACTTTAAATAGTGGAATTTATGTAGAAGAAATTGCTCTGCCTTGCACACATTGAAAATAGTTTGATAGAAAGAGAAAAAAGAATAAAAAACCCACCACCAACCACCCACCTTATACTATTAAAGAATTTAAGTTAACTTTTTCAGGCCGAGTTGTTTTCTGTACTCTACACATTCAACTCGGTCTGAGAATAAATATTGACCGTGTGGTAGTACCTTCACACCATCCTCAAGTACATAGACGTTGTCTGATACGGCCGACATGGAGTTTTTCTCAACTCTAACTGTGTAGTTTTTAAATTGTAAAGAGCGAATCGCCATGACTTTCGCTCTTGGGACTAAACTACGTTCCACACAGTTTCCATACACACTCATTTCGAAATTATTTTTTACAAAGTTTCTATGTACCCCCTTGCAAACTTGTTTTATATCCTTGTTGTGCGTTTCCACACAGTATACCTTCGGCCCAGGAAACACACCACTGGATATCAGATCGCTACCCGTTTCAGATTTTAACATTACCAATTGATTTGGGGCCTGGCGTTTCACTAGCTCTGGGTAGAGGGATTCATCCCAGTTGGTGTAGTCCATTCGTGAGCTAGTGTACTCGCCATTTTCCAAATCATTCGATAAATTTTCACTTTTAACTTTTAACAGGAGTGAATCAGTTTTCCCGTAATACACTTGAACTTGTCCCTAAATCGGCCATTGTACCTTGCATACATTATAATAAAATGACAACATGAGTTTCTTAGATATTTCCGTTATTACAATCCCGCCTGCAATATTTTTATTTAAAACAATTTTTCTTTTCTTGCGATGTAGGAGTACCATATCAGAGTCTATGATTGTGAACGATGTGAAGTTTGGATCCGCAATGATTCGAGCACAATCTTTGGGATTGGTTACAATGTCACATCAACTTCTTTTTCGTACGCTTTCGCACATTTTACCGAAGGGTGAGTTCAAAATGAGTTTATAGACTTCTTTTTCAACCTTCGTTTTTGCTTGTGAACACTTACTGACAAAGGTGTCAATAAACGTTTTCATGTAAGGCTTTTGATCAAATTGGAAGGCTCTATGAATCTTTGTGACTTTAAAACCATTGGACACCATCCATTTCAAAAGCAAGTGATGAACAACGATATTCTGTTTTGGGTTGAGGCCGGCAATTAGTTTTTATTTTGAATGTATCCAGTGCATACTCCCATCCTCTACTAAAGATAAATTGTAGGGGCTCAGAGAGTCCCTACCCACCGGTCTATTTATGCATGGAAAAACAAAGTCTTTTACCGAGTCATGGATTTCCATGGATATTTCACCTTCAATTTCAAAAAACCATCCCTGTGCCCCCTTCTTTTCAACGATAGCAATTTTGGGGAAATTCGAAGGACATAAATTGATAAGCCATTTATAATTGCCAAACGGCAAACAGTAGTGAGACATTGCCGATGGGTAAAGGGAATTCATATCCAAAAAACTGCGTCTGACTTTTCATCGGTGTGCTGTCCGGTCGGATCAGTTTTCATGATACGATCCCCGCGAAAAACATACCCACCCCTCATTGATCTCTCTACAAACAGATGCTGATCCACATCGGTGATCAGACCTATTTCTTCTTTGCTGATTTTAAGTATCAAGTACATCACCAGATGAGGAGAGGAAAAATAATAACCTAAATCCAACCCAAATCCCCATAGATTTTATCCTTAATTTTGTGCACAATGTCCAGAAGAGTGATTACGTCACTGGCCAAGTAGATTTTACAATAATCCCACCCATTTTTTTAAACAAAGCTTCAATGGGCGGTAATGACACCTCATCTAGCCTCGAGGCAGAGTTGTAATAATCATATGCATAAATGCTCTTACACGTTAATAAATCATAAATTTCATCATCGGGGAAGCGCTCTTTAAGAGGGGAAGCTATCAAAATTGTCGCTTTTCTGTACCTGAATCAATTGACTTAAGGATTTGAGGAAGAAGCTGAAAGAGTCTAAAAAACGGATTTTATTCAGGCACGTGTTACTCTTGTCAACTATGTTCCACATGAATTCTAGCAGCAGTTGCTATCCAGTTGCTATCAGGTGAACATCTAAAGCAGATTAAATATATAACGGAAACTAAGGATTATAAGTTGACGGAATTTAAATTATATTGTGAAAGTTATTGGAATTTATTCGAACTTGACATTTCACATGTGCAGAATTCCAGCTGTTAACATATTGATTGCGACTATGCGTTTGATTGATTAAGCCCTTGCTTGGGGTGCCTAGTGTTAATGACAAGTGGATTTACGATTTTCTAAGTGGCACTTCGGATTGTTTTTTTTCCATTTGAAATTTGGAGTATTTGGAGCAGTTTTTATGAAGAGGGGTGAAAGTCTTGCCGAAATTAACGGTGGCTTAGCAAATTGCACGTAACGGACCCATTTGAATAAAAAAATAGGTCCTTAATGAGGTAAGCAGATAATTAAATTTAATTTTGTTGTCTGGAAATAATCATGGGACGTAAAAGAAAGCAAGCTCGTAATATTGGTGATGATACAGAAAACACTCGGAGGGGAGAAGGGGAATATGGTCTCAACGTTACTGCTAGTAGCACTGATTCTACAAATAAATTCACGATTTCAGCAGTTGAGGAGAGTCTAAATACTGTTATCAGTTTGGTAACAGAAAATGGAAAAAAGCTAGATTCTTTAGAAAATAGGATTAAGAGAATTGAAGATAAAGTGGCAAATTTGGAGATAACACATGCAGGATTTGCAAGGCAGCTGACTGAAAATGATGAGCGAGTGAGGCAGCTTGAGCAAGTCAAAGAATCTCTAAAGAATCAAGTAAAAATAATTCCTGATGATTTTACAGCTCAGAGTAAAGAGTCAAATAATTTGAGTATGAGATTGGCTAGGCTGGAGTTTGATAAACTGGAAAAGAATATTATTGTATGGAATGTCTCTTTTGAATCTGAAAAAAGGCGAAGGATATCTTCAAAAGTATTCTTACGGAAGGACTCGCAATGGCTCCAGTCCCACCATTCAAGGTAACCCAAGTGAGTGAGCAACAGAAATTTATTCGTGTTGAAGTATCTGATAAAAAATCGAAAATTGATATGTTGAAAAATGCCAAGAAATTAAAAGGTAAAGCAGTGTCGTCGTTCCGTGATATTTACCTCAGTGATGATGTCCCAGCTGAAGTTCGCAAAGCAAGAAATGATTTGTTGATTAAAAGGGTGAAATTACGCAAATTAGGAATAGACGCTTGGATCTCGAAAACTTTTCTGCCTGTGTTACTTTTCAATCGCCCCAACGGAACACGTGCTAAATACTCACCAGACGATTTGATTCCTGAACTTGATTATGCACCGAATAATCAATCATTTCGTAACCAACATAGCGGCAATTAGTGAAGCTTACGAGGGAAAATAATTGTTCGAATTCATGTTCCCGTTGATTAAGAAGTAGCTGGTGATTAATTGGTGATAAAAATAAATTTTGGCGGGAAATTGAAGGAGTTCATGGTTGATGGTTCATATAGTTCATAGTTGATTGTTTATAGCGTAGAAGAAATGTAAATATGAGAAGGCACCCAATATGCAAGGTATACCCTTTTGAGTCATTGTTGTTGTTGTTGTTGTTTTTTTTTTTTTTGAATATTTCTTTCTTCTTTTTCTGCTGTTGTTATTTTTTATCTCATTATTATTATTGGTGTTATTATTGTTATTGGACAGCATGTAATAAATTTTTATTTAGAATGTATTGAATTGTGTTCCCTGTGGAGTCGTACTCAAATTTTTCTGTTTGGCTTTGATGTTGGATGAAAGATTGGAGTCTCCTCCAGGACAAATTAACGTATTAGGGCTGGAAAATAAGAAGGTAAATTTTGAAAGTAGGTATAATGAAATTTTTGATGGAAGTGGTGGGCCTGGTGGTTATTATAGGTTGGAGTTTGAAGATTCTAAATATTTATTCGTAAACCAAATGCAGATGGCATGTAGTAATGTTTCAGCATTATTAATATGGCGCTGGATAATGGGTATAATGTGGCAACTGTATGTTTAGATATTGTAAAGGCTTTTGATACGGTCAGTCATGATATTCTGTTAATGAAGTGTGAAATTTATGGGATTAGGGGTCAAACTCTTTCGTTTTTACGTTCTTTTTTGTCTTGTAGAAAACAATATGTTCAAATTGGTAATATGGGTTCTCATGAAAATTGTATTGAGTGTGGAGTTCCACAGGGTTCGGTACTTGGACGCTTATTATTTTTAATTTTGTGAATGATCTTCCACAGTCTGTTAGTAAACTGGAAACAAGAATGAGTGAGATCGTCAGAAAGGATAGCGCGGCTACAGTGCCTATGTTTGCTGATGATACTTCTTTAGTGGTGATCGCAAAGTAAGAGAGATTGCTCCTAGAGAGTGTACGAGAATCGATAAATGAGGTTTCAAGATGGCTGAGAGTGAATCGGCTAAAGGTGAACCCCTCTAAGAGTAATTTTCTTATATTTTCGAGGACATCGAATTATTATCCATGGATACAGCATATAGCATATGAAGATGGTATGATTGCTCGTCAAAATGCAGTAAAGTATCTTGGCATTATTATAGATGAGACTCTCAGTTTCCGATCCCATATTGAAACTTTATCCCGGATTCTATCGCGTAATTTGGGGATGATTCGTAAACTTAAATAGATGTTTCCAATTAGTATACTTAGGCTTCTCTATTTTTCGTTAATCCATCCCAATATTTTGTATTGTTCTTCTGTATACATTGGTACATTTTCTTCAATTGTTAGTCCTGTGCGAATTATCCAAAACAAGTCTATTAGAGTATTATCAGGAAAATCAGAAAGAGAATCGGTTCGAGAAGTCTATAGGGATTTTAGGATATTGCCAGCGGCGGGTCTTCATCATTTTTATATATTAGTGTTTATGTATAGATACAATATGAAGCAGCTGCCGGAGTGCTTTAACGGTTGGTTTTACAGCCAATGGAATACACATAACCAAAATACTAGGGGTAAAAATGATTATTGTACTCCACCTATAGTGTCTGCCAGGTCCACGTTTTCTTTTGTTATAAAGGGTATAAATTTATGGAATAAGTTGGACAATGATATGAAGAAACTAGAAAATTTTAGTGGTTTTAAAACAAAATTGAAAGAAAAATTATTAAGTAAGTATGAATTCTAGTTTTGTTTGTTTTGGAGGTGACTTGATTTGATTTAATTTAAATTAAGTTGAAATTGCTTGTTGGTTTGTGCGTGCATCCCCACAACATGAATATGGTATGTAGTTGCTGTCCCTGTAATATTATTATTATTCTTTATTTATATTTTTCTTTCTTTTCTTTTCTCTCTTTTTATATTTCTTTCTTATTATAGTGTATTTGAATGATGTTACATGTATGTATTATATTTTTTTTACCTGTTTCACCCCACGTCAACCGTTTGGTTTTGGGTGAATCATATTGATTTTTGTATTTAAACTTTTTGTTAATTAAATATACTATCTATCACTATCTATCTAGTAGCTTCTCCGATGATTTGGGTATGATATTATATGAAAAAGAACCATCTATTCATGTGTTATCTACAACTCCACCCTTGGCAATGCGGGCCAACGCCGGTAAAACAAACTTTAAGTCGTAATTGGAATTGTGGATAAAAACCGGTACGAAATATTGCTGTCTAACGTTTAAATTGCGCGACTGATGAGCAACCCCCCTAAAGTTACTTCCTCCCGATGTAATTTCCTGCCCCAAATGATCATGGTCGATCACCTTCCTCCTCCCCCCATTCCCAACACCATCATCAAATTCTCCCTTGCAAACCCACCATATTTTACGATTTTTAATGGCCAATATGTTATCTGGTGATAGGAGAATAGTTAGTTTTTGTAAAGAAGGCGCGAAATTGCACCGTTCACTGTTTTGATTAGACTGAGCAATGCCATGCGCATGGTGTCTTCGCTGCCCAGCGACTCAATTACATCCAGTACTTTTATGGTATTATTGGAATCTCGTATCGCATGAGCGTAAGAGACCCCCATGGCTTCATGTATTTTAAAACAATTTGGATATTACGAATCGTACACGTCTATGAGTTTCGCTTCGCAGTCTAAAAAGATCTTATTGCTCTGTAGGAGATTGTTCTGGAAATTCTTAAAACGTAAGATCGCTCTATCACCGCTTACCGTTTCCATAGCCTGGTATCCATGACGTTTACAGTGTTTCATGTGATGCTTTAACCTTAAATAAGAGCGGAATCTTGAGAGGCATGTCGGACAGTAGTAATATACACACCCATTTATACCCTCCCCCAAAACCTACTAATATCTGTAATTGGATTAAAATATCCAAGTGAATCAGGCTCTGTGGGTGGCTTGCATAGAAGCCACACCCAATGCTCCACTGATTCAATTTACGGAGCCCTCATTGGAAACAATACATCCTTCTTATCTGAACGCTGATCCTCCTAAAATTCTGTTTCATAGTGCAACACCGTGACACCAATCTTTAAATGTGCATTAGCCCGGTCAAAAATATCTATTCCTTTTATTTTCACGGGAAACTGACCATTTAAACAATTAAAATCTACTACGGGGAACTTTGACCCCTCCCTACCATTAACTGATAATTTGTCCAACTTTTTCTTGGAGGCATCCTTCAATAGGAGTCTATAGGCGGAAATCAAAAATGCACACTTGAAAAACTCTAGCCTCGCATCGAAACAGATTCGTTGTACCCCCTAACAACCCTCTATATCTGAATGATATTTTAAAACTATAAAACGCTATCCCGCTCTCCCAGTCCCACCTCTGAAAATAAAATTCTTTTCAAATCTACAAATATTAATGTTTAAACTCTCAATAAATAAAACCACCGACCCGTTACCCCCCTCGTTATAATTATCCACTTTAGTTTGAATGCTATTAACCCAATCTAAAAAAACTTCCTCATAATTTGATAAATGCGGGCGAATTGCTAACATCTCTGTGTGCAAGTATTTCGAATACAGCTCTCTCGCATTTTCATTTTAAAAAATATTTTTAGTGCTATTGATGCATTTAAACTCTCCCTTCCACCCCACACCCCCATCTGTTTTTCAAGAAGGGCTCGAATCTTGTTAACATATAAATGGGTAATGTCCAGGAGATGTGTTATTATATCCCTTGACACTAAAGAGTTAAATGGGTTACCGAATTTGGCGCTGTAGACTTTTGTATGGTGCAAGGCAGAGTTGGAAAGAAAAATCTGGAAGTGGGAATACTTGTGATGGTATTGTATCTTTACTACTACTACTACTAGTATCATTAACCAGAATGGTGGGGGGTGGCATAGAATCGTCAATAGCACCACCCCCAGTATGTTCAATCACATTAGTTGAAGGTGGCGTGAAATCATCCAGGTTACTTAATATGTCTTCCAGGGTGTTTGGGGATAAATGATCAAGCCAGCCTGTATTGTCTTGTGACGGAATTTCTTTATGAGGACCCGGTTAGGTGCACTAGTACTGCTACTAACATCACCTAAATGCTCTCTCGTAAATCTATCTGTCCATTCCGGGTCCTCCACCATGTCTATGTCACAAGTTAGATCATTTAGGCTGGCCATGTCACCAAAACAATCATTTAAAAAACCCCTATGCCACTCCATATTATCATCAACTAGAGTATCCTCATACCTAAACTCCAGTGGCGGTGCAATGATTGGCTCAGGTCCACTAAAAATAGATGCTTCATGACTTGATGGTGGTGGCGGTGCTAATTCATTAATCTATAGAAAAAAGGGTTTATTTTCCATGTGAAATGTCCATTATTTTATAGAGTTAAAAGACAATGTCAATTTTTCACCCCCTCAAAACTTAATTCCCCTCCTAGTATTATATTGGCTGGAACCAGACTCTTTTTCATACAAATCTAAGCCTTCGTTGATAATTCATTAGTAACGAAAGTGGCAGAACCCTCCACTCAACTCAATAATTGTCTTAATACCCCATTAAAAAAAGAACCTGATTCTTTTTCCTACAAATCTAGCCGTCCATAAAAATAGCGACCAGACTAGAACCAGATTCCTTTTCCTACAAATCTACCCCCTTCATAGATAATTCATTAGTACCAAGAGTGTTTGGCTAATAGCAATAAAATAAAGTACATTATAAAAATATTTATCAAGGAGCTGCCATTAGTTCAGTAAGAAGCGTTAACCTATTTCTCATGAACAATTTCAATACACTTCTACTCACATGTTTACCAGCTAGTAAATAAGTACCATTTTTCACCACCTCAAAACTTAATTCCCCTCCCAGAATTATATTGGCCATTACCAGACTCTTTTTTATACAAATCTAAGCCTTCGTGAAGAATTCATTAGTAACGAAAGTGGCAGAACCCTCAATTCAACTCAATAATTGTCTTAATACCCCATTACAAAAAAGAACCTGACTCTTTTTCCTACAAATCTAGCCATCAATAAAAATAGCGATCAGACTAGAAGCAGATTCCTTGTCCTACAAATTTACTCCCTTCATAGATATTTCATTAGTATCGAGAGTGTTTGGCTAATAGCAATAAAATAAAGTACATTATACAAATATTTGTCAAGGAGCTGCCATTAGTTCAGTAAGAAGCGGTAAGCTATTTCTCCTGAAGCATTTCATTATAGTTCTACTCTTGTGTTTACCAGCTACTAAATAAGTACCATTTTTCGTCCCAAAAAAACTTAATTCCCCCCCCCCCCCAGTTTTATATTGGCTATAACCAGAGTCTTTTTCATACAAATCTAAGCCTTCGTGGATAATTCATTAGTAATGAAAGTGGCAGAACCCTCCATTCAACTCAATAATTGTCTTAATACCCCATTAAAAAAAAGCCTGACTCTTTTTCCTACAAATCTAGCCATCCATAAGAATAGCGACCAGACTAGAAGCAGATTTCTTTTCCTACAAATCTACCCCCTTCATAGATAATTCATTAGTATCAAGAGTGTTTGGCTAATAGCAATAAAATAAAGTACATTATAAAAATATTTGTCAAGGAGGTACCATTAGCTCAGTAAGAAGCAGTAAGCTATTTCTCCTGAAGCACTTCATTATAGTTCCACTCTCGTGTTTACCAGCTACTAAATAAGTACCAAAAGTCATGTAGCAAAGTTAAGTTTTTTTCCCCCATCCCTCCATCCGTTTCTTCAAGACCCCTGCTCTTTTTTTCCTATGTTAAATTGTGAGCGCATTATAAAGTTGAAAGCTATCTGATAACTTGGGGTTACCTTGGAAGTTACAGGTAGGTCGGTATAAACTGTTCGGGGTGCGAACTGGGTCACACTATCCCTCCTCAAGTTCATGGTTCTGGTTATGTCCATGTCATTGCTAACTGGCCCGGCATCCATCTTTGACCACTTTTGACTTGATGTTTGAATATCAGAGTTCTGGAAATAAAAATCATTTTCATTTTTTTCTACTCACATGTTTACCAGACACTAAATAAGTACCATTTTTCACCCCCCTCAAAACTTAATTCCCCCTCTTAGCATTATATTGACTAAATACTTGCCCCCACGCCTCACCCATATAAAGTAGCCAAATAGAGCTTAATCAATTCTATATTTCACCATTTTTATGTTATTAATTACATTGAAAATAATTGAACAGAAAAAAAGCCGGATAAATATTTACTAGTTGGTATAGCACACACAACGCAACGTTTGGGGTAATAGCAATAAAATACAATAAAAAAATATCTGTCAAGGAGGTACCATTAGCTCAGTAAGAAGCGGTAAGCTATTTCTCCTGAAGCATGTCAAGTCTAGTTCTACTCTCGTGTTTACCAGTTACAAAATAAGTACCATTTTTCGCCCCCTCAAAACTTAATTCCCCTCCCAGTATTATATTGGCTATAACCAGACTCTTTTTCATACAAATTTAAGCCTTCGTGGATAATTCATTAGTAACGAAAGTGATAGAACCCTCCATTGGGCGCTGCCCCCTTTCAATTCCACATTACCAAATGCCAAAAGATGACAATTACAGATCTTTTTCAATTATATATGACACGGGAGATAATTGCTATCTGTTGAGTTAAAACAGACATATGCAGTTGCATGCGCTATTTTAACCAGATATCTTTATCCCTGAACATCTGCTTTGAAGATAGCGAAAAATATGCGATCCCTTGTCAATTCGAAAACTATTACAGGTAATTAAAAGACAGCTATAACGAAAAACCTTTGCTCAATGCTTAAAGTAAAAGCCAGATTTAAATATCATTAAATGCTAATCACCAAATCATACCATATCCGAAAGACATATTGGCAGATATCTATAGGAAAAAAAAGAATCATTTTTTTATGATAATACAAGAATAACGTATATTTACTTACCATCATAATTCTTTTGTTGTTCTCCATTAAAAAACGAATAAATTTGATTGTAATAGGCCGAATACAAGTTCTATTAATCAACTGATCCAGAAAGACCAATTTGTTCTATATTTATAGCAGGAAAAACACGAATATAAGTCATCCAGCTGTAAACCAGTATTTCTAGAATGAGACCGTCCTTTTAACATGTAATATAAGAAATTTTAATTTTGAATATTGAACCAGGAAAGAAAAAACATGTTATGGTGATGGATGAACGAACTTGCTAAAGCATATATTCTCTAGACCAGTCTGATTGCATTTCACAATCTCATCCATAGCTCCAAATATAACATGTTTGATCACTTTATAGGTCTATAATATAAAGGGATTGGTCGCTGTTTGCAATGTGCTCGTCAGACCAATAGATGAATGACCGTAGTAAGGCATGTTCGTCCCGCTGTTCTTCCCGCGCCTTGTATTGCCTTACTACTTGTGCCCTGGTCTAAACAAAAAAACAATTATACATTGCACCCACATCGATTTTTACTATAAAAACGTCAAGCCTTCCAATCACTTTCGACAATTAAGAAGGGCAGTAGCCCTTCCAATTTCCAATCGAATGAGCCCGTTTTGAGTTTCTACGACAACGCTTTCTATAAAAACCTTATGTGCCCCCAGGGCATAAATTACAACCCTTGCCCTGAGGGGGTTGTCATCCTCAATGACCTAATTTCCAGATAAAAAACTAAATACGTAAGCCATACATATAATTCGAAAAACATTTACCGAGAAATAACTATCATCTCCATTTAGTCTGTTCATCTTTAAAGCTATTTCAAAACTGTTTCTATTAACACATCAAATAGCAGTATATATACAAAAAATATGTCATTGAACGATTGCTCCAAAATTCTTGTTTTTCAATATCTGTATGCTAACATTTAACTAGGACAAGGCCTAGATGACATGACTCTAGTATATGCAACTTTCACCCATATCTGACTATATCTTCTCTTCTATGACCTGAAAGGTCTTCTGGTTAGGCCTATTTAAAAACCTTCCTATTTAAGCTGCAGAAATCCTTGCTATGTGTGTCATGGGAATCCTTGCTATGTGTGTCATGGAAATCTAGGGTGTCATGAAAATACGGGGTACCGGGTTATGGGGGGTATTATGACGATACTACTCCTGGGGGCAGATAAAGTTTTATATGATGGGTGGTCGTATAAAATTCAGAGTTTGCTCATTTGATTGGAATTTGAAAAACCTAGTTACCTTTTCATGAGTCAAAAGGAATCGGTGGGTATTACTCCCCCAACACCTTTTTTTCCCATATGCATCCGATCAAAATTTTTAGATGGCCATTTTTTTTAACTAGTCCAATGATCCAATGACAACCCTTCCAAATCCCGGGGGAAGGGATGTAGCTTATGGCCAGGGGGCATAAAAAATTTTTATGTAAGAGGTAGTCGTATAAAGTTCGGAGGGGACTCAATTGATTACACAGGGTAGCAAAAAAAATACTTTTTGAAAAACGTCCAGGGTTTTACAGCTGATTTAGACTAATTTTGATGCTCTGAGTCTGAAAATGACCTTGGTTTTTGCAATCAGGTCCAAATTTTTTGTTATAGAAATTAAAAAAAAATCAATTTTGTGAAAAAAAAATTCAGCGGATCATCAGCTGAGAAACTCCTGACTATTCTTTCAGTTTTCCTTAAGAAATAATCGTCAATATATTAAACTTTAATTTTATTTATTCCATCAAAATTGATAAGCATAATTCATAATAGTAATAAGAAAATGAGCGTTATGTAACACAAAATTTTTGAGTTCACAGCATAAATCGGTATTTCTTTGATTCCCGAGTGTTAGCAGCAGCTGGGGTGTCTGTTTTCAGCGACCAGCAGTAGTCCGCCATTATGACTGCTCCCCATCTTCCCTGGTACCTTTCTTTTATTTGGCATGTGTCTTGGGGGAACATTTCTCCCTGCTCGTCGCTTATCACCCCAAGGTTTTCAGGAAACGTCTCAATAAGTGAGAACAATAAGTGCATCTTTATACTCATCAAACACCTGAGTTTTTGGAAGGCCTCTATCATGCTGCTGACGAGTATGACATGGTTTGCTGTCTTTTTTTCCCCAAGAAGTTGTTCACCATCTACACAATCGATTTCCACGTAGTACAATTCAGCGTTTTCATTGAGTTTTCTAACTTTGTGTCTTATAGGAGCTGCCGTATCTGTGGGTCATCGAAAATACAGGCCTCCAGCTTCTCAACGGTCAGTCAAATAAAGGCTCAGCACAGGTAGGTGAAGCACCTCCCATCCTTGTCCAGAGCACGCGTGAACTGCTTCATTAATCCTAGCTTCAGGTTTAGCGGTGGGATGAATATCTTCTCCCTGTCAACAAGAGGTTCGTTTATTGTGTTTCTCGCCCCAGTTACTAACTGCTCTGGTCCCAGCCACCCTTTCTTTACATAGTACTGAGATCTGTCTCGACTGTTCCATCTACATATAAAGCATGGTTATGTTGTGAACCTGGACTGCTGACCAAGTAGACTGCTGACCAAGTTCATCGTCTTGAATCCGACACATTTGATCCATTAGTGATTCTCATATTGGATTTTGTCGAGCACGTACTTCACTGCTTCATAACTTTCTTTGACAGTTGTGGAGTTGCACAAGAGGGATTGAGGTGAATTGGTTTCCGTTGTGAAGGAGCACACACTTCAAAGAGCGCTTGTTGCTGTCAATAAAGAGTTGCCAATCACTTGGATTGTATTGAGGAGCGACGAGTTTACCAAGAAGACTTGCGACATCTCGGCAGTACACAAAATCCTACTCGTGGCAGAAGTACCTCACATAGTCCTCATGCCTTCTACGAAAGAAAATGATGTGTGCGTCCTCACCAAATAGATTTTTTCTTTAACTCTGGAGACCAACAGCTCTGAGGAAGTCTTCAGCAAGTTGAGATCCCGAACCAAATCATTAAGCTGACATTGTGAAAAAGGTTGCAGACTATTTTATGCTTTATACTCCTCTTCTGTATATCCTCCCTCACCTGCAATGGTAGCCTTGTCGTCACTGTCGGGAAGCTCTATGAACGCTGGTATAAGAACTTTTTTCCATGAGCAAGTGGATGGCGGGAAGATGGAAGGTTGGAGTACTGGAGGCTAAGTCAATTCTTCCGGTTGATGCCATTATTATTGATGGCACAGAAGCAACAATCCGATGAATGGTCTTCTGGCTCCCTCCAAACCAGTGGAGTCCCAACCATCAGTGAAGTTTTCGCATCATTTGTCCACTGCTGGAGGTATTTCACACACGTTTTACACACCGTGTGTAGTGCCCAGGACTTATCTTGGTCACCCAGTTTTACTTCAAAGTAAGCCTCGTAGGCGCGGTTTGGTCAGGATCATTCCTTCATGACCGTCGCGCCGAAGCCATATCGATCAAGTGAAAGAAATAGAAAAATACAGGTTAATGTTAGGCAGTGAAATTCAGAATCAATTTGATTGGCTAAGAGTTAATTAAACAGTCTTGCAATCACGCATACACGAATGCAGATTCTTTGGAGAAATAAACTAATATTGTAATTCGATATATTTTCCAGGCAAAATTTGAATGAACTAAAAACCCCTGATATTAGCATATTTATAGCTCTTCAGATTAACCTATGGCTGTATCTCAAAAAGTTGACCTGACAGAGCAAAATGAACGTAATATTCGTACTCAGAACGCCGAAATTAGTCTAAATCAGATGAAAAACCCCTGGCGATTTTTTGGCTGTTACCCAGTATTATAAATTGAAAGTTCTAGTTCCCTTTTTAAGAGTTGGTGGGGCAACTAGCCTACCCCCACCAACGCTAAGGCCATAAGGCTCCAAGGGTATTTTTCTTATAGGCACTTCATGTGGAAGGTATAGTCGTATAACCTTCAAAGGAGGCTCATTCGATTAGAAGTCGGAAGCTATAATGCCCTTTTTAAGAGTCAAGAGTGATCGGAGGGCAAATAGCCCCTCCCTACACAATTTTCCCCAAATATATCCAATGAAATAGTTTAAAAAGTCAAAGATCAGATTACAAAAGCTGCGGGGTCGACAAAACCCCCCAGGACCCACGGACAGGCGTTGTAAATTCTGCCCTGGGGGCAAATAGGGTTCTTCTGGAAGGGCTTCTCGTATAACTTTCAGAGGGGGTTCACTTGATTCGAAACTTAACATTCTACCACATTTTCTAAGAGTCAAAAAAGATCGGAGGTCAACTAGTCCACCCTCATGCCCTTTTCCCTCAAACCAATCTGATAAAAATTTGATATAACTATTTTATTGAAAATAGTTCAAATATCAGATAAGAAAACTCCGGGGTCAACACAACCCCCCAGAGGCAATTGGCAAGTGTTTTAATATATGCCCCGGGGGCATATAAGGTTTTAATACAAGGAGTGGTCGTATAAAGTTCGGAAATTGCTCATTTGATTGGAAATTTAAAGTTCCAGCTGCCTTTTTAAGAGTCAAAGGTGATCGAAGGGCAGCCATTCCCTGTCACTCACATCCTCTTTTCCTTGAATGCATCCGACCAATTTGAGATAGCCCTTTTCTTTGAAATAGTCCAACGATCAGATAGCAATTCTTCGGGGTCAACATAACCCCCTGAGACCGGGGGAACTAAGGGTTGTAAGTTGTGTCCTGGGGGAATGTAGGATTTTTATGGAATCGGTGGTCGCACACACTTTGGAGAGGACTCGAATGACAAGAAAGTAAAGTTTTAGTTCCCTTTTAAGAGTCAAAATCGATCAGTTGGCAACAAGCCCCCCCCCCTCCACCAACCCTCTTTTTCCCGAAATGCGTCCGATCTAATTTTTTATATGGCCATTTTGTTCCAAACAGACAAAAAATCTTATAACAAAACTCCAGAGATATAACAGCCCCCACCCCCCGAACCTGGGAGAAAGTGTTACAAATTAAGCCCTCGCAATATACCAGGTTCTTACGGAAGAGATGGTAGCATAAACTTTGGAGGGGACTCATTTGATTGTAAATTTGAATCTCTAGTGCCCTCTTTAAGAGTCAAAAGCTTTCGGAGGGCAACTAGCCCCCCACTTCCAAGGCCCTTTTTCCCCAAATGCATGCAATAAAAATTTTGAGACACCCATTTTGTTCAAAATTGTTTAGATTTAAATAAAAAAAAAATGTTGGGGTTGACACAGCCCCCAGAGTCTGGAGCAAGTGTTGTAAGCTATGCACCGGGGACATATAAGGTTTTTATATAAGGGATGGTCGTTCAAACTTCAGAAGTGGCTTAATTGATTGAAAACTGAAAGTTCTAGTTTCTTTTTCCAGATTTAAAAGTGAAAGGAGGAAATCTATCCCCCACACACCCTCTTTTCTCGAAACGCATTCAATGAAAATTATAAGCTATCCATTTTGTTTGAAAGAATTCCAACGAACAAATAACCAAAATTCCTTGTTAAACATAACCTTGCCCCCATACCCGGGGGGTATTTAAAGTTTTCATGTGTAAGATTAACTTCGGCGGGGACTCAAATGACTAGAGATTGAAAGTTCTAGTTTCCTTATTAAGAGTCTAAAGTAATCTGACTGCTACTAGCCTCCCCCTCCCACCAACCGTCTTTTCCCCAAATTCATCCGATCCAATTTTTGAGATTTTTTATCATGTCCTAAAAAAATTATAAAATAAAAATTCAGGGGTTTACACAACCCCCAAAACCCGGGGCAAGTGTTATAGATTACACTCCGGGGCATATAAGGTTTTTATGGAAGAAATGATCGTATAAACTTCAGAGGTGGCTCATTCTATTAGAAATTGAAAGTTCTAGTTACCTTTTTAAAAGTCAAAAGGGACCAGAGGGCAACTAGTCCCCTCACTCTCTTTATCCTAAATCCATCCGATCGAACTTTTTAGAAATCCATGTTGTTAAAATAGGTCAAAAGATCAGACAAAAAACTCCAGTGTTAACACAACCCTCAGATCCCGGGGACAGATGTTGTATGTTATTCCCTAGGGCATATAAGGTTCTTATGCGAGAGTCTTGAAAATTGTCTGAAGATCAGATAAGCTTAACCCCCACGTCCACTCAAAAACTTATTAACGATATTTTGTTCCAAAACATAAGGGAGCTGAGCTCTTGCCCTATCTGCTTGGGCCGACCCAAACTCCCCACCCAAAAAAAAAGCACTTATTAATGAAACTGCATTCCAAAAATTATGGCAACTAACCTATGGGCCTCCATGGCTCGATCCCCTTCTCCCCAAAAAAAAACAACTTATTAACAATATTTTACTCCAAAACTTATTAGAGCTGACCCTTGGTCCTCCATGGCACGATACTCGTCCCTCCCCCCAAAAAATGATCAATTATAAATCACGAGAGCTGATCCCTGGCCTTTTCTCCATTCCTCCCCCCCCAAAAAAAAAATAGAACTTATTAACGACATTCTATTTCAAAAGCCTTGGGAGCTGACCTCTTGCCCTCTCTCCATGGAATGACCCCCCCCCCCCCCACCCGAAAAAACTTGATGACAATATTTTATTCCAAAAATCATAGGAATTCAGTTTAATTTTTTACAACTTTTTCCAATCTGTTCAAGACACCTATATTTTTTATAGACACCACTACAAACAAGCGTTTGGCTTCTGCCTGTCTCCTTAACGGTAAGAGCATAAGGCCTACTGAGTATTTGGTGCTCTACTAAAACGAATTATATTACAAATACGTTCTTTTATACTTATTACAACGTTAGAAATGAACGAAAACTGTACTGAAACCAGACCAGGATTTACCAATAGGCCCAATAGGCCCTGTGGCTTTCACTATTCCCGAAGTTTACGGGATTCCCCAAAAATCTTCCAAAAACAGAGCGGCAAAAACACTTGGGTCTAGAAGTGTCAAAGCTTTAAATCTAGCCCTGAGTGAAACAAAATCTTGAGCTGGTGAGCTGTTAGCAATTAATATCCTTATATATCAAATATTCAGATTAATTTTATTGGTTCTTGCCAAGACTCTCAATTTATTTTGGAAAAAAAATATTTTGACATCGGGAGAAACTTGAAACTTTGGCAATCAGAAACGAAGAGAAATTAATTAAGAAAAAAACTTTCCAAAAAAGAAGTTGTAAAAGAAAAGTAAAGGCCATATTAATGTTAAGATCAGAAGAAATAGAAATCTACAATAACTCAAACTCAAAACGGCCAAAAATTACTATTAAAGAATAAATGAAACCTAAACCAGCAGAAATTTTATAAACAATCATATAAGAAAACATACAACAAGGTTTTAATGGAACGAATGGTCGTGTAAACTTCGGAGGGGGCTCCTTCTATTTGAAATTGAAAGTTCTAGTTCCCTTTTTAAAAGTCAGAAGGGACCAGAGGGCAACTAGTCCCCCTGCTATCTCTACCCCAAATCCATCTGATAGAACTTTTTAGATTGTCATTTTGTTAAAATAAGTCAAAAGATTAAACAATAAAAACTCCAGGGTCAACATAATCCCCAGAACCTGGCGGATAGTGTTCTATGTTATGCCCTGGGGCATATATGGATCTTGTGCGAGGATTTTTAAAATAGTTCAAAGATTAAATAAGCCTAACCCCCACCCTCACTCAACAAACTTATTAACGATTTTTTATTCCAAAACTTAAGGGAACTGACCTATCGCCTTCTCTGCATCGCTCGACCTCCAACCCTCCCCAACTCAATAACAACACTTGTAAGTAGTAATCAATGTCATACTTTGCTTGCGCCCCTAGGAATCTCCATGTTATTTGCTTGCCCCTCTACACCTTTTCAAAGAGATTCAGAACTCCCTCACATGGCATTATGATAACTTGATTGGTGAACAGGTTTCTGACTGGACAGTCAACCAGACAGGTTTCTGGGCCAACCAGACAGGTTTCTGGGCTAATAGGTGTATGGAAATACTGTGGGTACACCATATACGGTAACCTAAATGGAATTTGAGGGTCGATAAAGTGAAATTATGTCACTATTCTAGTTTTTCTAAACCAGTATTGCCTATAACTTAATATATTCAAATATTTTTGATAGCTTGATTGGTGAACAGGTTTCTGACTGGACAGTCAAACCGCTCAGATTTCAGTCATAATTCAAATATTATCACGACCGGTATATGTCTTAGCAGACATTGAAAAATAACGCATGAAGCGCAATTACAGACCCTTTTTTTTAATTTCCTCTAGTTGTAAAAAGGAACCTGGTAATGGATTTTTAATAGGATAAATCTCTTTAAGGAAGATCCATCATCTCAATCCGAAAAAATATGTAAAATAAACCACAAATGGTTTGGCATTCGAGACATCTGTTTGCGTAAGGCTGAAGCCTGCTCCTGATCCAAATCTGCATTTGAATAAATTGAATTAAACTGAATTGAATGCAATAAGGAATGGTAGCACAATGAACTTTCCTGAAGCTTCTCACCTTCTATCAATTTCAACCAGGTCTTAAAGCTGGCTCGTCTTCTCTTAAAAAGGTCCTTGCGAAGTTTTGACCTTCTTCAAAATGAGCTCCAGGCATTAATTCAACGAACTGTCATAGGTAATGAGACCTTGGCAGAAAGGTGCTAGTTCTCGAAAATGAAGGATGAGGATTTCATTCTTTTGTAAGAAGATACGTAAAAGTTTTTTTTTCAAAACCTAGAGAGAGGGAGGGGACTTTTGTTTTTTGTTTCTCAAAGAAATATCAAAAACAAGTATTTTAAAAATTCAAGAGGGACAATTAAATTCATCTGATCGCCCCCTCGAATTGTCACCCCTGTATATGCAACTGTTTAATCTTAGAGACAAAAGTGATAAAGAAAAAAGAAAAAAGAATCAGACATAGTATGGAGAAAAAGAAATTAGATAATGTATCATAGGCAGTGCAATAACGCTGCCTAAGTAAAAAACGATGTGGGTAAAGTGTAAAGTGCAAATAAGAAACTGAATTGAATGCAATAAGGAATGGTAGCGCAATGAACTTACCCGAAGCTTCTCACCTTCTATCAATTTCAACCAGGTCTTAAAGCTGGCTCGTCTTCTCTTAAAAAGGTCCTTGCGAAGTTTTGACATTCTTCAAAATGAGCTCCAGGCATTAATTCAATGAACTGTCGTAGGTGATGAGACCTTGGCAGAAAGGTGCTAGTTCTCGAACATGAAGGAGGAGGATTTCATTCTTTTGTATGAAGATGCGTAATAGTTTTTTTTTTCAAAACCTAGAGAGGGGGAGGGGACTTTTGTTTCTCAAAGAAATATCAAAAACAAGTATTTTAAAAATTCAAGAGGGACGATTACATTCATCTGATCGCCCCCTCGAATTGTCACCCCTGTATAGGCAACTGTTTAATCTTAGAGACGAAAGTGATAAAGCAAAAAGAAAAAGAATCAGACATAGTACGGTGAAAAAGAAATTAGACAATGTATCATAGGCAGTGCAATAACGCTGCCTAAGTAAAGAACGATGTGGGTAAAGTGTAAAGTGCAAATAAATTTGCACTTTACTGAAAAAATACAAATGAATGGGTAACGATGATAGAATGACCTTGTGAGTTGACCTAGCTTTACTTCTTCGATGTGTTCTGTATAATACACAAGTGGCGTTTGAACAGTGTTATCAATTTAAAATAGGGTCTAACGTTGTAGTACACTAAAAAGCTGATACTAATAGAGATTTAGATGTCAAGAAAAGAATTTTAATAATGAAATTCAGAACAACCCTTAGAAATCCTTGCAAATCAAGTAGTGAGGTATATATGAGTATGAACCGTCATGGATCATAAGCACCAATGACCCTAACCAACAGGGAAATCCAAAGGTCCCCTATTCCCAAACTCCAAGGAGCACCTCCCCCCCCCCAACTCATTGGTCCCCGTCCCCCCCCCCCCCATTATTTTATACTTTTTTGAAGTTTTTTTTGTAACTTTTTTTATTATTTTTTTAAAATGATTTTTTTTCACATCACTTACAATGACATTAAACATACTTAAAACATAAAAATTCACATTTAATATTTTCAAAACTCAAAATGAGAATGGTATAGATTCTACGAGTGATTGCGTAATATGACTGCTGGTATATGCCTTAGCAGACAGGTTTCTTACTCGACAGTCACCCTGGTCAGATTTCAGTCATAAGATACACGAAGTGCACACCATTTAAGGTAAGTTCAATATCCCCCCCCCCTAAAAAAAAACAAAAAAAAACGGTTCAACTGGTTAGAGGTTATTATATTAATTTTTTTTGTATAAAATACAGGTCCAAATTACAATTTTGGTATAGTTTGAAAAGCAATTTCAGCGGGTCAAATAGATTTTTTGGTTTTTTGTTTAATTATTTGCATTGATAGTGATATGGAGAATTCCAAGCGAATGCTGGTGAGTAAATTTTTCCTTGTTTTATAATAAAAAGAAAACCATTTTGTGCTGCCATTAAGTCATCATTGACTTATATTAGACTTATATGTAAATATGTATGTATCAGATACTAGGATTGTAACAATTAACATTTACTTATTCAAATTCTTCCTTGAGTAGCTACCACTGTGAGGGATCTAAGCTTTTCTTGGCCCTCGATGCAATAGGCTATGGGATATTATAGTGAACATAGCTATAAATTTGATAACATAAAATATGTGATTCAAAATGTGAAATGCATTAAGAACCTTACCTCTTTTCAGAGATTAGGAGACGTATTGTTTAATTAAAATAGGAAGCTTTTTTAAAAGTATAAACAGCTTTAATTTAGAGAGTATCATATTAAAAATATGCTTGGTTTAGCCTCCATCTAGGGCTTCCACTCTTTTCTTTATGTGTTTAAGTAGCTTGAAATTTAGGTCTTTAAGCTTACGAGCTACCTACTGAGAAAACTGAAAACAATTTTTATTTCAGGATGTTGTTGATCAAACCCCCCATCAAAAGCGAGCAAAGTTGGATGTCACCCCTGACAGCAGTGTGAGTCATAGCAAGATACACCATGAAAATACCCCATTGCACATTTTCGAAGATTTGAGTGCTACAAGAAAACAGATAAGGATGCTTATAAAAACACAAGAAAAAGATAGACATTCACTTCTATTTAAAGGAAGAGATGTGAGGCGCTATGCTCAGTTAAACAATGCAAGGAAGTCTCCTATAGTGTTGTTATGCTAAATTGCCAATTGGTCTGTGAATGTTCGTTTCAAAAAGCAGTATTTTTATGATTTGAAATAAAATTCGTTGACTTTTTTAATACTCCCATTACTCAAAGGGTCCAGAGATTCTTAGAATACAGTTAATATTCTAGCCCCCCTGCGATAAAACCTATTCATCACTGGAAAAGCCCATAATAACTGTTGATTTTTTATCTAAAAATATACTTTAAAGTGGATTATAGAATGGGTTTGTTCCAGTTCGGCACCCATAGTCGACATTCTGATACTATTCCTACTTGCATCAATAGCTAAACTACCAAGTGAGAAAAATTATCATTTATAGCTGATTTGGAAGGTTAAATATCAACTTGACAACATCATCGTTGAATGTCAAGGTTACTAGTGCTGCCATTCATAGTTCTATTTACGAGACCCAACTGATCATGCATCTAGATTTTTTAATGTTTTATAAATTATATTAAGATTTCTTAACCTTTCGTAGATGTGTATTGCATGACATTCATGATTTGGGATGTATAGTTTGCTATTTTGCACTTTTTTGAGGTGGATATCCTAGCCTTTCGTAGGTGTATATCTGGTTTTATTAATAATATTTCATTTTCTAATAAAGTTGGATTTTAATTTTCAGAAATAAGAACATACATGTTTAAAATACATCTGATTTTAATAATTGGGTACATTTTTGCAGATTTTTTAATAAAGTTGGGGGTTTAGTTTTCAGAAATATGGACATCCCACTTTAAAATACATCTGATTTTATTAATAACATTTGATTTTCTTTCAAATCAAATGTTATTTTAAGAACATCCATAAAGTTCTGTTCTAAACTTTTTTAGTAGAAGATAGAAACAGTTATACTTTGATTTTGAACATTCGCCATTAAGATAAAGAGTTCTTCTTTAATTCTGCGCTTTCTCAAAGAGGTGTTAAAATGTTCAAGTTCTCTTCTGAAGATAAAAAGTTCCTCTTTAATTCTGAGTTTTCTCAATAAAGTGAAGAAAAAGTTCAACCCCCCTTCTGAATTTTCTCAAAGAAAAAAAAAGTTACTGGTCAATTCTATTTTCTTTTCAAAAGAAAAATTCTTACGGCTCTAGCAATCGTACTCGATATGGATATGCGAGATTGAAATCTCCGGGTCAGAGCTTAATATATTCAATCTTTGAGTATAAAGTACAGGTCCAAATTACAATTTTGTATAGTTTGAAAAGCTAACTTCAAGGATGTATGGTGTTTTCGATTGCGAATTCATTGGCTTGAAGAAGTCATCATGTGGGGTGATTTTTGAATGTGCATTTTTATTGCTGACTATAGATCGTAGAGAAGTCTCTTGTTATCACTGGCATATCAACTACAATATGTATGCGTACAATAGAGACATGTGGCGCAATACATTATGCGTTATAAACAAACTAGGTTTATATGATAGAGTGATACCCCCATTCTATGATGAAGGGAAGGATTTATCCGTGGTACAAGAGGAAGTTAGAGAAATATGTAGTTTTTTTATGTAACAGCACTATACGCGAAAGGAAATGTACCCACTGACAAACTTTTAATCGACAAATGCAAATCTGATATACCAATATTCAACTTGGAAGATTTTAATTGTGAGAAATTTCCGAGTAAAATACACAACCCAGAGGACGAGGTTCGATTTTTTAGCAGATGGGTGCCGATAAATATTCCTGCTCGGTATATGTGTATAAGGTATCCCAGGAAGAAGAAGAACAACAAAATCCGTGATATAGATTGGGATCACACCAAGTGGATGATGAACGATGATGAATTTTTATAACACCCATCACCCCCATGACTATCCAACGGTCTTTCTAAAGACCAACAAATCTATAAACACTTCGTAGCCATGGTCATATGAATCTTTTCTGTGCCTTGACAGAAAACAAAACATCGCATTGTACTAGTCTAAAATAGTTTTTTTTTTTTTTTTTTTTTTTTTTTTTTTTTTTTTTTTTTTTTTTTTTTTTTTGTACCATGTGAAAAAATTCACAAAGGGTTTGATGCAATGAATGGCTAATCAGATCAACCCTCGGTATTACTTACCAAAACTCCAAAAACTGAATGCTGAAAACTAATTACGCACGAAAGGTAGTTTAGTTTTAATTCTATATCCAAATATATATAGTTTACTAGGTTTTAGACTATTTGTTAAAGTTAAAAACAAAAGCCAATCCTCATAAATTAAAGAAAAAAGGGGGAACACCCCAGTAGGGCCCGACTTTCATATCTCGGGTGGAAGTATCCTTTTTAAGCATTAGAAGATATCATGCAGTGACAAAGTGTCATTTACAACTGGTTTGTAAAGCAAAACAAATATATTGGCCTAAATACAACAAAAATTCAGATATTTTTATAGAAACTGCATTACTTTCACGGAAAACATCTTTCAGTGTATTTTAACTTTAAATGAAAAGTGTTAAATGCAAATTCATTTTGGTTTTTTATGTTGGATAAAAATTCGTTCATTTTTATAGAAACTGTAATAGTCATTTTTATACATCTTTCAGGATTTTTTAAGTTTAAACGAAAAGTAGTAAATGCAATTTCATTTTGATTTTGATGGTGGATAAAAATTCATTCATTTTTATAGAAACTGCAATAGTTTCACGAGATCCATCTTTAGCGTATTTTAAGTTTATATGCAAAGTATTAAATGCAAATTCATTTTGATTTTTAAATTCGATCATTTTTATAGAAACTGGAATAGTTTCCCAGGAAGTATCTTTCAGCGTGTTTTAAGTTTAAAAGAAAAGCATTAAATGGAAACTCATTTTGATTTTGATGTTGGGTATACTTTCATTTTGATTTTGATGCTGGATAAAAATTCATTCATATTTATAGAAACTGCAATAGTTTCCCGAGAACCATCTTTTAGCGTATTTTAAGTTTATATGCAAAGTATTAAATACAAATTCATTTTGATTTTTAAATTTGTTCTTTTTTATATAAACTGCAATAGTTTCACAGGAAGCATCTTTCGGCGTGTTTTAAGTTTAAAAGAAAAGCATTAAATGGAAACTGATTTTGATTTTGATGTGGGGTATAAATTTAGTCATTTTTACAGAAACTGCAAGAGTTTCACGGGAACTATTTTTCAGTGTGTTTTAAGTTTAACTGAAAAGTATTCAATGAAAATTAAATTTGATTTTGATGTTGGATAAAAATCCATTCATTCTTGTAGAAACTGCAATAGTTTCACGGAAAACATCTTCTGATTTAATATATGCAATAAACTAGCTAGTGTCCATAACCGGACATAGAGTACCAGTGGGAAAGCCGTATCCTTTCTCTGAGCAAGCATAGAGTACGATTGTTAGAGCCGTAAGCATATTTCATGTCGTTTTAAGATACGTAAAAATCTAAGAGTCAGAGTGAATGGAATTTAGGTTAGATAGATTACAGATGGCAGCACACCCACTCAGACACACAGTCATAGTGAGAGAGACATGCAAAAAGTTGGGTTAATCTAGGTTCGTGAATTGAATTTAGGTTAGATAGATTATAGATGGCAGCACACCCCGCTCAGACACACAGTCATAGTGAGAGAGTCATGCAAAAAGTTGGGTTAATCTAGGTTCACTTAGAGTGGCGCAAGCGTCGTTACGTTGAATTTAGGTTAGACCAGTTATAGATGTCAGCAGTGCCACTGGGAAAGCACCTCGGAAATATCAAAACTATAGGTTAGGTTAGGTTAGCTTACGTGCGCGCACGTAAGCTCAAGCACGTAATCAAAATGAAATTGCATTTACTACTTTTCGTTTAAACTTAAAAAATCCTGAAAGATGTATAAAAATGACTATTACAGTTTCTATAAAAATGAACGAATTTTTATCCAACATAAAAAACCAAAATGAATTTGCATTTAACACTTTTCATTTAAAGTTAAAATACACTGAAAGATGTTTTCCGTGAAAGTAATGCAGTTTCTATAAAAATGACTAAATTTTTATCCAACATCAAAATCAAATCCAAATGAAGCTTCCGAACCATTGCCTATAAAAGTATTTCACCTTTAACTTATTGCTTTTATGCTCAAATATGAAAAATGTCGCGTGGCATCCTGCTTTCAGAATATAAAAGATTGTGTACAAACTTTTTCTATAATTTTAAGTTGATTGTCTTTCTCGTAGCCTTTATGATTGATATCTTTTTTGTTGTATTTAGGCCAATATATTTGTTTTGCTGTACAAACCAGTTGTAAACGACACTTTGTCACTGCATGATATCTTCTAATGCTTAAAAAGGATACTTCAACCCGAGATATGAAAGTCGGGCCCTACTGGGGTGTTCCCCCTTTTTCTTTAATTTATGAGGATCGGCTTTTGTTTTTAACTTTAACAAATAGTCTAAAACCTAGTAAACTATATATATTTGGATATAGAATTAAAACTAAACTACCTTTCGTGCGTAATTAGCTTTCAGCATTCAGTTTTTGGAGTTTTGGCAAGTAATACCGAGGGTTGATCTGATTAGCCATTCATTGCATCAAACCCTTTGTGAATTTTTTTACATGGTACAAAAAAAAAAAAAAAAAAAATATTTTAGACTAGTACAATGCGATGTTTTGTTTTCTGTCAAGGCACAGAAAAGATTCATATGACCATGGCTACGAAGTGTTTATAGATTTGTTGGTCTTTAAAAAGACCGTTGGATAGTCATGGGGGTGATGGGTGTTATAAAAATTCATCATCTTTCATCATCCACTTGGTGTGATCCCAATCTATATCACGGATTTTGTTGTTCTTCTTCTTCCTGGGATATCTTATACACATATACCGAGCAGGAATATTTATCGGCACCCATCTGCTAAAAAATCAAACCTCGTCCTCTGGATTGTGTATTTTACTCGGAAATTTCTCACAATTAAAATCTTCCAAGTTGAATATTGGTATATCAGATTTGCATTTGTCGATTAAAAGTTTGTCAGTGGGAACATTTCCTTTCGCGTATAGTGCTGTTACATCAAAAAACTACATATTTCTCTAACTTCCTCTTGTACCACGGATAGATCCTTCCCTTCATGATAGAATGGGGGTATCACTCTATCATATAAACCTAGTTTGTTTATAACGCATAATGTACTGCGCCACATGTCTCTATTGTACGCATACATATTGTAGTTGATATGCCAGTGGTAACAAGAGACTTCTCTACGATCTGTAGTCAGCAATAAAAATGCACATTCTAAAATCACCCCACATGATGACTTCTTCAAGCAAATGAATTCGCAATCGAAAACACCATATATCCTTGAAGTTAGCTTTTCAAACTATACAAAATTGTAATTTGGACCTGTATTTTATAATCAAAGATTGAATATATTAAGCTCTGACCCGGAGATTTCAATCTCGCATATCCATATCGAGTACGATTGCTAGAGCTGTAAGAATTTTTCTTTTAAAAAAAAATAGAATTGACCTGTAACTTTTTTTTTCTTTGAGAAAATTCAGAAGGGGGGTTGAACTTTTTCTTCACTTTATTGAGAAAACTCAGAATTAAAGAGGAACTTTTTATCTTCAGAAGAGAACTTGAACATTTTTACACCTCTTTGAGAAAGCGCAGAATTAAAGAAGAACTCTTTATCTTAATGGCGAATGTTCAAAATCAAAGTATAACTGTTTCTATCTTCTACTAAAAAAATTTAGAACAGAACGTTATGGATGTTCTTAAAATAACATTTGATTTGAAAAAAATCAAATATTATTAATAAAATCAGATGTATTTTAAAGTGGGATGTCCATATTTCTGAAAACTAAGCCCCCAACTTTATTAAAAAAATCTGCAAAAATGTACCCAATTATTAAAATTAGATGTATTTTAAACATGTAAGTTCTTATTTCTGAAAATTAAAATCCAACTTTATTAGAAAATGAAATATTATTAATAAAACCAGATATACACCTACGAAAGGTTAGGATATCCACCTCAAAAAAGTGCAAAATAGCAAACTATACATCCCAAATCATGAGTTTCATGCAATACACATCTACGAAAGGTTAAGAAATCTAAATATAATGTATAAAACATTAAAAAAGCTAGATGCATGATCAGTTGGGTCTCGTAAATAGAACTATGAATGGAAGCACTAGTAACCTTGACATTCAACGATGATGTTGTCAAGTTGATATTTAACCTTCCAAATCAGCTATAAATTATAATTTTTCTCACTTGGTAGTTTAGCTATCGATGCAAGTAGGAATAGTATCAGAATTTCGACTATGGGTGTCGAACTGGAACAAACCCATTCTATAATCCACTTTAAAGTATTTTTTTAGATAAAAAATCAACAGTTATAATGGGCTTTTGAAATGATGAATAGGTTATATCGCAGGGGGGCTTGGATATAAACTATATTCTAAGAATCTCTGGACCCTTTGAGTAATGGGAGTATTAAAAAAGTCAATGAATTTTACTTGAAATCATAAAAATACTGCTTTTAGAATCGAACATTCACAGACCAATTGGAAATTTAGCATAACAACACTATAGGATACTTCCTTGCATTGTTTAATTGAGCATAGCGCCTCACATCTCTTCCTTTAAATAGAAGTGAAGGTCTATGTTTCTCTTGTGTTTTTATAAGCATCCTTATCTGTTTTCTTGTAGCACTCGAATCTTCGAAAATGTGCAATGGGGTATTTTCATGGTGTATCTTGCTATGACTCACATTGCTGTCAGGGGTGACATCCAACTTTGCTCGTTTTTGCTGGGGGGTTTGATCAACAACATCCTAAAATAAAAATTATTTTCAGTTTTCTCAGTAAGTAGATCGTAAGCTTAAAGACCTAAATTTAAAGCTACTTAAACACATAAAGAAAAGAGCGGAAGTCCTAGATGGAGGCTAAACCAAGCATATTTTTAATATGATACTCTCTAAATTAAAGCTGTTTATACTTTTAAAAAAGCTTCCTATTTTAATTAAACAATACGTCTCCTAATCTCTGAAAAGAGGTAAGGTCCTTAATGCATTTCACATTTTGAATCACATATTTTATGTTATTAAATTTATAGCTATGTTCACTATAATATCCTATAGCCTATTGCATCGAGGGCCAAGAAAGGCTTAGATCCCTCACAGTGGTAGCTACTCAAGGAAGAATTTGAATAAGTAAATGTTAATTGTTACAATCCTAGTATCTGATACATACATATTTACATATAAGTCTAATATAAGTCAATGATGACTTAATGGCAGCACAAAATGGTTTTCTTTTTATTTTAAAACAAGGAAAAAATTTACTCAAAAGCATTCACTTGGAATTCTCCATATCACTATCAATGCAAATAATTAAACAAAATACCAAAAAATCTATTTGACCCGCTGAAAGAGCTTTTCAAACTATACCAAAATTGTAATTGGGACCTGTATTTTATACAAAAAAATTAATATAATAACCTCTAACCAGTTGAACAGTTTTTTTTTGGGGGGGGGGGATATTGAGCTTACCTTAAATGGTGTGCACTTCGTATATCTTATGACTGAAATCTGACCAGGGTGACTTTCGAGTAAGAAACCTGTCTGCTAAGGCATATACCAGCAGTCATATTACGCAATCACTCGTAAAATCTATACCATTCTCATTTTGAGTTTTGAAAATATTAAATGTGAATTTTTATGTTTTAAGTATGTTTAATGTCATTCTAAGTGATGTGAAAAAAAATCATTTTAAAAAAATAATAAAAAAAAGTTACAAAAAAACTTTAAAAAAGTATAAAACAATGGGGGGGGGAAGGGGACCAAAAAGTTGGGGGGAGGGGCTCCTTGGAGTTTGGGATAGGGTATCTTTGGATTTCCCTGGTGGTTAGGGTCATTGGTGCTTATGATCCATGACGGTTCACACTCATATATACCTCACTACTTGATTTGCAAGGATTTCTAAGGGTTGTTCTGAATTTCATTATTAAAATTCTTTTCTTGACATCTAAATCTCTATTAGTATCAGCTTTTTAGTGTACTACAACGTTATACCCTATTTTGAATTGATAACACTGTTCAAACGCCACTTGTGTATTACACAGAACACATCGAAGAAGTAAAGTTAGGTCAACTCACAAGGCCGTTCTATCATCGTTAACCATTCATTTGTATTTTTTCAGTAAAGTGCAAATTTATTTGCACTTTACACTTTACCCACATCGTTCTTTACTTAGGCAGCGTTATTGCACTGCCTATGATACATTGTCTAATTTCTTTTTCACTTTACTATGTCTGATTCTTTTTCTTTTTTTTCTTTATCACTTTTGTCTCTAAGATTAAACAGTTGCCTATACAGGGGTGACAATTCGAGGGGGCGATCAGATGAATGTAATCGTCCCTCTTCAATTTTTAAAATACTTGTTTTTGATATTTCTTTGAGAAACAAAAGTCCCCTCCCCCTCTCTAGGTTTTGAAAAAAAACCTTTTACGCATCTTCATACAAAAGAATGAAATCCTCCTCCTTCATTTTTGAGAACTAGCACCTTTCTGCCAAGGTCTAATCACCTACGACAGTTCATTGAATTAATGCCTGGAGCTCATTTTGAAGAATGTCAAAACTTCGCAAGGACCTTTTTAAGAGAAGACGAGCCAGCTTTAAGACCTGGTTGAAATTGATAGAAGGTGAGAAGCTTCGGGAAAGTTCATTGCGCTAACATTCCTTATTGCATTCAACTCAGTTTCTTATTTGCACTGTACACTTTACCCACATCGTTTTTTACTTAGGCAGCGTTATTGCACTGCCTATGATACATTAGCTAATTTCTTTTTCTCCATACTATGTCTGATTCTTTTTCTTTTTTTCTTTATCACTTGTGTCTCTAAGATTAAACAGTTGCATATACAGGGGTGACAATTCGAGGGGGAGATCAGATGAATGTAATTGTCCCTCTTGAATTTTTAAAATACTTGTTTTTGATATTTCTTTGAGAAACAAAAAACAAAAGTCCCCTCCCCCACTCTAGGTTTTGAAAAAAAAACTTTTACGTATCTTCTTACAAAAGAATGAAATCCTCCTCCTTCATTTTCGAGAGCTAGCACCTTTCTGCCAAGGTCTGATTACCTATGACAGTTCGTTGAATTAATGCCTGGAGCTCATTTTGAAGAAGGTCAAAACTTCGCAAGGACCTTTTTAAGAGAAGACGAGCCAGCTTTAAGACCTGGTTGAAATTTATAGAAGGTGAGAAGCTTCAGGAAAGCTCATTGTGCTACCATTCCTTATTGCATTCAATTCAGTTTAATTCAATTTATTCAAATGCAGATTTGGATCAGGAGCAGGTTTCAGCCTTACGCAAACAGATGTCTCGAATGCCAAACCATTTTTGGTTTATTTTACATATTTTTTCGGATTGAGATGATGGATCTTCCTTAAAGAGATTTATCCTATTAAAAATCCATTACCAGGTTCCTTTTTACAACTAGAGGAAATTAAAAAAAGGGTCTGTAATTGCGCTTCATGCGTCATTTGTCAATATCTGCTAAGACATATACCGGTTGTGATAATAGTTGAATTATGACTGAAATCTGAGCGGTTTGACTGTCCAGTCAGAAACCTGTTCACCAATCAAGTTATCAAAAAATATTTGAATATATTAAGTTATAGGCAATACTGGTTTAGAAAAACTAGAATAGTGACATAATTTCACTTTATCGACCCTCAAATTCCATTTAGGTTGCCGTATATGGTGTACCCACAGTATTTTCATACACCTATTAGCCCAAAAACCTGTCTGGTTGCCACAGAAACCTGTCTGGTTGGCCCAGAAACCTGTCTGGTTGACTGTCCAGTCAGAAACCTGTTCACCAATCAAGTTATCATAATGCCATGTGACGGAGTTCTGAATCTCTTTGAAAAGGTGTAGAGGCGCAAGCAAATAACATGGAGATTCCTAGGGGCGCAAGCAAAGTATAACATTGATTACTACTATTGTTAACGACATTTCATTCGAAAAATGACAACTCACCAAGGAGCCTCCGAGGCCCACACCCCCCCCCCAAAAAAAAAGAATTATCATTGATAAATGATAAGAGCTGACCCCTGGCCCTCTCGCCTTGGCTTTAACCCCTCCACACCCAAAAAAAAAAAAAATTGGCGACACTTTATTCGAAAAATCACGGGAATTTAGTTTAATTTTAGTAGCTTTTAGTAGCTCTCTCCAAAACTCTTTCCAAAGCTGTTTAACACAAGTTTCTTCTAAGTGTGAATAGGTCAATACTTGCTCATTAAACCACCATAGTTTGCTTTCACTCGTTAGTGCTCTGACGGTGACAAATATATATATATATATATATATATATATATATATATATATATAATATATATATATATATATATATATATATATATATATATATATATATATATATATATATATATATATATATATATATATATATATATATATATATATATATATATATATATATATATATATATATATATATATATATATATATTTATATATAATATATATATATATATATATATATATATATATATATATAATATATATATATATATATATATATATATATATATATATATATATATATATATATATATATATATATATATATATATATATATGTATATATATATATATATATATATATATATATTATATATATATATATATATATATATATATATATATATATATATATATATATATATATATATATATATATATATGTCAGAGTAGATGGTCTGTAATGTCAAAATTAAGAATAGGGTCCATATTTCAACGGGTTTAAAGGTTTTTTGCTCCTTCTCCTATATTTAATTGAATGTTCATGGATAGTAAATAAATTTTGCCAAAAAAAGAATGTGCTTTTTAGGTTCAAGCACAATTCTTCCACCTACTCAAAGACCGACTAGTAATCTTCAATAAAAGCTATTATGCTGCTATACACCCCTTTACGCAATTTACCGAGCCTCAAATGAATCAATCTAAATAAATGAAGCTTTAAGGTGAATGTCTTGATCGACTGTTTGATTGACTTGATTCTGATTGACTTGATTGACTTGAGTTTGATTGACTTGATTGACTTGATTCTTGAAATGAAGCTTTAAGGTGAATGTCTTGATTGACTGTTTGATTGACTTGATTCTGCATCTTTAAGGACGGATGTGCCACGACGGGACATTGCTGTCTCTGAGTAACATTTTGCATAATTTCAACTTTTTTGTATTCGTGGTCTAAAATTGTTCTTTGAGCCACAATATGATAGAAAACCACCTTATCTTACGCCACAATGTTTTTTGTTGCCTAAAAAGAACTATGTTTTCTATTGAACCCTTATCCAATTTCCTAATGCTATTGGCTCGTTTCGATCTAGTTTACAAAAAATAAACACATCCGGGACGATTCTTCTTCGATAAAATTCAAGTCTCAGATTTTGTCGATGGGAGCTTGAAAGCTGTTCAGGAGTGTTTAACAAGCGGAGTAAATTCTGACAAGGTCGTAGCTTTTGGTTGGTTATTCTAAACTTGATGTATTTTAAATGCTCGTAATAACCTTAAAAGCCAATTTATACATATTTCATCTTTTTAAATGATTAATAATTGTGAATATATGTATGTGTTTTCTTATGTATTTTTTCGCGAAAACGGCTCCATATTAGATTTTGAAAAAGTGACATCAGCAGATATTACATATTGAATTCTGATAGCCCTATACCAATTCCTATATTATTTGCGTACGGCACGTTCCATGGTAGCTTTTCAAGGCATAGTCTACAGCCAGCGGTTATTTGGCAGTGTATAATGTGGTCAAACAGGTTTTTTTTTCTGTTTTTGTTGTCAATTGCACAATGAATGTACGTCATGAGTTCACATACACATTCTTAAAACTACAAGTGATTAAATACGTCATGAAACTACGTGCTATTTGCTTATGTCCTGTTGGTACCATTCCAAACGAGTGGGGATTCCCCGCCTGTTCCTAAACATTGCAAAAAAGATAACAGTATGAACGGGGGATTCCCCGCACACATTTGTTTCAACTCCAAGTTTTTTTTCAACCAGAGTGGTTTTTTTTCGAGCTGACACCTGTTTTTTAGGCAGCCAATCAGAGAACTGCTTAACAATTCGTCATTGAAACCCCGTATAAAATGGTCATTTATTGGAATTTAATTAAATTCTTCAATTTATTTCCAGATAAAAAGCATTTACCAGTAAATTCGAATTTCAGGGGGACTTAGCCCCCCTCCCCTCCAACATTACAAAATTTTAAAAATATAATGAGTATATTCGATAGAAAACTCTAAGTATGCTTTTTTCTATTATGTAAATAAAATCTCTCCTCCATAGCTATGTTTACATGTTTTAATTGTTTTGAAAAACAGTTCTTTATCGTTCAAAAATGTCCATTTTCCAATCATGCGTTTAAAATGTGCTGTCATAAAAACCATTTGTGTTTAGCCTGTTACCAAAGAGGGGGTGATTTCAAAACAACATATGGCATACTCCTTATCTGAATTAAGAAAACAAACGAAAAGACGGGCTTCGTCTAATTCTAGCCGGAAACTCAGAATTGATAGGGGGCAAGATAAAAAAAGGGGTAATTAGTGATTGGATAATTTTTTAACGTGAAATCTCTGAATAGAATATTTTTGGAGAAATTATTCAAAAGGTATAGTTTATTTATTCTAAAGATAATGACATTGGCCTCAACAGCAAATCATTTTAATACTTTTCCACAGGGGGATTTCCAGTAGGTATGTTAAGATTCAAGCTAATTCTTGTAGGCTACCTTTTAAAATAGATTTACGGTGCACGAGGGTTCAGTTAAATACAGTTACACGGGGGTTTAGTTAAATGGGGTCGACTTGCACAAGGGTTCAGTAGCACGAGGGTTCAGTTGTACGAGGTTTCGGTTATACAGGGGTTCAGTTACATGGGGGGGTTCAGTTGCATGGGGGTTTAGTTAAATGGGGCTTGAGTTGCACGGGAGTTGAGTTGCATGAGGGATTCAGTTACATGGAGGGGGGGGGGGGGTTCAGTTGCACAGGGGTTCAGTTACATGCGGATTCGGTTACACGGGGTTTAGTTAAATGTGGTTGAGTTGCATAGTCTTGTTGGAAAAAATTGGAGTTCATACTTAAACAGTTTTATTAAGAGCTATTGCTATGGATATGGCTCATTTTGATTATTCGAAGTTAATTTTGAATTTCTGTCGTAAAATGCAAGAGTTGGAATATTTCAGTAGTGTTTTGTTGTGCTTTACCTTGTCACAGTTACATTCTCTTGATTTTTCGAAGTTCATTTTGAATTTCTTTCGCGAAATGCAAGAGTTGGAATATTTCAGTAGTGTTTTGTTGTGCATTACCTTATCACAGTTACATTCTGTTGATTTTCATAGTTCTTTTTGAATTTCTTTCATTGAAATGCAAGAGTTGGAATATTTCACTAGTGACTTGTTGTGCTTTACCTTGTCACAGTTACATTCTCTTGATTTTTCGAAGTTCATTTTGAATTTCTGTCGTAAAATGCAAGAGTTGGAATATTTCAGTAGTGTTTTGTTGTGCTTTACCTTGTCACAGTTACATTCTGTTGATTTTCATAGTTCATTTTGAATTTCTTTCATTGAAATGCAAGAGTTGGAATATTTCACTAGTGACTTGTTGTGCTTTACCTTGTCACAGTTACATTCTCTTGATTTTTCGAAGTTCATTTTGAATTTCTGTAGTAAAATGCAAGAGTTGGAATATTTCAGTAGTGTTTTGATGTGCTTTACCTTGTCACAGTTACATTCTCTTAATTTTTCAAAGTTCATTTTGAATTTCTTTCGCGAAATGCAAGAATAGGAATATTTCATTATTGTTTTGTTGTGTTTTACCTTGTCACAGTTACATTCTCTTAATTTTTCAAAGTTCATTTTGGATTTCTTTCGTTGAAATGCAAGAGTTGGAATATTTCAGTAGCGTTTTATTTTGCTTTACCTTGTCACAGTTACATTCTCTTAATTTTTCAAAGTTCACTTTGAATTTCTTTCGCGAAATGCAAGAATTGGAATATTTCATTATTGTTTTGTTGTGGTTTACCTTGTCACAGCTACATTCTCTTAATTTTTCAAAGTTCATTTTGGATTTCTTTCGTTGAAATGCAAGAGTTGGAATATTTCACTAGTGACTTGTTGTGCTTTACCTTGTCATAGTTACATTCTCTTGATTTTTCGAAGTTCATTTTGAATTTCTGTCGTGAAATGCAAGAGTTGGAATATTTCAGTAGTGTTTTGTTGTGCTTTACCTTGTCACAGTTACATTCTGTTGATTTTCATAGTTCATTTTGAATTTCTTTCATTGAAATGCAAGAGTTGGAATATTTCAGTAGTGTCTTGTCGTGGTTTACCTTGTCACAGCTACATTCTCATGATTTATCAAAGTTCATTTTGAATTTCTGTCGTGAAATGCAAGAGTTGGAATATTTCAGTAGTGTCTTGTCGTGGTTTACCTTGTCACAGCTACATTCTCATGATTTATCAAAGTTCATTTTGAATTTCTTTCGTGAAATGCAAGAATTGGAATATTTCAGTAGTGTCATGTCGTTGTTTACTTTGTCGTTGTTTTGTCATGTCGTAGTGTTTTGTTGTGCATTACCTTATCACAGTTACATTCTGTTGATTTTCATAGTTCTTTTTGAATTTCTTTCATTGAAATGCAAGAGTTGGAATATTTCACTAGTGACTTGTTGTGCTTTACCTTGTCATAGTTACATTCTCTTGATTTTTCGAAGTTCATTTTGAATTTCTGTCGTAAAATACAAGAGTTGGAATATTTCAGTAGTGTTTTGTTGTGCTTTAACTTGTCACAGTTACATTCTGTTGATTTTCACAGTTCATTTTGAATTTCTTTTGCGAAATGCAAGAGTTGGAATATTTCAGTAGTGTTTTGTTGTGCTTTACCTTGTCACAGTTACATTATCTTAATTTTTCAAAGTTCATTTTGAATTTCTTTCGTGAAATGCAAGAATTGGAATATTTCAGTAGTGTCTTGTCGTGCTTTACCTTGTCACAGCTACATTCTCATGATTTTTCAAAGTTCATTTTGAATTTCTGTCGTGAAATGCACGAGTTGGAATATTTCAGTAGTGTTTTGTTGTGCTTTACCTTGTCACAGTTACATTCTGTTGATTTTCATAGTTCATTTTGAATTTCTGTCGTAAAATGCAAGAGTTGAAATATTTCAGTAGTGTTTTGTTGTGCTTTACCTTGTCACAGTTAAATTCTCTTAATACTTCCAAGTTCATTTTGAATTTCTGTCGTGAAATGCAAGAGTTGGGATATTTCAGTAGTGACTTGTTATGCTTTACCTTGTCACAGTTACATTCTCTTGATTTTTCCAAGTTCATTTTGAATTTCTGTCGTGAAATGCAAGAATTGGAATATTTCATTATTGTTTTGTTGTGGTTTACCTTGTCACAGCTACATTCTCTTAATTTTTCAAAGTTCATTTTGGATTTCTGTCGTTGAAATGCAAGAGTTGGAATATTTCAGTAGTGACTTGTTGTGCTTTACCTTGTCACAGTTACATTCTCTTGATTTTTCGAAGTTCATTTTGAATTTCTGTCGTGAAATGCAAGAGTTGGAATATTTCAGTAGTGTTTTGTTGTGCTTTACCTTGTCACAGTTACATTCTGTTGATTTTCATAGTTCATTTTGAATTTCTTTCATTGAAATGCAAGAGTTGGAATATTTCAGTAGTGTCTTGTCGTGGTTTACCTTGTCACAGCTACATTCTCATGATTTTTCAAAGTTCATTTTGAATTTCTGTCGTGAAATGCAAGAGTTGGAATATTTCAGTAGTGTCTTGTCGTGGTTTACCTTGTCACAGCTACATTCTCATGATTTATCAAAGTTCATTTTGAATTTCTTTCGTGAAATGCAAGAATTGGAATATTTCAGTAGTGTCATGTCGTTGTTTACTTTGTCGTTGTTTTGTCATGTCGTAGTGTTTTGTTGTGCATTACCTTATCACAGTTACATTCTGTTGATTTTCATAGTTCTTTTTGAATTTCTTTCATTGAAATGCAAGAGTTGGAATATTTCACTAGTGACTTGTTGTGCTTTACCTTGTCATAGTTACATTCTCTTGATTTTTCGAAGTTCATTTTGAATTTCTGTCGTAAAATACAAGAGTTGGAATATTTCAGTAGTGTTTTGTTGTGCTTTAACTTGTCACAGTTACATTCTGTTGATTTTCACAGTTCATTTTGAATTTCTTTTGCGAAATGCAAGAGTTGGAATATTTCAGTAGTGTTTTGTTGTGCTTTACCTTGTCACAGTTACATTATCTTAATTTTTCAAAGTTCATTTTGAATTTCTTTCGTGAAATGCAAGAATTGGAATATTTCAGTAGTGTCTTGTCGTGCTTTACCTTGTCACAGCTACATTCTCATGATTTTTCAAAGTTCATTTTGAATTTCTGTCGTGAAATGCACGAGTTGGAATATTTCAGTAGTGTTTTGTTGTGCTTTACCTTGTCACAGTTACATTCTGTTGATTTTCATAGTTCATTTTGAATTTCTGTCGTAAAATGCAAGAGTTGAAATATTTCAGTAGTGTTTTGTTGTGCTTTACCTTGTCACAGTTAAATTCTCTTAATACTTCCAAGTTCATTTTGAATTTCTGTCGTGAAATGCAAGAGTTGGGATATTTCAGTAGTGACTTGTTATGCTTTACCTTGTCACAGTTACATTCTCTTGATTTTTCCAAGTTCATTTTGAATTTCTGTCGTGAAATGCAAGAATTGGAATATTTCAGTAGTGTTTTGTTGTGCTTTACTTTGTCACAGGTACATTCTGTTGATTTTCATTGTTCACTTTGAATTTCTTTCATTGAAATGCAAGAGTTGGAATATTTCAGTAGTTTTTTGTTGTACTTTACCTTGTCACAGTTACATTCTGTTGATTTTCATAGTTCATTTTGAATTTCTTTCATGAAATGCAAGAGTTGGAATATTTCAGTAGTGTTTTGTTGTGCTTCACCTTGTCACAGTTACATTCTCTTAATTTTTCAAAGTTCATTTTGAATTTCTTTCGTGAAATGCAAGAATTGGAATATTTCAGTGATGTCTTGTCGTGGTTTACCTTGTCACAGCTACATTCTCATGATTTTTCAAAGTTCATTTTAAATTTCTGTCGTGAAATGCAAGAGTTGGAATGTTTCAATAGTGACTTGTTGTGCTGTACCTTGTCACAGTTACATTCTCTTGATTTTTCCAAGTTCATTTTGAATTTCTGTCTTGAAATGCAAGAGTTGGAATATTTCAGTAGTGTTTTGTTGTGCTTTACCTTGTCACAGTTACATTCTGTTGTTTTTTATAGTTCATTTTGAATTTATTTCATTGAAATGCAAGAGTTGGAATATTTCAGTAGTGTTTTTTTGTGCTTTACCTTGTCACAGTTACATTCTCTTAGTTTTTCAAAGTTCATTTTGAATTTCTTTCGTGAAATGCAAGAATTGGAATATTTCAGTAGTGTTTTGTTGTGCATTACCTTGTCACAGTTACATTCTGTTGATTTTCATAGTTCATTTTGAATTTCTTTCATTGAAATGCAAGAGTTGGAATATTTCAGTAGTGTTTTGTTGTGCTTTTCCTTGTCACAGTTACATTCTCTTAATTTTTCGAAGTTCATTTTGAATTTCTGTCGTGAAATGCAAGAGTTGGAATATTTCAGTAGTGCCTTGTCGTGGTTTACCTTGTCACAGCTACATTCTCTTAATTTTTCAAAGTTCATTTTGAATTTCTTTCGTGAAATGCAAGAATTGGAATATTTCATTATTGTTTTGTTGTGGTTTACCTTGTCACAGCTACATTCTCTTAATTTTTCGAAGTTCATTTTGAATTTCTGTCGTGAAATGCAAGAGTTGGAATATTTCAGTAGTGTCTTGTCGTGGTTTACCTTGTCACAGCTACATTCTCATGATTTTTCAAAGTTCATTTTGGATTTCTTTCGTTGAAATGCAAGAGATGGAATATTTCAGTAGTGTTTTGTTGTGCTTTACCTTGTCACAGTTACATTCTCTTAATTTTTCAAAGTTCATTTTGAATTTCTGTCGTGAAATGCAAGAGTTGGAATATTTCAGTAGTGTCTTGTCGGGGTTTACCTTGTCACAGCTACATTCTCATGATTTTTCAAAGTTCATTTTGAATTTCTGTCGTAAAATGCAAGAGTTGGAAAATTTCAGTAGCGTCTTGTCGTGGTTTACCTTGTCACAGCTACATTCTCATGATTTTTCAAAGTTCATTTTGAATTTCTTTCGTGAAATGGAAGAATTGGAATATTTCAGTAGTGTCATGTCGTTGTTTACCTTGTCACAGCTACATTCTCATGATTTTTCAAAGTTCATTTTGAATTTCTGTCGTGAAATACAAGAGTTGGAATATTTCAGTAGTGACTTGTTGTGCTTTACTTTGTCACAGTTACATTCTCTTGATTTTTCGAAGTTCATTTTGAATTTCTGTCGTAAAATACAAGAGTTGGAATATTTCAGTAGTGTTTTGTTGTGCTTTACCTTTTCACAGTTACATTCTGTTGATTTTCATAGTTCATTTTGAATTTCTTTCGCGAAATGCAAGAGTTGGAATATTTCAGTAGTGTTTTGTTGTGCTTTACCTTGTCACGGTTACATTATCTTAATTTTTCAAAGTTCATTTTGAATTTCTTTCGTGAAATGCAAGAATTGGAATATTTCAGTAGTGTCTTGTCGTGCTTTACCTTGTCACAGCTACATTCTCATGGTTTTTCAAAGTTCATTTTGAATTTCTGTCGTGAAATGCAAGAGTTGGAATATTTCAGTAGTGTTTTGTTGTGCTTTACCTTGTCACAGTTACATTCTGTTGATTTTCATAGTTCATTTTGAATTTCTGTCGTAAAATGCAAGAGTTGAAATATTTCAGTAGTGTTTTGTTGTGCTTTACCTTGTCACAGTTACATTCTCTTAATTCTTCCAAGTTCATTTTGAATTTCTGTCGTGAAATGCAAGAGTTGAAATAGTTCAGTAGTGTTTTGTTATGCCTTACCTTGTCACAGTTACATTCTCTTGATTTTTCGAAGTTCATTTTGAATTTCTGTCGTGAAATGCAAGAGTTGAAATATTTCAGTAGTGTTTTGTTATGCCTTACCTTGTCACAGTTACATTCTCTTGATTTTTCGAAGTTCATTTTGAATTTCTGTCGTGAAATGCAAGAATTGGAATATTTCAGTAGTGTTTTGTTGTGCTTTACCTTGTCACAGTTACATTCTGTTGATTTTCATTGTTCACTTTGAATTTCTTTCATTGAAATGCAAGAGTTGGAATATTTCAGTAGTGTTTTGTTGTACTTTACCTTGTCACAGTTACATTCTGTTGATTTTCATAGTTCATTTTGAATTTCTTTCATGAAATGCAAGAGTTGGAATATTTCAGTAGTGTTTTGTTGTGCTTTACCTTGTCACAGTTACATTCTCTTAATTTTTCAAAGTTCATTTTGAATTTCTTTCGTGAAATGCAAGAATTGGAATATTTCAGTAGTGTCTTGTCGTGGTTTACCTTGTCACAGCTACATTCTCATGATTTTTCAAAGTTCATTTTAAATTTCTGTCGTGAAATGCAAGAGTTTGAATGTTTCAATAGTGACTTGTTGTGCTTTACCTTGTCACAGTTACATTCTCTTGATTTTTCGAAGTTCATTTTGAATTTCTGTCGTGAAATGCAAGAGTTGGAATATTTCAGTAGTGTTTTGTTGTGCTTTACCTTGTCACAGTTACATTCTGTTGTTTTTTATAGTTCATTTTGAATTTATTTCATTGAAATGCAAGAGTTGGAATATTTCAGTAGTGTTTTTTTGTGCTTTACCTTGTCACAGTTACATTCTCTTAATTTTTCAAAGTTCATTTTGAATTTCTTTCGTGAAATGCAAGAATTAGAATATTTCAGTAGTGTTTTGTTGTGCATTACCTTGTCACAGTTACATTCTGTTGATTTTCATAGTTCATTTTGAATTTATTTCATTGAAATGCAAGAATTGGAATATTTCAGTAGTGTTTTGTTGTGCTTTTCCTTGTCACAGTTACATTCTCTTAATTTTTCGAAGTTCATTTTGAATTTCTGTCGTGAAATGCAAGAGTTGGAATATTTCAGTAGTGCCTTGTCGTGGTTTACCTTGTCACAGCTACATTCTCATGATTTTTCAAAGTTCATTTTGAATTTCTGTCGTGAAATGCAAGAGTTGGAATATTTCAGTAGTGTTTTGTTGTGCTTTACCTTGTCACAGTTACATTCTCTTAATTTTTCAAAGTTCATTTTGAATTTCTTTCGTGAAATGCAAGAATTGGAATATTTCAGCAGTGTCATGTCGTGGTTTACCTTGTCACAGCTACATTCTCATGATTTTTCAAAGTTCATTTTGAATTTCTGTCGTGAAATACAAGAGTTGGAATATTTCAGTAGTGACTTGTTGTGCTTTACCTTGTCACAGTTACATTCTCTTGATTTTTCGAAGTTCATTTTGAATTTCTGTCGTGAAATACAAGAGTTGGAATATTTCAGTAGTGTTTTGTTGTACCTTACCTTGTCACAGTTACATTCTGTTGATTTTCATAGTTCATTTTGAATTTCTTTCGCGAAATGCAAGAGTTGGAATATTTCAGTAGTGTTTTGTTGTGCTTTACCTTGTCACAGTTACATTCTCTTAATTTTTCAAAGTTTATTTTGAATTTCTGTCGTGAAATGCAAGAGTTGGAATATTTCAGTAGTGTTTTGTTGTGCTTTACCTTGTCACAGTTACATTCTCTTAATTTTTCAAAGTTCATTTTGAATTTCTTTCGTGAAATGCAAGAATTGGAATATTTCAGTAGTGTCATGTCGTGGTTTACCTTGTCACAGCTACATTCTCATGATTTTTCAAAGTTCATTTTGAATTTCTGTCGTGAAATACAAGAGTTTGAATATTTCAGTAGTGACTTGTTGTGCTTTACCTTGTCACAGTTACATTCTCTTTATTTTTCGAAGTTCATTTTGAATTTCTGTCGTGAAATACAAGAGTTGGAATATTTCAGTAGTGTTTTGTTGTGCTTTACCTTGTCACAGTTACATTCTGTTGATTTTCATAGTTCATTTTGAATTTCTTTAATTGAAATGCAAGAGTTGGAATATTTCAGTAGTGTTTTGTTGTGCTTTACCTTGTCACAGTTACATTCTGTTGATTTTCATTGTTCATTTTGAATTTCTTTCATTGAAATGCAAGAGTTGGAATATTTCAGTAGTGTTTTGTTGTACTTTACCTTGTCACAGTTAAATTCTGTTGATTTTGATAGTTCATTTTGAATTTCTTTCATGAAATGCAAGAGTTGGAATATTTGAGTAGTGTTTTGTTGTGCTTTACCTTGTCACAGTTACATTCTCTTAATATTTCAAAGTTCATTTTGAATTTCTTTCGTGAAATGCAAGAATTGGAATATTTCAGTAGTGTCTTGTCGTGGTTTACCTTGTCACAGCTACATTCTCATGATTTTTCAAAGTTCATTTTAAATTTATGTCGTGAAATGCAAGAGTTGGAATGTTTCAATAGTGACTTGTTGTGCTTTACCTTGTCACAGTTACATTCTCTTGATTTTTCGAAGTTCATTTGTAATTTCTGTCGTGAAATGCAAGAGTTGGAATATTTCAGTAGTGTTTTGTTGTGCTTTACCTTGTCACAGTTACATTCTGTTGATTTTCATTGTTCATTTTGAATTTATTTCATTGAAATGCAAGAGTCGGAATATTTCAGTAGTGTTTTGTTGTGCTTTACCTTGTCACAGTTACATTCTGTTAATTTTCATAGTTCTTTTTGAATTTCTTTCATTTAAATGCAAGAGTTGGAATATTTCAGTAGTGTTTTGTTGTGCTTTACCTTGTCACAGTTACATTCTCTTAATTTTTCAAAGTTTATTTTGAATTTCTTTCGTGAAATGCAATAATTGGAATATTTCAGTAGTGTCTTGTCGTGGTTTACCTTGTCACAGCTACATTCTCATGATTTTTCAAAGTTCATCTTGAATTTCTGCCGTGAAATGCAAGAGTTGGAATATTTCAGTAGTGTTTTGTTGTGCTTTACCTTGTCACAGTTACATTCTCTTGATTTTTCGAAGTTCATTTTGAATTTCTGTCGTGAAATGCAAGAGTTGGAATATTTCAGTAGTGTTTTGTTGTGCTTTACCTTGTCACAGTTACATTCTCTTAATTTTTCAAAGTTCATTTTGAATTTCTTTCGTGAAATGCAAGAATTGGAATATTTCAGTAGTGTCTTGTCGTGGTTTACCTTGTCACAGCTACATTCTCATGATTTTTCAAAGTTCATTTTAAATTTCTGTCGTGAAATGCAAGAGTTTGAATGTTTCAATAGTGACTTGTTGTGCTTTACCTTGTCACAGTTACATTCTCTTGATTTTTCGAAGTTCATTTTGAATTTCTGTCATGAAATGCAAGAGTTAGAATATTTCAGTGGTGTTTTGTTTGCTTTACCTTGTCACAGTTACATTCTGTTGATTTTCATAGTTCATTTTGAATTTATTTCATTGAAATGCAAGAGTTGGAATATTTCAGTAGTGTTTTTTTGTGCTTTACCTTGTCACAGTTACATTCTCTTAATTTTTCAAAGTTCATTTTGAATTTCTTTCGTGAAATGCAAGAATTGGAATATTTCAGTAGTGTTTTGTTGTGCATTACCTTATCACAGTTACATTCTGTTGATTTTCATAGTTCATTTTGAATTTCTTTCATTGAAATGCAAGAGTTGGAATATTTCAGTAGTGTTTTGTTGTGCTTTACCTTGTCACAGTTACATTCTCTTAATTTTTCGAAGTTCATTTTGAATTTCTGTCGTGAAATGCAAGAGTTGGAATATTTCAGTAGTGCCTTGTCGTGGTTTACCTTGTCACAGCTACATTCTCATGATTTTTCAAAGTTCATTTTGAATTTCTGTCGTGAAATGCAAGAGTTGGAATATTTCAGTAGTGTTTTGTTGTGCTTTACCTTGTCATAGTTACATTCTCTTAATTTTTCAAAGTTCATTTTGAATTTCTTTCGTGAAATGCAAGAATTGGAATATTTCAGTAGTGTCATGTCGTGGTTTACCTTGTCACAGCTACATTCTCATGATTTTTCAAAGTTCATTTTGAATTTCTGTCGTGAAATACAAGAGTTGGAATATTTCAGTAGTGACTTGTTGTGCTTTACCTTGTCACAGTTACATTCTCTTGATTTTTCGAAGTTCATTTTGAATTTCTGTCGTGAAATGCAAGAGTTGGAAAATTTCAGTAGTGTTTTGTTGTGCTTTACCTTGTCACAGTTACATTCTGTTGATTTTCATAGTTCATTTTGAATTTCTTTCGCGAAATGCAAGAGTTGGAATATTTCAGTAGTGTTTTGTTGTGCTTTACCTTGTCACAGTTACATTCTCTTAATTCTTCAAAGTTCATTTTGAATTTCTTTCGTGGAATGCAAGAATTGGAATATTTCAGTAGTGCCTTGTCGTGGTTTACCTTGTCACTGCTACATTCTCATGATTTTTCAAAGTTCATTTTGAATTTCTGTCGTGAAATGCAAGAGTTGGAATATTTCAGTAGTGTTTTGTTGTGCTTTACCTTGTCACAGTTACATTCTCTTAATTTTTCAAAGTTCATTTTGAATTTCTTTCGTGAAATGCAAAAATTGGAATATTTCAGTAGTGTCATGTCGTGGTTTACCTTGTCACAGCTACATTCTCATCATTTTTCAAAGTTCATTTTGAATTTCTGTCGTGAAATACAAGAGTTGGAATATTTCAGTAGTGTTTTGTTGTGCTTTACCTTGTCACAGTTACATTCTGTTGATTTTCATAGTTCATTTTGAATTTCTTTCGCGAAATGCAACAGTTGGAATATTTCAGTAGTGTTTTGTTGTGCTTTACCTTGTCACAGTTACATTCTCTTAATTTTTCAAGGTTTATTTTGAATTTCTTTCGTGAAATGCAAGAATTGGAATATTTCAGTAGTGTCTTGTCGTGCTTTACCTTGTCACAGCTACATTCTCATGATTTTTCAAAGTTCATTTTGAATTTCTGTCGTGAAATGCGAGAGTTGGAATATTTCAGTAGTGTTTTGTTGTGCTTTACCTTGTCACAGTTACATTCTGTTGATTTTCATAGTTCATTTTGAACTTCTGTCGTAAAATGCAAGAGTTGAAATATTTCAGTAGTGTTTTGTTGTGCTTTACCTTGTCACAGTTACATTTTCTTAATTCTTCCAAGTTCATTTTGAATTTCTGTCGTGAAATGCAAGAGTTGGAATATTTCAGTAGTGACTTATTATGCTTTACCTTGTCACAGTTACATTCTCTTGATTTTTCGAAGTTCATTTTGAATTTCTGTGTTTTGTTGTGCTTTACATTGTCACAGTTACATTCTCATGATTTTTCAAAGTTCATTTTGAATTTCTGCCGTGAAATGCAAGAGTTGGAATATTTCAGTAGTGTTTTGTTGTGCTTTACCTTGTCACAGTTACATTCTGTTGATTTTCATAGTTCATTTTGAATTTCTTTCATTGAAATGCAAGAGTTGGAATATTTCAGTAGTGTTTTGTTGTGCTTTACCTTGTCACAGTTACATTCTGTTGATTTTCATTGTTCATTTTGAATTTCTTTCATTGAAATGCAAGAGTTGGAATATTTCAGTAGTGTTTTGTTGTACTTTACCTTGTCACAGTTACATTCTGTTGATTTTCATAGTTCATTTTGAATTTATTTCATGAAATGCAAGAGTTGGAATATTTCAGTAGTGTTTTGTTGTGCTTTACCTTGTCACAGTTACATTCTCTTAATTTTTCAAAGTTCATTTTGAATTTCTTTCGTGAAATGCAAGAATTGGAATATTTCAGTAGTGTCTTGTCGTGGTTTACCTTGTCACAGCTACATTCTCATGATTTTTCGAAGTTCATTTTAAATTTCTGTCGTGAAATGCAAGAGTTGGAATGTTTCAATAGTGACTTGTTGTGCTTTACCTTGTCACAGTTTTATTCTCTTAATTTTTCAAAGTTCATTTTGAATTTCTTTCGTGAAATGCAAGAATTGGAATATTTCAGTAGTGTCTTGTCGTGGTTTACCTTGTCACAGCTACATTCTCATGATTTTTCAAAGTTCATTTTGAATTTCTGTCGTGAAATGCAAGAGTTGGAATATTTCAGTAGTGTTTTGTTGTGCTTTACCTTGTCACAGTTACATTCTGTTGATTTTCATTGTTCATTTTGAATTTCTTTCATTGAAATGCAAGAGTTGGAATATTTCAGTAGTGTTTTGTTGTACTTTACCTTGTCACAGTTACATTCTGTTGATTTTCATAGTTCATTTTGAATTTCTTTCATGAAATGCAAGAGTTGGAATATTTCAGTAGTGTTTTGTTGTGTTTTACCTTGTCACAGTTACATTCTCTTAATTTTTCAAAGTACATTTTGAATTTCTTTCGTGAAATGCAAGAATTGGAATATTTCAGTAGTGTCTTGTTGTGGTTTACCTTGTCACAGCTACATTCTCATGATTTTTCAAAGTTCATTTTGAATTTCTGTCGTGAAGTGCAAGAGTTGGAATATTTCAGTAGTGTTTTGTTGTGCTTTACCTTGTCACAGTTACATTCTGTTGATTTTCATAGTTCATTTTGAATTTCTTTCATTGAAATGCAAGAGTTGGAATATTTCAGTAGTGTTTTGTTGTGCTTTACCTTGTCACAGTTACATTCTGTTGATTTTCATTGTTCATTTTGAATTTCTTTCATTGAAATGCAAGAGCTGGAATATTATGTAGTGTTTTGTTGTACTTTACCTTGTCACAGTCACATTCTGTTGATTTTCATAGTTCATTTTGAATTTCTTTCATGAAATGCAAGAGTTGGAATATTTCAGTAGTGTTTTGTTGTGCTTTACCTTGTCACAGTTACATTCTCTTAATTTTTCAAAGTTCATTTTGAATTTCTTTCGTGAAATGCAATAATTGGAATATTTCAGTAGTGTCTTGTCGTGGTTTACCTTGTCACAGCTACATTCTCATGATTTTTCAAAGTTCATCTTGAATTTCTGTCGTGAAATGCAAGAGTTGGAATATTTCAGTAGTGACTTGTTGTGCTTTACCTTGTCACAGTTACATTCTCTTGATTTTTCGAAGTTCATTTTGAATTTCTGTCGTGAAATGCAAGAGTTGGAATATTTCAGTAGTGTTTTGTTGTGCTTTACCTTGTCACAGTTACATTCTGTTGATTTTCATAGTTCATTTTGAAATTTTTTCATTGAAATGCAAGAGTTGGAATATTTCAGTAGTGTTTTGTTGTGCTTTACCTTGTCACAGTTACATTCTCTTAATTTGTCAAAGTTCATTTTGAATTTCTTTCGTGAAATGCAAGAATTGGAATATTTCAGTAGTGTCTTGTCGTGGTTTACCTTGTCACAGCTACATTCTCATGATTTTTCAAAGTTCATCTTGAATTTCTGTCGTGAAATGCAAGAGTTGGAATATTTCAGTAGTGACTTGTTGTGCTTTACCTTGTCACAGTTACATTCTGTTGATTTTCATAGTTCATTTTGAATTTCTTTCATGAAATGCAAGAGTTGGAATATTTCAGAAGTGTTTTGTTGTGCTTTACCTTGTCACAGTTACATTCTCTTAATTTTTCAAAGTTCATTTCGAATTTCTTTCGTGAAATGCAAGAATTGGAATATTTCAGTAGTGTCTTGTCGTGGTTTACCTTGTCACAGCTACATTCTCATGATTTTTCAAAGTTCATTTTAAATTTCTGTCGTGAAATGCAAGAATTGGAATGTTTCAGTAGTGACTTGTTGTGCTTTACCTTGTCACAGTTACATTCTCTTGATTTTTCGAAGTTCATTTTGAATTTCTGTCGTGAAATGCAAGAGTTGGAATATTTCAGTAGTGTTTTGTTGTGCTTTACCTTGTCACAGTTGCATTCTGTTGATTTTCATAGTTCATTTTGAATTGCTTTCATTGAAATGCAAGAGTTGGAATACTTCAGTAGTGTTTTGTTGTGCTTTACCTTGTCACAGTTACATTCTCTTAATTTTTTGAAGTTCATTTTGAATTTCTTTCGTGAAATGCAATAATTGGAATATTTCAGTAGTGTCTTGTCGTGGTTTACCTTGTCACAGCTACATTCTCATGATTTTTCAAAGTTCATCTTGAATTTCTGTTGTGAAATGCAAGAGTTGGAATATTTCAGTAGTGACTTGTTGTGCTTTACCTTGTCACAGTTACATTCTCTTGATTTTTCGAAGTTCATTTTGAATTTCTGTCGTGAAATGCAAGAGTTGCAATATTTCAGTAGTGTTTTGTTGTTCTTTACCTTGTCACAGTTACATTCTGTTGATTTTCATAGTTCATTTTGAATTTCTTTCATTGAAATGCAAGAATTGGAATATTTCAGTAGTGTTTTGTTGTGCTTTACCTTGTCACAGTTACATTCTCTTAATTTTTCAAAGTTCATTTTGAATTTCTTTCGTGAAATGCAAGAATTGGAATATTTCAGTAGTGTCTTGTCGTGGTTTACCTTGTCACAGCTACATTCTCATGATTTTTCAAAGTTCATCTTGAATTTCTGTCGTGAAATGCAAGAGTTGGAATATTTCAGTAGTGACTTGTTGTGCTTTACCTTGTCACAGTTACATTCTCTTGATTTTTCGAAGTTCATTTTGAATTTCTGTCGTGAAATGCAAGAGTTGGAATATTTCAGTAGTGTTTTGTTGTGCTTTACCTTGTCACAGTTACATTCTGTTGATTTTCATAGTTCATTTTGAATTTCTTTCATTGAAATGCAAGAGTTGGAATATTTCAGTAGTGTTTTGTTGTGCTTTACCTTGTCACAGTTACATTCTCTTAATTTTTCAAAGTTCATTTTGAATTTCTTTCGTGAAATGCAAGAATTGGAATATTTCAGTAGTGTCTTGTCGTGGTTTACCTTGTCACAGCTACATTCTCGTGATTTTTAAAAGTTCATTTTGGATTTCTTTCGTTGAAATGCAAGAGTTGGAACATTTCAGTAGATACTTGTTGTGCTTTACCTTGTCACAGTTACATTCTCTTGATTTTTCGAAGTTCATTTTGAATTTCTGTCTTGAAATGCAAGAGTTGGAATATTTCAGTAGTGTTTTGTTGTGCTTTACCTTGTCACAGTTACATTCTGTTGATTTTCATAGTTCATTTTGAATTTCTTTCATTGAAATGCAAGAGTTGGAATATTTCAATAGTGTTTTGTTGTGCTTTACCTTGTCACAGTTACATTCTCTTAATTTTTCAAAGTTCATTTTGAATTTCTTTCGTGAAATGCAAGAATTGGAATATTTCAGTAGTGTCTTGTCGTGGTTTACCTTGTCACAGCTACATTCTCATGATTTTTCAAAGTTCATCTTGAATTTCTGTCGTGAAATGCAAGAATTGGAATGTTTCAGTAGTGACTTGTTGTGCTTTACCTTGTCACAGTTACATTCTCTTGATTTTTCGAAGTTCATTTTGAATTTCTGTCGTGAAATGCAAGAGTTGGAATGTTTCAGTAGTGTTTTGTTGTGCTTTATTTTGTCAGAGTTACATTCTGTTGATTTTCATAGTTCATTTTGAATTTCTTTCATTGAAATGCAAGAGTTGGAATATTTCAGTAGTGTTTTGTTGTGCTTTACCTTGTCACAGTTACATTCTCATAATTTTTCAAAGTTCATTTTGAATTTCTTTCGTGAAATGCAAGAATTGGAATATCGTTTCTTCAACTAAAAGTAAGGACCAACATCAAAACTTAAACCTTGGATACACAATACAGATACTTTATTCAAGAAATTATGAAAAAATCGCAAGTAAGTAAAAAACTCGTTTTTGAGTTCCCCATTTGGTTGCACAATACAGAAATTTAATTCAAGAAATTATGGAAAAAAAATGTAAGTAAGTAAGTAACAAACTCTATGCTTTTTCTGCATCAATTGTCGGATATGTTGAATAAAATATGCAAAGTCGACATAGCTTTATTTCATTTTTTAAGGTTAATTTAGACGAGGTTACGTGCGCGCACGTAACCTCGTCTAAATTAACCTTAAAAAATGAAATAAAGCTATGTCGACTTTGCATATTTTATTCAACATATCCGACAATTGATGCAGAAAAAGCATAGAGTTTGTTACTTACTTACTTAGATTTTTTTCCATAATTTCTTGAATTAAATTTCTGTATTGTGCATCCAAATGGGGAATTCAAGAAAGAGTTTGTTACTTACTTGCGATTTTTTCATAATTTCTTGAATAAAGTATCTGTATTGTGTATCCAAGGTTTAAGTTTTGATGTTGCTCCTTACTTTCAGTTGAAGAAACGATATTCCAATTCTTGCATTTCACGAAAGAAATTCAAAATGAACTTTGAAAAATTAAGAGAATGTAACTGTGACAAGGTAAAGCACAACAAAACACTACTGAAATATTCCAACTCTTGCATTTCAATGAAAGAAATTCAAAATGAACTATGAAAATCAACAGAATGTAACTGTGACAAGGTAAAGCACAACAAAACACTACTGAAACATTCCAACTCTTGCATTTCACGATAGAAATTCAAAATGAAGTTCGAAAAATCAAGAGAATGTAACTGTGACAAGGTAAAGAACAACAAGTCACTACTGAAATATTCCAACTCTTGCATTTCACGACAGAAATTCAAAATAAACTTTGAAAAATCATGAGAATGTAGCTGTGACAAGGTAAACCACGACAAGACACTACTGAAATATTCCAATTCTTGCATTTCACGAAAGAAATTCAAAATGAACTTTGAAAAATTAAGAGAATGTAACTGTGACAAGGTAAAGCACAACAAAACACTACTGAAATATTCCAACTCTTGCATTTCAATGAAAGAAATTCAAAATGAACTATGAAAATCAACAGAATGTAACTCTGACAAGGTAAAGCACAACAAAACACTACTGAAATATTCCAACTCTTGCATTTCACGAAAGAAATTCAAAATGAACTTCGAAAAATCAAGAGAATGTAACTGTGACTAGGTAAAGCACAACAAGTCACTACTGAAATATTCTAACTCTTGCATTTCAACAAAAGAAATCCAAAATGAACTTTGAAAAATCATGAGAATGTAGCTGTGACAAGGTAAACCACGACAAGACACTACTGAAATATTCCAATTCTTGCATTTCACGAAAGAAATTCAAAATGAACTTTGAAAAACTAAGAGAATGTAACTGTGACAAGGTAAAGCACAACAAAACACTACTGAAATATTCCAACTCTTGCATTTCAATGAAAGAAATTCAAAATGAACTATGAAAATCAACAGAATGTAACTGTGACAACGTAAAGCACAACAAAACACTACTGAAATATTCCAACTCTTGCATTTCACGACAGAAATTCAAAATGAACTTCGAAAAATCAAGAGAATATAACTGTGACAAGGTAAAGCCCAACAAGTCACTACTGAAATATTCCAACTCTTGCATTTCACGACAGAAATTCAAGATGAACTTTGAAAAATCATGAGAATGTAGCTGTGACAAGGTAAACCACGACAAGACACTACTGAAATATTCCAATTCTTGCATTTCACGAAAGAAATTCAAAATGAACTTTGAAAAATTAAGAGAATGTAACTGTGACCAGGTAAAGCACAACAAAACACTACTGAAATATTCCAACTCTTGCATTTCAATGAAAGAAATTCAAAATGAACTATGAAAATCAACAGAATGTAACTGTGACAAGGTAAAGCACAACAAAACACTACTGAAATATTCCAACTCTTGCATTTCACGACAGAAATTCAAAATGAACTTCGAAAAATCAAGAGAATGTATCTGTGACAAGGTAAAGCACAACAAGTCACTACTGAAATATTCCAACTCTTGCATTTCACGACAGAAATTCAAGATGAACTTTGAAAAATCATGAGAATGTAGCTGTGGCAAGGTAAACCACGACAAGACACTACTTAAATATTCCAATTATTGCATTTCACGAAAGAAATTCAAAATGAACTTTGAAAAATTAAGAGAATGTAACTGTGACAAGGTAAAGCACAACAAAACACTACTGAAATATTCCAACTCTTGCATTTCAATGAAATAAATTCAAAATGATCTATGAAAATCAACAGAATGTAACTGTGAAAAGGTAAAGCACAACAAAACACTACTGAAATATTCCAACTCTTGCATTTCACGACAGAAATTCAAAATGAACTTCGAAAAATCAAGAGAATGTAACTGTGACAAGGTAAAGCACAACAAGTCACTACTGAAATATTCCAACTCTTGCATTTCACGACAGAAATTTAAAATGAACTTTGAAAAATCATGAGAATGTAGCTGTGACAAGGTAAACCACGACAAGACACTACTGAAATATTCCAATTCTTGCATTTCACGAAAGAAATTCAAAATGAACTTTGAAAAATTAAGAGAATGTAACTGTGACAAGGTAAAGCACAACAAAACACTACTGAAATATTCCAACTCTTGCATTTCATGAAAGAAATTCAAAATGAACTATGAAAATCAACAGAATGTAACTGTGACAGTGTAAAGCACAACAAAACACTACTGAAATATTCCAACTCTTGCATTTCAATGAAAGAATTTCAAAATGAACTAGGAAAATCAACAGAATGTAACTGTGACAAGGTAAAGCACAACAAAACACTACTGAAATATTCCAACTCTTGCATTTCAATGAAAGAAATTCAAAATGAACTATGAAAATCAACAGAATGTAACTGTGACAAGGTAAAGCACAACAAAACACTACTGAAATATTCCAATTCTTGCATTTCACGACAGAAATTCAAAATAAACTTTGAAAAATCAAGAGAATGTAATTGTTTCAAGGTAAAGCATAACAAGTCACTACTGAAATATTCCAACTCTTGCATTTCACGACAGAAATTCAAAATGAACTTGGAAAAATTAAGAGAATGTAACTGTGACAAGGTAAAGCACAACAAAACACTACTGAAATATTCCAACTCTTGCATTTTACGACAGAAAATCAAAATGAACTATGAAAATCAACAGAATGTAACTGTGACAAGGTAAAGCACAACAAAACATAACTGAAATATTCCAAATCTTGCATTTCACGACAGAAATTCAAAATGAACTTTGAAAAATCATGAGAATGTAGCTGTGACAAGGTAAAGCCCAACAAGACACTACTGAAATATTACAATTCTTGCATTTCAAGAAAGAAATTCAAAATGAACTTTGAAAAATTAAGAGAATGTAACTGTGACAAGGTACAGCACAACAAAACACTACTGAAATATTCCAACTCTTGCATTTCGCGAAAGAAATTCAAAATGAACTATGAAAATAAACAGAATATAACTGTGACAAGGTAAAGCACAACAAAACACTACTGAAATATTCCAACTCTTGCATTTCAATGAAAGAAATTCAAAATGAAATATGAAAATCAACAGAATGTAACTGTGACAAGGTAAAGCACAACAAAACACTACTGAAATATTCCAACTCTTGCATTTCACGAAAGAAATTCAAAATGAACTTCGAAAAATCAAGAGAATGTAACTGTGACAAGGTAAAGCACAACAAGTCACTACTGAAATATTCCAACTCTTGCATTTCAACAAAAGAAATCCAAAATGAACTTTGAAAAATCATGAGAATGTAGATGTGACAAGGTAAACCACGACAAGACACTACTGAAATATTCCAATTCTTGCATTTCACGAAAGAAATTCAAAATGAACTTTGAAAAATTAAGAGAATGTAACTGTGACAAGGTAAAGCACAACAAAACACTACTGAAATATTCCAACTCTTGCATTTCACGACAGAAATTCAAAATGAACTTTGAAAAATCATGAGAATGTAGCTGTGACAAGGTAAACCACGACATGACACTACTGAAATATTCCAATTCTTGCATTTGACGAAAGAAATTCAAAATGAACTTTGAAAAATTAAGAGAATGTAACTGTGACAAGGTAAAGCACAACAAAACACTACTGAAATATTCCAACTCTTGCATTTCACGACAGAAATTCAAAATGAACTTTGAAAAATCATGAGAATGTAGCTGTGACAAGGTAAACCACGACAAGACACTACGGAAATATTCCAACTCTTGCATTTCACGACAGAAATTCAAAAGGAACTTTGAAAAATTAAGAGAATGTAACTGTGACAAGGTAAAGCACAACAAAACACTACTGAAATATTCCAACTCTTGCATTTCAACGAAAGAAATCCAAAATGAACTTTGAAAAATCATGAGAATGTAGCTGTGACAAGGTAAACCACGACAAGACACTACTGAAATATTCCAACTCTTGCATTTCACGACAGAAATTCAAAATGAACTTCGAAAAATTAAGAGAATGTAACTGTGACAAGGTAAAGCACAACAAAACACTACTGAAATATTCCAACTCTTGCATTTCAATGAAAGAAATTCAAAATGAACTATGAAAATCAACAGAATGTAACTGTGACAAGGTAATGCACAACAAAACACTACTGAAATATTCCAATTCTTGCATTTCACGAAAGAAATTCAAAATGAACTTTGAAAAATTAAGAGAATGTAACTGTGACAAGGTAAAGCACAAAAAAACACTACTGAAATATTCCAACTCTTGCATTTCAATGAAAGAAATTCAAAATGAACTATGAAAATCAACAGAATGTAACTGTGACAAGGTAAAGCACAACAAAACACTACTGAAATATTCCAACTCTTGCATTTCACGACAGAATTTCAAAATGAACTTCGAAAAATCAAGAGAATGTAACTGTGACAAGGTAAAGCACAACAAGTCACTACTGAAATATTCCAACTCTTGCATTTCAACGAAAGAAATTCAAAATGAACTTTGAAAAATTAAGAGAATGTAGCTGTGACAAGGTAAACCACAACAAAACAATAATGAAATATTCCAATTCTTGCATTTTGCGAAAGAAATTCAAAATGAACTTTGAAAAATTAAGAGAATGTAACTGTGACAAGGTAATGCACAACAATACACTACTGAAATATTCCAATTCTTGCATTTCACGAAAGAAATTCAAAATGAACTTTGAAAAATTAAGAGAATGTAACTGTGACAAGGTAAAGCACAAAAAAACACTACTGAAATATTCCAACTCTTGCATTTCAATGAAAGAAATTCAAAATGAACTATGAAAATCAACAGAATGTAACTGTGACAAGGTAAAGCACAACAAAACACTACTGAAATATTCCAACTCTTGCATTTCACGACAGAATTTCAAAATGAACTTCGAAAAATCAAGAGAATGTAACTGTGACAAGGTAAAGCACTACAAGTCACTACTGAAATATTCCAACTCTTGCATTTCAACGAAAGAAATTCAAAATGAACTTTGAAAAATAAAGAGAATGTAGCTGTGACAAGGTAAACCACAACAAAACAGTAATGAAATATTCCAATTCTTGCATTTTGCGAAAGAAATTCAAAATGAACTTTGAAAAATTAAGAGAATGTAACTGTGACAAGGTAAAGCACAAAAAAACACTACTGAAATATTCCAACTCTTGTATTTCAATGAAAGAAATTCAAAATGAACTATGAAAATCAACAGAATGTAACTGTGACAAGGTAAAGCACAACAAAACACTACTGAAATATTCCAACTCTTGCATTTCACGACAGAATTTCAAAATGAACTTCGAAAAATCAAGAAAATGTAACTGTGACAAGGTAAAGCACAACAAGTCACTACTGAAATATTCCAACTCTTGCATTTCAACGAAAGAAATTCAAAATGAACTTTGAAAAATTAAGAGAATGTAGCTGTGACAAGGTAAACCACAACAATACAATAATGAAATATTCCAATTCTTGCATTTCGCGAAAGAAATTCAAAATGAACTTTGAAAAATCAAGAGAATGTAACTGTGACAAGGTAAAGCACAACAAGTCACTACTGAAATATTCCAACTCTTGCATTTCAATGAAAGAAATTCAAAATGAACTATGAAAATCAACAGAATGTAACTGTGACAAGGTAAAGCACAACAAAACACTGCTGAAATATTCCAACTCTTGCATTTTACGACAGAAATTCAAAATGAACTTTGAAAAATCAAGAGAATGTAACTGTGACAAGGTAAAGCACATCAAGTCACTACTGAAATATTCCAACTCTTGCATTTCAATGAAAGAAATTCAAAAAGAACTATGAAAATCAACAGAATGTAACTGTGATAAGGTAATGCACAACAAAAGACTACTGAAATATTCCAACTCTTGCATTTCAACGACAGAAATTCAAAATGAACTTCTAAAAATCAAGAGAATGTAACTGTGACAAGGTAAAGCACAACAAAACACTACTGAAATATTCCAACTCTTGCATTTTACGACAGAAATTCAAAATGAACTTCGAAAAATCAAGAGACTGTAAATGTGACAAGGTAAAGCACAACAAGTCACTACTGAAATATTCCAACTCTTGCATTTCAATGAAAGAAATTCAAAATGAACTATGAAAATCAACAGAATGTAACTGTGACAAGGTAAAGCACAACAAAACACTACTGAAATATTCCAATTCTTGCATTTCAAGGAAAGAAATCCAAAATAAACTTTGAAAAATCAAGAGAATGTAACTGTGACAAGGTAAAGCACAACAAACCAGCACTCATAAACGATCCTTTTTGAAATTCTGCTAACAACATAGATGCTCAAGGTAAAAGTTTGAATCAAACACTTTTAGGATATCGAGTGTCCTTACTGAAAACCTACTGAATTAAAAAATAAATTAAATTGATCATACGACCTAAATTATTTTATCAGATACGCCAGTACTCATAAACTTTCCTTTTTTTTGAAATTCTGCTAACAGCATAGATGCTCAAGGTAAACGTTTGAATCAAACACTTTTAGGATATCGAGTGTCCTTACTGAAAAACTACTGAATTAAAAAATAAATTAAATTGATCATACGACCTAAATTATTTCATCAGATACGCCAGCCCTCATAAAACCATTTCCATAAAAATAGCTCTTAATAGAACTGTTTAAGTATGAACTCCAATTTTTTCCAACGTAACTATGCAACTCAACCACATTTAACTAAACCCCGTGTAACTGAATCCGCATATAACTGAATCCCCGTGCAACTGAACCCTCCCCCCCATGTAACTGAATCCCTCATGCAACTCAACTCCCGTGCAACTCAAGCCCCATTTAACTAAACCCCCATGCAACTGAACCCCCCCCCATGTAACTGAACCCCTGTATAACCGAAACCCCGTACAACTGAACCCTCGTGCTACTGAACCCTCGTGCAACTCGACCCCATTTAACTAAACCCCCGTGTAACTGTACCCCCTTTAACTGAACCCTCGTGCACCGTAAATCTATTTTAAAAGGTAGCCTAAAAGAATTAGCTTGAATCTTAACATACCTACTGGAAATCCCCTGTGGAAAAGTATTAAAATGATTTGCTGTTGAGGCCAATGTTATTATCTTTAGAATAAATAAACTATACCTTTTAAATAATTTCTCCAAAAATATTTTATTCAGAGATTTCACGTTAAAAAATTATCCAATCACTAATTACCCCTTTTTTGATCTTGCCCCCTATCAATTCTGAGTTTCCGGCTAGAATTAGACGAAGCCCGTCTATTCGTTTGTTTTCTTAATTCAGATAAGGCGTATGCCAAATGTTGTTTTGAAATCACCCTCTCTTTGGTAACAGGCTAAACACAAATGGTTTTATGACAGCACATTTTAAACGCATGATTGGAAAATGGTCATTTTTGAACGATAAAGAACTGTTTTTCAAAACCATTAAAACATGTAAACATAGCTATGGAGGAGAGATTTTATTTACATAATAGAAAATAGCATACTTAGCGTTTTCTATCGAATATACTCATTATATTTTTAGAATTTTGTATTGTTGGAGGGGAGGGGGGCTAAGTCCCCCTGAAATTTGAATTTACTGGTAAATGCTTTTTATCTGGAAATAAATTAAAGAATTTAATTAAATTCCAATAAATGACCATTTTATACGGGGTTTCAATGACGAATTGTTAAGCAGTTCTCTGATTGGCTGCCTAAAAAACAGGTGTCAGCTCGAAAAAAAAACTACTCTGGTTGAAAAAAAAAACTTGGAGTTGAAACAAATGTGTGCGGAGAATCCCCCGTTCATACTGTTATCTTTTTTGCAATGCTTAGGAACAGGCGGGGAATCCCCACTCGTTTGGAATGGTACCAACAGGACATAAGCAAATAGCACGTAGTTTCATGAAGTGTTTAATCACGTGTAGTTTTAAGAATGTGTATGTGAACTCATGACGTACATTCATTGTGCAATTGACAACAAAAACAGAAAAAAAACCTGTTTGACCACATTATACAATGCCAAATAACCGCTGGCTGTAGACTATGCCTTGGAAAGCTACCATGGAACGTGCCGTACGCAAATAACATAGGAATTGCTATAGGGCCATCAGAATTCAATATGTACTATCTACTGACATCCTAGAATTTTCTGGGCTAAAAAAAATTAGCTTCTAGTTTCTATGATTCAGGCGAAATTACACAGGAAACATAGCTAAGACTAAAATGCCAAGTTTAATGAGTCTTTTAGCAAAATTCATTTTCAGCCAATTCATAATACCTAGCGGACAAATGAATAACCTAGACCAGGAGTACAACGAATTAAAATGAAATGGAAGAACAGAGAAATATGCGGTTAAAATATATCCCACAGCGAGAACACAAAAATATAAGCTTAGAAGATTGGCGGCACTGAGAAAGCGAACATCAGAACGTGTCAAAGATGAAGTGAAGAACAACGAATATTGCAACAACTGTGAATATATGTATATATTTTTCACGAAAACGGCTCCATATTTTTTTTATTTGAAAAATGGCATGCTGGTATTTTCTGGCTTAAAAAGACGATCTTCTGCAGGCAAAATTATACAAGATACATCGCTATGAATAAAATACAAAATGCAATGAGTCTTTTTGCAATATTCCTTTTCAGACTTTTCATAATACCTAGAGGACCAATGAATAACCTAGATCAGAATTAGATAGAATTTAAACAAAATTTAAGAACATATAAATATGCGGTTCAAAGATATGCTGCGTCGAGAACAAAGAAATATACGGTAAGAAGATAAGCGGCAGCAAGAAAGTGAACATCAGAACGTGTCAAAAATAAAGTGAAGAATAAAGACTTGTGCAGTAATTGTGAATATATATGTGTATTTATTTATGTGTTTTTTCTTGAATACGGCTCTATTTTTTGGAAAATTGGCATCCTGGTATTTTCTGCCTTACAAGAAAAGGACTTATATAGGTCACGAGTTTGAGGGTATTCCTTAGAAGCCTTAGTTTTTTGTTTTTTTTTTTTGGGGGGGGGGGGGGAAATCCGTATGGATGACGTCATATTTATGAGCATATTTTAAGAGCATTCATACCTCATATTTGCCTCATTAGTGGCTTTAATCGCTTATAGTGTCTATGATGCAGGCAAAATTACAAAAGAAACATAGCTAAGAATACAAAATACCAAGTTTAATTATTCTTTTTGCAAAATTCGTTTTGAGCAGTTTCATAATACCTAGACCACAAATGAATAAGCTAAACCAGGAGTAGAATTAACTAAAAATGATATCAAAGAACAAAGAAATACGAAATCAAAAGATATTCCAAATCGGGAACAAAAAAAATGTGGGTAGAAGATAAGTGGCAGCGAGAATTACAAGTGATAGCGAGAAAGCGAGTATTAGATTGTGTCAAAAATGAAGTAAAGAACAAAGAATTGTGCTGTTAGAAGACAAGCAAGAGCAAAATTCAGAACGATTTAAAAATGAAAGTAGAAACAGATATTTCGTTAGAATGGCAACTCCATCACAGTCTTCGACGCCAACAAATTATGAACCAAGACCCAGCAGACACCGACTAAGATAACATGAACTACGCAACTATTAGTTACAAGTCATTTGGACCCTTTAACATAGTATATGTTCTCTGTGGAACCCTCTATTTGCCTGAGGAAATAAGGAGTAATGCCGCCCCTCGTGCTGCTATCTCTTCTACTATAGGAGTAACAAATCTGAGCAGCCAGTACCCCAATGAGGCCTACACAAATCTTAGAGGTGCCCCCTAGTAGGAATGGTTAGGAAGTACAGGGGGGCACCACTGCTGCCATCTATAACCAGTCTAACGGTACAAGATCAAGTGTCTCCTTCTAGGCCAATCAGGGAACTTAGAATATTGAAGGGAAAATGCAAATGCGCACTGAATACTAACGGGACAATGTTATTGATCCAGGGACTTAGAAATGACATCACTTGCTTTCTAGGAATTATGCAGGACTCTAAAGAGATAGATTTAAGAAACTAAAAGGCTTCATTTTCTTTAGGCTTAGCGATAAATTATGAAAATTATCCATGATATCGATTGTATGAAAGGGAACAAAAGAGTTAAAAGCGCGTAACAGTTAAGGTAAGTCTGATAGGATGGTAAGTTTAAAATGTTTCTGTGCAGTTACCAGAACAAAAGGAAGCTTCAGAGATTAATTGGCTTTTAGTGGATTATTTGAGCGAAACAGATTGAGACATTTTACGTGATTATTTGGGTAAATTTTAAAGTATTCTGTAAATGTGGTAGACTTGAGAAGGAAGTGAATTCGAGGGTTGAGTTGGGCGATCCTTCCACACAAATAGAATAATTTGGTTTAACAAGTCGATTGACATAGCTTCACTTCTAGGCTATGGTCGGTATAATAGGGGATGGGCAAGACAGATATAAAGACATTTTAGGGGATTATTTGGACAGGAAAAAGTTAGAACTTCTAGATTGTGGTCGCTATAATACACAAGTTATAATACACAAGAAATAGAAATGGGTTTCCTTTTCTTTTTTTTTTTGTTCAAACAGTTTGTTGGAATAAAATGTTAGTAAAGGGCATTCCGTATCACCCTAACCACCAAGAACCTCAACCTCCAAAGGTTCACTATCGTCAACCTCCAAGGGCCCACCCCTCCAACTTTTTGAGCCCCCTACCCCCATTTTTTTAATTTTTTTTAACATGCTATTTTTTTCAACTTTTTTTTACATCTCTTAGAATGACCTTTAGGCGTTATTTTTCTCCTAATGTAAATTTCGGCTAACATGACTTTTTTGAATATTCTCGGTTTTTTTGATTGAAACTGTTTATTATTAATAAAAATGAGGGTACTATTTTCCTCCACCAGGTATAGTTTCGGAGAGCCGTTAAGGAAGTTTGGTATAGGCGAATCAATGGTGAATCAAATATTATTGAGATATCTTTGGCAAGGAAATATACATTTTAGAGAATACAGCTCAGAGGTCTGAGGCAGCATGTTGAGCTTTTTCATGGTATTTGAAGCATCTTTAGAATAGATACATGTAAGTAATATTTAAGATAATTCTTCGGATATATTTTATTTTGTTTATTTTTGTTACAAGTAGTCGTTTTTTTAAATTTATTTTATTAAGATATCTGAAATATCTTTAAAATAGATACATGTAAGTAATTTTTAAGATAATTCTTCGCACATATTTTAATTTATTTATTTTTGTTACAAGTAGTCGTATTTTTTTAAATTTATTTTATTTTTGCAAGAAAATAGCTCGTCTTTAACAAACTTAGCCATACCTAGTTGAAACTGTGTATAATTTCTTCATTTTTAGTCCAATTGCGAAGGTAATAAAGGAACATTTGACATTTTTTCTGATTTTGTGTGGTTTCGCAAGAAAATAGCTCGTCTTTAACAAACTTAGCCATAGCTAGTTGAAACTGTGTAAAAATTTCATCATTTTTAGTCAAATTGCGTAGGTAATAAAGGAACATTTAACATTTTTCTGATTTTGTGTGTTTTCGCAAGAAAATAGCTCGTCTTTAACAAACTTAGCCATAGCTAGTTGAAACTGTATATAATTTCTTCATTTTTAGTCCAATTGCGTAGGTAATAAAGGAACATTTGTCATTTTTTCCGATTTTGTGTGGTTTCGCTAGAAAATAGCTCGTCTTTAACAAACTTAGCCGTAGCTAGTTGAAACTGCGTATAAATATCTTAATTTTTAGTCCAATTGCGTAGGTAATAAGGGAACATTTAACATTTTTTCTGATTTTTTATGGTTTCGCAAGAAAATATCTCGTCTTTAACAAACTTAGCCATAGGTAGTTGAAACTGTGTATAATTTTTTCTTTTTTTTGTCCAGAAGCGTAGGTATTAAAGGAAAATTTGACATTTTTTCTGATTTTATGTGGTTTCGCAAGAAAATAGCTCTTCTTTAACAAACTTAGCCATAGCTAGTTGAAACTGTGTATAATTTCTTCATTTTTAGTCCAATTGCGAAGGTAATAAAGGAACATCTAAATATTTTCTGATTTTGTGTGGTTCCGCAAGAAAATAGCTCATCTTTAACAAACGTAGCCATAGCTAATTGAAACTGTGTATAAATATCTTCATTATTAGTCCAATTGCGTAGGTAATAGAGGAACATTTAATATTTTTTCTGATTTTGTGTATTTTCGCAAGAAAATAGCTCTTCTTTAACAAACTTAGCCATAGCTAGTTTAAACTGTGTATAATTTCTTCATTTTTAGTCCAATTACGAAGGTAATAAAGGAACATTTAAAATATTTTCTGATTTTGTGTGGTTTCGCAAGAAAATAGCTCATCTTTAACAAACGTAGCCATAGCTAATTGAAACTGTGTATAAATATCTTCATTATTAGTCCAATTGCGTAGGTAATAGAGGAACATTTAATATTTTTTCTGATTTTGTGTATTTGGCAAGAAAATAGCTCTTCTTTAACAAACTTAGCCATAGCTAGTTGAAACTGTGTATAATTTCTTCATTTTTAGTCCAATTGCGAAGGTAATAAAGGAACATTTAAAATATTTTCTGATTTTGTGTGGTTTCGCAAGAAAATAGCTCATCTTTAACAAACTTAGCCATAGTTAGTTGAAACTGTGTATAATTTTATAATTTTGAGTCCAATTGCGAAGGTAATAAACAAAGATTTAAAATATTTTCTGATTTTTTGTGGTTTCGTAAGAAAATAGCTCATCTTTAACAAACTTAGCCATAGCTAGTTGAAACTGTTTATAATTTCTTCAATTTTAGTCCAATTGCGAAGGTAATAAAGGAACACTTAAAATATTTTCTGATTTTGTGTGGTTTCACAAGAAAATAGCTCATCTTTAACAAACTTAGCCATAGCTAGTTGAAACTGTTTATAATTTCTTCATTTTTAGTCCAATTGCGAAGATAATAAAGGAACATTTAAAATATTTTTTGATTTTGTGTGGTTTCGTAAGAAAATAGCTCATCTTTAACAAACTTAGCCATAGCTAGTTGAAACTGTTTATAATTTCTTCAATTTTAGTCCAATTGCGAAGGTAATAAAGGAACATTTAAAATATTTTCTGATTTTGTGTGGTTTCGCAAGAAAATAGCTCATCTTTAACAAACTTAGCCATAGCTAGTTGAAACTGGGTATAATTTCTTCATTTTTAGTCCAATTGCGAAGGTAATAAAGGAACATTTAAAATATTTTCTGATTTTGTAAATTCGCAAGAAAATAGCTCGTCTGTGACAAACGTAGCCATAGCTAGTTGAAACTGTGTATAAATATCTTCATTTGTAGTCCAATTGCGTAGGTAATAAAGGAACATTTAATATTTTTCTGATTTTGTAAATTCGCAAGAAAATAGATCGTCTTTAACAAACTTAGCCATAGCTAGTTGAAACTGTATTTAATTTCTTCATTTTTAGTCCAATTTCTTAGGTAATAAAGGAAAATTTAGCATTTTTTCTGATTTTGTGTGTTTTCGCAAGAAAATAGCTCGTCTTTAACAAACTTAGCCATAGCTAGTTGAAACTGTATATAAATATCTTCATTTTCAGTCTCGAAAATATAATAAATATGTCTTTTAGGATGACTTAATCTTCCAAAGTCCCCAGACGGAGGACTGAAAGTTATGAACTTAACCCAATGTTTACATCAGAGAATTCTTTAAAAAATTAGGTACCTGTGCATTATATGTCATCCGTCGCTGTATACTGTACAAGGAACTAGTATGGAAAACCGGAAAAACGGCTATTCTCTAGATAAATGGATGGCAAAGTGCGATTTAAATTGCGTTTACAATATTTAGACTGGTATTAACGCTTAGAATATCTATTAAAAGTTGGAGATACTTGATATTAACAAACATGTAATATTTTACAAGCTAGTTACGTAACAATTTTCGTGTATCATACATAGTTTTAAGTTCTGGAAATTAGGAGTTACGTAACAATTTCCATATTTCTTTTGCATGCAATAGACACCAAGAGTTTTATGACTCCTTCCCACAATGAATTCGATGGGTTTTATGACTCTCCCACACAATGAATCCAGATGGTTTTAGGACTCCTCCTCCGTAGTCTTAAGTCTTTCTAACCTTGAGCAAAGATATAAAAGTATTACGAAGTAATTCTCTGCTTAAACATTACATTAATAGCCTCCAAAATGATAGGACTATACGACACAGAAGTTATTGGTTTGAAAAAATCATCATGTGGTGTTATATTTGAATGTGCATCTTTATTATTGTCAATGGAACTTGAAGAAATTGACTGTTATCATTGGATGGTAAACTATAGCTTGTTTGATTATGATAAGAGCTTATGGATTACTACCTTACGCCATATAAACAGAATAGGATTCTACGATAGAGTGATTACACCATATAATAAAAGTGGTCCAAACCGGAAAAATGTTCAGGAAGAAGTCGGTGAAGTTTGCAGATTTCTCGGGGTTGAAGCACTTTATGTAAAGGGTAATGTACCTACAGATAATGTTTTAATTCGAAACTGTGATCGTAGGATTCCACTTTTCAATTTAGAAGAATTTAAGTGTACTAAATTTGAAGGGACTTATCACCATCCTGACGACGAGGTTAGGTTCTTCACACAGTGGTTACCTAGGGACATACCTGATCGTGATAAGTGCATAAGACATGGTCAAAAGTATTCTATATCATGGGATCCTCATCTGTGGATGTTTAACAGTGAACTTTAAGTACTATTTTTATGTTAATATGTATTTTTTCAAAATGTTTTTAATATGTTTAAGCAATAAATATCTTAAGCCTCAACCGTCTTTATTCTTTAGAATAGTTTTTCGCCATGAAAATCCTACTTTTAGATTCAGCATGTCGGGATCACACTTTTAGGTTCAGCATGTTGGAGAACCCTAAATGATCATCCTTAAAAAAGATAAGTTAACCCTAAAAGGTTAAAAAATCTCTCTGAAATCACACTTTCAGATTCTGCATGTCAGGGAACGCACTTTCAGGTTCAGCATGTTGGAGAACCCTACATGGTCATCCCTCAAAGACATAAAAACTTTAAAGTTCTCAAAAGACATAAAAAATTTAAAGTTCTGTTCTAAATTTTTCCGTAGAAGATAGGAAAAGTTATACTATGATTGTGAATATTTTTCATGAATATAAAAAGTTTCACTATAATTCTAAATTTTCTTAATTTCAGTTCCGATTTTTCTCAAAGAGATGAAAAAATTTAAAGTTCTGTTCCAAATTTTTCGTAGAAGATAGAAAGGAGTTATACTTTGATCGTGAATATTCGCAATGAAGATAATGAGCTCCACTTCAATTCTGAGTTTTCTCGAAGAAGTGCAAAATGTTCAAGTTCTCTTCCGAATTTTCTTAAAGAAGAGAAAAAGTTAGCTAAAGTCTGAAATTTACAAAAGAAAATGAAAAAAAGCTTCGACTTCAGTTCTTAATTTCTCGAAGACATAAAAAATTTAAAGTTCTGTTCTAAATTTTTCCGTAGAAGATAGGAAAAGTTACACTATGATTGTGAATATTTTTCATGACGACTAAAAGCTTCACATTAATTCTAAATTTTCTCAATGAAGTCAAGAAAAGTTTAAGTTCTCTTCTGAATTTTCTCAATGAAAAAGAAATTAGTTACAGATCAATTCTACTTTTTGCCAAGATAATAAAAAGGTTTCACTTCAGTTCTGATTTTTATCAAAGAGATGAAAAAATTTAAAGATCTTTTCTAAATTTTTCCATAGAAAATAAGAAAAGTTATACCGTAGTTGTGAATATTTTCAATGAAGATAAAAATTTACACTTTAATTCTAAATTTTCTCAATGAAGTGAAGAAAAGTTCAAGCTATTTTCAGAATTTTCTCAATGAAGAAAGAAATTAGTTACAGATCAATTCTAATTTTTCCAAGATAATAAAAAGCTTCCACTTCAGTTCTGATTTTTATCAAAGAGATGAAAAAATTTAAAGTTTAATTCTAAATTTTACGATAGATATTTCGATTCTGAATAGTTTTCATGAATATAAAAAGTTCTGCTTTAATTCTATATTTTCTCAAAGAAGTGAATAAAAGTTCAAGTTCTCTTCTGAATATTTGCCCTGGAAAGAGAAAAGGTTCCGCTTTAATTCTGAGTTTTCACAGCGAAGTGAAGAAAATTTCAAGTTCTCTTCGGAATTTTCTCAAAGAAAAGAAAAAAGTTATAGTCCAATTCTAATTTTTTCCAAAGAAAATAAAAAATCTCTGAGTTTTTAATAAACTTTCTAAGCGTTTGACATGCTAACGTATCCTAAAATAATAGAAATATAACAAAGTAATGCATAAAATATTTTTATTGAAATAACAACATGAAGAATATTAACATAAAAATATGTTACAGACGTTATTGTACATTATTGATATCATTGAACAACTTGGAATACTTTGTATCTGTTCCATAAAATAATTTATCGTGTTCTCTCTTGATACTAGAGTTACTCGCTTCTCTTAGTTCATAACCACTAGAATAATCATTCATCCATTTTGAGTCATATACAATTTTTACTGGGATGTCACATACTGGTTTGATACATGTTTCATCCTTGCTATTATTTGATTCATTGACTATATGATCAATAGTAGTAATAATGTTCACTTGTGCTTCATTTTCCATCAATTTATCATTACATTCATTAGTGATATTGTCTGCCAATGCTCTTCTTATTTTTCCGGCAATTTCACTGTCTATTATCACATTATTTTTAAAGAGGTAACAGTTCTGGCACGTTGATAAGATATGATTTAGAATGTTGGTGCAGCAGTAGGCCTATCTTTTCCTCTTTGCTTTTATTCACATGCTAACACCGGAAAAATGGTGATAAGATCTAACAACGGCTAACATGTTACCAGAAACATTAGCTAGAAGTTGTCCCTCTTCATCAACTACTATTTTTATGTTGGCATTCTTTTTTTAGCATTAACTTCTCTTTAAATGATACTTTCACATATCCACCTTTTGAATTAAGGAAATTCTTGCGTACTCCAAAGGAATTTAGCTCCTCACTGTCATGACAACTTAGGCATATGTTCCCAATAAGATCTCCACTACTACTTGTTTCATAGTTCAAATATATCTCTTTGTCAGCATTTAAGCCAACAATGAATTTATCATGTGAACACATTTTCCTCGAATAATTCATTTTCACTTCTTTTTTAAATAAGATGTCTGTGTTTATCCCTCAAACGGGTAAAAATTACTGATTTAATACATGCAATAAACTAGATAGTCTCGATAACCTACCATGGAGTACCACTGGGAAAGCAACTTCCAATGTACGAGCAACCATAGAGTACGCTTGCTGCAGCCGCAAGCATACATAGCGAGAGTAACATGCAAAGTCGACATAGCTTTATTTCATTTTTAAGGTTAATTTATACAATTATTTCATTTTTAAGGTTAGTTTAGACTAGGTTACGCGCACACGTAGCCTAGTCTAAATTAACCTTAAAAATGAAATAAAGTTATGTCGACTTTCCATGTTTCTCTCGCTATGTATGCTTACGGCTGTAGCAAACGCACTCTATGGTTGCTCTTACATTGGAAGTGGTTTTTCCAGTGGTACTCCATGGTAGGTTATCGAGACTATTTAGTTTATTGCATGTATTAAATCAGTAATTTTTACCCATTGGAGGGATGAACACCGACATCATATTTAAAAAAAAGTGAAAATGAATAATTCGAGGAAAGTATGTGCACATGATAAAGTCATTGTTGCCTTGAATGCTGACAAAGAGATATACTTGAACTATGAAACAAGTGGTAGTGGAGACCTTATTGGGAATGTATGTCTCCGTTGGTTTCACAAGTCGATTGATATAGCTTCACTTCTAGGCTATGGTTGGTATAATATGGGATTATTGGGTGAGACAGATATAAAGACATTTTAGGGGATTATTTGAACAGGAAAAAGTTAGAACTTCTAGGTTGTGGTCGCTATAATACACAAGTTATAAAAAACAAGAAATAGAAATGTTTTTTTTGTTAAAACAGTTTGTTGGAATAAAATATTAGAAAAGGGCATTCCGTATGACCCTAAACACCAAGAGCCTCAACCTTCAAAGGTTCACTATCCTCAACCTCCAAGGGCCCACCCTCCCAAATTTTTGAGCCCCCTCCCCCATTTTTTTCATTTTTTTTTAACATGCTATTTTTTTCAATTTTTTTTTACATCTCTTAGAATGACCTTTAGGCGTTATTTTTCTCCTAATGGAAATTTCGGCTAACAACATGACTTTTTTGAATATTCTCGTTTATTTGATTGAAACTGTTTATTAATAATAAAAATGAGGGTACTATTCTCCTCCAGTAGGTATAGTTTCGGAGAGCTGTTAAGGAAGTTTGGTATAAGTGATTCAAATATTATTAAGATATCTTTGGCGAGGAAATATATATTTTAGACAATACAGCTCAGAGGTCTGAGGCAGCATGTTGAGCTGTTTCATGGTATTAGGAGCATCTTTAGAATAGATACATGTAAGTAATATTTAAGATAATTCTTCGCATATATTTTAATTTGTCTATTTTGTTTACAAGTAGTCGTTTTTTAAAATTTATTTTATTAAGATATCTGAAACATCTTTAAAATAGATGCATGTAAGTAATGTTTAAGATAATTCTTCGCGTATATTTTAATTTATTTATTTTTTTTACAAAAAGTCGTTTTTTTTAATTATATTTTATTTTTGCAAAGAACTAGCTCGTCTTTAACAAACTTAGCCATAGCTAGTTGAAACTATGTATAATATCTTTATTTTTAGTCCAATTGCGAAAGTAATAAAGGAACATTTGACATTTTTTCTGATTTTGTGTGGTTTAGCAAGAAAAAATGCTCGTCTTTAACAAACTTAGCCATAGCTAGTTGAAACTGTGTATAATTCCATCATTTTTAGTCAAATTGCGTAGGTAATAAAGGAACATTTACATTTTTCTGATTTTGTGTGTTTTCGCAAGAAAATAGCTCGTGTTTAACAAACTCAGCCATAGCTAGTTGAAACTGTATATAATTTCTTCATTTTTAGTCCATTTGCGTAGGTAATAAAGGAACATTTTACATTTTGTCTGATTTTGTGTGGTTTCGCAAGAAAATAGCTCGTCTTTAACAAACTTAGCCATAGCTAGTTGAAACTGTGTATAAATATATTCATTTTTAGTCCAATTGCGTAGGTAATAAAAGAACATTTAACATTTTTTCTGATTTTTTATGGTTTCGCAAGAAAATATCTCGTCTTTAACAAACTTAGCCATCGGTAGTTGAAACTGTGTATAATTTTTTCTTTTTTTTGTCCAGAAGCGTAGGTATTAAAGGAAAATTTGACATTTTTTCTGATTTTATGTGGTTTTGCAAGAAAATAACTCGTCTTTAACAAACTTAGCCATAGCTAGTTGAAACTGTGTATAAACATCTTAATTTTTAGTCCAATTGCGTAGGTAATAAGAGAACATTTAACATTTTTTCTGATTTTTTATGGTTTCGCAAGAAAATAGCTCGTCTTTAACAAACTTAGCCATAGCTAGTTTAAACTGTGTATAAACATCTTCATTTTTAGTCTCGAAAATATAATAAATATGACTTTTAGGATGACTTAATCCTCCCAAATCCCCAGGGGGAGGGCTGAAAGTTAAGAACTTTACCCAATGTTTACATCAGAGAATTCTATAAAAACTTAGGTACCTGTGCAGTATATGTCATCCATCGCTATATACTGTACAAGGAACTAGTATGGGTAGCCAGACAAACGGCTATTCTCTAGATAAATGGATGGCAAAGTGCGATTTAAAATTGCATTTACTATATTTAAACTGGTGTTAACGCTTAGAATATCCATTAAAAAGTTGGAGATACATGATATTAACAAACATGTAATATTTTACAAGCTAAGTTACGTAACAAATTTCATGTTTCATACATAGTTTTAAGTTCTGGAAATTAGGATTTACGTAACAATTTCCATGTTTATTTTGCATACAATAGACACCAAGAGTTTTATGACACCACCCCACAATGAATTCACATGGTTTTAGGACTAGACCCCCTAGTCTTAATTCTTTCTAACCTTGAGCAAAGATATAAGAGTTTGACGAAGTACTTCTCTGCTCAAACATTACATTAATAGCCTCCAGAATAATAGGACTATATGACACAGAATTTATTGGTTTGAAAAAATCATCATGTGGTGTTATATTTGAATGTGCATTTTTATTATTGTCAATGGAACTTGAAGAAATTGACTGTTATCATTGGATGGTGAACTATAACTTGTTTGATTATGATAAAAGCTTATGGAATACTACCTTACGCCATATAAACAGAATAGGATTCTACGATAGAGTGGTTACACCATATAATAAAAGTGGTCCAAAACTGAAAAATGTTCAGGAAGAAGTCGGTGAAGTTTGCAGATTTCTCGGGGTTGAAAACACTTTATGTAAAGGGTAATGTACCTACAGATAAAGTTTTAATTCGAAACTGTGATCGTAGGATTCCACTTTTCAATTTAGAAGAATTTAAGTGTACTAAATTTGAAGGGACTTATCACCATCCTGACGACGAGGTTAGGTTCTTCACACAGTGGTTACCTAGGGACATACCTGATCGTGATAAGTGCATAAGACATGGTCAAAAGTATTCTATATCATGGGATCCTCATATGTGGACTTTTAACAGTGAACTTTAAGTACTATTTTTATGTTAATATGTATTTTTTCAAAAAAAATACATATTAACATGTATTATGTTAATATGTATTATTATACATTATTAACATCATTGAACAACTTTGGACATTTTGAAATCTGTTCCATAAAATAATTTATCATGTTCTCTCTTGATACTAGAGTTACTCGCTTCTTTTAGTTCATAACCACTAGAATAATCATTCATCCATTTTCAGTCATATACAATTTTTACTGGGATGTCACCTACTTGTTTGATACATGTTTCATCCTTGGTATTATTTGACTCATTTACTATATGATCAATAGTAGTAATAATGTTCACTTGTGCTTCATTTTCCATCAATTTATCATTATATTCATTAGTGATATTGTCTGTCAATGTTCTTTTTATTTTTCTGGCAATTTCACTGTCTATTATCACATTATTTTTACAGATGTAACAGTTCTGGCACGTTGACAAGATATGATTTATAATGTTGGTGCAGCAGTAGAACTTTCTTTTCCTCTTTGATTTTATTCGAATGCTTTTGCTTTCATTCGAACACCGGAAAGATGGCGATAAGATCTATCAACGGCTAACATTTTACCAGAACAATTAGCTAGAAGTTGCCCCTCTTCATCAACTATTATTTTTATGTTGGCATTCTTTTTGAGTACTAACTACTACTACTACTAAAAACTCATCGCAGCACCAAGCCGCCTGAGGCCAACACAGCTACGCACGCTCCTCCTCCACCCCAATCTATTCAAAGCCTCCCTTTTTACACCCGCCCACGAAGTTCCCATTTCCTTTAAATCTTTCTTTATGACGTCCTCCCACCCCAGACGGGGACGACCTGCTTTCCGTTTAGCGCTAGATGGTTGGCCGAAAAGAACAATCTTTTGCAATCTGTCATCCTTCATCCGCACAACATGCCCTAACCACCTGAACCTTTCTTTCATTCTAGACCTAGAAAGCGGTATTGAACCACATTTTTCGTATAGCCTATTGTTTGAAATACGGTCAGTCAGCCAGGTACCCAGAACAATCCTTAAGCAATTTCTCTGGAAAACATCTAGCAAATCTTCATCCGCTTTTCGAAGCGTCCATGCTTCAGAGCCATATTTGACCACTGTCATCACTGTAGCTTCTAAGATTCTAATCTTTGTTTGCAGACTTATCTTCCTATTCTTCCAGACTTTTTTTAACTGTGAAAAAAACACCCTGAGCCTTGGCTATTCTATTTTTAACATCTTCACTGCTCCCACCATCTTTACTAATAATACTACCAAGGTAAGTGAAGCTGCCCACCTGATCAATATTTTCATTACCCAACGTCACCTTTTCATCTTCACTTATTCCTAGCCTTAGTGACTTAGTCTGCCTAACATTAATTTTCAAACCAATACTAGCACCCTGAACTCGCAAAACCTCTAAAACTTCATTCATTTTGCTCACACTTTCATCTAGGATGCTTAAGTCATCAGCATAATCCAAGTCTAGGAGACTTTTTCCTCCCCATTTGATTCCGTGGTCTCCCATTGCCTTTCCTGTGCTCCTTAAAACAAAGTCCATCAAAATAATCCATATAAAGGGGGATAGAACACAACCCTGCTTAACTCCTGATTTAATACAAAACCAGCTGCTAACCTCATTTCCTACTTTAACCGCAGCAGTGTTATTCTCGTACATAGCACTAATTACTTTAATGTATTTGTCTGGTATACCATACAAGGATAAAACCTTTACTAAAGCTCCTCTATCAACAGAATCGAACGCTTGCATAATCTATAAAACTGAGGACGAAAGGTGTTTGAAAACTTAGGCACTTCTCAATTATTAACCTAAGAGTGAAAATTTGGTCAACACATCCTCAACCTTTTCTAAAACCGCACTGCTCTTCTCTTAAAACTTTGTCTACAGCATCTCTCAGTCTAAAAAGTATCATATTACTAAGCAATTTGCTACCTACAGAGACCAGACTAATGCCTCGATAATTACCACACTCACTTTTATCACCTTTCTTATAAAGTGGCTTAATTAAGGTTTTCCTAAAATCGTTAGGTACTTCCCCTTTTTCAAAAATCATATTCATAATCTTTAATAACTTATTTCTAACCTCAGAGCCATCATATTTAAGAAACTCATTTACTACCCTATCAGCACCTGGAGCTTTATTATTCTTTAATCCTTTTAGTACTGTTGCTAATTCCTCCTCACAAAACAAATCTTCCTTCACATCCAAGGTATCACAAACTTTTTCATTTTCCTCTATATTTTTTCCTGCAACTCTATCTCGGTTAACAAGTTCTCAAAATGTTCGGCCCTTCTCGCTTTAGCTTTTTCCTTATCGCTAATTGCCACCCCATTCCTATCTTTAACTGGGACAAGTCCGGATTGACTACTACCTCTCAATTTGTTAACGTGCCAGTACAATATTTTACTATTATGCCGTCTAGCTGCATCTTCTAAATCCTCGGCAATTTTATCCATGGCCTCCACTTCACACCTCCTTAGTTCATATTTCAATGGTTTCTCCACTTTCCTTACATTTCTTTTGTTTTCATACGATCTATCACTCAGATAATTCTTGTACACAAGTCCTTTCTCCTTTCTATTAAACATAAAGCTTTTTCACTAATATTCTTAGCTGCAGTTCTAGCTTTCTTCCCTAATACACCTTCAGCAACTTCAGAAATTATTTTTTTAAAATTATTCCAACCATCTTCCACATTATCAAATTTTAAACTCTCAAGTATAGTATTCAACTGTTCCTGGAAAGTTTCTCTCAAATTCTCATCCTGGAGTCTACTAACATCATAACTTCCCGGGAGGTAATTACCCTTCCGATATTTCAGCTTTAAATTAACCCTTGACACTACTAGATGGTGATCTTTACTTTTAACATCAATAACAGCACTCCTATATACCCTAGTACCTTGTATTGATCCTGCCAGTCTTCGGTTTACTATAACATAATCAATAAGGTTTGCTGTCTTACCATCACGTGAATACCATGTTAGCTTATGAGCCATTTTATGACCAAACACCGTATTGGTTATAACTAGATTGTTATACCTACAAAATTACAAAAGTCTGTATCCATTACTGTTTTCTTTTCCTACACCAAATTTACCTAAGCTGGGATACCATCTATCCTTATTTCTACCAACCTGGGCGTTAAAATCTCCCAGTAATAACATCATATTTCTACCTGGGACCTTGTCTATTTGCTCCTGTAACTGTAAGTAAAATTCATCTGAGTCACTAGTATCTCCATCAGTCGGTTCTACAGGGGCGTATACTACTATAACTGATACTCTGAACTTTCTAGTCATAAAATGGGCAATTAGTATTCTATTATTAATACCTTCCCAGCCTAAACAAGACTTAGCAGCTTCCTTATTCATCATGAGCCCTACTCCCTGTCTATGTACCCCATCCTTCCTACCTGAGTAAACAAATTCTATATCACCTAATTTCATGCTTCCTACCCCTGGGATATGAGTTTCTGAAACTCCTAATAAATCCAGTTCGAATCGTCTGAATTCGTCAGTCAAAATGTCGATACAATAGTCATTTTTTAATGTCGTAACATCCCAAGTTCCAATTTTCATGTTCTTTAAATCATTGAAATTTTTTTCGCCTCAGGAAAAGCAATGAGTACTAACTCATTTTTGAGTACTAACTTCTCTTTAAATGATACTTTCTCATAGCCACCTTTTGAATTAAGGTAATTCTTCGGTACTCCAAAGGAATTTAGCTCCTCACTGTCATAACAACGTAGGCATACATTCCCAATAAGATCTCCACTAATACTTGTTTCATAGTTCAAATATATCTCTTTGTCAGCATTCAAGGCAACAATTACTTTATCATGTGCACAAACTTTCCTCGAATAATTCATTTTCACTTCTTTTTTTAAATGTCTGTGTTTATCCCTCCAATGCGTAAAAATTACTGATTTAATACATGCAATAAACTAGATAGTCTCGATAACCTACCATGGAGTACCACTGGGAAAACCACTTCCAATGTAAGAACAACCATAGTGTACGTTTGCTACAGTCGCAAGCATACATAGCGAGAGAGACATGCAAAGTCGACATAGCTTTATTTGATTTTTAAGGTTAATTTACACAATTGTTTCATTTTTAAGGTTAATTTAGACTAGGTTACGTGCGCGGACGTAACCTAGTCTAAACTAACCTTAAAAATGAAATAAAGTTATGTCTATTTTGCAAGTTTCTCTTGGTTATTTATTGGAATTGCTGTTCGTTTTGGGTTTAATTTATTTATCGATGCTGATTTGTTGTAGTTTCACGCTTGGTAGATTATTTGATTTGATTTTTGCTCATTTTTTGTTTAATGGAGTTCTTTACTTTTCTTTGAAAAACTTATTTTGTGGAAAAAGTTTTTTTGATTAATCATAGTCATAGTCCAATAAAGGCAGTATTGGCTGAACGGCTGATAAGAACTATTCGACTTTTAATTTCTAAATATTGCACTTTGAAAAATACTGCTGCTTTTATTCATTATTTGTATAAAATCATGTTGATTTATAATCAACGTCCACATCGATCGCTGTCCAATTCAACCCCAACAAAAGTTCATCATGATATTAATTTACTTGACACTTTTCTTAAACAATATTCCAATGGTGGTGGTGGTGGTGGTGGTAATGAGAAGAAAAAGAAGAAATTCAATGTCGGTGATACTGTTCGAATCAATCGAACTACTAATGTTTTTGAAAAGGGTACTTACTTATGGTCCACTGAACTTTTTAAAGTCTCCAAACTCTTGGACACTACACCCATAACGTATGATAATGGTAAGAAGCTTACCTAAGCTATGGATGTCAGTAATTGTGTTATCTTGGAACGATATTTTCGAAAGGACCTGTGCCTGTTACGATGACAGGCAAATGTCCTGTCAAAATTATTGTTCCAAGATAACACAATGCCTGACATCCATAGTTTGGGTAACCTTATTACCATTATCATGTATAAGAGTCAGGTTGGCCTCAGAGCATATACCCATGACGTATCGTCTATACCTAGTTGAAACTATGTATAATATCTTCATTTTGAGTCCCATTGTGAAAGTAATAAAGGAACATTTAACATTTTTCTGATTTTGTGTGGTTTAGCGAGAAAATAGCTCGTCTTAAACAAACTTAGCCATAGCTAGTTGAAACTGTGTAAAAATTTCATCATTTTTAGTCAAATTGCGTAGGTAATTAAGGAACATTTAACATTTTTCCGATTTTGTGTGGTTTCGCAAGAAAATAGCTCATCGTTAACAAACTTAGCCATAGCTAGTTGAAACTGTATATAATTTCTTCATTTTTAGTCCAATTGCGTAGGGAATAAAGGAACATTTGTCATATTTTCCGATTTTGTGTGGTTTCGCAAGAAAATAGCTCATCGTTAACAAACTTAGCCGTAGCTAGTTGAAATTGCGTATAAATATCTTAATTTTTAGTCCAATTGCGTAGGTAATAAGGGAACATTTAACATTTTTTCTGATTTTTTATGGTTTCGCAAGAAAACAACTCGTCTTTAACAAACTTAGCCATAAGTAGTAGAAACTGTGTATAATTTCTTCATTTTTTTAGTCCAATAGCGTAAGTAATAAAGGAACATTTGACAATTTTTCTGATTTTGTGTGGTCTCGCAAGAAAATAGCTCGTCTTTAACAACTTAGCCAAAGCTAGTTGAAGCTGTGTGTAAATATCTTCATTTTTAGTCCAATTGCGTAGGTAATAAAGGGACATTTATTATTTTTCTGATTTTGTGTGGTTTTGCAAGAAAATAGCTCGTCTTTAACAAACTTAGCCATAGCTAGTTGAAACTGTGTATAAATATCTTAATTTTTAGTCCAATTGCGTAGGTAATAAAGGAACATTTAACATTTTTCTGATTTTGTGTGGTTTCGCAAGAAAATAGCTCGTCTTTAACAGACTTAGTCATAGCTAGTTGAAACTGTGTATAAATATCTTCATTTTTAGTTTCGAAAATATAATAAATATGTCTTTGAGGATGACTTAATCCTCTAAAGTCCCCAGGGGAGGGCTGAAAGTTAAGAACTTTACCCAATGTTTACATCAGAGAATTTTATGAAAACTTAGGTACCTGTGCATTATATTTCGTCCATCGCTGTATACTGTACAAGGAACTAGTACGGGAAACCAGACAAACGGCTATTTTCTAGATAAATGGATGGCAAAGTGCGACTTAAATTGCGTTTACAATATTTAAACTGGTGTTAACGCTTAGAAAATCTATTAAAAGTTGGAGATACATGATATTAACAAACATGTAATATTTTAAAAGCTAAGTTACGTAACAATTTTCATGTTTCATACATAGTTTTAAGTTCTGGAAATTAGGATTTACGCAATAATTTCCATGTTTATTTTGCATACAATAGTCACCAAGTGTTTTACGACACCACCTAACAATGAATTCATATGGTTTTAGGACTGTGTGAAGAACCTAACCTCGTCGTCAGGATGGTGATAAGTCCCTTCAAATTTAGTACACTTAAATTCTTCTAAATTGAAAAGTGGAATCCTACGATCACAGTTTCGAATTAAAACTTCATCTGTAGGTAAATTACCCTTTACATAAAGTGCTTCAACCCCGAGAAATCTGCAAACTTCACCGACTTCTTCCTGAACATTTTTCAGTTTTGGACCACTTTTATTATATGGTGTAATCACTCTATCGTAGAATCCTATTCTGTTTATATGGCGTAAGGTAGTATTCCATAAGCTCTTATCATAATCAAACAAGTTATAGTCCACCATCCAATGATAACAGTCAATTTCTTCAAGTTCCATTGACAGTAATAAAGATGCACATTCAAATATAGCATCACATGATGATTTTTTCAAACCAATAAACTCTGTGTCATATAGTCCTATCATTCTGGAGGCTATTAATGTAATGTTTGAGCAGAGAAGTACTTCGTCAAACTCTAATATCTTTGCTCAAGGTTAGAAGGACTTAAGACTAGGGGGTCTAGTCCTAAAACCATGTGAATTCATTGTGGGGTGGTGTCATAAAGCTCTTGGTGTCTATTGTATGCAAAATAAAAATGGAAATTGTTACGTAAATCCTAATTTTCAGAACTTAAAACTATGTATAAAACATGAAAATAGTTACGTAACTTAGCTTGTAAAATATTACATGTTTGTTAATATCATGTATCTCCAACTTTTAATAGATATTCTAAGCGTTAACACCAGTTTAAATACTGTAAACACAATTGAAATCGCACTTTGCCATCCATTTATTTAGAGAATAACCGTTTGTCTGGTTTCCCATACTAGTTCCTTGTACAGTGTATAGCGATGGATGACATATAATGCAAAGGTACCTAAGTTTTTATAGAATTCTCTGATGTAAACATTGGGTAAAGTTCTTAACTTTCAGCCCTCCTCCTGGGGAGTTGGGAGGATTAAGTCATCCTAAAAGTCATATTTATTATATTTTCGAGACTAAAAATGAAGATGTTTATACAGAGTTTAAACTAGCTATGGCTGAGTTTGTTAAACACGAGCTATTTTCTTGCGAAAAAACACAAAATCAGAAAAATGTAAATGTTCCTTTATTACCTACGCAATTGGACTAAAAATGAATATATTTATACACAGTTTCAACTAGCTATGGCTAATTTTGTTAAAGATGAGTTATTTTCTTGCAAAACCACATAAAATCAGAAAAAATGTCAAATTTTCCTTTAATACCTACGCTTCTGGACTAAAAATGAAGAAACTATACACAGTTTCAACTACCTATGGCTAATTTTGTTAAGCACGAGATATTTTCTTGCGAAACAATACAAAATCAGAAAAAATGTTAAATGTTCTCTCATTACCTACGCAATTGGACTAAAAATTAAGATGTTTATACGCAGTTTCAACTAGCTATTACCTACGCAAAGTCTACGCAAGTTCCTTTATTACCTACGCAAATGGACTAAAAATAAAGAAATTATATACAGTTTCAACTAGCTATGGCTGAGTTTGTTAAACACGAGCTATTTTCTTGCGAAAAAACACAAAATCAGAAAAATGTAAATGTTCCTTTATTACCTACGCAATTGGACTAAAAATGATCGAATTATACACAGTTTCAAATAGCTATGGCTAAGTTTGTTAAAGACGAGCTATTTTCTTGCTAAACCACACAAAATCAGAAAAAATGTCAAACGTTGCTTTATTACTTTCGCAATTGGACTAAAAATAAAGATATTATACATAGTTTCAACTAGCTATGGCTAAGTTTGTTAAAGACGAGCTAGTTTCTTGCAAAAATAAAATAAATTAAAAAAACGACTACTTGTAACAAAAATAAATAAATTAAAATATACGTGAAGAATTATCTTAAACATTACTTACATGTATTTATTTTAAAGATGTTTCAGATATCTTAATAAAATAAATTTTAAAAAACGACTACTTGTAAACAAAATAGACAAATTAAAATATATACGAAGAATTATCTTAAATATTACTTACATGTATCTATTCTAAAGATGCTCCAAATACCATGAAACAGCTCAACATGCTGCCTCAGACCTCTGAGCTGTATTCTCTAAAATATATATTTCCTCGCCAAAGATATCTTAATAATATTTGATTCCTTTATACCAAACTTCCTTAACAGCTCTCCGAAACTATACCTAGGGGAGGAAAATAGTGCCCCCATTTTTATTATTAATAAACAGTTTCAATCAAATAAACGAGAATATTCAAAAGAGTCATGTTGTTAGCCGAAATTTACATTAGGAGAAAAATAACGCCTAAAGGTCATTCTAGGAGATGTAAAAAAAAAATTTGAAAAAAATAGCATGTTAAAAAAAATTAAAAAAAATGGGGGGAGGGGGCTCAAAAATTTGGGAGGGTGGGCCCTTGGAGGTTGAGGATAGTGAACCTTTGGAGGTTGACGTTCTTGGTGGTTAGGGTCATACGGAATGCCCTTTTCTAATATTTTATTCCAACAAACTGTTTGAACAAAAAAAAAATTCTATTTCTTGTGTATTATAACTTGTGTATTATAGCGACCACAACATAGAAGTTCTAACTTTTCCTGTTTATATAATCCCCTAAAATGTCTTTATATCTGTCTCGCCCAATAATCCCATATTATACCAACCCTAGAAGTAAAGCTATATCAATCGACTTGTGAAACCAACGGAGACATACATTCCCAATAAGGTCTCCACTACTACTTGTTTCATAGTTCAAGCATATCTCTTTGTCAGCATTCAAGGCAACAATGACTTTATCATGTGCACACACTTTCCTCGAATTATTCATTTTCACTTTTTTTAAATATAATGTCGGTGTTCATCCCTCCAATGGGTAAAAATCACTGATTGAATACATGCAATAAACTAGATAGTCTCGATAACCTACCATGGAATACCACTGGGAAAGCCACTTCCAATGTAAGAGCAACCATAGAGTGCGTTTGCTACAGCCGTAAGCATACATAGCGAGAGAAAGATGGAAAGTCGACATAACTTTATTTCATTTTTAAGGTTAATTTAGACTAGGCTACGTGCGCGCGTAACATAGTCTAAACTAACCTTAAAAATGAAATAATTGTGTAAATTAACCTTAAAAATGTAATAAAGCTATGTCGACTTTGCAAGTCTCTCTCGCTATGTATTCTTAAAAATGGGTGAACTACGTGAGTTTATAAGACGGTTCGTGAAAATCCCAAGGTTTTTTCTGATTTTTTGGACAATTGCCTTAACTTGAGAGTAGTTTGTTAGAAATGCGTCCAGCATGCACGAAGGTTTTTTCTGATTTTTTGGACAATTGCCTTAACTTGAGAGTAGTTTGTTAGAAATGCGTCGTTGATAATTAAAAAATCGGATGCTAAACTCAGACAAACAAAAGGATTGTAACACCTGATTGGCTCGTATATTTTGCATGATATTTCTAAAGTCAATTAAGATGAAGGAATGTCGGAGTGTAGGTTTGACATCACCAGGCACGTGCGAGGGAAATTTTTGTTAGTGGGGGGCTTAAAAAGGCAAAAATGGGTGAACTACATGAGTTTATAAGACGGTTCGTGAAAATCCCAAGGTTTTTTCTGATTTTTTGGACAATTGCCTTAACTTGAGAGTAGTTTGTTAGAAATGCGTCGTTGATAATTAAAAAATCGGATGCTAAACTCAGACAAACAAAAGGATTGTAACACCTGATTGGCTCGTATATTTTGCATGATATTTCTAAAGTCAATTAAGATGAAGGAATGTCGGAGTGTAGGTTTGACATCACCAGGCACGTGCGAGGGAAATTTTTGTTAGTGGGGGGCTTAAAAAGGCAAAAATGGGTGAACTACATGAGTTTATAAGACGGTTCGTGAAAATCCCAAGGTTTTTTCTGATTTTTTGGACAATTGCCTTAACTTGAGAGTAGTTTGTTAGAAATGCGTCGTTGATAATTAAAAAATCGGATGCTAAACTCAGACAAACAAAATGATTGTAACACCTGATTGGCTCGTATATTTTGCATGATATTTCTAAAGTCAATTAAGATGAAGAAATGTCGGAGTGTAGGTTTGACATCACCAAGCACGTGCGAGGGAAATTTTTTTTAGTGGGGGGGCTTAAAAAGGCAAAAATGGGTGAACTACATGAGTTTATAAGACGGTTCGTGAAAATCCCAAGGTTTTTTCTGATTTTTTGGACAATTGCCTTAACTTGAGAGTAGTTTGTTAGAAATGCGTCCAGCATGCACGAAGATTTTTTGGACAATTGCATTAACTTGAGAGTAGTTTGTTAGAAATGCATCGTTGATAATTAAAAAATCGGATGCTAAACTTAGACAAACAAAAGGATTGTAACACCTGATTGGCTCGTATATTTTGCATGATATTTCTAAAGTCAATTAAGATGAAGAAATATCGGAGTGTAGGTTTGACATCACCAGGCACGTGCGAGGGAAATTTTTTGTTTGTGGGGGGCTTAAAAAGGCAAAAATGGGTGAACTACATGAGTTTATAAGACGGTTCGTGAAAATCCCAAGGTTTTTTCTGATTTTTTGGACAATTGCCTTAACTTGAGAGTAGTTTGTTAGAAATGCGTCGTTGATAATTAAAAAATCGGATGCTAAACTCAGACAAACAAAAGGATTGTAACACCTGATTGGCTCGTATATTTTGCATGATATTTCTAAAGTCAATTAAGATGAAGAAATGTCGGAGTGTAGGTTTGACATCACCAGGCACGTGCGAGGGAAATTTTTTGTTGGTGGGGGGCTTAAAAAGGCAAAAATGGGTGAACTACATGAGTTTATAAGACGGTTCGTGAAAATCCCAAGGTTTTTTCTGATTTTTTTTTTCGTTGAAATGCAAGAGTTGGAATATTTCAGTAGTGTTTTGTTGTGCTTTACCTTGTCACAGTTACATTCTCTTGATTTTTCAAAGTTCATTTTGGATTTCTTCCTTGAAATGCAAGAGTTAGAATATTTCAGTAGTGTCTTGTCGTGGTTTACCTTGTCACAGTTACATTCTCTTGATTTTTCAAAGTTCATTTTGGATTTCTTTCGTTGAAATGCAAGAGTTGGAATATTTCAGTAGTGTCTTGTTGTGCTTTACCTTGTCACAGTTACATTCTCTTGATTTTTCGATGTTCATTTTGAATTTCTTTCGTGAAATGCAAGAGTTGAAATATTTCAGCAGTGTTTTGTCGTGCTTTACCTCGTCACAGTTACATTCTCTTGATTTTTCAAAGTTCATTTTGGATTTCTTCCTTGAAATGCAAGAGTTGGAATATTTCAGTAGTGTCTTGTCGTGGTTTACCTTGTCAAAGTTACATTCTCTTGATTTTTCAAAGTTCATTTTGGATTTCTTTCGTTGAAATGCAAGAGTTGGAATATTTCAGTAGTGTCTTGTTGTGCTTTACCTTGTCACAGTTACATTCTCTTGATTTTTCAAAGTTCAAAATTGGATTTCTTTCCTTGAAATGCAAGAGTTGGAATATTTCAGTAGTGTTTTGTCGTGGTTTACCTTGTCACAGTTACATTCTCTTGATTTTTCAAAGTTCATTTTGGATTTCTTTCCTTGAAATTCAAGAGTTGGAATATATCAGTATTGTTTTGTCGTGGTTTATCTTGTCACAGTTACATTCTCATGATTTTTCAAAATTCATTTTTGGATTTCTTTCGTTGAAATGCAAGAGTTGGAATATTTCGGTAGTGTTTTGCTATGGTTTACCTTGTCACAGTTACATTCTCTTGATTTTTCAAAGTTCAATTTGAATTTCTTTCGTTGAAATGCAAGATTTGGAATATTTCAGTAGTGTTTCGTCATGGTTTACCTTGTCACAGTTACATTCTCTTAATTTTTCAAAGTTCATTTTGAATTTCTTTCGTTGAAATGCAAGAGTTGGAATATTTCAGTAGTGTTTTGTCGTGGTTTACCTTGTCACAGTTACATTCTCTTGATTTTTCAAAGTTCATTTTGGATTTCTTTCCTTGAAATGCAAGAGTTGGAATATATTAGTATTGTTTTGTCGTGGTTTACCTTGTCACAGTTACATTCTCATGATTTTTCAAAATTCATTTTTGGATTTCTTTCGTTGAAATGCAAGAGTTGGAATATTTCGGTAGTGTTTTGCAATGGTTTACCTTGTCACAGTTACATTCTCTTGATTTTTCAAAGTTCAATTTGAATTTCTTTCGTTGAAATGCAAGATTTGGAATATTTCAGTAGTGTTTCGTCATGGTTTACCTTGTCACAGTTACATTCTCTTAATTTTTCAAAGTTCATTTTGAATTTCTTTCGTTGAAATGCAAGAGTTGGAATATTTCAGTAGTGTTTTGTTGTGCTTTACCTTGTCACAGTTATATTCTGTTGATTTTCATAGTTCATTTTGAATTTCTTTCATTGAAATGCAAGAGTTGGAATATTTCAATAGTGTTTTGTTGTGCTTTACCTTGTCACAGTTACATTCTCTTCATTTTTCAAAGTTCATTTTGAATTTCTTTCGTGAAATGCAAGAGTTGGAATATTTCAGTAGCGTTTTGTCGTGGTTTACCATGTCAAAGTTACATTCTCTTGATTTTTCAAAGTTCATTTTGAATTTCTTTCGTGAAATGCAAGAGTTGGAATGCTTCGGTAGTGTTTTGTCGTGGTTTATTTTGTCACAGTTACATTCTCTTGATTTTTCAAAGTTCATTTTGGATTTCTTTCCTTGAAATGCAAGAGTTGGAATGTTTCAGTAGTGTTTTGTTGTGCTTTACCTTGTCACAGTTACATTCTCTTGATTTTTCAAAGTTCATTTTGAATATCTTTCGTGAAATACAAGAGTTGGAATATTTCAGTAGTGTTTTGTTGTGCATTTTGGATTTCTTTCCTTGAAATGCAAGAGTTGGAATATATCAGTAGGGTTTTGTCGTGGTTTACCCTGTCACAATTACATTCTCATGATTTTTCAAAATTCATTTTTTGATTTCTTTTGTTGAAATGCAAGAGCTGGAATATTTCAGTAGTGTTTTGCTATGGTTTACCTTGTCAAGGTTACATTCTCTTGATTTTTCAAAGTTCATTTTGAATTTCTTTCGTGAAATGCAAGAGTTGGTATATTTCAGTAGTGTTTTGTCGTGGTTTACCTTGTCACAGTTACATTCTCTTGATTTTTCAAAGTTCATTTTGAATTTCTTTCGTTGAAATGCAAGAGTTGGAATATTTCAGTAGTGTTTTGTTGTGCTTTACCTTGTCACAGTTATATTCTGTTGATTTTCATAGTTCATTTTGAATTTCTTTCATTGAAATGCAAGAGTTGGAATATTTCAATAGTGTTTTGTTGTGCTTTACCTTGTCACAGTTACATTCTCTTCATTTTTCAAAGTTCATTTTGAATTTCTTTCGTGAAATGCAAGAGTTGGAATATTTCAGTAGCGTTTTGTCGTGGTTTACCATGTCAAAGTTACATTCTCTTGATTTTTCAAAGTTCATTTTGAATTTCTTTCGTGAAATGCAAGAGTTGGAATGCTTCGGTAGTGTTTTGTCGTGGTTTATTTTGTCACAGTTACATTCTCTTGATTTTTCAAAGTTCATTTTGGATTTCTTTCCTTGAAATGCAAGAGTTGGAATGTTTCAGTAGTGTTTTGTTGTGCTTTACCTTGTCACAGTTACATTCTCTTGATTGTTCAAAGTTCATTTTGAATATCTTTCGTGAAATGTAAGAGTTGGAATATTTCAGTAGTGTCTTGTCGTGGTTTACCTTGTCAAAGTTACATTCTCTTGATTTTTCAAAGTTCATTTTGGATTTCTTTCGTTGAAATGCAAGAGTTGGAATATTTCAGTAGTGTCTTGTTGTGCTTTACCTTGTCACAGTTACATTCTCTTGATTTTTCAAAGTTCAAAATTGGATTTCTTTCCTTGAAATGCAAGAGTTGGAATATTTCAGTAGTGTTTTGTCGTGGTTTACCTTGTCACAGTTACATTCTCTTGATTTTTCAAAGTTCATTTTGGATTTCTTTCCTTGAAATTCAAGAGTTGGAATATATCAGTATTGTTTTGTCGTGGTTTATCTTGTCACAGTTACATTCTCATGATTTTTCAAAATTCATTTTTGGATTTCTTTCGTTGAAATGCAAGAGTTGGAATATTTCGGTAGTGTTTTGCTATGGTTTACCTTGTCACAGTTACATTCTCTTGATTTTTCAAAGTTCAATTTGAATTTCTTTCGTTGAAATGCAAGATTTGGAATATTTCAGTAGTGTTTCGTCATGGTTTACCTTGTCACAGTTACATTCTCTTAATTTTTCAAAGTTCATTTTGAATTTCTTTCGTTGAAATGCAAGAGTTGGAATATTTCAGTAGTGTTTTGTCGTGGTTTACCTTGTCACAGTTACATTCTCTTGATTTTTCAAAGTTCATTTTGGATTTCTTTCCTTGAAATGCAAGAGTTGGAATATATTAGTATTGTTTTGTCGTGGTTTACCTTGTCACAGTTACATTCTCATGATTTTTCAAAATTCATTTTTGGATTTCTTTCGTTGAAATGCAAGAGTTGGAATATTTCGGTAGTGTTTTGCAATGGTTTACCTTGTCACAGTTACATTCTCTTGATTTTTCAAAGTTCAATTTGAATTTCTTTCGTTGAAATGCAAGATTTGGAATATTTCAGTAGTGTTTCGTCATGGTTTACCTTGTCACAGTTACATTCTCTTAATTTTTCAAAGTTCATTTTGAATTTCTTTCGTTGAAATGCAAGAGTTGGAATATTTCAGTAGTGTTTTGTTGTGCTTTACCTTGTCACAGTTATATTCTGTTGATTTTCATAGTTCATTTTGAATTTCTTTCATTGAAATGCAAGAGTTGGAATATTTCAATAGTGTTTTGTTGTGCTTTACCTTGTCACAGTTACATTCTCTTCATTTTTCAAAGTTCATTTTGAATTTCTTTCGTTGAAATGCAAGAGTTGGAATATTTCAGTAGCGTTTTGTCGTGGTTTACCATGTCAAAGTTACATTCTCTTGATTTTTCAAAGTTCATTTTGAATTTCTTTCGTGAAATGCAAGAGTTGGAATGCTTCGGTAGTGTTTTGTCGTGGTTTATTTTGTCACAGTTACATTCTCTTGATTTTTCAAAGTTCATTTTGGATTTCTTTCCTTGAAATGCAAGAGTTGGAATGTTTCAGTAGTGTTTTGTTGTGCTTTACCTTGTCACAGTTACATTCTCTTGATTGTTCAAAGTTCATTTTGAATATCTTTCGTGAAATGTAAGAGTTGGAATATTTCAGTAGTGTTTTGTTGTGCTTTACCTTGTCACAGTTACATTCTGTTGATGTTCAAAGTTCATTTTGAATTTCTTTCGTTGAAATGCAAGAGTTGGAATATTTCAGTAGTGTTTTGTTGTGCTTTACCTTGTCACAGTTACATTCTCTTAATTTTTCAAAGTTCATTTTGAATTTCTTTCGTGAAATGCAAGAGTTGGAATATTTCAGTAGTGTTTTGTCGTGGTTTACCATGTCACAGTTACATTCTCTTGATGTTTCAAAGTTCATTTTGAATTTCTTTCGTGAAATGTATGAGTTGGAATGCTTCGGTAGTGTTTTGTAGTGGTTTACCTTGTCACAGTTACATTCTCTTGATTTTTCAAAGTTCATTTTGGATTTCTTTCCTTGAAATGCAAGAGTCGGAATATTTCAGTAGTGTTTTGTTGTGCTTTACCTTGTCACAGTTACATTCTCTTGATTTTTCAAAGTTCATTTTGAATATCTTTCGTGAAATACAAGAGTTGGAATATTTCAGTAGTGTTTTGTTGTGCATTTTGGATTTCTTTCCTTGAAATGCAAGAGTTGGAATATATCAGTAGGGTTTTGTCGTGGTTTACCCTGTCACAATTACATTCTCATGATTTTTCAAAATTCATTTTTGATTTCTTTTGTTGAAATGCAAGAGCTGGAATATTTCAGTAGTGTTTTGCTATGGTTTACCTTGTCAAGGTTACATTCTCTTGATTTTTCAAAGTTCATTTTGAATTTCTTTCGTTGAAATTCAAGAGTTGGAATATTTCAGTAGTGTTTCGTCATGGTTTACCTTGTCACAGTTACATTCTCTTAATTTTTCAAAGTTCATTTTGAATTTCTTTCGTTGAAATGCAAGAGTTGGAATATTTCAGTAGTGTTTTGTCGTGGTTTACCTTGTCACAGTTACATTCTGTTGATTTTCAAAGTTCATTTTGAATTTCTTTCACTGAAATGCAAGAGTTGGAATATTTCAGTAGTGTTTTGTTGTGCTTTACCTTATCACAGTTACATTCTCTTAATTTTTCAAAGTTCATTTTGAATTTCTTTCGTGAAATGCAAGAGTTGGTATATTTCAGTAGTGTTTTGTCGTGGTTTACTATGTCACAGTTACATTCTCTTGATTTTTCAAAGTTCATTTTTGAATTTCTTTCGCAAAATGCAAGAGTTTGAATGCTTCGGTAGTGTTTTGTCGTGGTTTACCTTGTCACAGTTACATTCTCTTGATTTTGCAAAGTTCATTTTGGATTTCTTTCCTTTAAATGCAAGAGTTGGAATATTTCAGTAGTGTTTTGTTGTGCTTTACCTTGTCACAGTTACATTCTCTTGATTTTTTAAAGTTCATTTTGAATTTCTTTCGTTGAAATACAAGAGTTGGAATATTTCAGTAGTGTTTTGTCGTGGTTTACCATGTCACAGTTACATTCTCTTGATTTTTCAAAGTTCATTTTGAATTTCTTTCGTGAAATGTAAGAGTTGGAATGCTTCGGTAGTGTTTTGTAGTGGTTTACCTTGTCACAGTTACATTCTCTTGATTTTTCAAAGTTCATTTTGGATTTCTTTCCTTGAAATGCAAGAGTCGGAATATTTCAATAGTGTTTTGTTGTGCTTTACCTTGTCACAGTTACATTCTCTTGATTTTTCAAAGTTCATTTTGAATATCTTTCGTGAAATGCAAGAGTTGGAATATTTCAGTAGTGTTTTGTCGTGCATTTTGGATTTCTTTCCTTGAAATGCAAGAGTTGGAATATATCAGTAGGGTTTTGTCGTGGTTTACCCTGTCACAATTACATTCTCATGATTTTTCAAAATTCATTTTTTGATTTCTTTCGTTGAAATGCAAGAGCTGGAATATGTCAGTAGTGTTTTGCTATGGTTTACCTTGTCAAGGTTACATTCTCTTGATTTTTCAAAGTTCATTTTGAATTTCTTTCGTTGAAATGCAAGAGTTGGAATATTTCAGTAGTGTTTCGTCATGGTTTACCTTGTCACAGTTACATTCTCTTGATTTTTCAAAGTTCATTTTGAATTTCTTTCGTTGAAATGCAAGAGTTGGAATATTTCAGTAGTGTTTTGTTGTGCTTTGCCTTGTCACAGTTACATTCTGTTGATTTTCAAAGTTCATTTTGAATTTCTTTCATTGAAATGCAAGAGTTGGAATATTTCAGTAGTGTTTTGTTGTGCTTTATCTTATCACAGTTACATTCTCTTAATTTTTCAAAGTTCATTTTGAATTTCTTTCGTGAAATGCAAGAGTTGGTATATTTCAGTAGTGTTTTGTCGTGGTTTACTATGTCACAGTTACATTCTCTTGATTTTTCAAAGTTCATTTTTGAATTTCTTTCATAAAATGCAAGAGTTTGAATGCTTCGGTAGTGTTTTGTCGTGGTTTACCTTGTCACAGTTACATTCTCTTGATTTTTCAAAGTTCATTTTGGATTTCTTTCCTTGAAATGCAAGAGTCGGAATATTTCAGTAGTGTTTTGTTGTGCTTTACCTTGTCACAGTTACATTCTCTTGATTTTTCAAAGTTCATTTTGAATATCTTTCGTGAAATGCAAGAGTTGGAATATTTCAGTAGTGTTTTGTCGTGCATTTTGGATTTCTTTCCTTGAAATGCAAGAGTTGGAATATATCAGTAGGGTTTTGTCGTGGTTTACCCTGTCACTATTACATTCTCATGATTTTTCAAAATTCATTTTTTGATTTCTTTCGTTGAAATGCAAGAGCTGGAATATTTCAGTAGTGTTTTGCTATGGTTTACCTTGTCAAGGTTACATTCTCTTGATTTTTCAAAGTTCATTTTGAATTTCTTTCGTTGAAATGCAAGAGTTGGAATATTTCAGTAGTGTTTCGTCATGGTTTACCTTGTCACAGTTACATTCTCTTAATTTTTCAAAGTTCATTTTGAATTTCTTTCGTTGAAATGCAAGAGTTGGAATATTTCAGTAGTGTTTTGTTGTGCTTTGCCTTGTCACAGTTACATTCTGTTGATTTTCAAAGTTCATTTTGAATTTCTTTCATTGAAATGCAAGAGTTGGAATATTTCAGTAGTGTTTTGTTGTGCTTTATCTTATCACAGTTACATTCTCTTAATTTTTCAAAGTTCATTTTGAATTTCTTTCGTGAAATGCAAGAGTTGGTATATTTCAGTAGTGTTTTGTCGTGGTTTACTATGTCACAGTTACATTCTCTTGATTTTTCAAAGTTCATTTTTGAATTTCTTTCATAAAATGCAAGAGTTTGAATGCTTCGGTAGTGTTTTGTCGTGGTTTACCTTGTCACAGTTACATTCTCTTGATTTTTCAAAGTTCATTTTGGATTTCTTTCCTTTAAATGCAAGAGTTGGAATATTTCAGTAGTGTTTTGTTGTGCTTTACCTTGTCACAGTTACATTCTCTTGATTTTTCAAAGTTCATTTTGAATTTCTTTCGTTGAAATACAAGAGTTGGAATATTTCAGTAGTGTCTTGTCGTGGTTTACCTTGTCACAGTTACAATCTCATGATTTTTCAAAGTTCATTTCGGATTTCTTTCGTTGAAATGCAAGAGTTGGAATATTTCAGTAGTGTTTTGCCGTGGTTTTACCTTTTCACAGTTACATTCTCTTGATTTTTCAAAGTTCATTTTGAATTTCTTTCGTGAAATGCAAGAGTTGGAATATTTCAGTAGTGTTTTATCGTGATTTACATTGTCACAGTTCATCTTCTGATTTAATACATGCAATAAACTGGCTAGTGTTGATAACCGGACAATTCATTTTTTCTCTTTTTTATCACAAACAATTTTCAATGTCTCCAAGGCAGAGGAATTTCTTCATAAATTCCACTATTTAATGCATAGGTAAAGCACAACAAAACACTACTGAAATATTCCAACTCTTGCATTTCAAGGAAAGAAATCCAAAATGAACTTTGAAAAATCAAGAGAATGTAACTGTGACAAGGTAAACCACGACAAAACACTACTGATATATTCCAACTCTTGCATTTCAAGGAAAGAAATCCAAAATGCACGACAAAACACTACTGAAATATTCCAACTCTTGCATTTCACGAAAGATATTCAAAATGAACTTTGAAAAATCAAGAGAATGTAACTGTGACAAGGTAAAGCACAACAAAACACTACTGAAATATTCCAACTCTTGCATTTCAAGGAAAGAAATCCAAAATGAACTTTGAAAAATCAAGAGAATGTAACTGTGACAAGGTAAACCACTACAAAACACTGCCGAAGCATTCCAACTCTTGCATTTCACGAAAGAAATTCAAAATGAACTTTGAAAAATTAAGAGAATGTAACTGAGACAAGGTAAAGCACAACAAAACACTACTGAAATATTCCAACTCTTGCATTTCAACGAAAGAAATTCAAAATGAACTTTAAAAATCAACAGAATGTAACTGTGACAAGGTAAAGCACAACAAAACACTACTGAAATATTCCAACTCTTGCATTTCACGAAAGTTATTCAAAATGAACTTTGAAAAATCAAGAGAATGTAACTGTGACAAGGTAAAGCACTACAAAACACTACTGAAATAATCCAACTCTTGCATTTCAATGAAAGAAATTCAAAATGAACTTTAAAAATCAACAGAATGTAACTGTGACAAGGTAAAGCACAACAAAACACTACTGAAATATTCCAACTCTTGCATTTCACGAAAGATATTCAAAATGAACTTTGAAAAATCAAGAGAATGTAACTGTGACAAGGTAAACCACGACAAAACACTACCGAAGCATTCCAACTCTTGCATTTCAACGAAAGAAATTCAAAATGAACTTTAAAAATCAACAGAATGTAACTGTGACAAGGTAAAGCACAACAAAACACTACTGAAATATTCCAACTCTTGCATTTCACGAAAGATATTCAAAATGAACTTTGAAAAATCAAGAGAATGTAACTGTGACATGGTAAACCACGACAAAACACTACTGAAATATTCCAACTCTTGCATTTCACGAAAGAAATTCAAAATAAACTTTGAAAATCAACAGAATGTATATGTGACAAGGTAAAGCACAACAAAACACTACTGAAATATTCCAACTCTTGCGTTTCAACGAAAGAAATTCAAAATGAACTTTGAAAAATCAAGAGAATGTAACTGTGACAAGGTAAACCATAGCAAAACACTACTGAAATATTCCAACTCTTGCATTTCAACGAAAGAAATCCAAAAATGAACTTTGAAAAATCATGAGAATGTAACTGTGACAAGGTAAACCACGACAAAACACTACTGATATATTCCAACTCTTGCATTTCAAGGAAAGAAATCCAAAATGAACTTTGAAAATCAAGAGAATGTAACTGTGACAAGGTAAACCACGACAAAACACTACTGAAATATTCCAACTCTTGCATTTCAAGGAAAGAAATCCAAAATGAACTTTGAAAAACCAAGAGAATGTAACTGTGACAAGGTAAACCACGACAAAACACTACTGAAATATTCCAACTCTTGCATTTCACGAAAGAAATTCAAAATGAACTTCGAAAAATCAAGAGAAAGTAACTGTGACAAGGTAAAGCACAACAAGACACTACTGAAATATTCCAACTCTTGTATTTCAACGAAAGAAATCCAAAATGAACTTTGAAAATCAAGAGAATGTAACTGTGACAAGGTAAACCACGACAAAACACTACTGAAATATTCCAACTCTTGCATTTCAAGGAAAGAAATCCAAAATGAACTTTGAAAAATCAAGAGAATGTAACTGTGACAAGGTAAACCACGACAAAACACTACTGAAATATTCCAACTCTTGCATTTCACGAAAGAAATTCAAAATGAACTTCAAAAAATCAAGAGAAAGTAACTGTGACAAGGTAAAGCACAACAAGACACTACTGAAATATTCCAACTCTTGTATTTCAACGAAAGAAATCCAAAATGAACTTTGAAAAATCAAGAGAATGTAACTGTGACAAGGTAAACCACGACAAGACACTACTGAAATATTCCAACTCTTGCATTTCAAGGAAGAAATCCAAAATGAACTTTGAAAAATCAAGAGAATGTAACTGTGACAAGGTAAAGCACAACAAAACACTACTGAAATATTCCAACTCTTGCATTTCAACGACAAAAAAAATCAGAAAAAAACTTGGGATGTTCACGAACCGTCTTATAAACTCATGTAGTTCACCCATTTTTGCCTTTTTAAGCCCCCAACTAACAAAAAATTTCCCTCGCACGTGCCTGGTGATGTCAAACCTACACTCCGACATTTCTTCATCTCAATTGACTTTAGAAATTACATGCAAAATATACGAGCCAATCAGGTGTTACAATCCTTTTGTTTGTCTGAGTTTAGCATCCGATTTTTTAATTATCAACGACGCATTTCTAACAAACTACTCTCAAGTTAAGGCTATTGTCCAAAAAATCAGAAAAAACCTTGGGATTTTCACGAACCGTCTTATAAACTCATGTAGTTCACCCATTTTTGCCTTTTTAAGCCCCCCACCAACAAAAAATTTCCCTCGCACGTGCCTGGTGATGTCAAACCTACACTCCGACATTTCTTCATCTTAATTGACTTTAAAAATATCATGCAAAATATACGAGCCAATCAGGTGTTACAATCCTTTTGTTTGTCTGAGTTTAGCATCCGATTTTTTAATTATCAACGACGCATTTCTAACAAACTACTCTCAAGTTAAGGCAATTTTCCAAAGTCAGAAAAAACCTTGGGATTTTCACGAACCGTCTTATAAACTCATGTAGTTCACCCATTTTTGCCTTTTTAAGCCCCCCACCAACAAAAAATTTCCCTCGCACGTGCCTGGTGATGTCAAACCTACACTCCGACATTTCTTCATCTTAATTGACTTTAGAAATATCATGCAAAATATACGAGCCAATCAGGTGTTACAATCCTTTTGTTTGTCTGAGTTTAGCATCCGATTTTTTAATTATCAACGACGCATTTCTAACAAACTACTCTCAAGTTAAGGCAATTGTCCAAAAAATCTTCGTGCATGCTCCCAAAACATGTTTGACCACATTATATCATGCCAACTTTAAAAAAAAATGTCTATGTCAAACTGTGTGAGGGAGTTCTGACTCTCTTTTGAAAATGTGTAGAGCATCCATAGAAATGTTTTCCTATTGGCTCCTAAAAAACGGATGTTGACTCAAAAACTAGTTTGCTTAAGTTATATAATTATGACCATACTCTCAAAACATGTTTGACCACATTATACCTTGCCAACTTAAAAAAAAAAACTGTGTGAGGGAGTTCTGACTCTCTTTGAAAAGGTGTAGAGGCGAGATAGAATACTATGGGAATTCCTAGGGGAGCGATAGAAGTATAACTTAGACCTCTACTAACATATTAAGAACTGTGTATATTATAATATTTCCAATTGCATATTGCATCTGTCTGGTTTTTATGCAAAGTAACAAAAGAGACGAAAATTAATTAACAAGAGAGTAGTAAAGAATTATGGTATGCAAAGTAATATTTGGCAGGGAAAGTCACTGGTGATAAATCACTAGGGGTGGCACCGTTATTGCGTGATTTTCGGGGAGTTTGGGAACCAATTTTTTTCGGGGAAATACTCGAAAATTTCGGGGAGAGTGCAATCCCTGCTTGATTTCTAATCAGGAAAATCGAAATACTAAACCCCACAAGAAGAAAAATCTCTGGCTTTGCGGTTGACGCAATAAAGAATTGCCGCAAAATTAATTTAAAGTCGACCAAACGCCGCTGCCTCTGCCGGTGGCGGGGCGCCTGCGGCGCGCCGGAGCGTTATGACTCTTCGGCTGCGTTCAACCGGGCCTCTCGTTGGTGGTGTTCGGTTGATCCGCCGGGGCTGCTCAGGGCTTTATCTACGACAAGTCGTTCTATAAAAACCTTATATGCCCCCAGGGCACAACTTACAACTTTTGCCCTGAGGGTTGGGTTAGGGGGTTGTCATCCTCAAAGACCTAATTTCCAGAACTTAAAACTACGCTGAATGAAATGGCTATCTCAAAATTTTGATTGGATGTGTTCGAGGAAAAGGTGGCCTTGGAAGGGGGGCTAGTTGCCCTCCAATCTTTTTTTCCATTGCAAAGGGCACTTCCCTTTGAATTTTCCGTTGAATGAGCCTTGACATCGCCTTCTACAAAAACCTTATATGCCCCGAGGGCATAACTTACAGCCCTTGCCCTGAAGGCTGTTGGGGAGGGTCATCCTCAAAAACATAATTTCTATCTGGAAATCAACTACGCAAAACAAATTGGCTATCTCAAAATTTTGATTGGATGTGTTTCAGGAAATGGCGGGCTCAGAAGGGGTATTAATTGCCTTCCAATCACTTTCGACTATTAAAAAGGACACAAGCCACTCCAATTTCCAACTGAATGAGCCCTTTTTGAAGTTTCTACGACAACTTCTTCGATACGAAGTGCCCTGCTCTAAAGGAAAAAAATAATAAATAATACATTGTGCAAACATATTTCTTATATGCTCCCAGGGCATAACTTAAAACCCTTTCCCTGAAGGTTGTGGGGGAGTTTCCTCCTCAAAAACATATTTTCTATTTGGAAATCAACTACGCTGAACAAAATGGCTATCTCAAAATTTTGATTGGATGTTTTGGGGGAAGGATGGGCGGGGGGGGGTCTAGTTGCCCTCCAATCACTTTTGACTATTAAAAAGGGCACTAGCCACTCCAATTTCCAGTTGAATGAGCCGTTTTCGAAGTTTCTACGACAACTCCTTTGATACGAAGTGCCCTGGTATGGAAAAAAAGATACACTGTGCCAACATTGTTCTTTACTTAGGCAGCGAGACTGCTCTGCCTATGACTAAATAAAAAAATAGTATTTTTACCTGAGAGTATGGAGCAACACTAAAACTTAAAATGAACAAAAATTATTATGTATATTAGGGGGTTCGTCCCTAGTCAATACCTCGCTCATTACCCTAAAGATTGAATTTTTTCGAATCACAAATCACTGAATCACAAAGGCCATTAATTAGAATAGATAGCTCTTTTGAAAGCACTAAAAAAAACCTTTAGCGTAAAGAGCAAGATATTGACTAGGGGGTGAACCCCCTCATATACGTAATAATTTCTGTTCGTTTTAAGTTTTAATGCTGCTCCTTACTTTCAGTTGAAAAAACTTGTTTTTTTATTTAATTTTTGATCGTTTTTTAAATAATGCTGGGAAATCCGTTGCCCCCTTCAAAGAAATCCCAAACCCAAAGAGAAATCTTCAAAGAAATCCCTTCCCCCCAAGGAAAAATCCTCCTTGGAAAGATCTTCCCACGTAACTTCTTTCTCTGAGCCTCCCCCCCCCCCCCCACCAGAAAAAAATTCCTCCTGAAAACGTCTGTATACTGCCCAATAACCAATGCCAATGCAATCAAATATTTATTTGATTTTCGTCTATGCTGAACAAAATGGCTATCTCAAAATTTTGATTGAGTGACTTTTGGAAAAAAGAGCGTGGGAGGGGACCATTTTGGAGCTGCCCTCCAATTTCTTGCTCACTTGAAAAGAGCACTAGAAATTTTAATTTCCGTCTGAATGAACCCTCTCACGATATTCTAGGACTACTAGAATAAAAAAAAAAAAAACCTAAAAAAAATAAACACACATCCGGGATCTTTCTTTTGGCAAAAAATACAAAATTCCACATTTTTGTTGATAGGAGCTTGAAACATCTACAATAGGGTTTTCTGTTACGCTGAATCTGACAGTTTAATTTTCACTAAGATTTTATCATTTTTATGAAGCGTTTCCCCCCTTTTTCGAAAATAAGGCAAACTTTTCTGGTTCGTAACTTTTGATGGGTTACGAACTGCCATCTGCAAAAATGTGGAATTTTATATTTTTTGCCAGAAGAAAGGTCGTGGATGCATTTTTTTTTTTTTTTTTTTTTTTTTTTTGGTTTTCATTTCTTGGGGGGGTAGTATTGAACCGATGATCCTAGAATACCGAAAGAGAGTTCATTTTAACGGAAATTAAAAGCTCTAGTTTCTTTTAAAAGTATTCAAAAACACTGGAGAACTTCTAGCCCCTCTTAAGTGCCCCTTTTTTTCTCAAAGTTGTCCGATCAATATTTTAAGATAGCCAATTAGTTCAGCATAGTTGAAAAGCTCAATATCTACGTCTTTGAAGATAGCGTGACCCCCGCAGCCCCTGGGGATGAAAGGGCTCTAAGTTATGAAATTTGCATTTTGTTTACCTATAGTATTTATTATTGGGAAGTATACAGACATTTTCTAGGGTTGGGGGAGTTTTATACTAAGTCTTATTTTCCAAAGGGAGAATTTTCCATGAGGAGAGAAATTATCGGGGGTGAGCTATCCAGGGGAATTTTTACACACTGGGGATTTGACAAAATTCCAATACGAAATTATTTTTATTCGTCCTACTTTCTCTTTGCCAACTCAATTTTTACATGTGGAGATGTTTCCTGGGAATTTTTGTGGAGGTTTTTAAGCGCGGTTGAAAGTGTCTCGATGATTTTCCAGTGTGGGGGTGGATTTTCTGCGGGAGAAATTCTCCGTATTTTCCAAGGGAGCAACTGTCCACTTGGGGAGGATTTTTTGGGTAAGTTTTCCACTTAGGGGGGGGGGGGGGAGGGGGGGTGGGGGGGGGATTCCCAGCATGATTTAAAAAGTGACCAGAAATTAGTCTTTCAGATGAAATTATGCTAAACAGAATTTTTTAGGCGGAACTGTCCGCAAAATATTTTCTTGGTTTTGAATTTCACTGAATTTTCAGTGAGGACGGAATTGTCTGGCAGGTTAGTTTACGCGGGGAAACTTTCCATGAAGCAATTTTCAGGGGTGGGGAGAACTTTTCATGGAGGAGGAGCTAGATTTTCTTTCATGATTTTAAAACAATCAGAAATTAAATAAAAAAAACCAGCTTTTTCAACTGAAAGTAAGGAGCAGCTTTAAATTTAAAACAAAAAGAAATTATTTCATATATGAGGGGGTTGCCCCTACCTCAATTCCTTGCTCCTTAAACTAAAGTTTTGACTTTTTGTCTAATTTTCTTTTTTTTTAAGAACGACTCATGAAACGCAAGGACCATTTAATTAGAATAAGACGCTATTTTAAAAGTACTTCAGCACTTTAATGTGAAGAGGAGGAAGTGAGGAGGAGGCAACCCAACTCATATACAGAATAATTTCTTTTTGTTCTAAGTTTTAATGTTGCTCCTTACTTTCAGTTGAAAAAAACATGTTTGTTTGTATTTTATTTATTTACATTTAGAGGCTTGAGACATGTAGGCTATTGTATTTTTTGATATAAGCTGTCTTCAGTTTAGAGATTTCTTAGCCAAGTTGATAAAGTTTTGGTTGTATCCCTTGGCTCAAGAGATGACTTTGACAACAGCCAAATAGTCTTTACGAAGTTCATACGTAGCCAAATTGTCCTGATGAAGCTGGATCTTTGAAAATCGTTTTATGTTAACAATTAGGATTCAGTGGATTAGCTATGGTAGAAATAGGGGATAACCTCTCCGAGGCACTCTTCTGTAGCGATGAAATTTTAAACACTGAAATTGCCCCTGGTTTTAAAATAAGTACTTACATCTTTGTTGAAACGGTTACAATTACCACAAGAAGATTACCACAGGTAAATAAAATATGGTAATCAATTTTAGAAACAGCATAACTACGATAATTTTTATTTCGTTGAAAAAAGATTATGATACAATAAGATGAAAGGTAAACACATTGAGTATCCATATGTTGATTATCCAAAACCTCTGTATCCATAGCCACCATATCCTCTTCCACCGTAGCCACCATATCCTCTTCCTCCATAACCACCATAGCTTCCGTAGCCACCATATGGACGACGGTATCCACCATAGCCTAAAAAATGATTAGTACGTTACTGCCCGTGCGCTGAGACTCCATTATTGAGTTATTTTAGCTTCTCTTCAAGCACAGAGAGATCCTTCACAGAGATGCGAATCATTTAAAGCTTGTGTAATTATCTCCAAAAGTTACTAATGCATGGTAAAAAATTTTAATATTTCAGAAAGTTACCAAAAAAGAAGAAACTTGGATCATTTCCGGATGGGAAGGAGATGTAAAGTCCACTCTCCTTACCTGTTCAAATTTATCATAAAAACTATTTTTGTTGCAGGAATACATTGTACTCAAGCTATAGTGATGTTTTTTTTTTTCCTGCAATAAATGTTAGTACGCTCAATTTGTTCAATAATTACCTAATAATTACCTAATCACAATTTCTTGTCATTAGTATAGACTTATTGGTAGGATTTTTAAATCAACTGAATACAAAAACTTTACAAAGTTTGATTTTGTTTGATTTACCATAGTTTAAATACTGGTCTTGCTTTTTGGAGGTCTATGGTTTACAGGTCCAAGACTAGAAAGATTAGTTTGCCTTGAGTATTATTGCATGGTGTTCTGTTTATTATTATTTTAATTATTAACATGAATGAAAACTTGGCCTATACATTTTCAAGCCAAGATGGCTACTTATTCATGCAAATGTCTATCGAAGAAAAAATAGATATACAGTTAACAAAAATTCTGAAAAAAAATATAACCGAAATTCAGCTTTTAAATAAAATTTGAAGTTCATGGTAAAGGTAAGGAGTGGTATGCTGGGTTAAAGGATGAGCATGAGAAATTGTGTTGGCCTCTGGTGGTTTTTGGTTTTCAGTATGTTACTAGTAGTAATTATAACAGTAATCAAGTCTACTTGACTACTATCCTGCTAAAACTAATTTGATATTAGATGGGTTTTTTCATTGGATTCTTGTGCCAACCTAAGGGTATATGCTATTCAATTCAAGATTGTAATATTAAAGTTAGTTGTTGCCGCTATGCTTGCGAACAAGTTTTAAGAATCAGATTTATTGTTTTTAAGCCATAAGTTTTTGTTGTTTTTGCCCCTTCAATCTTCACGATCAATCTTTTTATCTTCACAAGAAAGTATATGTGGTTTTTTATTTGTATTGTATATTAATTGTCTAGTTCTGAATATTTATACAAGACAAAATGAAATTTCAGCTTTGACGACTTTTTCCGGTGTTAAGGGAAGCTGTAAACACTTTCGCCTTAGAAAACCAACAAAATATCTGCAAACTTTAGCTTTTGCGACCTTTCATAGCCAGGTTTACCTAAGTATTACTCCAAAAATTTTTAATTAGAAGAAGTCACCAAAATATATAATTTTAAGGCTTAGACTAAATTTACAGTACAACCAAATAATCATGTATTGCAAATGTTGTTTTTTCTAACAGACAAAAGAAAAAGATATTCTCTAACGTTTTATCCGTTTTCTTATGAACGATGGGGAAGCGTATTTTGAATACATAGTTGTAAACATTGGTCTCACCTCTATAACGGGCATCAGCATCTTCTTCTCCTTCAATAGGGACATTTTCCGAAGGAGTGCCGTCTTCAACGGGATTAGTTTGAGGTTTAGCTGAAAATAAAAATATGGATTTCTTTTAGAGAGATAGCAAGTTTAACAAAAAATAATTTCAAGGGTACTAAGTAACAAAATATAAATGAAAAAAAATCAATAACAAAATGTTCAAAGACCATTAAGTAAGCAAGCGGGAGACATAAACGTGTAGCGGGTCAGTACCAGGGTTGTAAAAACCACAAATAAACCCATTTTCGTTTCGTACTCCATTCGTATAGCGTTTAGCCCGTAGCTAAAAGGTTAAACATACTTCTTTGCTGTATTTTCAAGTTATCCTCTATTCTTTGGATTTTTGATTCAAATCTGTCTTATTTTGCTATGCTTGTAGTTTTTTTTATTATACAAATTTAATTATTTGTTAGTTTATTTTGTAGTGACTTTTTGTTTTTGTTATTTTCTTTTCTTTTTTCTGTGTAGTACCTGTTTTTGGTTCAATCGCGGAATAAAGTATCTACCTATCTGTCTGGATAGTTTATATTTGTCGTTTTTTCTCGGCTAAATTCTAAACTGATAATTTTTTGTTAGATCTCCATGGTTTTGGAAAAAAAAAATTTGAAAAATTTCAGACTATAAACTCTCAAGTTAAAGTAAATTAAAAAACATAATTGGAAGTTTAAGCCACTTTATTTACTACTGATGACGGTCACTGTATATGTGACCGAAATATCTGGTATTTTTGTGAATTATTATCACTGTTATCATCATCACTGTCTATTAAAAGGATTTTATCCCTATTTGAACTTTTATTTATCATCATCCAATTCTAACCGTGTCATTCCCCTAGTTTGTTGAGGAACCCAGTTAGTTCTTGGTCGACTCTGGCCACAGTTTATATAATTATCTAAACTATAATTATATAAACTGTGACTCTGGCTAAGCTTATGGAGTCACATCACAGACCCCTGTCCCCAATCAAATAATCAGTTATACAGGGATTTGTTCACCTGGTTTGGGGGTCATGGGATTGCAAGATTATTTTTGTGCGTCATCCAGCCGCCTTGCAAATGAGCGATTAGGTTAAAGAGTGAACTAAATTAATTCAAACCAATTTGATTAAAAAAAAAAATTTCATATCAATTTAAAAACTGATTCTTTTATTTTTTTAGAGGTTTTGAAAGAATAGTGATAAACTTAGATAAACTTAGTGTAGAACACTTATGAAAATGAGTACATTTTTTTGCATTCATTTTTACATTCCTTTGACATAACATTTAAGTTTCCTTTCAATGATGAAATTATTAATTTCATAAGTCTTTATTCACACTTAAAAAAAAAAAAGATAGAATCAATTGATAAAAATTACCTTTCTTTTAGTCGGATTGTAACAAAATAGGGTACTCTTCTATTAACTGGACTCTTTTATATAGTGCTAGTTTGGTTAATGCTAATGAAATAAAATGAAATAGGATGACTATATAATAGTTTAGAAACAAATTTTGGCTATATATTTGCACATTAGGAGGTGGGGTGGGGGCAAAGCATAGCATATATTAAATACGTAACCTAGCCTAGGTACCTCTTTCCCTCCCAAATCCCCAAAAAAACACTTTAAATATTGTATACGCAGTTAAAACCACGTTACACATTGTATTTCTCTACAACGGAGTCTTCTATCATCCCGTTGAAAAACGGGTTTTTCAACGTGTCTCGAGTTTGAGATATAAAAAGAGTCCAGCTAATAGAAGAGTGCCCTAAATAGTGGTTATCTTAATGAGTAAAAAAATAAGAAAAACTTTGCACACTTTTCTATAGATTTTAGATTAAGATGAAACGAAAGTGTAAAAAAAAGAAAAGAAGTACTGAGCAGACGCTTTCCAATAAAATAGCTTTTAAGGCGCGAGGAACCAAACATATTGGAACAAGTAATATAAACAAAGTTAGGTGACTTTTTATTTTTTTTTTTTTTAGTAAGTAAGTAAGTATGACAGCACTAGACACTCAAGGTCCCTACCGGCGGTGCTGATCTCCGTTTCGAGGCCTTTCAACCAGGGAGTATAATTGGGGGGGTATCCTTCCTGTGCTCTTGCACACCCTTTCTGCTTACCTTCCCTAGTTTTTTCAGGTACCCATTTCGAACTGGGTCGACTTTGGCTGAGCTTAGAGAGTCGCACCACTGACCCCCGTTCATAACCAAATAACCGGCCACGCCAGGAATCGTACCCGTGCCCCTTAGAGAAAGGATTCCTAGCCCAGCGCGCCAACCACTTAGCCAAAAAGACAACACAATTTTTATATTAATCAAAATATGCTTTTAATTACAGTAAATTTTATAGATGTAAATGGGCTGCTTGTTTTTGTCAGACAATTTGAGAAGTTTTTACAATTGTGATATCCGTAACAAATTCAAGTTTTAGAAAAATAAAACACCGATTCACATAACATGCATGAAGATAAACTTATCTCTTACCGAATGCAGCTGCAATCATTGCGAAAAGAACAAGAAGAAATACTGATTTCATCATTTTTAGTCTCTGTCGTGTGTAATTTTTTGACAACTGTATAAAACTGCTGCTTTCACTGGTTTTTCACTTCTTTTATACTAGTAGAGTAATTACGCTTAGCGTCATGGAGTAATGCTTTTTCTTCTGTTGCGTAATTTATATTACCACAATCAAGTTTTGTTAAAGCATAGGTCGTAGAACTGCATCTAAATTCATTAAAAATGGTTCTTTTTGGGAAGAGAAAATTCTCACTAAAAATGAATCGAAGTCTCAAATAACAAACAGTTCGGGTAATGAGCTGTAAGTAAAGAGCGACAGGGGAAAATAGTAACAAAAACTCTAAAAGTAACAATCGACTTAACACCCAATTTTGCTGGTTTAACACCCAACAATTATAAGTTTAAGATTACCTATCAAAGTCTACAAGTCGGAGGAAAATACCTGATATTAAGAAAAGAATAGAAAAATAGAATAGGATTTAATTTAAAAATTATTTCACAATATGGCTGCCGAATTTGAATCTTGCATCACAAATAGCACTATTACGTATAAATCATATCGAAAGAATTTTACCTTCACGTCAAACAAAATCCATTGTACAAAATACATAAATGAAATGAGTCAAAACTTAATTCAAAAAGAAAAAAAAAATAAATTGATCAAAATAAAATTAATTACTAATTGTCCTGGCTAATGTACAATTCGACAAAACTTGGTACAAAACTGTTGCGATATCTTTCGTTTTTCGCAGGGATGGGAGTCAATTTTGGGACTTCTTGGGGTTTTATACCGGATGGTCTGTTGTGTACGGGAACTTGGAGCTCGGGGGTGAAATAAAATGCTCTAGGAATTTTTTTAAGTAGTGAAAAAGATTGTACCAAAAAAAAATTGGCTTTTTCCGACACAAAACCGATTGGCACAGAAGATGAAAATTCTGAGATAGCCAATCAATTTGAAATTGTCAAAATTATCAAAGTCTGTAATGCGCACGTTGGCGCATTTGTTTCTAAAGAGTCAAGTAGTCCACACAAAAAATTACCAAAATAGAAATTAGTTTTAAATCCTCTTTTAACTTGGTTGATTCGCTTCATATTCGATAAACTTAGGCATAATCATTTGCAATTACGCATCAGCTATCATTGACGAGGACCCTTGAGTTCTTTTTAGGTAGGAGACAGGGAGGAGAACCTGATCCCTGTAAAACCGCGTTTGCATCTCAAAACATTTTAACTTTCCACAAGCCATTAGATAAGGGCTGAGTGAAGGGGACAAGCACAGTTGTCTCAATTGTTGGGGGAGGGGGACTGATTCACCTATTTTTCAATCCTTACCCCGTAAACTTTGAAAAAAAAAATATTTTTGTGAGGAGGAGGGGGGGGGGTATTGAAGAAAATAAAAAAAGGACAAAACTTGTTTCCCCTCCCCAAGATATTTACGAACACATTTTGCACTCCTCCCCCCACAAGAGGTAACAATTAAACCCTAATCCTCCTTCGTTTTGCCTGAGATTGAATATTGATGCTCTAATGTGATAGCTTCCCTCCTATTGCAAAAATAAAATAAAAATGATTTATCTGTAACATAAAAAGTTACACTCATATGCTTACCAACACAAAAGGTACCAGTCGCGTTAGAATTATCGCAAAAAAACATGAATTCAGATTCTCAGCCTTGGAGACAGTAATCAAACAGTTCGTGGTAACGAACTGTAAGTAAGGAGCAACCCGGCTCAATGGTAACTGAAACTCTAAAAAACGGAATTTTGGTACCAATAGATATATCAAAAGAATCAGATTTTAATTCTAATTTCAAATATATAAGTTTCATCAAGTTTAATCTTACCCATCAAAAGTTAAGCGCCTCAGAAAATTTGGCTGATTTTCGAAAGAAGGGAGAAAGACCCTCTAAAAGTTATAGTACCTTAATGAAATTCACACCATCATATTCAGCGTATCAGAGGAAACATTCCCTAAAAGTGAAAGAATTTTAATGAAAATCACACCGTCAGATTCAGCGTATCAGAGAACCCTACTGATTCACCTATTTTTCAATCCTTACCCCGTAAACTTTGAAAAAAAAATATTTTTGTGAGGAGGAGGGGGGGGGTATTGAAAAAAATAAAAAAAGGACAAAACTTGTTTCCCCTCCCCAAGATATTTACGAACACATTTTGCACTCCTCCCCCCACAAGAGGTAACAATTAAACCCTAATCCTCCTTCGTTTTGCCTGAGATTGAATATTGATGCTCTAATGTGATAGCTTCCCTCCTATTGCAAAAATAAAATAAAAATGATTTATCTGTAACATAAAAAGTTACACTCATATGCTTACCAACACAAAAGGTACCAGTCGCGTTAGAATTATCGCAAAAAAACATGAATTTAGATTCTCAGCCTTGGAGACAGTAATCAAACAGTTCGTGGTAACGAACTGTAAGTAAGGAGCGACCCGGCTCAATGGTAACTGAAACTCTAAAAAACGGAATTTTGGTACCAATAGATATATCAAAAGAATCAGGTTTTAGTTTGACTCTGTCTCACAACTTTATTTTTTTAAACAATAAAACACTTTAGCGTAAAGAGCGAGGCGTTGAGGAGGGGGCAGCCCCTTTCATATACGGAATAATTTCTGTTCGTTTTAAGTTTTAATGTCGCTCCTTACTTTCAGTTCAAAAAACTTGTTTTTTTTTATTTAATGTTGAACAAAGGTGCATTTGCTTTCAAAGAGCTACGCAGTCCATACTACAGAAATTGCAAACATGGACTTTTGACTACAATTTCAAGTTGATTCACTTTATGCTTGATGAAATTTTACAAGTGATTTTGTGTAGTTTGGGGCGGAGGGGTGCTTAATACCAAATGTCAACTCTTACACCCAAATTTCCTAAATGTTTTTGAACTTTCAGATACATATAGAAATTTTTTGGGGGGAGGGGAATCTTTATTACCTCCAAATTTGGACTGAGAATGTATATTGGTATTCAAGGGTAAAACCCTCTTCCTTTTGTAGAAAATTTTTTTGTATCTAAAAAGATTGCATTCATATGCTTACTGGAAGAAAAAGGTGGAGAGGAAAATGTATCTTAATTGTCTTCGGGGTATTTCACAAGAAGATAGAGGAAAGCGTTACCAGGAAGTCGATTTCTTGTAGACGTCAAAATGGAATCTTGGGTCTCAAGTTTCTTTTCTTTAAATTGAATGGTTCTTGGTAACTAATTTGATATCAGTATGCATATCAGAAGAATCTAATTTATATATTTATTCCAATATATAAAACCCAGTAATTCTGAAGGTACCCAACGAAAGGTAGGAGTTTAGGAAAACTTGCCATATTATGAAAAAAACTGGAAATACCCCAAAACCGGTGAGCGATTTTAACAAAATTACACCATCGAATTCAACATATAAGAAAAATCTGTCATGTTTCTGGTCTGATAAAGATGACCTTAAATTCGTATTTATTTGTTGTTTGTTGTTCAGTTTTTTCTCAGGGATTTTCGTGTCAAAATAGAGGTACTTTAATATCAAGAGAGGTCTCTATAGACACCTGTGGAGACATTGTTCAATGCATCCATTTTAACACCTATTTATATTTATCTTATCTTTCTGTATTATTCCGCTTCCTTTCAGATTATTAGAATCACTTTTAACATGTAATTTTTAGTTCTTTCTCACTTTGCCAAGTTTGGTTTTTTTTCAATATCAAATATTAAATTGCAACCCTATGGCTCTTTCAAACAGTTTGTTGTAATGAACTGCAAGTAAGGAACCACTCGGTCCAGTTATAACTGAAACTTAAAATAAAAGTAATAAGAATTGTTTCGTTAAAATGAATTGCCTTTTTTATTACTACTTTTGCTACTTCTTACAAGTTACTACAACACGAAGGGATTTAAGGCCAGCAGGGCTACGCAAGCTCCTCCTCCACCTCAAGCAATTTAAAGCCTCCCTCTTTGCACTCTCTCAATAGGAATTAGATTCCTTTAAATCCTTCCTTAACACCTCCTCCCACCCTATTTAGGGACAAACTCCTTTTTATTTGTCATTAAATGGCTTGCTGAAAAGGATAACGTTTGGCAATCTTTTATTCTTCATTCAGAGAATATATTCCGGTTATCTCAACCTTTATCCCATTATAGCCCCAGAAAGCGGAAAGTACTAGATTTTTTATACAGCTTACTGTTTGAAAAAAAGTTAGTCAGGGGGGTACACAAAACCATCCGTAGACAATTCCTCTGGAAAACATCGAACAAACCTTCTTCAGTCTATTGGGTTGTACAACCTATAGAACTAAATCTGAATACTATTATTACTTGGTTCAGAGAATTATCCTCAAATCCTTCCAAACTTTTTAAACTGTGAAAAAGTGCCTTGGGCTTTAGTTATTCTACTTGTAACAACTTTACTGCACACACCATCTTTACTGGTAATACCGCCCAGGTATGTGAAACTATTTTTTACCCAACATCATTTCTTCATTTTCATTCATTCGCAGCATAAGCAACTTAGTCTTTTTAATATTAATTTTCAATCCTTTTCTCATGCCCTGAAGTCTCAAAGTGTAAAAAAAAAAATCAGTTTTTGGTGACTCTTTCATTTAGGACACTAAAATCCTCAGAATCAGCACTTTATTCCATACTCTACCAGATTGGACCACGCTCATGGATGGACCAACCTTCTTCAGAAATTCTGATATCAGGCCAAATATTCCTGGAACTTTCTTTTTGCTTCAGCTTTCAGGCTGCAAATTTTAATTTTTTCGGCCGTGAATTCAGACCCATCGGGAGCAAATGTTGCATTGGCTGCGACAGAAGCAGTAAACTGGTTGTCATTTTGGTTTTGTTGCTCTCAGTTTATTAGTTTCTCGAAGTGATCTTCCCACTGGTAGAGGCACTGTGATTGGTCATAAATTTTCTTGCCAATGGCATTTCAGAGGTACATCGTAATCTGGTTATTTTTATCCGAGAGAAGGATCTTGAATGTGGATCCTATGTCCTTTTTTTCGCCACCTCTTAGAGCTAGCATGCATGCCGTCAATAAAGATCTTGTGATTTTTATGCAACGTGATGTTACGCCCTTTTTGAATTACTAATATGTTGTCATGTCCCTCCGAAGGTCGGATTCTCGTCTGCAATCAATGAAGATGAAGAATCGTTGCTGATCCAGTCTTTTTTCTTACTCAGCTTCAGTCCAGCAACACTAGTTACAACTGCAACAGTATTATCTTTAAGGACCTTCTATGCAATTTCACTATCATTGCAGTGTTCATGGACCCCGAATCTGTTGAATGTTTTCACTTGATACCACTCAGCCATAGCGGGGTCTTACTGGTTGTGGCTGGTATCAATTTTCCACGATGATTAGCTACTTTGTGTAGCTTTAAGGCGAAGCCAGATTTTAACTGCAACCTTCCGACTGGTCAGTGTTCGCAAGTTTAACGCCTCGATAGGTGCGACAACTCTGTACAGATGACAGCTAATGCCGACATATGATCATGTTGTCGAGCATCATCTTCATTGACACATCACTGTTAAATTAGTATACCATACTTGGCTATGTTAGATCTCCGGAACCAAGCGTTTGCAATGGTAAGATTGTGGGCCTGACAGCAGTTCAGCAACCTCTCTTTATTGTCATTAGGCTTTCCACTGTTACAGGTCAAACTGCGAGATTCCACAGACCAGAATCTTTTGAAATGCTAGTATTTATATCTCAAAGGCAGATAAGGTAGTCATGGAGAGGTACCGACAATAACTCGGAACTTATAAGGGTACAGAGCTTATCCTTCTCTTTTTCCCTGGCTTCATTTGTGGGGGCGTAACAGGTGATGACGGTTATTTTTCCATGCTTTCCATCGAGCCTTGCTCTCAGGAGCCTGAATGTTACTGGGGTGAACAACAGGAGGGATTTGCGTGCAGTGTTATTCAGAATTATGCCCACGCCTCCTCTTTTCCAACCTACACAAGATCAGAGCAGTGCGCTCCCTTTGCTGATATTCTCTTTACCATTTCCAGGGAGTGTTTTTGAGTAAATCGAGCTATTGTTACTATATATATTTTTAGTTCTTTGGCTAAAGAAGCTTCTAACCAGGTTAGTTCAGCGTCAAAATGTTCCAGGTGCCCGCATTAATGCCATCCTGGTCAACGGTGTTCAGAGGGAAACGGCCTTGAGCGGTCAAGGATCGAAAAGGGGTTTAAGATGGTATATCCAAAGCTCAATTTCTTGTTCCATTCGTAGCAATAGGAGATTTGGGAGGAGGGCTGCCAATCCAACCATCCCTAGGTGCATTATGGTATATGATGGCTAGGCGGGTATCCGAGGCACGTGGATGTTTTTCTTTTTGCACCAATTTTGCATCGGAACTATCTCTGGGCGAGTAGCATTACCTCAAAGAGGCTTTTGTCCATAATCATGGATCCTACATCTTGCTCCAGTTATCTTCCTATAGAGGATGCTCTTACTATGGTGTTTTGGTTCACCATATAGTTTAACGCATTGCTGGGAGTCGGTTTGTAGCTCATGGGACATGTCCAAACGCCTACGGGTACGGCTGAGCTTACATCCACGGGGCCGGCTTTCTCCTCCTCCTGTACTTACGACCCCCGTATCAATAATGGACCCCCATGAACTAGGTCTCCCCTTGGTTCATGCCTCCTACTCAACGGAGGTACCTTACATATACATATTTTCTCCTCCTCTTGTACTTACGACCCCCCGTATCAATAATGGATCCCCAGGGACTAGGTCTTCCCTTGGCTCATGCCTCCTACTCAACGAAGGTACCTTACATATATTTATATATATATACATATATATATATATATATATATATATATATATATATATATATATATATATATATATATATATATATGTGTATATATATATATATATATATATATATATATATATATATATATATATATATATATATATATATATATATATATATATATATATATATATATATATATATATATTATATATATATATATATGTATATATATATATATATATATATATATATATATATATATATATGTATATATATATATATATATATATATATATATATATATATATATATATATATATATATATATATATATATATATATATATATATATATATATATATATATATATATATATATATATATATATATATATATATATATATATACATATATATATATATATACGTGCTGAGTGGCCTTGGGGAACTCCCTACTAAGAAAATCACTAATTGCGGCATTTAATTTTTCCCAGTATAGATCATAGGGTGTGACTTACAAAAAAAGAGGAAGATAAGCGAAAACAAAAACACTTGTTAAAATAGCTATTTTTCTTAAAAAAACAGCCGTTTTCAGTTTTTACAAAAACAAGAACAGAAAACAGAAACAGGTCACATATTTTCGAAGGACCTATTTTTGATTCTGTTCCGCTTTTTTTCTTTTTTTCTTTCATCTGTCTTTTTCCGTTTTTGATTTTCTGACAAACAGAAACAGTTCCGATGATTAACTGAAAAAATAAAATCAAATAATCTACCAAGCGTATGAAACCCAAAACGAAAAGAAATTACAATAAATAACAGAGTCAAACTGAAAACCAGCAGAAACTAATAATGAGTAGGGCTCAAAACCCCTATGCCTTCCCAAACCTGCACTTGCACTTTACTAAAAAAATGTTTTTACTTTTATAACTTTAATAAATTAAATAATATTAACATTTTGATTATTAAATATCAGTATATGTATACTAAACTGACAATTTACATTCATTTGTATTTTTTTCAGTTAAGTTCAAATTATGTTCTGGCCTGGGGAAGGCATAGGGGTTTTGAGCCCTACTCATATTAGTTTCTGCTCGTATTGAGTTTGACTCGGTTATTTATTGTAATTTCTGTTCGTTTTGGGTTTCATTTATTTATCGATGCTGATTTGTGGTAGTTTCACGATTCGTAGATTATTTGATTTTATTTTTTGCTCATTTTTGGTTTAATGGAGTTCTTTACTTTTCTTTGAAAAACTTATTTGGTGGAAAAAGTTTTTTTTTGAATTAATTTCTGTTCGTTTTATATTGACATAGTCTTTTCAGGGAAAAAGGAAATAATACTTTAAATCTTTTCTTTTTTTTAAAACTTTATAGTTTGGCCTGTTATTTGTATGCTGGAGAAAATTTTTCAGCAATTTTTAACAAAATAAACCCTTTTAAACTTCTGGACACAAATAGTTGTTTTTAATTTAGTTTTTATACCTCCTCTAATTGACCAGAAATAGAAAACTTGATACCATTCGCAAACAAATCTGTTTACTTTCTTTGATAGCTTGGATACACTTACGCTATTTTGATTTGGTTAAATTTTAAGAGAAACTGTAGCCCCAAAAGTTTGAACATAATACCCTCAGTCGTTCTTGGGATACTATTGAGATGCCTTATTGGGAACTAGCACTAACACAGTGTATTTTGATTTAATCTTAAGGCAACATTTAGTTTTTAAACATAATGGCAAAATGGGAGGTTCGGCGTGGGAGGGGGACTAGTTGCCCTCCAATCACTTTCGACTATTAAAACGGCATTAGTCCTTTCTATTTTCAATCGAATGAGCCCTTTTCGAAGTTCCTACGACAACTTCTTCGATACAATGTGCCCTGGCCTAAACAAAAAAAAAATAATAATACATTGTACCCAGATCGATCTTTACTATAAAAATGTCAAGCCTTCCAAAAACTTTCGACAATTAAAAAGGGCATTATCCCTTTCAATTTCAAATCAAATGAGCCCTTTTTGAGTTTCTATGACAACGCTTTCTATAAACACCTTATATGCCCCCAGGCCATAACTTACAACCCTTGCCCTGAGGGCTTTGAGGGGGTTGTCATCCTAAAACACCTAATTTCCAGAACTTTCAACTACATTAAATAAAACGGCTATCTCAAAATTTTGATTGGACGTGTTTGGGGAAATGGTGGGTGTGAGAGGGGGGTTAGTTGCCCTTCAATCACTTTCGACTATTAAAAAGGGCACCAGCCCTTTCAACTTCCAATCAAATGAGCCCTTTTGAAGTTTCTGTGACAAAACTTTCTATAAAAGCCTTATATGCTCCCGGGGCATAACTTATAACCTTTACCCTGAGGGTTGTGGGGGAGGGGGTTGTCATCCTCAAAGACCTAATTTCCAGAACTTTCAACCACGTTGAACAAAATGAATATCTCAAAATGTTGATTGGATGTGTTTGGGGAAATGGTAGGCGTGAGAGGGGGGTTATTTGCTCTTCAATCACTTTCGACTATTGAAAAGGGCTTTACCCGTTTCAATTTCAAGTCAAATGAGCCCTCTTTGAAGTTTCTAAGACAACTCTTTCTATAAAAACTTCATATGCCCCCAGGGCATAACTTACAACCCTTGCCATGAGGGCTGTGCGGGGGGTTGTCATCCGCAAAGACATAATTTCCAGAACTTTCAACTACGTAGAAAAAATGGCTATCTCAAAATTTTGATTGTATGTGTGTGGGGAAATGGTGGGCGTGAGGGGGGGATTAGTTACCCTCAAACTACTTTCGACTATTAAAAGGGGCACTAGCCATTTCAACTTCCAATCGAATAAGCCCTTTTTGAAGTTTCTAGACAACGCTTTCTATAAAAACGTTAGATGCCCCCAGGCCATAACTTACAACCCTTGCCCTGAGGGCTGTGGGGGGTTGTCATCCTTAACGACCTAATTTCCAAAACTTTCAACTATGTTGAACAGAATGGGTATCTAAAAATTTTGATTGGATGTGTTTGGGGAAGAGATGGGCGTGACAGGGGGGTTAGTTGTCCTCCAATCACTTTCGACTATTAAAAAGGGCACTATCCCTTTGAATTTCAAATCGAATGCACCCTTTTTCAAGTTTCTACGACAAAGCTTTCAATAAAAACCTTCTATGCCCCAGGGCAAAACTTGTAACCCTTGCCCTAAGGGCTCTGAGGGGAAGGGGTTGTCCTCCTCACTCCTCCTAATTTCCAGAACTAACAAATACGTTGAACAAAATGGCTATCTCAGAATTTTGATTGGATGTGTTTGGATAAATGGTGGGTGTGAGAGGGGAGTTAGTTGCCCTCCAATCACTTTCGTCTATTAAAAATGGCACTAGCCTTTTGAAATTCCAATCAAATGAGTCCTTTTTCAAGTTTCTACGACAAAGCTTTCAATTGAAACCTTATATGCACTCACGGCATATCTTATAACCCTTGCCCTGAAGACTATGGGGTGAGTGTCCTGCTCAAAGGTGTAATCTCTAGAACTTTCAACTACGTTGAACAAAATGGCTATCTCAAAATTTTCATTGGATGTGTTTGGGGAAATGCTGGGCGTGGAAGGGGTGCTAGTTGCCTTCCGATCACTTTCGACTATTAAAAAGGGGACAAGCCACTCCATTTTCCAATTGAATGATCCCTTTTCGAAGTCTCTACGACAACTTCTTCGATACAAAGTGCCCTGGTCTAAAGGAAAAAAAATAATAAATAATACATTGTGCTAACGTCGTTCTTATATGCTCAAATGGCACAACTTATAACCCTTGCCCTGAGCGCTGTGGAGAGGCGTCCTCCTCAAAAGCATAATTTCTATCTGGAAATCAACTCCGCTGAACAAAATGGCTATCCCAAAATTTTGATTTGATTTGTCTGGGGAAATGATGGGCGTGGAAGGGATGTTAGTTGCCTTCCAATCACTATCGACTGTTAAAAACGGCACTAGCCGTTCCAATTTTCAATCGAATGAGCCCTTTCCCAAGTTTCTACGACAACTCCTTCGATGCGAAGTGCCCTGGTATGAAAAAAAATATATAATAATACATTGTGCCAACATCGTTCTTTACTTAGGCAGCGCGATTGCGCTGCCTATGACTAGTAACATACCGGAAATTTTAGGATAAATGTTATTGTATTTTAGATCTCAGTTCAGAATCTCTTAAGTTATTATGTAAACTGCAAAAAAAAATTTATGGCGTCTAAGCAAAAATTCTACTTTTTGTATTGAAACTAGGAAAACACCTAAAAATTTTTAAATAAGTTTCATTTTATTTAATTTTTAAGATATTTAATAAAAGCTTTTGTTGTCTCAAATGAAAAACGTAAAAGAAAGAAAAACTGAGAAATATACCAGAGCTGAACAATCCAAATGTGCAACTTAATAAAACAAAACTATAGAAATATCCTAAATATCAAAAATTTTGCTGTACAGAAACAACACCTAAATATCCTAAAATATAAACAGATTTAAAAGAAACAAAAAGACCTCCAAAAGGAATAGGGCTCGAGCACACGGAATGATAATTACTAAGTTGTCTTGTGATCCAGATATAATACGAGTGTCTTTGGAAAAATTGTTTTTCCGGAGTACTGTGCCATATTTGACTTACTTAGCAGCGTTATTCTTTGGGGTTTGTCTTTTACTATTGTAACTAAGAAATGGCCGTAGTATTTTTCCTATTTGAAATTGTCTTTGAAAAATGTATCTCGTCAACACACTATTTTCCATTGTACATAATCTATGAAATATCTAAATTATATTTTAGCATAACTATAATGTAATATTTTAGGTAGCTGCAGCCTGGTAAAAGACGAACACGGCCCATAGTAACCAAACGAAATATGCAGATGCATGTTACGGAATTGGGAATGTTTTATAAAAAAAAAAACTAAGGTGCGTTTACTCAATTTGAACTACTATAATTGTCTATATTGAATTAACATTTAAAACTACCCACCACCCCCCAAATAAAGTCTTATAACCAATAAATTTATCAAACTTTTATCGCGAAATTCACGTCCCCTATTAAACCGCTTTCAAGCATATGCTAGAAGGTTGGCAAAAAATACATAAACAGGTATTTGCGCTTAAACCCTTAACGATACCTTCCATCATGTAGAGGCTTCTGGGATGCCAAATGGACACTTTTAGTGCCTTTTGGACACTTTTTCACTCTGAAGGACACCGGGACACTATTGGATCAAAAAAGGCAGCTTTTTGAAATAAAGGACACTTTTTGGACATTTTTCCAAATCAAAAATCAAACGTCTTTATTTTCTTCCTTTTTTACTTTTTTTAAATTTGTACTTTACTTTTAAGCTTTGGTAACGGCTTGGAGATTTTTCTTAGATGTTTTTGTGCCCTGCGCAAGCACCATTTGTCAACCGAATAGGACCTAAAGTCTTAAATAATTTCTTAGACCACACAGCTTTTCCATTTACAAAAAATTAAATAAGAAAAACGGGTTTTAATTTCTATAAAGCAGTGAATACATAAAATTCTATAAAGCAGTATCTATAAAGCATGTATTCACTGCTTTATAGAAATTAAAACCCGTTTTTCTTGTTTAATTTTTTGTAGACCTAAAGTCTTAACCAATGTGGTATGCTAGAACTATCAAATCCATCTTTTTCTTCTATCCTACGGTTGTCGTTTGTCATCAAGTCGGTCAACTTCAAGGATCTACCTACTGCTGGTGGCAAAGTCACCAAGGCCACTGAGAAGGCTGTAAAGAAGAAGTGAATGGCCATTCCCTACTGGCACGTTCCGCGTAAATCCCTTTGGTGTGTAGCCGTGTGCATATGGCTGATATTACAAGCCTTCTGAAGCCTATTACTGATTCTAAGTGGGAGCAAAGGGGTAGCTAAGCCTGGAAATTTCCACGGCGGTGGTGGGCATCCCGGAAATGAGGCTTGACTCTTCGTCCCAAGGCTGCATAGGAAGTCTGCTAGCGCATCTCAAAGTGGTGAAGGGATGTAAACATCACCGAGCTCCATGCCGAGCAAGGTGATGGCCAACGCGCTTTGGGTAACCACAAGACTGGGGACCTTGTGATGTACCTTATCCCCAAGAAACGCTCAATAATGATGACAAATATGATGATTAAAAGTTTGGCTACGGCATTCCCGGTATTATGCAATGTGACGAGAATGGCGTTCTCGTCAAAAAGTATGCTAGCTACCGTCCTATCAAGAAGACAAGGCCTGAATATCGGCTGCTGGAGCCTGTGCTCGATTAAATGTTTATTGACACAATCTTTTGTAACTGATGAATATTATCTTTATAACTTTGATAATCTGTGTGTTTCTGACACGAGACTAAATGGACATGACATCTTGACCCTTGAATTTTCGCCTGGGAAGGCGGTCTCTGTTTTAACTCGGGACCATTAGATAGATCTGGCCAAGCAGGAGTAGGTATCCTGTTGTCCCCCAAAGCAATCACTGGGCTCATCGAATATGAGCCTATGTCTGAAAGAATCGTACGGGCAAGAATTAAAGGTCGCACGAACAATCTGACTATCCTAAGCGTTTATGCCCCAATAAGAGATGCCACTGAACAGCAAAAATATCAGTTTTTCAGTGACCTGCAGACAGTCATTGCTAAGATTCCCCGGAAAGATATCCTCCTACTTGGAGGTGACTTTAATGCCAGAATCGGCAGAAAGCTGAATAACTTGGAACAGGCGATCGGCAAGCACGGCCTCGGAGATCAATGCACAAATGGAAACAGGCTTCTGCTGTTCGCAATGCAGAACAATCTCGCTATGGCTAACACCTGGTTTAGGCACAAGTCGTGTCATACGTATACATGGAAATTTCGTGATGGAAGAGTAAAGGCCCAAATAGATTATCTCCTTGTATCCCGATGATGGAAATTCATGGTGTTGGACTCGAGAGTGCGCAGAGGTGCTGAGACGGAATCAAAAAATGGATCTGACCCCTTCTTGCTGAAGACAAGGCTAAAGTGCAGACTTAGCTCAAGGAAGACTACCATGCCGAACCAGAAAATAGACGTGTTGAAGCTGAAAGTAGATGAGTACCGAGGAGCATTTGTCCTTGAACTCTCAAAGCGATTCGTTGTCCTTCACGATGACACCGAGGAGGCAACCCCGACTGATCAGTGCCCCAACTGCCCCAAGATAAAGATTGAGAAGAAATGGAGCAAACTGAAGGACCATATCAATGAAGCTGCCTCAAACATGCTTGGGTTTGTCAAGCATAAAACCAAGAAATGGATCTCAGAAAGGACGCTTAAACTCTGCCAAGACAAAAGAAATGACCAACAAGAAATCCCCCCTATACAAAGTGCTACGACAAGAATGTCACAAATCGGGAAGAGCTAACAAAAAAGCCTACTGGTCTAATGTTCCCAGTGACATGGAAAGAGCCGCATAACGGAACGAAACACGAAAACTCTATAAGATACTTGGAGAATGCACTGGGAAGAAGAAGCAAACTACCATCCTCTCGCTTAAGGTGAAGGATGGGAAAATACTCACAAGTAGAGAGGAGTATATCGAAAGATGGCGTGCTCACTTTCAAGAGCTATCGAGACCAGAAGACAATAGTAATCGAAAGCAACCACTTACTGCACCGCAGAACCCCCCACTCAACCAGGCTTATGAAATGTATGTACGGACCCACCCTCCAGGGGTGAAGTAATTAAGGCGATCCAAGTTTTGAAAAACCATAAAAGCCCAGGAATAGCTGGGATTTCTGCAGAGCTACTGAAAGCTCTCCCTGAGGTGGTGATGGATAAACTTCAAAGCGTGATAACTGAAGGCTGGGACAATGAATACATCCCAGATGACTGGAAGACCTCAATAATTGTCACTATCTTCTAAAAAGGAGATCTAATGGACTGCAAAAACTAACAAGGTATATCCCCTATCCCCATTGCTGCCAAGCTGTTCGCAGTCATACCTTTAAATAGATTCAGAGACACCCGAAACAGACGAACGGGACTCACCCAAGCAGGATTCAGGCCGGGCATGGGTTGCTGTGACCAGATTTTTAGCCTTTGACAACTCCTTGAACACCGGTTTAAACACCAGCAGGAAACAATTCAAATCTTCATAAACTTCATTACTGCGTTTGATTCGCTCCATCGTGATGCAATATGGGAAGCAATCAGACAGGACGTTGTGCCTGAGAAGATCATCAATCTGCTCAAGGCATACTATGCTGGAACAAAGGCCCGGGTAAGAGTCGATGGCCATCTTTCAGATCTGGTCCTGATCGAGGAAGGTGTACGACAAGGCTGTGTACTTTCACCATCTTTGTTCAACTTCGTCATCGATTGGATCCTCAGGGTCCTTGGCAAGTATAAAGGCGTTGCAGTGAGCCCGTCCTTCTCCGTCACAGATCTTGACTATGCTGACGATGTGAACATGCTTGCTGAATCTGTTGCAGAAGCCCAGGCTATGATAAATGACATGGCAGTCAAGGAACTCTCGACTGGTCTCCAAATAAGCCTACCAAAAACAAAATCCATGCGAACAGATGGGATGGATGAAACCCCTTTTGCCGTAAATGGTAATCAGATAGAGGACGTCCAGTCGTTCAAATACCTCGGATTGATGGTAAACCTTGCCGGCAAATCTTCAGAAGGAATCCAGAGCCGCAAATCGTCAGACTGGAGTGTCTTCCTTCAACTACGGAAGCATGGAAGCAGAGCAAAATATCACCACGCACAAAGTTCCGAGTGTATGAAGCTTTGGTTCTCTCTGTCCTCCTCTATGGATGTGAAACATGGTCACTTAAAGTAGCCGAAGCGTTGAGCTTGAATATATTCAACCACAAATGCCTGCGCTATGTCCTTGGAATCCGCCTCTCAGATAGAATCTCGAATGAAGAAGTAAGGTGAAGATGTGGGGATCACCCACTTGTCTCTGACATTGTTAAGCACAGTAGACTGAGATGGTTTGGCCATACAATGCGCAGACCAGATGACCATATAAGCAAAATATGTCTCAAATGTCTACCACTACCGGCATGGAAGAAGAGGGCAGGAGGCTTAAAGAAGACGTGGCTAGTAATAGTTAAGTCTGATCTGGAGCCAATCAGAGGATTCCGAAAATACGGCCGTCGCTGGGATCGCCAGTGGCATGAAATGGTGGAGCCTGCCACTCTCGAGCGAAACCTATGGAAGGAGACATGTCGTCATCTGCTGGGCGCCACGATGAGTCTGGATACGGCTTGAACGTGCAACAAGTACAAATAAGCACAAGGTTCTTATTATACTGCTGTCATAGAAAGAAAGAAGTTTCGCAGAAAAGCTGTGTTGCGGCTTAATTTTATTTATAGCCGCTAGTGAATGTTTCTGTTTTAAATTCTATACTTCCAGCTGGGATTTTTTGTCTAACGCTTGTCGCCAGTTTCTATCGAGTATAGCTCAAGCGAATTTATTTCAATAAGCCTTGTCTTCTCACTTTTTTAGTTCTCGAAAACGTCATTTTTTTCTCCTGGCTACTTCTAAATGTTCAGAAAACAACAAGATAGAGGAGTTGTTAAATAATTTTAACCCTTGACCAACCAGTTGATTGAGTGAGTAAGGAGATTGACGTATTTTGTTGAACTTTAAAACCATGTAGGTCAAAATAGACATTTCGTTGCTACAGCCGTTTGGACCTTGTCGCACCCAAAGATCCTTAATAGCTACCGAAGATCAACGAATCGCATCTTTTTCGCATAACTTATGAAAATGCCGAGGTGAAAATTAATCTCTATGATTGGTTCTTTACTTTTCGAATAAGATAGGTAGCGGCATTGATAATCGGTATAAAATTTCACTCTGTTGACATTCTAATGACGATTAGATCATTATCAACTAGTATTATTGGTAGCGTTAAGGACAAAATGAGAGAAATCATGCAGAAATCATGCAGGTAACAGACCGCGGGGTAGCAGAACAAAGAAGGACGAATTTCACAGAATTTAGGCACTTTTTTCACAGGCTTTGAAAATTCATAGTGGCAACCCTGTATATTGGCTAGTTTTCTAGAGGGACACTAAAAGTGTCCATTTTGGCTGATTTGGACACTTTTGTCCTTAAAAGTTTTGGTAACCCTGAAAGGCTTAGTTTCTACCGAACAGCTGGTCTTGTGATAATTGTGTGAAAGGGTGCATTCTTACAAGTCGCTGAATTTGAATTTTTCTCTAATTATAAGCGTTTCGTCATTTAAAAATGCTTTTTGATCAATTCGGTGAGTTACGATTAAACATTATCCATGATTTTTGAGGAGGGTGACCCAATTCTAACTGCTTCCTTTGAAGTGGTCAACATAAACTGTTATTGCTACTTAATCATGAAAAAGGGGCGCTTATTTTCCTTTACTATTGTTTATTATAGAGAGAATAAAAGCAAACTTTATTCGTGGAATAAAAATATTGACGGTCAACGATAAACCTTAATTGAATGTTTTCAATCAAAATATTTCATTTTTCCCGTATTCACTACATAAATCACCTTTACTTAGCTAGATTATTTAATTATTTCTATTTTGGTTATTTGAATTCTATACCTTTCTTTAAAAGAGTTTCGTTTATCCTTTTCGGGGGGGGGGGGGGGGGGTGGAAAGTACTCCTAAGCTTAAATACTTGACAATTTAAGTTGGAGAGCAGATATAAATTTGACAATAGGTTTCTGATAATGATAAAGAAGGGGGAAAGTAAGGAGGCACCAGGGGTATGAGGGCAAAGGGGGTGATTTCTTAAACTAGAATTTTTCCTTTTTTCAGAATGTTCTTCTATTACATTTAAACACACTTGTATAAAACATTTTTAGCTCAAATGTGAATAATAGCCTTTTTTCTTTTTACCATTGCTTATTATAGAGAGAATAAAAGCAAAAATTTAATCAAGGAATAAAAAATATAATTAAGGTGTATGATACTCATTCAGAACAAAGTTTTTTGTCAAAATATTCTATTTTTTTCATATTCCATATTACTAACATGAATCACATTCACTTAGGTAGATTATTAGATTCCATTTTTGCTCATTTTCGGTTTAAGGGAAATCTCTACTTTCTCTGAAAATCAAATTTTGTGGAAAAAAGTTTTTGTTTTAACTTAATTACAGGAAAGAGCATATCATATGCAATTTAAATCACGCTGTTTTTAGGCTTTGTTCAAATAAAATGTGTCGTGTCGTCATTGCTCCCAGTTTCTGCTTCGTGAGAAGCGTTTCTAAGCTTAAATACTAGGCAATGATATAAAAAAGGGGAATTAATCAGTCCTGATCGCTGTCATCAGTGTATGAGGACATAGGGAATGATATGTTAGAGATGAGTTTAACGGGAAACTATGATTTTCAGGTTCAAGTTGTTTGGAAAAACAAAAACATTTTATTTCAAGAATTTTGATGACGTGCTTAGCGGATGGGCTACTAGAAACGAATTTAACCGGAATAGTATGTTGAAATAAGATGGATATTTTCACTTCATCAAAAACCTAATATTTGATTTTTATAAGAATAATTCGGACCAATGGCTCCCACCCACAAAGAAGGCAAGGGCAAGCTAAGATGACCCCCCTCCCTAGTGCGTTCACTTCAAGGCCAACGGTTATCATGTGCAAAAATGCCACCCCATCCACACCCCCACAAAAAAAACAGGGGGAGTGCACCACCTTCAGCCCTTCAACATGGGAAGATCGCAATAAGCTAAAAATTATCTCCTACTGCGGGCCCTTTAAGACTAACATTCATCATTTATGGAAAGAATGCCAGGCCTTCAAGATCAACGGCCCTCTTACGAGGTGAAATTGCCGCCCCTTCGCTTCACATTCAAGATGGAGTGTCTGACCCTCTACGCTCGCCAAGCAAGATGGGATTGCTGGATCCTCTGTGCCATCCAACCAGGGCGAAGTTGACAGTCCAATAGTGAGTAAAACTATAGATATTCTTTCATAAAGCTTATTATTGGGGCGGTAAAAACTTACCATTTTTTCTAGCTAATGTATATTCTTTTTAGTTTTGCTATAGGAGACCTGTCGATATATTTGAGGAGGATTGAAGACCCCCTCGCTCCTAATAGAGAAATGGCTAAAAATAAGACATTCTTTCTACCTTAATAAAAAGTCCTGACCAATGCTGCTCTTGCCGGTCCTAAGAGAGAAATAGCTCTCTTCATAATGTATTAAAAATAATGTATTCTAGTGTTGAAAACTCAGCGTTTATTACCCTCTTTAAGAAATGGGATTTGAGGATCCTAATTCTTAGATTAACATTCTACTTTTTCAGCAGAATAACCTACTCTTTTCAAAGCTTAATATCATAATTTATTCATAAGACTTTTTATTCTTTTTCAGGCTCCTGAAAATGATTACCCTGTTTGGATCAAGCAGCTGCTGGCGGATTTATTTGGTGAAGAACCCCCGACAAAGAACAAAACCTCCCCTTCCGTAAATTCTTATGACTCTTTAGAACATTATAATACACGAAACGTAAGGGGGGGGGGCTACATTCCCCACATTTTTGGGATACTTTCTGGTTTTAAATTTATTGCTCGTAGTCTGGGATCCATGGGTCCGAAGGATAACTTTGGGGGTCCATCTATGGAATAATTTCTGATCTTTAAATCATTAGCTGGTAGTGTTGTCAAAATACATCCGATGGGTGACATTGCCCTCTCAAGAAATTTTTAGACTAATATTGCATTCTCTTTCAGCCTAATATAAATTCTTTTACAGGATGAAATCAAAAGTGTTTTAATGGGCTAATAAGCTTTTATTATTTTTAGGTTCACATAGCAACATCTGAAGGGCCTACATTCTCTTTGAGGACATTAAATCGATACTGGAGTTGTAACATGCCCCAGAGAATAGTCAACATGAGGGGGTTTAAGTGCGGGGGTGAACCTGGTTAATGTAGCTCCCTCTATGTTTGATATAGTTGCGTTTGAGCGGGATCTTGGCCTCAATAAGGACTATGAATGGGTTGACCAGGTACCAACAAGTGAGGATGAGAAAATGCCCGTCCTGCAAAGTGACAGTGATGAGGGGGAGTAGGACAAAGTAGAATTGGTTCAACCCCTATTTGCCTGAATTATATCTAGCCGATACAGCTTTGCGCAATATGTATGTTTTAGAGCTGAGTTTGGAGACCCCTTCAATACTCTTAAAAGTGATAGTATCCGTACGGATCTAGTAGACATTGTACAATCTTATGTCAGCAATAATCGGGCACTTCTTGAATGACAAATTCGGGAGGCGGGAGGTAGGAACAGTCTAAAAACGTCTATCACACAAAAAAAAAAATTTAAAGGAAAAGTCGGGCGAGGGGTACTGGCATTACTTGCAAACTGAAATGTAGACGCTTCACCCAGACTTACATAGTTTTGAGGACGTTTTTTCGGATTGGGAGACAAGTATTTGTAATAAGTTAGATAGTCATAATTAAAAAGAGAACAGGTCATTAGTTTTATTTGTAGAAAATTTAGATATATATGCAACTAAATTAAAAAGGAATTTGTTTCAAGAGGCGGGAGGGGGAAGGGGGTTTAAAATAAAATGTAGATTTAAAGGGTTGTAGAGGTGTACAACGCTTGTCTTTCGATATGAGCTTAGAGCGCTTCAAGTATTCAGTCCTCTTGGCAAGACATGAACCCTGGAGATTTGATGCTAGTAAGATGCATTTGGATGATTCGGCAGTTAATGGTGGCGAGGAGGCGGCAGAGTTTCCTAAAGTATATTTTAATTGCTTAAAGGGGCAATAACCTGTAACACTTAAGGGGATAGACATTTTTGAGAGGGCCAATGAGCAGTTAAAGATTGGAGTTTTAGTGTTAAATTACGATACCGAGTTTGAAGGGGGTACTTAAAGATAAAAACGGGGTTTCTTATTCAGTGAAGGCCCCATCAATTGAATCGGTGAAACACTTAGTATGGCTTCCTTATGAGCCTGTTAAAGACCCTGATTCAATAGGACATTTGTTTCCTACACCCCCCCCACATTAGTTGGATTTTAAGTGAGGGTAAAAAGCGTGATAATGAATGCTGCTATTGTCCATGTGTCTGTCTAGATTTCGTACCGAATTAAAACTAAAACAGCACTTGAGGCACTGTAAGCGTCATGGATACAAGTCCGTGGATACTATTTCGGGCGACAATACCATCTTGCGTTTCAAAAACATTCAGAATTCACTCTTGCAGAGCAACAAGGTGGCATTAGACATCAAAGCCAATCTCATTGATGTGTCCGATGAATCAAACTCGAATCGTGCTAAAGAATATGAAGCGGTTACAGTCTCTTATGGGCAAGCTCAAAGAGACTCGAATAATACCATGCAACTGGTAGAGGTATTTGAGACATTGGGTGGGGAAGATTGTGTAGGCGTAGTTATGGTTGCAGTTATTAATACAGGTAATAAGTCAATTTTATGGCTGCGCAACGTTAACTTTTCAATGACTCTATCATCAGAAGACGAGTTGGCAATTAAAATAAAGATATGTTTTGGGTTTGTAAGAAAAAATTTGTTGAGGGTAGTGGAAAAATGTCAGTGCGCGACTATGACCATTTAAGTAATCCTATTTTATTGGAGGGGAGTAACTTTCGTCTAGTGGCACATAAATCTTCTAACTTAAACGTTAAACATCAATACTTTCTACCAGTTTTTATGCAAATTTCCACTATGATTTGAAATTCGTATTACCAGCGTTGACATGTTTGCAGAAAGGTGAAGTAGTAGGTGGCGTTTGGGTAGAATGAGTCTTTTTCATATAAAATCATACCCAAATCATCTAATAAGTTGTTGCTCTTAGAATTCAAATGGAAAACACATGAATATAATAATACATACTTGAATACATTCCGTGCTTTAGATTCCTATAGTTTCTTCCCCAAATCTCTAATTCAACTCATTCAAGTACAGAAAATCGACGATTTTAATAGTTTCCCCTCCTCAAACAGTGCTTTTCGGAGGATGAAACGTATGATTTATTAACTTGTAAGGGCATATATCCGTATGCGTACTCCAGTTCCACCTCGAGGCTACGTGAGAAGAAACTGCCACCCATCGAAGAGTTCTATGATTCATTTCGGGATCGCCAACGCAACACTACCGACTATGAATTTGCTAAAATAGTTTGGGCCAAGGGAGATTGTAAAAATTGGGAGGATTATTGTAAAATGTATCTAGCAAGGAATGTACTGACGTTGTTGGATATTGGCTCTAAAAAAGCGGATGAAATTTAAGAGGAATTTTTTGGATTTAGGTTGCTATTTTTCAACTCCTCACCTGGTAATGGATGTAATTCTAAAAATAAGCAAAGAAAAAATGTTTGATCACTGAAGTGGATCAGAACTTATACGTAGAGAGATCCATTTGGGGAGTGTATGTTTTTCACGGGGATCGTATCCTGGAAAAGGACCCGACTGGGCAAAGCACGGGTAAAAAGTCTAATACGGTTTTTCTGGATATGAATTCCCTTTATCCTTCGAAAATGTCTCACTTCTCTTTGCCGTGCGGGAATTACAATTGGCTGGACAATCTTTGTGCTCCAAATTTCCTCGAAATTTCCACTGTTGAGGAGAATAAACCACAAGCATAGTTTTTTTTTAAATTGATGGTGAAATACCAGCGGAACTTCATGACTTGGTAAAGGGCTTCGTTTTTCCTTGCATAAACATACCGATGCCTAGGGACTCATTGAGTCCCTATAATTTATCTTTGATAGTATATGAGAGTATGCACTGGACACCTTCAAAACAAAAGCTTATTGCCGACCTTCATGCGAAGTAGAATATAGTTCTACATCACGTTCTTTGGTTGTGGATTCTGGCCAACGGTTTATAGGTTAAAAGATTCAAAGATTCCTCCAGTTTTATCAAAAGCCATATATGAAGATATTTATTGACACCTTTGTCAGTAAACTATCTGAGACAAAAACAAAGGTTGAAAAGGAGATCTTAGAACTCACTTTAAATTCAGCCTTCGGTAAGATCTGCGAGAGTGTGTGCAATAGGGGTCGTTGTGACGTTGTGACCGACTCAAAAAAATGTTCCCGAATTATTGCAGATCCAAATTTAACATTATTTACGATCACAGACTGCAATATGGTTCTCTTACATGAGAAAAAAGAAGGGTAGTTTTTAATGAAATAATTACCGCTGGCGATGCTATATTATAAATTTCAAAAAAACTCATGTTGATATTTTATTAAAATGTTTGTAAGCTCCAATGACCGCGTTAGGGACAAGTTCAAGTTTACTATGGGGATACAGATTCATTATTGTTAAAAGTTAAAACTGAAAATTTATTATACAATTTGGAAAATGGTAAGCCCATTAGCTCTCAAATGGACAACGCCAACTGGGACGAGTCCATTTACCCGGAGCTAGAGGAACACCAGGTCCCAAATAACTTATTATTTTTAAAATCTGAGACGGGGCTTTACTGGGTATCCAAAGTTGGGCTTGCAGATCCCAAGGTGTACTGTGCGAAAACGCACAATGAAGATATCAAAAAAAGTCTATAAAGAGATGCCTTCACACTATGTAAAGGTTAATGTCGACATGAGTGTTTATAAGAATTGTGTAGAAAATAATTTAGCTCCTAGAGCGAGTGTCATGGCCATTCACTCTTTAAAATTCAAAAAGAGTACAGTTCGAGTTTAAAAAATGCCATGTCGGCCATATCGGAGAGAGTATATGTGCGCACAGATGGTGTGAGAGTATTACCACACGGTCATTACCTTACTTCATATCGAAACGCATGTGTAGAGTATAGACGGCGTCTCGGTCTGGAGAAAGCTCAGTAGTTGGCGGGAGGAGGGTCAATTTTTTCTATCCCAACAATCTGTATCCTAAAAGTCTCTATCCTCGACAGTCTCCATCTCAGCAGTGTGTTTTTTATAGTGATTCTACATGTTTTTATTTGTATTTTGCGCAAGACGGAATCGTTGTTTTAAAAGATGCTTAATATTATATTATTTTATGTTTGTTTAAGACCATTAAACCTTGCCTAGCCACCACAGCGGGTCTTCCGTGTCCTCCAGATGCCAGAGAGGCCTTTACCTCCTCTGGGGGATCCGGTTACGTCCACACCTCTGGTTAGAATCCTTTTCTAAGTACCTTTATAAATGTCGTTTAACTCACAAGTGCTTGTTTTATGTAAATACATTTTAAAAATATGTAGTGCATTTATTTATGCATTAGAGGACGAAAAGGTGACGAATAGGATAATATCTCAACTCTTAGTGACTCTGAAGAGGTTCCAATCGAAAAAGATCGGGAGGATTTGGAAAACAGCAAAGACTCCGATGAACATTATGCAAAAAAGGCACACTGAAAGGAGTTCCATGTTTTGCTTTGACCAGGAGGCTACCATGGTTTGATAAAAAATTAAACAAAATGGTTCTTCTACTGGCTACAATGCACGAGAGTGCTTCTTTAGTCTATTCAAGTATAAAACCGCAAGTCTTCAAAAACTACAACTCGACTAAAGGTGGGGTTGCTACCTTCAACCAAATATGTAGCGATTTGGAAAAGAGCAAAGACTCAGATGAACATTATGCAAGAAAGGCGCACTGAAAGGAGTTCCATGTTTGCTTTGACCAGGAGGCTACCATGGTTTGATAAAAAATAAAACAAAATGGTTCTTCTACTGGCTACAATGCACGAGAGTGCTTCTTTAGTCTATTCAAGTATAAAACCGCAAGTATTCAAAAACTACTGCTCCACTAAAGGTGGGGTTGCTACCTTCAACCAAATATGTAGCGATTTGGAAAAGAGCAAAGACTCAGATGAACATTATGCAAGAAAGGTGCACTGAAAGGAGTTCCATGTTTTGCTTTGACCAGGAGGCTACCATGGTTTGATACTTCCCTAAATAAAACAAAATGTTTCTTCTACTGGCTACAATGCACGAGAGACCTTCTTTGGTCTACTCGAGTCGAAAACTGCAAGTCTTCGAAAACTACAACTAGACTAAAAGTGGGGTTGCTACCTTCAACCAAATATGTAGCGACATGTCCTGTTCTAAGAAAACTACATGGTGGTCATTATGTGTGTTTTATAGCCTCCTAAACAATACTTCATTCAAAAGTTATGTGGTGTACAGCTTCAACTGCGGAAAGATTGGATTGAAGCCTCCTAGAAGGAAATGCTACATGAAGGAACTCTTCCGATGGGTATAGCTAGTGCAGTCTCACTTGTAGCAAAGGCTTTTAAGTAAAAATTTGACCCACTCATTCTTAGAATAAATCAAAGATGTCGCAGGAATTGCAAGTCATTCAGGAAGCCCAGCATCTCAGGACCAAATGTGAAAAATTTGGTCACTATGTCATTTCAACTCCGTAGGATGGTGATCACCTTCTGTGTCAAGTTTGGCGAAGTCATTTTTGCAGAGCATCAACCGAAGATATGCATCCCTTGTGGTAACATCTCATGAATTTTGGATAATTCTTCCATTTTTGTATTCTTTTATATGTAATCGATGCACAGTTATAAAAAACTGTCTGGTACCTCTGCTCCTCATGTTTTTGCAGGCATTCAAGTTCGAAGTTGTAAAATTTATGAAGCAACAGTATTAATGCAACTTTTAGGAAGCGACAGTTTTTCAGGGTTAACAAGGAATCCTTTCGACACAGGATTTTTTTTTAAAAAAAAGAAGGGTATTCCACTGAACCAAGAAAACTTCAAATTTGAAGAATGTCGAACTGTTTGTTGCCTCCAGGGTCACACCTCTGAACGCGCGCCTACTTGCACGAATTAACAACTTTAAACTCAGATCTGACTTTGTTAAAAATTAAATGGCGGCTCGTTTTACCTCAAGAAACGAACTTTTAAACTACACATCATGTAGCACAAAAAGATTAACCTGTTAAAACCTGACGAGAAGGAAGGAGTTTATAATGGAATTCTTTTCGACCTTTATCATAGGCAACGCAATAGCGCTGCCTAAGTAAAGAACGATGTTGGCACAATGTATTATTTATTTTTTTGTTTTATTTTATTTTTTCCATGCCCGGGCACCTCGTATGGAAGGAGTTGTCGTAGAAACTTCGAAGAGGCTCATTCGATTGGAAATTGGAGTGGCTAGTGTCATTTTTAACAGTCGAAGGTGATTGGAGGGCAACTAGCCCCCTCCCCCCACGCCCATCATTGTCCAGATCATATTCAATCGAAATTGTTAGATAGCCATTTTGTTCAGCGTAGTGGATTTCCAGATAGAAAATATGTTTTTGAGGAGGACATTCCCCCACAACCCTCGGGGCAAGGGTTATAAGTTATGCCCTGAGGGCATATAAGAACGATGTTGGCACAATGTATTATTTATTATTTTTTTTTCCTTTAGAGCAGGGAACTTAGTATCGAAGAAGTTGTCGTAAAGAGTTCAAAAAAGGGCGCATTCAATTGGAAAATGGAGTGGCTTGTGCCCTTTTTAATAGTCGAAAGTTATTGGAAGGCAACTGACACCCCTTCCATGCCCACGATTTCCCAAAATACATATAATCAAAATTTTGAGATAGCCATTTTGTTCAGTGTAGTTTATTTGCAGACAGAAATTACGTTTTGAGGGGGACACTCCCCGACAGCCTTCAGGGTAAGGGTTGTAAATTATGCCCTGGGGGCATATAAAGTTTTTATAGAAGGCGTTGTCGTAGAAACTTAAAAAAAGGCTCATTTGATTGAAAATCCAAAGGGCTAGTGCCCTTTTTAACAGTCGAAAGTGATCGGAGGGCAACTAACCCCCCCCCCCCCCCCCCCCCCCTCCAAGCCCATCATTCCCCAAACACATCCAATCAAAATTTTGAGATAGCCATTCTGTTCAGCGTAGTTGATTTCTAGACAGAAAGTATGTTTTTGAGGAGGGCACTCCCCCACAACCCTCGGGGTAAGGGTTTTAAGTTATTTCCTGGGGGCATATAAGGTTTTTATAGAACGCGTTGTCGTAGAAACTTCAAAAAGGGCTCATTCGATTGGAAATTGAAAAAGCTAGCACCCTTTTTTATATTCAAAAGTGATTGAAGGGCAACTAACACCCCTTCCACGCCAACCCTTTCCCCAAACACATATAATAAAAATTTGAGATAGCCCATTTGTCCCACGACGTTCAAAGTTCAGGAAAATATACCTTTGAGCCGGATAATTCCCCCACAGTCTTCAGGGCAATGGTTATAAGTTATGCCCTGGGGCATATAAGGTTTTTATTGAAATCTTTTTCGTAGAAACTTGAAAAAGGGCTCATTCGATTTGAAATTCAAAGGACTAGTGCCCTTTTTAATAGTCGAAAGTGATTTAAAGGCAACTAACTCCCCTCTCACGCCCACTTTTTCCCATATGCTAACAATCAACATTTTTAGATAACCATTTTATTCAACGTAGTTGAAAATTTTGGAAATTAGGTCTTTAAGGATGACAACCCCACAGCCCCCAGGGCAAGGTTGTATGTTATGCCCTGAGGGCATGCAAAGTTTTTATTGAAAGCGTTGTCGTAGAAACTTCAAAGGGCTCATTCAATTGGAAATTGAAAGGGCTATTGTAGTGTAAAGGGCAATGTATTATTTTTTTTCATCCCCGGGCACTTCGTATCGAAGGAGTTCTCTTAGAAACTTCAAAAAGGGCTTATTCGATTGGAAATTGGAGTGGCTAGTGCCCTTTTTAATAGTTGAGAGTGATTGGAGGGCAACTAACCCCCCTCTCACGCCAATCTTTTCCCCAAACACATCTAATCAAAACTTTGAGATAGGCATTTTATTCAACGTAGTTTTAAGTTCTTGAAATTAGGTCTTTGAGGATGACAACCCCCCACGACCCTCAGGGAAAGGGTTTTAAATTATGCCCAGGGGGTATATAACGTTTTTATAGAACGCGTTGTCGTAGAAACTTCAAAAAGGACTTATTCGATTGGAAATTGAAGTGGCTAGTGTAAAGTATTTAGAACATCAATTCAAGAAGCTTTTCCGTTTGTTAGTTATTTGGGAATTTATGTGTCAACGAGAACGGTCCAGGGGGGGGCTCTTGGGACTAAATCTAGCCGTGGGAAAGGGCTCGTTCCCAGGCATGGTCGAACAACCAATAACTGGAACTTCCGTTCCAGGAAAGTTATATTCTTGGTTCATTTCTAAAGGCAGTCCATCTTTAGCCTTCGTCGTAGCTAGTTGTTCTTGTGCTACCTTAATTTCTCTATGTGTATTCTCACGTTATTTAATAAAGACCATGTAACAACGTTTATCGTCTATCTTTGGAATTTACGTAAGCCATTGCATCTGCCAATATAAAAGGCATACAAATAAAGAACTAAAACAGAGGTTTACACTAGTACCCTTTTTAATAGTCGAAAGGGATTGGAAAGCACCTAAAACCCCTTCCACGCCCACCATTTCCCCAAACACATCTAATAAAAATTTTGAGATAGCCATTTTGTTCCACGTGGTTCAAAGTTCAGGAAATTATATCTTTAAGCAGGACACTCCCCCCAAAGTCTTCAGGAAAAGGGTTATAAGTTATGCCCTGGGGGCATATAAGGTTTTTATTGAAATCTTTGTCGTAGAAACTTGAAAAAGGTCTCATTCGATTCGAAATTCAAAGGGCTAGTGCCCTATTTAATAGTCGAAAGTGATTTGACGGCAACTAACACCCCTCTCACGCCCATCTTTTCCCTAAATATATCCAATCAAAACTTTAAGATAGCCATTTTATTCAACGTAGTTGAAAGTTTTGGAAATTAGGTCTTTAAGGATGACAACCCCTCCCCTCCCCCTCCCCACAGCCCTCAGGGCAAGGGTTGTAAGTTATGCCCTGGGGGAATATAATGTTTTTATTGAAAGCGTTGTCATAGAAACTTAAAAATGGCTCATTCAATTGGAAATTGAAAGGGCTAGTGGCTTTTTTAGTACTTAAAAGTGACTGGAGAGCAACTAATGCCCCTCTCACGCCCACCATTTTCTCAAACACATCCAATCAAAATTTTTAGATATCCATTTTGTTTTGCACTTTATTGCACATTTTGTTTTGAGATATCCATTTCAAAATCTGCACTTTACTGAAAAAGTACGAATAAATGTGCATTGTCAGTTTGATATACATATACTGATATTTAGTAATCAAAATGTTAATATTATTTCATTTATTAAAATTATAGAAGTAAAAATATTTATATTTTTTCCGTAAAGTGCAAATTTTGTTCGGGCCTTGGGAAGGCATACGCGTTTTGCGCCCAACTTATGTTAATTTCTGCTCGTTTTGAGTTTGACTCGGTTATTTATTGTAATTTCCGTTCGTTTTGGGTTTCATTGCACAAATCGATGCTGATTTGTGGAAGTTTCACGCATGATAGATTATTTGATTTTTGCTCATTTTTGTTTAATGGAGTTCTTTACTTTTCTTTGAAAAACTTATTTTGTGGAAAAAATTTGTTAATTAATAGTGTAAAATAAGACATCCAATAACAGTGCATATTTGCTTAGTAGGTTTCGTTCAGAATCAGCCAACTACTATATAATAATTGAAATAAAGTGCAGCATCGGGTAAAAAGTTTTGGACTATTTCCATGAAAACTTCGCACAAATGGCTCTCTATCGGACTTTTCACTGTGAACTACAATTGTTCGTAAAAAAAATATGTTCTTGAATCAACGAGAGGGGGCAAAAGTCTAAGGTAAGGGTCAGTTAGCCCAACCTATTTTTGTTACTGTTTCCAAAACAGGTTACGAACCTCAATTGTTTGTGGCTTGATCTGAGTCCAAAGTGAGTTAAGAGTCAAAGGCAAGTGAAGTACAACTTGCCAAAGCAAAGAGATAATGCTTACTCATGAAAAGAACCTCGTAACCACATGAGGGTATAGTTCGTAACAAGTTCGTGCTCGCTATCTATGGGTGTTTTACTTAATCCTATAAGTAAAGTTCCTTATGCTTATGAGCTTTGTGGTGCCAGTGGGAAAATTTTGCACTTAATAATTATCACGAATCTAACGTCGTTATGATTTTTTTTTTTTTTAGATTTGTTTCTTACTCTGGAGAAAGGTTGCTCTTTATTTACTACTCCTTCTGCCCATGTAGTTTCTGAAGAAATATGCTTTGCTGAAATGGCTTATCCATATATTCAAACATTCTACAAATCTTGGAAAAAATCCTGCTCAGTGTTCTCAATTCACGAAAATGTTCAGAGAGGAAACATTTTTTTCTTTTGATCTTTTCTTTTTTAAACAAAGACAAAAAGATGTTCGCAGAATTTTCTCAGATTTTTGAAAAGAAAATACTAAAAAGTGCTTTTTACAAAATACATGAGGGGTAAATTCTCCCCTTACCTGTTATAGGCCAATTGTTTTTTCCCAAATCAAAGGATGTAACTAGTGGATCAAATTTGATTCATTTTACTGTAAAGCTATTTCTGATTCGACTGTTAAGATTTTTGGAGCAAGTTTTTAGTCGAGAAGTTTAATCAGAAAAAAAAAAAAAATCGTGTATGTAAAATCATGTATGTTAAATAATTGTAGTTTTAATTGGGAATATTGTACATAAAATATTTCGGTTTGCCTTGGGGGAACAGGTACTGAAAAACATAAGCATAGTGTATAAAACCTGCTATAAAAATCTTTGTCTTGCTTGCCTTTTAAAATACCATGGGATGTGTATTTGGGTCTTTGAAACGATACACCCTTTGGCTGCACTTTTTTTCAAATTTTTTTATAAATCTTTTAATCAAATCTATAAAATTAAAAGTAAATGCTAAGGAACTAGGGCTCAAAAGTTCACAGCTTGAGAAATATACTTTAAAAAACAACCCATAGCGTAAAACCTTTTATTGAGTATATTCGATTATTTCCGACAAAATGTGAACAAAAACGGGAACTGATGTTTATCTTCCGAATCCGAAGCCACTACCATAGCCCCCGAAACCACCTTGCGAACCATAGCTCCCATAGCTTGAATAAGTTTGACGATGTCCAGCATATCCACCTCCGTAGCCGCCAAGAGATGATAGACCTGTAATAAATAGGTTTTATTTCTAAATATACGAGATCTGAATATGGATATTTCTATATCTTATGTCAAGATGTTCATTCCTGCGAATTTACTATTCCGGTAAATAGTTCAATTTTGATAAAGCTATACGGGATAGTATTTGAGTAAATTAAAACTACTGTTAAACCATGGCCTATTATTTTTTCTTTTTTACCTCTTTGGTGAACTGATTACTGTTTCAGATCGTCACCAATCTTGTCATTTCTTCAAATAGTATGGTCAATGTTTCTCAAGTTCAATTTTTTTGAAAATCTCAAAATTAAATTCAAAGTTGTTTGCGGTATTGAAAAAATACCAGAGCATAAAATGTTTAAAGGTCCAATGCAAGTATGTTCTAGGATTGTTATAAGTTAAAACGAGTGTTGCTTTTATCACGATTTCTCTTTTGACTGTTTTGAGTTAAATATTTAATGGAGTAAGAGGGATTTTACGATTTTGTATAAATTTTATTCTGCAAGCAAACTGTTATAATGTTTATCTTTTCATTCAAGGAAAAACCAATATGGCAAACCCTCTAACCAAAAGAATACTTCAGTTTTATTTTTGAGCACATAAGTTCAAACGATTCACAACGCAAATGGTTCAAATCGCATGATGGGACTACAATTTGAGCTTTGCAAGGCATTAACCTGTTAATGGAGTCCCAAAAAATAAAGCATTTGAGGAGCTATTCATCCATGTTATATATCTAAATAAAATAAATTATTTTTTTAGTTCTTAAATGCGTTCAAATGCTTAGAAACATGCATTTATGTTTTATTTTATTATTAGATGATTTTATGATATATTTTTGGGGTCAGTTGCCTTAGCTTTTTGTATCTGTTGTCTTACCAGCCATTCTTCAACTGTTTTCAAACTTGTCTAGTTTTTCAAGAAGTTCTTAAAAAAGTATTTTGAGTTAAAAATCGAAGTTTCTATCATGTCTTTGATACTATTCTGGAATTCATTTTTCTGGCAAACCGATGTCAGACAAGCATCTGGAAACAAAACTTAACAGAAAGCAAAAAAAATGTCTAAAATCGTGTTGTCTGCACTAAGATCCTTATTTCTTGCCAAAAAAAGATCATTCGACAACGCAAAGACTGAAGCTGTAATATTTATGACATCATTCCCGTGAAATATTAAATTACTTCTCAACGTTTCATCAATAAATTCTTAATAGAGCTATACAAGGTTTACCACGGGTGGTGAAATGAAAAATGTGTATTTTTTTAGTTGTACTAGCTTTAAAGAGGAAGATCATAAGACCTCTTCTGGGTGTAAGAGAAGAGGTCAGTAGGGGTCGTTTGAAGCTTCAGAAAGTATTTTTTTCAGTTCTTAAATATTTAGAATTTCTGTAATTAGTTTTAGCCAGTTTTAAAAATATATTATATCAAGTGAATATAAAACACTTGCTTTCAAACTTACCCCAGTAGCCAAAGCGGCTTGCAGCATCTTCTTCATCAGCATTGACGGGGACCTTTTCCTCTTGACGAATAGCTTGAGGAAAAGCTAGAAGAATTTTTTTGTTATTATTTTTATTTATTTCTACGCCCTTTTTACAGTTACATAAAAAGGATGAACCAATAAAAGTCAATCAAAAAACCAACTTGCATATTGATTAAACCATGACAGCAACATGTAATATACAGACAACTCAACGATAACTCAAATAAAATCACATTGTAGCTTAATTGTGCTGACTAAGTAAAGAGCGATGTTAGCCCAATGCATTATTTGTTATTATTGTTTTTCTTTGGTTTCGACCAGGGCACTCGTATAGAAGGGGTTGTCATAGAAAATTAGAAAGGGGCTGATTCGATTGGAAATTGGAAGTCCTAGTGCTCGTTTTAACAGTCAAAAGTGATTGGAGGGCAGCCAGCCCTTCCAAAGCCCATCATTTCCCAAAACACATCAAACTGAAATTTTGAGCCATTTTTTTCAGCAAATAAATCTCGAAGGGGGCTCATTGGCTTGGAAATCAAAAGCTCTAATGACTATTTTAAGAGTCAAAAGTGGTTGAAGAACAACCAGCCCCTCCCCCACAAGCATATGATTCCTCAAAAACACATCCGATCAAAATTTCAAAAGAGCTATTTTGTACAATATTGATTAAAGATCCAGTAATTATGTCTTTGGGGATGTCAATCTCCCCACAGTTGTCAGGGGAGCTGTAACTCAGGTAATTTGTTCGTTATTCACATATAGTATATGTTATTGAGAAAGGTATGCATGTTTGAACTTTACTCTCCAAAAAGAGGAAGGGCAATCAGGTGAGCCTTTTAGAGAATGTCGAGGTTCAGAAAATAAATCAGAAGTTAGATAATCAAAACGGGAATATTTAAATGCTACCACAACTACTACAACTACCACCAATACTACGGCCACCACTACTACTACTACTACCATATTACCCCATTTACAATATTAAGAGGTAACGTAAAACTGTTCACTTAATTGATGCACAGAGGCGTCAAATCTGGGAAATTTAAAGAAACTACCAAGTTTTGGTTGTTTTTACAGTAAATTTGATCTTCAATAAACGACCTTATAACAGTGAATACCAAGGAAGAGAAAGGGAGCAAATCTGTTTATTTGTTTTTAGTGAGAATACCAAAAATAATTCTTTTTATTAAAATTGCCCCCATTTTTTTTTGTAAAATCTAGGGAAACAGAAAATCAACCGGGAGGGGTAGATTTTGAAGGGCGAAAAATCTAGGAGAGAGGGACAACATGTCCTCTGAATTACTATTGTGATTGATGAGTTTTCCTCATGTTAAATGTTTTGTTAGCTGCTGTTTTTTTCTTGTATTGCGTGCAACAAAAATGGAACACTTATCGTTCCTTTCCTTAATATAATGAGCAAATAAATTACATATGATACCCATCATGCTATTTAAACCAGAACATTTTTATTCAAGTAAAAACAGCTATTCTTAAGCTGTAACTACAAAAATGCAGCATTTTTTAACTCTGCTTCTTCCTCTAGAAGTAAATAATTTTTATTCACAAATATACATACTTTTTCCCTCTGCTGTTTTTCCTAGAACTAGAAACATCTATAAAAAATGATACATGGAAAGATGTACTATATGCTATCACGGACCTGTAATGTTCATCTTAAAAAAAAATTAATATTATTTTGTAAGTCAGAATCAAACTGTTAGAATATCAGTTGTATAAACATTTTAGTAGGCTTCTAAATGGAAACAAAAAAAAAATCAAATAGAACCGTCAAACAAGTCAAAGGTCCTACAAGAACATAATAAACATAAAATTGTCCCTAAATATATAAAAAAGCAAATTACTTAGAAAAGCGTTTGTTTTTTGTGTAGTAAAATCCAATTTTAAGCCCATGGATCAGAAAAGATCAACTCCAACAAAAAAATCGAAGACGATAAAATAAAAAAAAAATTCAGTGCTAGATTTAGATGGGCTCCTACACATTTTTTTTAATGAAGAAACTTTCTTTTGAAGACCTATTAATTTAAAAAAAAAAAAGTTTGTTGAGGGAAGTATGGAGCGAAGTTGATACTTAGAACGAACAAAAATTATTGCTTCGCAGTCTATCTAACATAAATCAATAAAACTAGTAGAGATAAACCAAATAATCATATTACCCTAAGTTTGTAGGATTATAGAAAGCTAGTGCTTTACTGAAAACACAGAAACCAAGTATAAAAACAAGAATGTTGATTTATTAGTTAAAAGTGAGTGCGTAGCCTTACAACAAAAAACTAATCTATAAAGTTTTTTAATGTCTTACACCAGCTGTGATATCAGTAACTTACAATTAAAATTATATTAAAAACATAAGCATAAAAATAAATACTTTTTTAATAACTAAAAAGTCACTGAACAACATAAAGAAATATTGAATTGCATTATTAGGTAACATTTTGGTGTCACCAGCTATAACACCAATAGTGAGTAATGAACAATCTTAAATTTAAAAAAAAAAACACTTTAGAATTACTCAATAAAATGCTTTATTTTTATACTGTAAAAAGTGGCCTTAATCTGTTTACTTTTACTGTACGACAACTCCAATACTGTTTTGTGTTTCTCTCATCTGAATACAGTATTTTTGTAAAACTCTCATGTGAGTACCTATTCGTACCAATCGTACCTATTGTCCAGATGAGGAAATTGATTTTGAAGAATTATTTACCATGTAAATTTTATTTATCTTTATTTATATTTCGTATTATGTCTCCAAGAAACAAAAAGATATTGAGATGATTAAGCGTTCTACTGCAATAAACTCATTTTGTAAAACTCTCCGGGTAGTAGGTTTTTTTCCTGTCTTTTGGCCATGGTAGCGAAACATAATAACTGGGCAAAATGTTTTTTTCCAAAATTTAGGTTGGAGCAAATATATCTTTTTTCAATGAAAACGTCGAAAAAAAATTTTTCCAGATATGTTACTCCGAAAAAAAAAATAGTTTTCACAAACTAGGGAGAGTAAAAAATTTAGGAGATATAAGCCTCCCTACTAATTGATTCCGCATGCCCTTGGTTAAAAGCTAAAACACTACAGCATTATTCTGTATTTTCAATAAAGCAGTAAATTTTCGCCCAATTTTTACTGATAAAAATTCCTTTTAGCAGTTGTAACGTCTTATTCAATTAGTTAATACTGTTGGTTACGATTTTACTACATTGCAAACAAATCTAATTTCTTACCGAAAGTGACAGTAATCAAACAGTTCGTGGTAGCAAACGGTAAGTAAGGAGCGACCTGTCTAAATGGTAACCGAAACTCTAAAAAACGGAATTTTGATACCAATAGATGCATCAAAAGAATCAAATTTAAATGCTGATTTCAAATATATAAGTTTCATCAAGTTTAGTCTCACCCATCAAAACTTACGCGCCTGAGAAAATTTGGCTGATTTTAGAAAAAGGGGAAAAGACCCCCTACAAGTAGTAGAACCTTAGTGAAAATCACAACATCATATTCAGCGTATCAGAGAACCCTCTGTAGAGGTTTCAAGCACCTATCTACAAAAATGTGGAATTTTGCATTTTTTGCCAGAAGAAAGATCACGGATGCGTGTTTATTTGTTTTTTGTTTTTTTTTTCCAGGGGTGATCGTGTCAACCCAGTGGTCCTAGAATATCGTGAGAGGGCTCATTGGAACGGAAATTAAAAATTCTAGTGCCATTTTTACGTGACAAAAAAATGGAGGGCAACTAGGCCCCCTCCCCGCTCATTTTTTCCCCAAAGTCACCTGATCAAAATTTTGAGATAGCCATTTTGTTCAGCATGTTCGAAAATTTGATAACTATGTCTTTTAGGATTACTTAATCCCCCGAAGTCCCCGGGGGGAAGGCTGAAAGTTATGAACTTTACCCAATGTTAACATATATAGTATTGGTTATTGGAAAGTATACAGACGTTTTCAGGGGGGATTTTTTCTGGTAGGTGAGGGCTTGGTTGGTAGGGAGGTTTATATGGGAGGATCTTTCCACGAAGGAAGTTTTCATGGGGGAGGGGACATTGCTATGAAGGGGGTGCCGGATTTCCCAGCATTATTAAAGAAAAAAAAAATAAGAAATTAAATTAAAAAAAACAAGTTTTTCAACTGAAAGTAAGGAGCAACATCAAAACTTAAAACGAATAGAAAATATTACGTATATGATTGGGTTCTCCCCCTAGTCAATACCTCGCTCTTTAAACCAACGATTTTTTAGTACTTTCACAAGAGCTATTTATTCTAATTAACGGCCTTTGTGATTAAGGGGTCATTTTTAAAGATGGGGAACAAAATTCGAACTTTAGTTTAAAGAGCAAGGTATTGACTAGGGGGTGAACCCCCTAATATACGTTTTAAAAATCTATGAATATAGAAATTCGTTACGTAAGTTAATTCGTAAGTTACGTATATTTATTACTAATAAAAACGTTCGTAAATAAAATTAAACAAATTTCGAGATAGCCATTTACCCAAATAAAAGTAAAATTAATATACAAATTTTGTTTTAATTATTCATGTACTGTGAGCCAAAATTAAAACCTGCATTAATTCAAAAACGTTCAAAAATTAAATAATAAAAAAAAGTTTTTTCAACTGAAAGTAAGGAACGACGTTAAAACTTAAGACGAACAGAAATTATTCCGTATATGGAAGGGGCTGTCCCATCCTCAACGCCTCGCTCTTTACGCTAAAGTTTCACTTTCGCACAACTCTATTTTTTTAAACAATGAAAACTTTAGCGTAAAGAGCGAGGCGTTGGGGAGGGGACAGCCCCTTTCATATACGGAATAATTTCAGTTCATTTTAAGTTTTTACGTCGTTCCTTACTTTCAGTTAAAAAAAACCTGTTTTTTTTATTTTTTGTTAATAGACACCAGACCATTGGGATTTAGCAAGTTCTTTATGCTTTTTCTTCCTTGCCTACAGTCAACACAATTGGAAGTTTGGTTTCATTCCTTACAAGCTAAGCTTCTTGGGCGAGTAAAAACCTTACGTTTTGTAATTGTTTTCTTTTAGTATTAATAAATTGACTGATTGATTGATTGATTCAAAATAGTTATTTCATGAATTTTGTTTCTGGAATTGTCTGGAAATTTAGCGTCTGGAATTTTGAAAAAAATCGAAGTGGGAATTTCCTACCATTATTTTTTTTTTTGATTGCAGCAAAGATAAGAAAGACAAGAAAAATATATTATATAAATGACAATTCAAAGAATCATTACAAATCTTGAAGGACGGTACTTAATCTCACACGCGAAAGATCATAACAGGACGAGAATATGAAAAAGGACAGTATTTGTTAATAAGAGAGTTAAAAAGAAATCTTACCTACAAACAAAGACCAAATATTTCTATTTCACAAACGAAAGGCTTTATCAACAGGAGGGGGGGGGGTAGCTTGAACCAACTTATAAAATGGTGAAAAAACATGAAAAAACATAACAAATGAGAGCTATAACAGAAAAACCTGAGCAATGAAAAAAACTCAGACCTGTCAATTGATGTTAATTCAAGAAAATATATGATGGGGGGGAGTTGCCCCTCCAAAAATGTGGAGAAAAAACTATTATATAGCCCATGCTCCTTGAATATCCGGATATGCACCCCTCTTGCCCCCCCCCACCAATGAAAATGCTGTAGATTCGCCCTGTTAATTCTCAAAAAGCCCCCGGCATAACTGTTCTTCAGCTGGAGAAATACTACAGATGGGCATACCGAAATTGATTGGTGAGCAAAGTACTGAATAGATACAACTGTAATTTGGCCGTTCTATCAATTACCAGAACATCTAGTGATGGAGAATTGGCAGCTCAGGCCCACGATCTTGCAATCAGACTTCATACATTTGAATTTATATTTATACTCCTTCTAGCGGAAAAAAAATTTGTGCCACAAACTTTGCCTGAGCAGCTGCGGGAGATAGACTTAGTTTTCTCTAGAGCTACTGGTCTTATTGCAGGTAAGCGAGATAAAATTACAGACATGCAAACTGACGATGGTTTTGATAAAATCTTTCATAAAGCAAAAGAATTTTCTTGGTAGTGCAGTCTCAGTGCAAGACCTTTTGCAAAATTCTCAGAATTCTGATTCTTTGTGTATAAGACCAAAGCATGCACAGCAAGTTGCTTCCTTTTTATGTGATTTTGTAACAATGTGGACTTTGGGAAGAAACAATCTTGCTGAAGTGAAAGAATCAACTAATAATGTTTTAAGAAGGGATAATTTTCTCGTGACAGATAGATAGTGCTCCAAGTTTGAAAGCTGCTTCATGAATGCTGTTCCACCGTTAGAGTCAATCTCTGCAATACATGTTGATTCGCCGCATTTTATCAATACCAGCCGACTAGGTAGTGCAGCAGCATATTAAAACAATTTTTTATTGACACAACTCTGATGGCCTTGCAAATGGATCTCGTGAGAAAATATATAGACTCATTAGCCAATAAGCCAAAGATTTCTTTGAACTTCGCGATTGTCTGAAGGTAATATGCAAATCTTCATTACTCTGTCTATCACAATGGCTAGTAATGAGAGAGTCTTTTCTACACTAGCCCTGATTAAAACCTATTTAAGATCAACAGCGACAGAAGGCTCTCTGTATTCATTAAACACTTTTAGATTGCTTCTTGCTATTATTAGTCGATTTTGGGAGAGACCTGTGCTAACCACTGTGAAGAAATATTGATCTTCAACAACTGTGATCCATACTGTTTAGGAGCCCACAGAGGTTTCTTAGCCCCCCCCCCCCCTTAGCTCAGAATGAAATGACGCCACTGAGCCGACAAGCCTTTTTGCGTCTGTAACAAGGTAAAACCTTGTTTGAAATGAAACAACAATAAATATTCATAAGACAGTGAAAGGTAAATCAACTGATTCTCTTACCAAAGGTGGCAGCAATCATTGCAAATAGAACAAAAAAAAAAGATGCTGCTTTCATCATTTTTATTCTTTTTAGTCTTGGAAAAAGATAGTTCGTAAAACCGCAAGCTGTTTCTGCTTTTTGGGTTTTTTATAAGGGGTTTAATTACGTTAAATTATCACTATTATTGAGTATATATTTTTTTCACTACTTCTGTAATAAAACTAGTCCTTCACACTGTCGACTGTGGGGAGGGGGGGGGTACTAAGAACAAATAATAAACTATAATTATTTTAAAATTTGTTACCGTTCCGCCTCTTCCTGCCATATCCGCCATAGCCTCCGTAGCCTCCGTATGGACGACGATAGCCACCATAGCCTCCATAGCCTAAAACAGATGCAACTCCATTATTGATAGTGAAACGCATCTCGCTTATTACATTTTAGAGCCTCTCCTTTCAGCTATGCTTGAAGTTACAACATGGAGAGGGGCTACATTTGGGTCTGACTATATAAAAATAAATCATTGAAAATAAAAATTGTTGACATTACAAAGAATCACTTAAATGAATATATTTGTTATTAACGAGAAAACATGCCTTTTAGCAGCCTATTTTTCTTTTACGGGAATTAATTCTATTAGATAAGATGAACCTTATTTATGAACCATCAAGGAGAAAAGTAGTATTTGATTAATCGCAAGAAAAGTAATTGTCCACAAGGCTGATCAATTGCCTGTAAAGGAGGGAGAAGATACTTGTTGTATTCGAACAGTAGTTCAGAGAAAATACGGAAAATGGTAAATACGACTATATGATCACACAACAAAGTTTAACAGATGTCATTCAATCCCTAACGAGACTATAAAATAAAACCTTCAGGACACCCATATTTTTTTAGTCTCTATTTAAAGAGGTCACCACATCGAAGGTGATTCAGAGAAAGTTCGAGAAAGTCATCATGGAGCTTATAAGCAGTAAACATCCTCTTGGAAAGATCCTAATCGATTTGAGACGGATCTTTATCTTTTTGTTTTAAACAGGAGATTCTTTATTTTCTTAACTCACCAGCAAGCAGAATCTTTTGATCGGAGCCCTGTTCATAACATGATCCAATAATTAGAAATTTTGAATTTTTGTTTCTCAGACAAACTGTCTTTCCAAGAACTAAAACGTTGATTGGACGCCCTAAGTACAAGCAATGGCCCTGAAGGGTCTTAATATCTCTGTTTTTACCAAACTCGGTGAAAAATGCATTTTCAAATAGTTTCTGACCTTTATCATTATTCGTTTCCTTACTGGGGCTTTTGTCTGTAGAAATTAGCCAAATTTAGAACCACAATTTCCAATTTAATATTATGTATAATGATCAGAAGTTGGTCTTATTAAAAAATTAAATAAGCCTTGGTTTAAAACTTACTTCTATAACGGGCTGCAGCATCTTCATTTCCTTCATTAGGGGCATTTTCTAAGGGGGCGCCGTTTTCAATGGGAGCTTCCTGAGTTTCAGCTAAAATTTAAACTATCATTAATAGTAGTAGATGGTAATAAACTTACCTAAGCTATGGATTTCAGGTTTTGATTTTGTTCAAACGATAATTTCGACGGAACCTGTGCCTATCATCATCAGGTTCACAAAACAAAAAATATAACACAAAATATAGTTTACAATTTATAATGTTCATACAAATTTTTATTCATACAAAACATACAATTTTTATTTTTATAATGTTCAGTTTTTTTTTTATCTTAAGAATTAATGAACCTTACAATAAAAATAAATTTCTGTTTTAATTGCTCACGGTGAGTTACAAGTTACAAAACCTAAATTTTGAGAGTACTCATTTATATGCGTGCTGCTTCAAAAGAAAACAATTCGGCCAGCTAGTGAGGTTTTTAAATAATATAAACCAGAGGGTTCCTTTCAGATTCCCTATTTTTCATTTTCAAATTGATTTTGAAGAAAAGAAAGAAATTTTGAGCTAATGCGAAGCTATTAGTTTTCTTCTTTCAAGATATCAAATCTGTATATTATAATTACCGTTTTACCACAATTACCAAGTACGTATTCAGGGGGTAGGTAGGGGGTTTGAAAGTCCCTTTTCCCCTTCCTGAAATGTTCTCCGACTCATAAAAACGTAACAAAAATGAATACAGACTAATTTCATATGCGTTTTGAGGGTTATTTTTTGTAACCCCTCCCCCCAAAAAAAGACCTTTTTGCGGAATCCCTTCAAAAAAATCCTGGATACGGCCTTGACTACCACTACTGCAGCTACTACTAACAACATGATGAGTCACCAAACTGCCTGAGACCAACACAACTGCGTATGCTGCTCTTCCATACAAATCTGTTAAAAGCTTCCCTGTTTAGACCCAGCAAAGAAGTTCCAATTTCCCTTAAATCCTTCCTTACAACCTCTTGCCACCAAATTCAGGCTTGGCAAAAAAGATAATAAACGTCTTAGACAATACCACATTTTTTGTACACCTTACTTATTGAAACCACCATTTGCAAGTGGCTAAATTCGCTACTGAATATTTAGAAAAACAAAGGCAAAAATTATAGAATAAAAATGTATTCTAGTAGCCACGCATTTTCGTTTGTTGCTTGAATCATTATTACAGTAAAGAGACAGCTTTTGTTCACAAAATAATACGAAAAAGGGTTATTTAAACCTAGTAGGCCAAGATGAAGCCCTGATAAATAAAGAGGAAAACAACGAATAAAAAACCAACTTGTCTCTTACCGAAAGTGGCAGCAATCATTGCAAAAAGGACAAGAAGAAATAGTGCTTTCATCATTTTCAGTTTGTGTCGTGTATGTATTTTGAACGACTGCTGGAAACTGTTGATTTCATCTTTGTTTCAGTGTCTTTTATACTAACAATGTAATTACAGTTAACGTCATTGATTATGTTTTTTTGGGTGTGTTTTTTGTTGATCAATTTCATCATACCGCAATGAAGTCTTGATGGGAAACGATAGTTCGTAGAACTGCCAAGTGTTTCAGCAATCTTGGTTATTTTTTGGAAAGGAACAACTTCTGTTAAAATATTACTATTCAGTTCATTATTTAACCATATTAATGGGGTTGTTTTTTTTTCTTCTCATACTGTAGGTACTTTTGGATAAAAACTATGAACTTACATTTTCAGATTCAACGCACTAGCATTGACTATCAAAGATTGAAGTTCTTCCCTTGTAGTTTTATTTTCTTTTTTCTCACTTTCAAACAGTTCGTGGAAACAAAGTCTAGTGAGGGGTGACGTGGTTCAATAGTGACGGAAACTCTAAGAAATTATATTTTGATTTCAATGGATCTATCAGAAGAATTGGCTATAATGCTGATTTCAAAAATATAACAATCACTAAGTTTAGTGTTACCCATTAAAAGCTACAAGCCTGAGAAAATTTGCCTGATTTTTGAAAAAGGGGGGAAAAAAGTCAAACATTGAATATAAACACAATAAAATTCAGCGTATCCGAGAACCCTGTTATAGAAGTTCCAGGCTCCCATCCGCAAAAATGTGGAACTTTGTATTTTTTGCCAGAAGAAAAATCACGGATGCGTGTTTGTTTTTACCTTTTTTAAGTAATCAAAAAGATTGATGGGCAACTAGCAACCCTCCCATCCCCCTTTTCCCCTAAACATGACCGAACAAAGTTTTCAAAATTTTGAGATATGATTTTTTTCAGCATAATAGAAAAGTCCAGTAACCATCCCTTTGTGGATAAAGTGACCCCCACAGCCCCTGGGTATTAGTTATTGAAAAGTACAGAGGCAATTTTCGTGGGGAGAAGGTTTCTGCTGGGGAATTTTCAACGGGAAGAATTTTACGTGGAGAGGGAAGTTTCCACGGATGAACTTTCCAGGGGAAATTTTACCCTGGGGGAATTTACTAGAATTCGTAAACAAGATTATTTTTATTTGTCTTACTTTCTTTTTGCCGACTCAATTTAAATGTGGAGATGTTAAAGAGAATCGTCAGAGGGAAATGTTTGCCGGTTTGGAATTGTCTATAGTGTCTTTCCGTAGTGGGGGGATTTTCCACGGGAGAAACTCTCCATGGGGGAGTTTTACACGGAAAAATATCCAGGGGGATCTTTCTGTGGGATCAACTTTCAACTAGGGGTGGGGAGGGAGGGAAATATTTTCATGAAAAAATTTTGTGGATTATGGGATTTCCATCATGATTTTAAAAACAATCAGAAATTAAAGTCCTTTTCAAATGAAAGTGCACTAAGAAAAATTTTTTGCCCGGAATCGTCCGCAAGAAGTTTTCCAGGTGGAATCTTTACCTATTAAAATAAAAAAAAAAGTTTAACTGAAAGTAAGAAGCGGAATTAAAACTTAAAACGAACAGAAGCTATTCCGTATATGAAAGGAGCTGTCCCTTCCTCAACACCTCACTCTTCAAGCTAAATGTTAAAAATTGATCTTTGTCACAACTCTACTTTTTAAAACAAAAAAAAAACTTTAGCCTAAGGAGCGAGGCGTTGAGGACAACCCCTTTAATATGGAATAATTTCTGTTCGTTTAAAGTTTTAATGTCGCTCCTTACTTTCAGTTAAAAAAAAAACTTGTTTTTTTATTTAATCATTGCAAAAAGAGCCAAAAGAAACACGGCTTTCATCAGGCTGAACCGTTGAAATCACTTTTGTTACAGCTTAGTAAGTGACTGACCGAAACTGTTAATTTTATCAATAATTTGAAGTTTTTTTTATACATCATTGTAGCACCTAAACACAACAGTCATTGTGGTAATTATGGGTTATAGTTTGGTTGTTTTATGGGATTAATTAAAAAAACTTTTTCTACAAAACATGTTTTTCAAAGAAAAGTAAAGAACTCCATTAAACAAAAAATGAGCAAAAACAAAATCAAACAATCTACCAAGCGTGAAACAACAACAAATCAGCATCGATAAATAAATGAAACCCAAAACGAACAGAAATTACAATAAATAACCGAGTCAAACTCAAAATGAGCAGAAATTAACATAAGTTGGGCTCAAAACCCCTATGCCTTTCAAGGCCAGAACATAATTTGCACTTTACTGAAAAAAATTCAAATGGATGTGCATTGTCAGTTTAATATACATATACTGATATTTAGTAATCAAAATGTTAATATTATTGATTTATTAAAGTTATAAAAGTAAAAAACATTTATAACTTTTCAGTAAAGTGCAAATTATGTTCTGGCCTTGGGAAGGCATAGGGGTTTTGAGCCCAACTTTTGTTAATTTCTGCTCGTTTTGAGTTTGAATCGGTTATTTATTGTAATTTCTGTTCTTTTTGGGTTTTATTTATTTTTAGATGCTGATTTGTTAGATTATTTAATTTAATTTTTTGTTCATTTTTCGTTTAATGGAGTTCTTTACTTTTCTTTGAAAAACTTATTTTGTGGAAAAAGTTTTTTTAATTAATTTCTGTTCGTTTTATATTGACATAGTATTTTCAGAGAAAAAGAAAATCATACTTTAAATCTTTTTGTTTTTTTTAAGAATTTATAGTTTGGCCTGCTGTTTGTATGCTGGATAAAAAATTTTTAGCAATTTTTAACAACATACACCCTGTTAAAAAACTTGGACACAAATAATAGTTTATAATTTAGTTTCATACCTCCTCTAGTTGACCTGAAATGAAAAAATTGATACCATTCGCAAAAAAATCTGTTTACTTTCTTTGATAGCTTGGATACACGTTCGCTATTTTGATTTGGTTAAATTTTAAGAGCAGAAGCAGCCCCGAAAGTTTGAACATAATACCCTCAGTCGTTCTTAGGATACTGCTGAGATGCCTCATTGGGAATTAGCATTAACACAGTGCAAATTTATTTAATCTTATGGCAACATTTAGTTTTTAAACATAAAGTCAAATGGGAGGGTGGGCGTGGCAAAAGGGATTAGTTTCCCTCCAATCACTTTCGACTATTAAAAAGGTGATCAGCCCTTTCTATTTTCAATCGAATGAGCCTTTTTTAACGTTCTAACGACAACTCCTTCGATGCAAAGTGCCCTGGTTTAAAAAACAGGAACAACAACAAAAATAATACATTATACCCACATCGATCTTTACTATATCTTCAGAAACAACAATATAATTTCGTGTTTTTCTATTACCGTCTCATAGCTCTAATATAAAACTATGGTGACATTCATTATTTATCTAGTAGGGTTTCAGACAAGGTAGTTCTAATGATGTACTTTTGTTTTGATCTGACTCTATTTTTAGGAGTTTTGGGTTTTTATATTTCTTAGCATTGGACTGATCGTCTCTTGCTAGGTTGCTAGCTACTGCTGCAACCCAGATTCACATATATATTATTATTTATGAGAGGCAGCCTGGCCGAGTGGTCTAAGGCACTGGTGTTAGCCACCAGTCTCTTCGGAGGCGTGGGTTCAAATCTTACCGCTGGTATACGATTATGTTTGAAAGACTGCAGTGTGAAAAGACATCAGAAATGCAGTTTTTGGTGGAAAAATTTATCCTGTTTTAGAAATAATTTATTTTAGTTACTATAGATTTTTAACCCAATTAATTTCCTTTAAAATGAGCCATTGAAAAACTCTCTACGATGTTCCAGTGCCAAGCTATCTCTGGAAAAGAAGAAAAAAAGAAAAAAAGAAAAAAAAATTTCCCGTTTAGGCAGAATGTTGTTGTAGCTGCCACTTTCTTGATTTTCAAGCCAATATATTTCCCTTGCTGTTCAAGCCAAAGGGCGGTAAGTTTCCTTTCAAGGGGTTTCGGACAAGGCGGTTCTAATGGTGTACTTTTGAATTTAATGTGACTCCTTATTAGGATCTATGGGTTTTTACATTTCTTAACATTGGACGTGATCGTCCCTTACTAGGATGCTAGCTACCGCTGCAACCCGGATGCAACCCTGATAACAAACAGGAAAAAGCCTACGGCTTTTTCTTCTTTGAAATAGTAACAGACGAGCAACCCGGATGCAACCCGGATTGACAACCCAGATTTAGGGGTTATGGATTTTTATATTTCTTAACATTAGACGTGATCGTCTCTTACTAGGTTGCTGGCTACCGCTGCAACTATAATTAAGTGGCGTATAAAATTTAGTATAGGCAAGAGGTCATTCTTTATTATAACATTATTTATCTAGTAGGGTTTCAGACAAGGTAGTTCTAATGATATACTTTTGTTTTGATCTGACTCTATTTTTAGGAGTTTTGTTATATTTCTTAGCATTGGACTGATCGTCTCTTACTAGGTTGCTAGCTACTGCTGCAACCCAAATTCACATATATATTTATTTATGAGAGGCAGCGTGGCCGAGTGGTCCAAGGCACTGGTGTTAGCCACCAGTCTCTTCGGAGGCGTGGATTCAAATCTTACCGCTGGTATGCGATTATGTTTGAAAGACTGCAGTGTGAAAAGACATCGAAAATGCAGTTTTTGGTGGAAAAATTTATTCTCTTTTAGAAATAATTTATTTTAGTTACTATAGATTTTTAACCCAATTAATTTCCTTTAAAATGAGCTATTGAACAACTATCTACGATGTTCCAGCGCCAAGCTATCTCTGGAAACAAAGAAAAGAGAAAAAAATATCCCGTTTAGGCAGAATGTTGTAGTAGCTGCCACTTTTCTTGATTTTTTAGTACTGATTTTTTAACTTGCGTGTAGCTTGCTTTGATCTAACCATTATGTATTCATGAATGAGACCATTTACAGTTTTGACGTTTCTTATATAGTAATTATGACGTCACTGCATCAAAAATACAGTTTTTATTGGAAAAATTTATTCTCTTTTAGAAATAATTTATTTTAGTTACTATAGCTTTTTAACCCAATTAATTTCCTTTAAAATGAGCTATTGAACAACTATCTACGATGTTCCAGCGCCAAGCTATCTCTGGAAACAAAGAAAAGAGAAAAAAATATCCCTTTTGGGGAGAATAACGTGGTTAAAGTCAATTTTCTTGATTTCATGCCAATATATTTCCCTTGCTGTTCAAGCCAAGGGACAGAAAGTTTCCTATAAAGGGGTTTCGGACAAGGCGGTTCTAATGGTGTACTTTTTGTTTTGATCTGACTCCTTTTTAGGAGCTATGGGTTTTTATATTTCTTAACATTGGACGTGATCGTCTCTTACTAGGTTGCTAGCTACCGCTGCAACCCGGATACATTTAAAATCAGCATAAAATTTCAATTCTTTTGATGTATCTATTGGTATCAAAATTCCGTTTTTTAGAGTTTTGGTTAGTATTGAGACGAGTCGCTTTTTCAATACAGTTCGTAACGAGCTGTATAGTAGGAACCGTTTGATTCTAAACTGAAAACTGAAATAACAAAATTGATTTTTTTTTTTTGGAAATACAGAACAAACTCTATAGAGATATATACTATATGGGTTAAGCAAAAAACATTGGCTTCAGGAGACAAAAAACAAAATTAATTTTAAGGTATTTATAAGGTATTTAATTTTCAGGTATTTTTCTGGCTTGAATTAAAAAATTAGTATTATTTGTTAGACACCATAAATATTTTTACAGTTTACATAATACCTTTAGCGAATCTGAACTGAAAAATGAAACAAAAAAAATTATTTTGTTCTTTGGTAATACACGACAACACTAAAGAGATACGTACTTTATGGGTTAAGCCAAAAAAACTTTGATTCTAGGAGACAAAAAACAAAACTAATTTTAAAATTTTCAGGTATTTTTCTAGTTTTAATTAAAAAATTAGTATTATTGGTTTGACAGCATAAATATTTTTGCAGTTTACATAATAGTCTTAGCGACTATGAACTAAAAACTCAAATAAAAAAATCTCATTCTTTTTTCTTTGGAAATATAGGACTATAATATAAAGATTCGTACACTATGGATTAAGCCAAAGTTTGGTTCCAGGATCGTCTTTTAATGAAATATTTTAGTTACTATAGATTTTTAACCCAATTAATTTCCTTTAAAATGAGCTATTGAACAACCCTCTACGATGTTCCAGTGCCAAGCTATCTCTGGAAACAAAGAAAAGAGAGAGAAAAAAAAGAAAAAAATATCCCGTTTAGGCAGAATGTTGTAATAGCTGCCACTTCTCTTGATTTTCAAGTCAATATATTTCCCTTGCTGTTCAAGCCAAGAGACAGAAAGTTTTCTATACAGGGGTTTCGGACAAGGCGGTTCTAATGTTGTACTTTTTGTTTTGATCTGACTCCTTTTTTAGGAACTATGGGTTTTTATATTTCTTAACATTGGACGTGATCGTCTCTTACTAGGTTGCTAGCTACCGCTGCAACCCGGATCAAGCCAATATATTTCCCTTGCTGTTCAAGCCAAGGGACTGAAAGTTTCCTATACCGGGGTTTCGGACAAGGCGGTTCTAATGGTGTACTTTTGAATGTGATCTGACTCCTTTTTTAGGAACTATGGGTTTTTATATTTCTTAACATTGCACGTGATCGTCTCTTACTAGGTTGCTAGCTACCGCTGCAACCCGGATATAGCTCGTTGTTTAATGCAATACTTGTCGAAAGATGAACGTGTATAAATATTGCATTCACTTATTACGTCACAAATGGTTATCTTTTAATGTATTATTACAAAAAGGAAAAAGCCTAAGGCTTTTTCTTCTTTGGAATAGTAAGAGACGAACCTCAAAGAATCAGGCAGCTAACTAAGTCCAATATAAGCAATTGTTTGTTCTTCTAATGATCATCTTTTAATTTGGCGTTTCTTACTAGGTTGCTAGCTACCACCTAAACCCGGATTATGTAATAGGTTGCTAGCTACCGCTGCAACCTAGATATTCTTATTTCTGCTACTATGGGCTAAGGTTCGTTCTTTCATGTAAAACTAGCAAAAATTTTCTTAAGCCTGATGAAGATTTAACTAATGTGTCAAAAGTAAGGTTGCAAGTCGACGATTTTGTTTTGGCCTTATTATAATTGGTACAGTGAAATAATAATATTCATATGGCTCTTAAATCATACTTCTTTATGGTTCCATATGGTCTAGTGGCTAGGATAGTTAACTTTCACTTAACAGGCTCGGGTTTGATTCCTGGTGTGGGAAAATTTTTAACTCTATAATCTTCGAACATTTGAATCTTTTATAATCTATAATGATGTATAATATAAATACTGTAATCTTAACTATAGTGAAGTTGCGTATGCAAGTTAGTATAGGGAAGAGTTCGATCTTTATTATATCTCTTTTAGAAATAATTTATTTTAGTTACAAAAGGTTTTTAACCCAATTAATTTCCTTTAAAATGAGCTATTGAACAACCCTCTACGATGTTCCAGTGCCAAGCTATCTCTGGATACAAAAAAAAGAAAAGAGAAAAAAACATCCCGTTTGGGGGGAATAACGTGGTTAAAGTCAATTTTCTTGATTTTCAAGCCAATATATTTCCCTTGCTGTTCAAGCCAAGGGACAGAAAGTTTCCTAAACAGGGGTTTCGAACAAGGCGGTTCTAATGGTGTACTTTTTGTTTTGATCTAACTCCTTTTTTAGGAACTATGGGTTTTTATATTTCTTAACATTGGACGTGATCGTCTCTTACTAGGTTGCTAGCTACCGCTGCAACCCGGAAAGATGTCAAGCCTTCCAATCACTTTCAACAATTAAAAAGGGCACTAGGCCTTTCGATTTCCTTTTGAATGAGCCCTTTTGAGTTTCTACGACAACACTTCCTATAAACACCTTATATGCCCCCAGGGCATAAATTACAACTCTTACCCTAAGTGCTGTGAGGGTGGTTGTTATCATCTAAGACCTAATTTCCAGAAATTTCAACTACGTTAAACAAAATGGCTATCTCAAAATTTTGATTGGATGTGTCTGGTAAACGGTGGGCGTGAGAGGGGCGTTAGTCTTTCTCCAATCACTTTCAACTGTTAAAAAAGGCAATAGCCCTTTGAATTTCCAATCAAATGAGCCCTTTTGAAGTTTCTACGACAACGCTTTCAATAAAACCTTATATGCCCCCAGGGGATAACTTACAACCCTCGCCCTGAGGCCTGGGGGCGGGGTGTCATCCTCAAAGACCTAATTTCCAGAACTTTCTACTACGTTGAACATAATGGCTATCTGAAAATTTTATCTGAAAAAGGGGAGTTAGTTACCGTCCAATAACTTTTAACTATTAAAAAGGGCACTAGCCCTCTCAATTTCTAATTGAATGAGCCCCTTTTGAAGTTTTTACGACAGCTCTATCATTAAAAACCTTATATGCCCCCAGGGCATAACTTACAACCTTTGCCCTAGGGACTCTGGGGGGTTTCTCATCCTTAAACACATAATTTTCAGAACTTTCGACTACGTTGAACAAAATGGATATCTCAAAATTTTGATTGGATGTGTTTGGGGAAATCGTGGGCGTGAGAGGGGGGTTAGTTGCCCTTCAATCACTTTCGACTATTAAAAGGGCACGAGCCCTTTCAATTTTCAATTGAATTATCCCTTTTTTATGTTTTTACAACATCGCTTTCTATAAAAACCTTACATGCTCCAAGGGCATAAAATACAACCCTTGCCCTGAGGGTTTTTTTTGGGGGGGGGATGGGTTGTCATCCTTAAAGACCTAATTTCCAAAACTTTCAACTGCGTTGAATAAAATGGCTATCTAAAAATTTTGATTGTATGGGTTTGGGAAAAAGGGTGGCGTGAGAGGGGGGTGAGGTGCCCTCAAATCACTTTTGTCTATTAAAAAGGGCACTAGCCATTTGAATTTCCAACAGAATGAGCCCTTTTTCAAGTTTCTACGACAAAGATTTCAATAAAAACCTTATATGCCCCCAGGGCAAAACTTATAACCCTTGCCCTGAAGACTGTGGAGGGAGTGTCCTCCTCAAAGGCATAATTTCCTGAACTTTAAACTGCGTGGACCAAAATTGCTATCAAAAAATTTGATTGGATATGTTTGGGGAAATGGTGGGCATGGAAGGGGTGTTAATTGCCTTCCAATCACTTTTGACTATTAAAAAGGCCACTAGCCATTTCAATTTCCAATCGAATGAGCCCATTTTGAATTTTCTATAACGCCGCGATCTATAAAAACCTTATATGCCCCCATGGCATAACTTACAAGCCTTGCCCTGAGAGCTGTGAGGGAGTATCCTCCTTAAAAACATAATTTCTATCTGAAAATCCACAACAATGAACAAAATGGCAATCTAAAATTTTGATTGGATGTGTTTGGGGAAAAGGTTGTTGAGAGAGGGGGGGCTAATTGCCCTCAAATCACTTTGGACTAATAAAAAGGGCACTAGACCTTTGAATTTCCAATCGAAGGAGCCCTTTTTCAAGTTTCTACGACAAAGATTGCAATAAAAACTTATATGCCCCCAGGCCATAACTTATAACCCTTGCCCTGAAGACTGTGGGGGGAGTGTCCTGCTCAAAGGTTATAATTTCCTGAATTTTAACTTTGTGGAATAAAATAGCTATCTCAAAATTAGGATTGTATGTGTTTGGGGAAATGGTGGGCGTGGAAGGGGTGCTAGTTGCCTTCCAATTACTTTCGACTATTAAAAAGGGCAATAGCCATTTCAATTTCTAATTGTGGTGATAATTACTGCTCCATTTGTTGCATTATAGATTGTGGCAATAAAGACTGTGGCACAGCGATGGGGAATAAGGTAAATGGGTGACCGCGCCACTCGCTGAACGCGAGAAAATCAAATACATAACTATCTAAATGTAACCTCCTTTCCTTGAGTTATCTCGAAATCAGATTCCTTAGGGAACGTTACCGATGGAGACCTACCAACTAGTTACCTGTTGTGCGATTAG